>OZ024822.1:75835059-77064053 GCA_964016985.1 Anodontia alba
GAGTGTACTCATTAGAATCGCCTCATCGATTCTAATGAGTACACTCAACATACAATTATTATATAGAAGATCAAAAAGATTTCCCTTAATTATTCACCAGTTGCTTCCTGACCTAGCGCCAGGATTAACCCTCAATGGCTCGAACTACCCATATCTCGAACAAATTTTCATGGTCCCAAAGAGGTTCGAGCCATCGACGTTCGACTGTCTTTATATATATATATATATATATATATATATATATATATATATATATATATATATATATATATATATATATATATATATATATATATTGCGGAGAAAATACCTACCTGATACACTATCTTACGAGGGATGTTCGAAATGTATTGCTTATTGTCATCTAGCTCGATATCCACGTGGGGCACGATAAAAACCAATACATACCTGTATAGGGTTATTCAATATCTACACAATGGTGTATAAATGTACATGTTAGACAAAGTGTAAGGCATAAAATTTGCCATTTGAATACACGCAGTCATTGACCACTGCAGTAAAAATGGTTGGTAGAAGCGTCGACATAAAAGATGAAATACGGGCTTAAATCAAAGCTCGCTCAAAACTTGGTTGTTCTTTGAAGAAGCTGATGAGTGAAATTTCTACTGCTTTTGGACCTTCTTGTGTGTCTTATGACACAGTTCGGCGGTGGAAAAAGAAATTTGAGTCTGGTGTAGAGTCCATCAAAAATGCACCGAAATCAGGTAGGCCAAAATCTGCATCTCGTAAAGAAATTGTTTCCAAAATAAAGGAAATCATTGAAGGAGATGCCAGATTTACAGTTCGTGATATTGCACGAAAGGTAGGCATATCACTATCAACGGTTCACCTTATTTTGAAGAAGCATTTGAAAGTCAGAAAGATTTCTGCTAGATGGGTGCCACATCTGTTGACTGACGAGCAAAAGAGGCAACGGGTTAAAGTGGCCAAAAAGCTGCTTCAAATGTTTCCAAAATATGACAAAAAGCAGCTTGCCAATGTCGTTACAGGTGATGAAACCTGGGTCCATTATTTTGAGCCCGTCAGAAAGGTTAGCAATAAGATCTGGGCCACTAAACACAGCAAACGCCCAATAATTGCCAAACGTTCTTTGAGTACAAAGAAGGTTTTGTATGCAATCTTCTTCTCTGGTGAAGGAGTCGCAATAAAAGTGCCAGTGAAAAAGGGCAAAAGCATCACCGGAAAGTACTACAAAGACGTAGTACTGAAGAAACTGAAAAAGTATTATCAGAAACGACGCCCTGCCACTGGTTTTAAACATGTCCGTCTTCTACATGACAATGCTCCAGCTCATACCTCCGCAATAGTTACGGCGTTTTTGAAGAAAGAAAAAGTAACTGTTTTGCCTCACCCGTCCGTATTCCCCAGACCTTGCCCCATGTGATTTCTTTTTGTTTCCGAAATTGAAAGCATTCCTTTCTGGGCGGAAATACCAGTCCCTACAGGCACTTGGATCTGCCATTCATCAGTACCTTATTACTGTGCCCAAATCAGCGTACCGTGACGCCTTCAAGAAGTGGATACATCGGCTGAAACTTTGCATTTCTAGCCACGGGGAGTACTTCGAGGGCATGAAATGAGTACTTTTGGGCTAACTTGAAATTTGAAGTCTCCAGATAGAAATAAGCAATTCATTTCGAACATCCCTCGTATCTGCAACTATGTATAGAAACATCTTTACAATAAGTTACCTAGAACAAGTGTTCAAATCATCGTTAGCTTAACGAGCTCGTTAGTGGTTAAAATGCTAACTGTTCTAGTAAGCACAGTATCTAATTCACAGGTATTTTTTATAAAAAAAAAATTGAGTAGCTTTTGCAACAGCATAACCAACGTACATTTTTTATTCAGCAAAAATAATAGCGTATATGCCATATTTAATGATCAAAGTTTTAACGATACGTTAAGTAACGAAATCGTTAGTTTTGAACAACTGGGCCCAAATGTGGTTATTACTTCATCATTCAAATTCTAAGGATACTAAAATAGCAAATGACATTAACAGAAACACACTGATTTGTTCGTAAGAATTTGCAAATCAAAACACAATAATTATTTGTGAACAGGGCTGAAATTGATAAGTGTATATTCTTTATATTAGGGTTACTGTTGCTAAACAAAATTGCTGCTAAAAACTTGTCTCCTATTCAATTTAACCTGGTATAGTGTTTACCCTGGGTACTGGGACTGAGAGACAGAGAGACCTACGCAAACAGTCTGTAGACCCAAATCAGATGCCCAAAACACGGCATCTGATCAGGGCCTATACTGTTTGCCACTCAACTAGCAGGGTTAAGACACAACAGCAGGTACTAAAATTTACTTGTTCGTCTTAGGAAAAGTATGGTAAGTAGACACAAGAGAGAGATAGAGAGAAAGACGAAGCGAACAGACACTGGCTAACAGACTAAACATGAGTATCAGCAGGTCAAGAGAGAAATAAGAAGAGAAAGAAAACATGAGAAGAAATAAAAAAAAAGGAAAGCTATTTCAGACAATAAAACGAAAAGATCGTCTAGTTGAAATTACTTAAACCATCACGAAAACACGCCTATATAATTTTGACCCCCTTAAACCCCACTTTTATATAGTAAAACTGGGGTTTACAGGGGTATACATTATTTTTCTTATTTCTGCTCAAAAACATAGATTGTGGGTACTCGTTAGAACCGCCTCACGAAAAATATCAGAATTTTTATCTGATTTTTTTTTTTATTTTTTTGGAGGTAAAATTTTCAATATATTTGAATAGGCGTGTTTTCGTAATGAAAGCTGATCGAGAGCAATGCTTCTATATATACATACGCTTAAAAAATCAGTTTTGGATTTATAAGAAAAAAAATGTAGCTTACACTTTATATACAGCACAAAAATGCCAATAACCAGATATAAACATCAAGGGGAATGAATACATTGTCAAGAGAGACAATTTTGTCAGGTTATTTTGCATCTCTTCTGAAAAGCGGTAAACTCCAAAGGGAAAGCATTTGCTTCCTCGGGAGCTAATTCTTTCCTTTACGAGTAGACCGCTTCTCAGAATGGGATTGGTATGCACGAAAATGATCAGTAAGTCACAAAAGTTGTCTCCCTTGCAAAAATGGCGGAAAATATCAAGTGTGTTCAATCCCCTTAAAATAATAAGGCACTATCATCCATGAAGTAGGTTTATTTAGAAATAAACACACTTCTTTAAAATCATGTTCGATCAAGCCACTTCAGAAAAAGAACATCCATTCACGTGACCCACAACGTCAGAAAACAGCGCCTCCGGACATATGCGCCCGGCGAAGATTCAGATCAGCCTTCGCATTCGCGCAGTCTGATCAGAATCTTCACTGGGCGCATTTTGGATAGACACGGATTCAAAGAATCTTCAAGCGAACATCGAGGACTATGATCAGACTGTGCGAATGCGCAGGCTGATTTGAGTCTTCGATGGGCGCAAGGTACGTTTTCTGATGTTGGGGATCATGTTATTATACAAAAAAACATGGAATGTGATTCAATAACTGGAGCTATGTATGAAAGACAAACGCACTATTTTTTTTTTTTTTACATAAGGCTCCAAATGAAAGAGGTATTTATTTAGAATTTCTTCTTACAAATAATTTTGCACCAAAATAATACATTGTGGAAATAACCATTAGAAATATTTTCCGGGGACGGGGTGGGAAAATTCTAATTGAGCTCCCACAAGATTTTTTTAGCAAGAATATCCACAAATTATTTCAAAATATTGGGCACTCAGTTCCAGACGACAGTATCTGCGGCTGCATATGTCTTCAACAATTTGTAGGAAATACTATTTCCCCTTCTAATGCTGAACATAACATGCCAAGTCTTGGCAAATAGTGTAGATCCAGATTAGTTGGCTTCTGAAGAAGCCAACTAATCTGGATCTGCACTGTTTGTCATTAAATATGTGAATTTCTATCAAAACCCCAGATCAAGTAATCTGATTGGCTGGAAATTAGAAGTGGATGTGGCATCTTAATTTATTTAGCATGACAAGGGTTAACGTTCGTATTCTAAAAGTATCCTGTCTGGCATTGAGTACACCTCGTTGGGGATATTTATCCTAGGTATTGGGAACATGCCGGATTAAACAGTGTAGATCCAGATAAAAATGCGGCGTCTGATCATGGTCTGCACTGTTTGCCACTAATCCAGCCGATTTTAACCTTAGTCATGCTGAATAATTATGATGCTACGCCTACTTCCAATTTTCAGCCAATCACATTACTTAATCCAAGTTGTTGATGCAAATTCACATTCTAATTGATAAGCAGTGCAGATCAAGATCAGTTGGCTTCTGAAGAAGCCAACTGATCTGGATCTACACTGTTTGCAAAGGCACTGTATATCCGGGTTCAGCAGTACAGGGGTTAACACATCAACAGGTAGGAATATGGACTGTGTTTTTTTTCTTTGGTTTTTGGTTCTAAGGGCAACCATGATAGATTTTATTTGTTCAAATTTTATGATAATTACGGTAAATAGTTAAGGTATCTCAATATTGGGGGCAAATACGGTATAAAAATATTTCAGAGCCATGCAATAAGAAGAAAGATATTCGGGGCATATGCGAACTGCGAAAGCCCAGATCAGCCTGTACACCACCTATGTCTGGTCAGTTCTTTTAGTACCTGCCAATATAATCTTTAGTATCATATTAAGTCTAAGCATTCGAACAGAAGGCCTTTGCAAACAGTGTAGGCCCTTACCAGACGCCACAGAACGCGGCGTCTGATCAGGGTCTGCACTCTTTGTCACTCATCCAGCAGAATTTAGAAAAATCAATATACACAAACAACCCTATTTATACCGACACTAGAAACAACGACAAAATTCGTTATAATGACAATTTGACTGTCACGAAACATTCGCTTAAGAGGTAACACTTAGTCACAAATTATGCAAGAATTTTGTATTTTGAAATACTTTAAAGAAACATATGTTTTGGATATTTGTTAGAATCGCCTCATTCAGGCGATTCTAAAAAACATCCAAAACATATGTTCTATGAGGAAATAAGAACAAAACAAGACCTTTCAAACAGATCGATCTGCTCATTAAGTATTCTGTAAAACAGCAAATTCCTTTTAATGTGCTGTCGTTGTAACGAGGGTTCACTGTAATAACAAACGAACTTATTCAAATTTTTGAACAAGTATGCTAAAGACATTATTTTGAAGCCTCATACACCCAGCTAACAAAAATGAAGAAGCCTTCTGTCCTGTTTTGTTTCATCCATAGAGACAGAAAATTGTTCATGGATTTCTACTAGGCTCACCGGGAAATATAAATAAACATTGTAACCATCACTTGAAATTAATCTTGATCCATGTTCAGTAATTCACCGATTCATTCTTCGCTGGAACATAATTTTACAACAACAGGGTTTTTGACAAATTTTTAAATGTTAAATTCTTGTATGACAAATGTAGTATTATATTTTGACTTTGACCACTCTTTGGGAAATTCAGCAGACGATAAACTGGTGACTTTTTCTTATTTTTCCATAACAAAGGTTTTACATTTCACGCAAACTGTCTCCTTCAGATATAATGTATATGAAATGTCATACACCGTTTTTTTTGAAGAAAAAAAAGGAAGAAATTATGAAAATGCAGTTTAGCCTAAATGTTTACCTACCAGATTAAGTGTTGCGAGAAATATTCTATGACACCTATAAAAGTATCGTTGAAATTAAAAGCTCGATATTATTAAAAAATAGACATTTTATTATCCAAGAAAGGTTTAATGAATTGATATATGGTATTAATACAATCATAAAATATAGCACATGTAAAATTTTAGTTAGTCTCTCGTTCTTGAAACGAAATGATTTTTATCGTATTTTTGAATTAATGTTGCCAACATTAATTCAGAAATACGATAAAAGTCATTTCATTTTTGATCCAGTTCAAACACGAGAGACTAACTGAAATTTTACAGGCTCAGATGCCACATTTCGTGATCGTATTAATACTTAATATCAATTCATTAAACCTGTTGGATAAAAATGTCTATTTTTAAGGAATATGGAGCCTTTATGCATGAAAGAGTGTGAACCAATACATCAATGGTGTAACTAATACACCAACAACTGTAATTCAAAGAATCATTTTTGCCGGCATGTTCAAAGGAACTAGACTTTCAACTATTAGACTAGATTTTCAAGAGAGATTTTTTTTTTTTTTTTTTTTTTTTTTTTTTTTTTTTGATTTGGGTTTTACGGCCCTTTCAAGAATATTTCACTTATATCGAGCCGATCGTTCATCGAAGGTGGGCGAAAACCGGAGAACCCGGAGAAAAACCACCTGACCATCCGTAAGCAGAACTTGGCTTTCCCACTCAAGAGAGATAACAAAAGGGGCTTCCTGGTTGCTTTCCTGCACAACACGTCCTTTGTCTGAAAATATAAGGCAGGGGTTTCCTGAGGGGTCCGAGGAGTTCATTCGAACCCCTACTTTGACTAAAAATTTCATTTTCATGGGTAATTTTGGATAAATCTGATAAATTTGGGATACCGTATTTACACTAAATATATACACACACTTTACTCTTTACCTTATACTTCTCTTCCACAAGTCTATTGTACATGTACTACTTGTGAATGTGTGTAAAATCGCTGGTTGAGTTGCAAACAGTGTAGACCCCGATCTGAAGGCATGTTTTGCGAAGTCTGATCTGGGTCTGCATTGTTTGCCCAGACCTGTCTTTCCGACTACGTCGAGTAAGTACGGTAATTCGATCAAATCGACCCCCCACCCCACAATCATCCTGGATCCGCACCTGAAAGGATTTTCTCTGAAAGGATTCTCTATTTGTTAGGTTCAGTTTAGACCCTGCTAGCATTTTACTTATATCTATATTGGGCCGTTATCGGCCCGACCGGACAACGGCCCGATATACATTTAAGAAGAATGCTAGCTGGGGAGGAGAACCCTTTTTAGAAAATAGGCAAAATCAATTTGAAAAGAGTTGCTACCCACCCAACACATCTAAATGAAATCCTCTAGAGTCGTGCAACTGCACTCTTATTTCTGACACTTTAAGTACAAACACCAATCTTAAACAATGTGCCTACCTTTGGAAGCTTAACTTATAACAAAGCAGAATAAAGATAGATTTCAGACAAAATTAACAGGAATTGGACGCAACTCTGTCAAACCGTTTGTCTCCCATCCGATAAGGGTTCTATACTACACGGAAAGAATTCGCTATCTTGAAAGTAAAGTCTGGAGTAGGCAGCAAATTCTAGAACAGCCACTTTTCAGAAGGGGATTGAAGTGCAGGATAGCAAACAAGAAGTCACAAAAGTCGTCCTTCTTTTAAAGTATGTCCAAATACCCACTAAACGTACCCACTCCTCGTAATATGGTCACTAGTTAAGTGCAGTTTTTTTTTTCTGAACAGTTCAAACAATCAAATGAGCCAGAAACGACAAAATGTACAATTAGACGAGCGACCAGCGAAGACTCTGATCAGCCTGTACATCCACCCAATATAGCAAGGATTTTCATTTAACCCTCTATCAATAACCGAGAGGATGCGAATGCGCAGGCTGATCTGAGTCTTCACTGGTCGCACATGTCTTATTGTAGATTTTGTCGTGCGCTGGCTCATATACAAAAACAAATAAAAAATCGACAGAAACAGACTTGCTGTAAATATTTTTTCTTATAAACGTGTTTACCCAATGTATTCAGACATACAGTTCTGAGACACTTGAGACCCCGATCAGACACTGAAAAATGCGATCTGCACTGTTTGCCACTTATAGTTTGAAGACACATCATCAGGTACAAGTATCACATAAAATAGCATACTATATTTACTAGTATTCGGACAGACAAGCCTGAGCAAACAGACTGAACCCAGATCAGACGCCGCAGAACGTGACTTCTGATCAGGGTCTGCACTCTTTGCCACTCATCCAGCGATTGTATACACAAAAAGGTAGCGAAAAAATGGACTTGTTCAAGATTTAGAACGATTATGGTAAGGAGTTAAGATATCCGAATACTTAGATATCACGAAGACATACCTATATAATTTTGACCCCCTTAAACCCCACTTTTATATAGTAAAACTGGGCTTTACAGGGGTATACCTTATTTTTCTTATTTCTGCTCAAAAACATAGATCTATGTTTTGGGCAGAAATATGAAAAAAATATCTTTTTATCTGAAAACTTTCAGTTTTTGGTGGTGAAATTTTCAATTAATTGAATAGGCGTGTTTTCGTAATGAGGTAAAAACAGTATTCTGGTTACATATTTCTGTGGATCATGGTAAATATATATACACCTAAGGGAGATTATTTCATCCCCCCCCCCCCACTCCACACCCCTCACCTTTTTAAGAGCCGAACCCTATTGAAAAGGGATTCACAGGTGTAAATTCTCAACTGCTAGTTGTCTAGCTTTGAAATGGGAGACAGACATATTCTATTTTTGGAGTGTTTTGAAAAGGAGACAGACACTCTCAGCTCAGAGTGTTCTGTTTTTTTAAGTGTTTTGATGGGGGTGGGGGTGGGGGGAGGGGGTGGGGTCAGACACTTTCAGCTTAGAGTGTTCTGTTTTTGAAGTGTTTAGAAGGGGGTGGGGGGGCAGACACTTTCAATTTCGAGTGCTTTATTTTTGGGGTATTTTGAAAAGTGAAGCAGACTCTTTCAGCGTTGAAAAGTGAGGCAGACACTTTTAATTAAAGTTCTATTTTTGGGGTATTTTGAAAAGTGAGGCAGACACCTTCAGCTAAGTATTCTATTTTTGAAATGTTTTGAAATGGAAGAGAGACACTTTCAGCCTAGAGAGTTCTATTTTTGGAGTGTTTTGAAAGAGTAGGCAGATACTTTCAGATTAGAGTGTTCTATTTCTCAAATGTTTTGAAAAGGAAGGCAGACGCTTTCAACTTAGTGTCCTATTTTGGTGTATTTTGAAAATTAAGGCAGACACTTTCAGCTAAGAGTTCTATTTTTGGACAGTTTTGGAAAGGTAGGCAGACCTACTCTGCTGAAAATGTTCATTTTTTAACCTTTATCCTGCTGAACCCGGATATGTCCTGCCTTTGCAAACAGTGTAGATCCAGATCAGTTGGCTTCTGAAGAAGCCAACTGATCTGAATCTGCACTATTTGCCAATAAGTATGTGAATTTATATCATCCATCTGGATCAAGTAATCTGATTGGCTGAAAATTAGAAGTGGGCTTTGCATCCTAATTTATTTAGCAGGACAAGGGTAAAAGAGTATGCGTTCACATTCAGACAGTCATCGATTCTAAACACGTATATTCCATTTTGAAATGCCCAATTTGTCAACATCCACATTAACTACCATATCTTCCCTAAATATGTGGGCACCTAAATTCCTAAATTCCTTACCATACATATCCTAACATTTGAACAAGTCCATGCTCTTAGCTGTCGGTGTGCCTAAAATTGCTGGATGAATGACAAACAGGGTAGACCCTTATCAAACGCCGCGTTTTTGCTGCGACTGAGCTGCGTATACACTGTCTGCTCAGGCATGTCTTTCCAAATACTTAGGGCTATAAAAGCAAATGAACACATGTTGTCCTTACAGTTTTGTATACCAATTGCGACAAATCATGATCTAGTGAAACAACGTATTCATTGACGCCCCCATCCCCTACTAATAACAATCATTTGACCAAAAGAAAATTAGCACTTTTACATAATCACTTAGCACATGATCAAACAATAAATAAATGCAGGTACGTTTCTAGGACAAAAAACTGTGTCGCCCAGCAAACGATTTTCTATCGATCCATATTAAATGCAGGAACTTTTCTAGGACAAAAACGTCTGTCACAGAGCAACTGATTTTCTATCGATCCATATTATTCGGCTGAATCAACTTGACTTGTCAACGTTTACATACATGTACTGCAGACCACGCCCCTTTTGTAGTCTGATACAAATTGTATCAAACCGGATTCAATTGCAATATGTTGAATATTTTGTAAAAAAGCGTCTGACGCCATATATTTTGTGTAATCCAATCACAGCTTAGCTTTTCTCTCTCTCTCTTTTACAATGTTCGAGACTGAACTCATATGAAATTATATCTTACAATGTTCAAGATCGAGCTCATATGAAATCATATTGTACAATGTTCCAGATCAAGCTCACGTGAAATCAAATTTACAATGTTCCAGACATTTTCTCACAGGAAATCATATCCAACAATGTTCCAGACCGAGCTCACATGAAATTGTATCTTACAAGATTCCAGACTGAGCTCATATGAAATCATATCTTACAATGTTCCAGACCGAGCTCATATATAATGTCTTATAACGTTCCAGACCGACCTCATACGAAATCATATCTTACAATGTTCCAGACCGATCTGACATGAAATCACATACAATGTTCTAGACAGAGCTCACATGAAATCATATCCACAGCTCTAGATAAAGGGGTATCCAGATAAATGGCTTCTTATTTCTCGATAAAAAACATATGTTGTGAGTAATCTTAGAAGCGCCTCGTCCAGGCACTTCTAAAGAGTGCCAACAGCATACTATTCGTTGAAAATTAAGAATAAAAATAACGTTTTGGATAAAAGACACGCCCTATCCGAAACTATGATATCACACCAGGCTCAAATTTAATATGGCCAATTGTGGGCTGGTATGAACCTGCCAAATAATACACGTTACTTAATTCGTCCAATGAAACTGCAGCTTTTCGACGTCGGAATTCTTCATATTTGAGGACTTCACACTTGTGGGATATTGTTTGTACATCATTCTCGTCCTCATGGTCCGATCTGAACAATGCACCCTGAAAATAATACAAAAATAATTATTCGAGCTAAGTGGGTGTTAAATTTAGACATGAAAAAAAAAAACTACCTCGGATAAGACACAATGACAAATCACAGCCTTTCCATGGCACTTAAAGTGGCATTCAGGAATGCAAGCTAAACAGGCAATATATATTGTAGAACTCACATGAAATCTTATCTCATAATGTTCCAGATCGGGTTCACAGGAAATCACAACCATATATCTAGGTTTGAGAAGTATCCAAATAATTATTTTCTAATGTATATATGTAAGCCATCTCATGACAAAACCAACAAAAACGGCATGTGCGCCCAGCGAAGACTCAGATCAGCCTGGGCATCCGCCCAGTCTGATCAGTCTTCGCTGTGCACTCAATGGGTAGCTAAGGACCCAAACTTTCTTCATGCTGACAGCAACGACTGATCAGAGTGGGCGGATGCGCAGGCTAATCTTAAGTCTTCGCTGGTCGCACAAGTCTAATTGTAGGTTTTGTCGTGCGCAGGCTCATATATTTAGTGAAATCATATATTTATCTGCCTTCTTAACAAGTCCCCTGGTAAAACAAACACAAGAAAAAATATTTAAACCTAAACGTCTAAGTACCGGCGCAAATTTTGTTCATGTTTACATAGAGATACAAAAAAAGTATGGGACAATGGTATACTAAAGTTTAATACATTTTCAATGTAACAGGTAAAATCGAACAACAATGTGATTCTCTAACTGTCACTGCCACAGGCGATAATAATAGGCTTTTGCAAATAGCATAGATCCAGATGTGACGGCTCATATGAGCCGTCTCATAGGGATCTACGCTGTTTGACATTTAGTCTTTCAACTTTACGTTTGACATTTAGTCTTTCAACTTTACGTATCATAGAGATACAAAAAAAAGTATGGGACAAGGGTATACTAAAGTTTAATACATTTTCAATGTAACAGGTAAAATCGAACAACAATGTGATTCTCTAACTTTCACTGCCACAGGCGATAATAATAGGCTTTTGCAAACAGCATAGATCCAGGTGAGACGGCTCATTTGAGCCGTCTCATAGGGATCTACGCTGTTTGACATTTAGTCTTTCAACTTTACGTATAAACTTCTTTTCAAAATATAGTTTGTTAAAAAAAGTAAAGCAGACGACAAATGTCGTCTGAAATTTGGCACCGAAGGAGTTAATGTTTGCTTTTATTAAGCTTTATGAAGTTTCTTGATACAAATGAAAATAAAAAAGACATTAATCTGCTTATAACACTGTTTGTTTTAAGATTTTTTTTTATATTTGCCGGGATCGTCACAAACCAACGTCCCGGCAAATATGAAAAGTCCTTAGTGAGCTAATCGAAAAGTTTACCATATGTAAAAATCCAAAGCTATGTTAAGAGACCGGCGCGGTCAATGAAGTCAGAAAAGTTAGATGACTCCCTTGGTGGAAATAGCGAAAAATCTACCAAAGATTGCACGACCCGCAGTAAAGTCATCTGACAGGAGGACTAACGAGAGTGTCCTATAATCACCATGTCCGTCCGTTATCAGTTTGTGAAAATCGTTTGGCATGCGGATATATATTGGCAAGATCTAACCAATGAAATTGTAAAATGCCAGATTTCTTTATAAATAGCCTTGCCGAGACGTGCCCGTCGTCCGTAATCAGTTTGTGAAAATCGCTATAACTTTCAAACCGCTTGGAATATTTCGATAATGTTTTGGCATACAGATACATATTGAAAGGCCTAACCAATGCTATTGTAAAATGCAAGACTTCTTTACAAATATTTATAAATATAAGATTTTTTAATAAATATTTATAAATAGCCTCGCCGAGGCACAACATGTGAAAATATGAGTATTGCCATAACGCTCAAACCGTAGGAATGTTTTGGGAATAGTTGACATATTGATAGGTACCGATAAGACCTAACCAATGAAATTGTCAGTTTCCAGATTTCTTTACAAATAGCCTCACCGAGGCAAAATGTGAAACTATGAAACTGAAAAAACAAAACAAAAAAAAAGAAAAAAAAAAAAGAAACAAACAAAAAAAACCACAAAAAAACACACAACTATTACTACTAACATTCAGTTACAACATCATGCTGTTAGGATTAAATTTATTCATAATAGTGTGTCACTACTTCACCCTTAATGGCCTATCACCGATGGTTAGAATTGGCAAATGGGTATAATCAAACAAGCCTTTTTGCGAGTGGTGCGCCTTAGCGCAAGTTGAGTACCTTCATATTTTGGAGGCGTTTCCCGCCTTTAGTCTCTTCAGGATGATAAAACCATTTAACTTTGACAACCATCTGTCCACCCCAGCTCTCCCACAAGCTTTCAATACGTCCAACGTATGGCAAATTTGGCCGCCCGGTAGAGAGAAACACGGCGCATTCCCCCACCTGAAAATACAACGTACAGTGGACTCTCCTTATCAGTTAACTCAAGACGTGTCAGTTAATAAAATTATGCGAGAACGTTGTTTTTTTTATACTTCAAGAATCATATGTTTTGGGTATTTGTTAGGTTCGCTTCAGTGAACACATACCTAAAACATATATTTCTTGAAGTATTAAAAACAGTCAACTAGCATTTGAGCCAGCGCATGACAAAACCCACAATAAGTTCTGTATGACCAGCAATAACTCAGATCATGTCCCCCCACAATGGTAAGGGTTCCGGTTATTCCTCTTTGGATAGCCCGGAGACTGTAGAAGGCACATGCGATCAGCGAAGACTCTGATCAGATTGCGCGGAGGCGCAGGCTGATCTGAGTCTTCGCTGGTCGCACAAGTCTTATTGTAGGTTTTGTCGCGAGTTGGCTCATTTACGGATTTAACTTGTTATCTTACAAGACAGAAGTAAATTCTGCACTTTCTAATTTGCTCTTCTTGTTTATTATTTATATTCTAGGGTAATGCATACCAGTCGTGTTCGAAAAACGTTTGACCCATTTTAGACAGAATAAACTCCCCCTGATTATATATTGGAATTTCAGTTTTAGGTATATCAGGCTATGTGATTTTAATATTCCTAGAGAAAAATGGCTAAACTATTTGCAAACAGTGGAGACGGCGTCTAATCTTTGTCTGCACCATTTACCATTTTGGGGGTCTCCAAACCAAAATGGGTTAAACACGCACAGTTTCTTATATGAGCCAGCGAACGACACAACCTACGATAAGACCTGTATGACCATCAAAGACTCAGATCAACCTGTACATCGACCCTGTATGGCCAGGTTTCTCGTTCATCCTTCTTTGGATAGGCCGGAGGCTGTAGAAGGCACATGCGATCAGCGAAGACTCTGATCAGACTGCGCGGATGCGCAGGCTGATCTGAGACCGTTGGTCGCACATCTTATTGTTGGTTTTGTCGCACGCTCCCTCATGTCATTGAAATGACTTGAAACTTCATCATGAGCCGAGCTGATTTTGCTTTCAGAGATGCTTTTGTATTTGTATTAACCAATTTCAATCTGGAGACTTCTAAAAGAATAATTTGAAAACAGTGCAGACCCAGATCAGACGCCGCAAAATGCACTGTTTGCAAACAGTTTAGCTATTTTTCTCCAGGGATATCTGAACCACATAGCCTGTATACCTAAAACTGAAATTCGACTCTTCCAATATATAGTGTAAAGGAGTGTATCCAGTCTGAAGTGTGTTAAATGGAGTATTCATGTTATGGCAAAATGTTTTTATCAAACTTTATTCTTTAGAGACAAAATTTACAGAACACATTGTGAGATTTCTAGCAGAGTAATAAAGTAAAAGTAATATGGATTCGGGTGAAAGATAAATACTTCTAAAATATATGAATAAAATCCAATTCCCTGTTCCTCAGTAGGTTTAATTTATACATTTTCAGTTCACCTGTAGATGATAGCAAATCTAATTTTAGGTATTGTTTATTTTTCTCTAACTTCGGTAAAATTTAAGAAAAGACACTCAGGAAATGCAACAATCACGAAGCACAGCCTTCCCATAGGCACAAAGAGACCCTTCATGGAATTTTACATCCAATGTAAAATAATGAAACAAAACCAAAATAAACAGATGCTTTGCGAGGGCGGCCAACCTGACTTTTTTCTTATGTCTCAAATCACAGGCGAAACAAAATGTCTGCAATTGTTTATCATAAAAATAAAATTTATCAAAAACATCAGAGGTGATCCGCGAATGGACATCTGTACAATAAGGTCAGTGCCACTTAGTTAAAGCCATTTTAGACTGAATAAACTCCACCACATTATATATAGGAAGAGTCGAATTTCTATTTAAGATCTATCAGACTATATGATTTAGATATTCCAAGGGAAAAACTGGCTAAATTATTTGCAAAAAGTAAAGACTCTGATCAGATGCCGCATTCTGATCAGGGTCTGTACTGTTTGCCAATTACCCATTTTGGGGCTCCAAACTAAAACAGGTTCATACATATTTTTTCCAAAAAAGTTTAAACACTGCTCGTGCAAAACGAGCATAGATACACATGGCTTGATATATTATTAAAATCGGCTCTAGATGCTTTCTAATTGTCTCCGCTCTGGAGAAAACTTCGGCGAAAGATGTGTACCCAATAGTAATTCCTTTTTCATAACCACTGCACCACTACGCTTGTTAAAAACAAGTTTCATGGAACAGTATTATGCTTGATTTCTCTGAATGACCCGTCGGATAGGGTATATTTTTGGTGCGCTAGCGCACTCATTATATACAATATATATATATATGTATATATCAGTCACCTGTAATCTGCTGATTTATGCTGTAAAATTGTCAAGGTCATTGAAAGCAATATAAAAGTAGATGGAAATAGACATTTAGGAAAAATAAGCAACTAAATAAATTAATAAGCAAAACCGTATACAAAAAAGACATACAAGCCGGGACACAGCATTTCCTACAAGATTGCATGTGCGCCCAGCGAAAACTCAGATCAGCCTGCCATCCGCGCAGTCTGATTAGAATCTTCGCATAGCCCTCTACAGGTAACCTAGGATCCAAAACATCTTCAGACGGACAGAGAAGACTCTGATCAGACTGATCTGTCTTCGTTGGCGCACATGCAATCTTGTAAGAAATGCTGTGATCCAACTCATATAATACAAAGCATGATGAAAGCGACATAATGACAAAATGAGAACGATGGAATGGTATAATATGAAGCAGGATATTCAAGATGCATCGATATATGGAATAAGAAAGAATATTGATCAGTTATTTTTATTTTGGTTTTCACAATGTATTCATAAAAATATATATATCATTATTTTTGTTTTGACTATCGTAATTTATTCATACATTTGTGATAAACGAAACTAGTTTCTTCAGCCTTTCTCAAATATTATTAGCGAGAAAAGGCATCCATAAAAACAACTACCAAAATCAAACATAAAAACTGTCTATCTTGTTCTTTCAATAACAGTTTCAGAAGTGAGCTATTAGTCATTTTCGAATATATGACCAACATACCTTGAGCCCATCCTTATTATTTTGGAAATCGAATAACGCTTATGTGTTATATATGAAGAGACTCAATCAAACCGAGTCTCCGATTTTCGTGATTTTGTGTGTTCTTTTGTTCCATAGGCAATCCTTTTTGATTTATATTCTATAAACAATACTACTGAAGGTTAGTTCCTTCATGGGGAATAATTAACTTGCAGACTTTATTAATATTGAAATAATCCCATATAACAGGCTTACACATATGAAGTGCAATTTGACTGGTCGAGAGCAATTTGAAAGCGACATTTATACTTCAATATATCCACTGAGCGGGAATCTCGGAACTATTTTCTTCGTGCAAACTTCTAAAATCAGCTAATTTACCCATACTTTCAACGTATATTTTATCTAGTTTGAATTATAAGAAAGAGATTTCCTTTTTGTGGAATTTATCGATATGTGAACACCGGCGAATCATTCTCAGATTGAATAAAACCCCTTCGGGTTTTATTTTGTCTGCGAGTATTTCGCCGGCGTTTCCACATTAATACAATCCACAAAAATGAAACCCATTCCTATAATGAAAATTGTTCACCGACAGAATGAAGATGAAAATGTCAAATGAGAACGACTATTATGAGAATGTGTGTCGAGAATGAGTTTTGATGATATCTTATTTCTACGCTAATACATACCATTATAGTTTCTCGACCACGTACTATACATTTGTAATATTCTTTCTTTGCTTTGCCCTTTAACCCAGGCCTTTTAGTCGAGCTACCAGACCATTTCCACAGTTGGCGCGTTGTGTTGGATTGGACTGGAATAAAGTGGTATTCAAATTGCCACAAGTTTCTTATTTGTGCTAAATTGCTCTTCAGTACTTAGAAGCCTCAGGTGAAATCACATTACTTATATCACGGTATATAGACGTTACGTAGCCTATATGTGCAAAAATGCGTGTCTGGAGACCTATTTGTTCTAGCAACGTAGCCTACCTGTAGTAAACAGACCATGACAGGTAGACAGCACGGATTTGGTCACTAACAACAACATATTTACAAATCAAGTCACAAATACTCGAATGATACGGAACTTTTATATCTCTTACCTAATTAAATGTGATATGCTTAAAGAAATCTATTTGATCGCAAGGCAGTATCGTTGTAATCTAAATGGCATTTGCGAAATCGAGTCACCGATTTTACATGTTTGACTCAATGAAAAGAGTCATTGTTCTTATTTTATACTACTTAGTCTTCAGCTGGGAACAAAAATCATCTGTTCTGAATCAGACATTAAACTCTCCCCACGTGTGAAACGCATATGTGAGTAGGAAATAGGAATTTTATAATTAGTGAAATATCTTGAACCTATTTGCTTTGACAAAATCCCAGCTAGCATTCCACGTAAATCTACATCGGGCCGTTATCGGCCCGTCAGCTACCCTGACGGGCCGATAACGGTCCATTGTAGATTTATGTAGAATGCTGACTGGGATGTGCGTTTTGTGGCACGGGATAATGATTTGCACACATGGCTAAGGAGACCTAAATGTTACAGGGAAACAGCTCATCGGCCACTTAAAACTGGTCATATAAGAGCCATAAATAACCCAGAATGCAGACTGATTTCCGATTTTTGCGGCATGAAGGCCAAGAAAAGTTTAAAGTCTGAGACCTTTTTTGCAAAGTAATTTACAACTGTTTTAAATGTAAAAGAAGATGACCCAAATTTAATATGATACAAGATGTGTTTATCACATGACAAAAGTTGAAATCTGGAAGCTTATATTAATTAAAAGGTGGAACCGGGATAGACAAATGTTATTGTTCTCCCCGTTACCAAATGCCCAAGAAAGCTATGAGTGAGTTTACCCAGACCCGTAAGAGTCCGGCATATACATGTACACGTGACTGTTGCGTTTTTACCTAGTAATTTGGCTACGCCTCTTTACCTATCGTCTACACTGAATCATTAATTACGACAGAATCATAAGAAACACGTATTGAACATACCAGCGCAAACTGAAATAGTAAAAATGCACATGACTCACAAAAATCAACATACATGTGTATCTGGCCGGATGTCGTATCAGTTTTCCTAATCGTACCGCGCAAATTACAAAACTAAAGCCTGGATACGCAAACAGTTTTGGCTCAAAAGCATACATTTCAAGGAGTCTTGTTCTCGGATAGCAATGCCGCCGCCAGTGAAAATAATCTTGAACATTTAAACATGGCGATTCCTGTCTGTGAAGTTATTGTTAATATGTCTTAACATCCTAACTTCAGGAACGTTTTATTTTCATGTTGAGTCCATTATTAAGCGTGTATGTTGTCTTCAAACTTTTTGACAGTTTTCGGGCATTACAGTTCTATATTTATTATGTTTGTTTCTCAGTAGCGGACTGCCTCTTAAAATGATGCTGTAACATCTCGGAACCAAGACAGTATATTGGTTCAGAGGTAACATCGATGCGCACATTGTAATTTACTGAACACTGTAACAAAGAGTACAGTAAATTTTTGCATTCAATTCAACAAACAATTTCGTGATACGATCAGTGCCCTCCCCCCATCTCCACTCCCCCACCCCACAAAAAAAAAAAAAAAAATAAAAAAATAAATAAATAACGAAAGAGAGATATATTACTCAACAAGTGACCGCTGGAGAAGGCCTATTTCTCGGACCAAGATAAAACTGAACAGTAGACCACAACAATTCATAAATACGTGGGCGATTATCAGACATCCTTCGAGGGCATGTATGTATACAAATAGGTTTCCTAGCAATATTTGCATTTAGGTTCCATTGTCAGAAACAAATGGGATCACTATCCATTTATTGTCCATACTTTAAGCCTTTAAGTTGAAATATATGGGACTCATAGATTAAAACCATATATTTGTTCAACAGACATTTTCGATATACCACTGAAAAAAAGGATGGAAAACGTTTTGAAATTACTGAAAATGGTCTTTTTGTCACTATCTGGCCTTCAGCTGACATGCACGTTCCCACTTCTATGGCATGTTCACAGTATTTCTCCGTAATTCGTGAGACTAACACAGTTTAATTTGAGCATATAAATATTGTTAGAGTTCCGTAGCATTGAGGTTTTATTGATATAAATGACCATAAATATCATTTGCCTTACCTTTTCACGTCCTACTCGCCGTTTTTATTGTTTACTATAGATAGGCTACGTTGCTAGAACAAATAGGTCTCCAGAAACGTATGTTTGCACAGATAGGCTCTATAAGGTCTATATACCGTGTATATAATGAGCATAATGCAGTATATTTAAATATTCTAAATCTATTTACAGCATCTTATGGAGTATCGTTAAAAGCTTAAGTTGTCCAAACAGCTTTATCGAAGTTGCTGATATTTCTTAGCTTTCTTCTACTGACATTTATTGTTGTAGAAATACACAAAACTCTGACTGATCAAGACAACGCTTCATACTTTCTTTATCACATGAGCAAACCACATGTTCACTTATGATTTGCAATCTTGCACCAGAAACACACCTGGTAATCTCGTAAGGGTAGCCGGTGGTTATGCACTCAAAATCTTTACGGGAACTTCCGGTCATCACTTGCGAGACATCCAAAAGTCAACAAACGGGCAAGTTCTCCTGATTTATTGATTTTTAGTCAATGTCATAGATACATTTGTAAACATCGGGCAATGCTATTCATAACAACTTACATTTCTGTGTCGGAAAAGATAGGTATCAGCTTAGAAAAAAAAACAAGCGGCTAATTTTTAATTTAATCTCATCCGGAGAAGGGTAGTCCGATATTCCTGTTTTGACGTTTTTTTGCGGTGCAAAAATGAAGGTATTTTCAGCTATCTGGGCTATGGAATACTTATTTAACATATCAAATAAGACGTACTGCAACCTACGTCTACGTTGAAATACATAAGATGCTAAATTTCCCAAGCATCTGTTCCGGGGACTGAAATATTTGTGCCGAATATGAATTACAAGACCGATTAAGGGTAATAATCGATAATCGGCCTCGTAAGTCCAATTCGGCATAAATGTTTCAGTCCCCGGAACAGATACTTTGCAAATTTAGCATCATGAATTTCAACGTAGATGTAGGTTGCAGTACGTCTTATTTGATATGTTAAATAAGCATTTTATAGCCCCGATAGCTGAAAATACCTTCATTTTGCACCGGGGTCTGAAATATTCGTGCCGAATAGGACTTACGAGGCCGATTACTCTTATGGGGGCATTAACCCTTACGGGTACAAGAAAGTCAGCGGTCAGGTGTCTGAGTACAAGGCCTAGTTATACCTTATGGGAACATTAGCCATTATCAGAATTCCCCACATTTAAAAAAAAACCAAAAAACATGTAGATTTTATACCGAACCAGTTTCAAAGTACTCCATTTACATATAAACAATCCAGCACCATGAAAGGGTTTGCAAATGAGACAGCATGTGTCACCGGGGTTTTGATATGGCACGTTTGCATATATATATTTGAAGCTCTCAATTAAGCAAATTCATATAGAAGTTTCACTTCACCACCTTAAAATCGCTTTGTGATGTATAGGCTTTCTTGTCCCCGTAAGGATTAATGCCCTAAGGGGCAATCGGCCTCGTAATTCATATTCGGCACAAATATTTCAGTCCCCGGAACAGATGCTTGGGAAATTTAGCATCTTATGTATTTCAACTTAGACGTTGGCTGCAGTACGTCTTATTTGATATGTTAAATAAGTATTTCATAGCCAAGATAGCCGAAAATACCTTCATTTTGCACTGGAAAAAAAAAGTCAAAACAGGAATATGGGACTACCCTTCACCGGATGGAATTAAATAAAAAATTCGCCGCTTGTTTTTTCAAGCTCATACCTCTCTTTACTGACGCAGAAATAAAAGTTGTTGGGAATAGCACTGTCCGATTTTTCAAAGTATGTCTATGAACTGACTATAAATCAATAAATCAGAACTTACCCGTTTGTTGACATTTGGATGTCTCGCAGGTCATGGCCGGTTTCGCGTAAAGATTTTGACTGCATAACCACCGGCTACCTCTTACGAGATACCAGGTGTGAGAAAGGGCGAGAAACAGGAACCAGTCATAACGTCTATATATGCTAAAGTGGTTTAGTAAAATACCTATGCTACCGTATAAACTGAATATTCGGACACCTTTACTTCTTACCAATTTTGTACTATTAATTGAACAAGTTCATTTTGTCTGTCTGAATGGCAAACAGTGTAGATTCTGATCAGACTCTGGGTGTCCGATCTAGTTCCACATTATTTGCACTGGCCTGCCTGTTGGATGAAGACGGTACATGTTTAAGTAAAATTCGGCTACACTGTAAACTATGACAGCGTTGATTTTACACGGCTGCAATATTATTACACATTACAGCATTGATTGGATATAGGCTCAGCATTGTCATTCTGAAATATTACTACAGACCCTGTAGTTGTATATGGGTTATTTAGCTTTGCCCTTTGAAATTTGGGGTATTATGTACATGTGTCTTTAAATTTAATTGCGTAATGGTCAGGGAGGGTAATATATATGTTTTAGCTTCAATAAACTTGAAAATCCATAGTCACATGGTTTATTACGATTATTCATACACTTGACAAGTGTACCGCTATTTTTATAAGGTAGACATCTTTATAATCATAATACAGTCGACTCTCGTTATCTCGAACTCGCTTAACTCGAATAACCGCTTATCTCGAAGTGAAAATCTAGTCCCTGTTTTAACACAGAGATATATCATCAGGCAACAAAACATTGTGGAAAAGAGGAGAAATTGCTCCTTAGGATGAATTTCTCCTCTTTTCCACAATATTGTCAACATATCTCAAACTTAGAGTCAAATTACATATTCATTCTGTTAATGGTGGTTGTTCGATTGACTGTTTTCCTCAGTTCCGCAAAACTGATATGTCGAAGTACGGATATCTCGAAGTGTTTCATAAAGTCCCTTGGATTTCGAGAAATTGAGGGTCGACTGTAATTGTATGTTTGGCTGCCTGCGCTCAAAATCCCTTTTTAAAGGCG
Organism: Anodontia alba; assembly: GCA_964016985.1. Lineage (NCBI taxonomy): Eukaryota > Metazoa > Mollusca > Bivalvia > Lucinida > Lucinidae > Anodontia > Anodontia alba. The sequence goes on from OZ024822.1 coordinate 75,857,413, forward strand.
GTTTATGCTAAAAATGAAAGAATTTGCTCCTAAGGAGCGAAAAAAATATTTTAGGGTTGACCTTTGGCCGCAAATATTTTTTTTCTTTTAAAAGAAGATCCTTTTTAGAAGGGAAGTAATCAAATCACAAGAACAATCTTTACAGAGTAGCCTCCACTGAAAGTGTATCCATTTCCCTTCACATTACATGTATTTACAAAGCGAGAGAATAGAAAACAATGCACGGATACCGTCGGAGCTGCATCACGACAAAGCCTGTCAGTGGGATGTATGTGTATTGTGCACGCGCAGTACACACATGTCCCAATGACCGCGCCATGACGAAATGGGTCTAGGGCATAGCTCCAGATACGACATTTTTCCCTTCCAAATAAGTCGACTCTCGTTATCTCGAAGTACAAGGGGACTCTCTGAAATACTTCGAGATATTCGTACCTCGACATATCAGATTTTCAGAATTAGGGAAAACTAAATCGAACAACCACATCTCTCAAATGGATATGTATTTTGACTTCTAAAGTTAGAGATACGAGTATAATAAAAATACTGTGGAAAAGAGGAGAAATTGCTCTTTTGTCATCTCTTCCACAATATTTGTTACCCGTTGTAAGATTTTCATGTTTATACAGGGACCAGATTTTCACTTCAAGAAGTGGTTATTCGAGATAAGTGAAGTTAACGAGAGTCGATTGTAGTACAGATATGATTCTTATTTCTCCACTTAAACATATATTGTGGGTACATATAAGAAGTGCTTCTTAGTGGCACTTCTAATGAATTATCACAAACTATGCTTTAGTGGGGAAATAAGAAAAAATATTTGGATAACCTGTCTGTTATCTGTAGCTATTCTAAGGTGCTCTGAGAACCACGAACGCCCACATCAGAGGCTGATAAGGGACTGTGATTTTAAGCGATATATCATCAGCATTCAATGGTTCTGTAAGCGGACAACACAAGTCCTGATCAGGATGTACAGATGCGCAGGTTGATCTGGGTCTACACCGTCAGCATATAAGCCAAAGACCCCTTTACCCTGTCACAAAGCCGTGTCATAAGAAAAGAGTCCGGGCGGACAGAACATCAAGCGAATCCACACAACTGGACAAGGGACTTCCAAGACATTGCAATATGTAATGATTTGGAAAGAGGACAGTGAAGGCTCTAATCACACAGTTTGGATGCGCGAACAGATCTAGCTTTATCTGTCCGCGTTAGCCACGAAGACCCAGTTTCCAATAACGCAGTCAAAGCTGCAGTCGAACCTCAATAACTCGAACCTTTTTGGGACTATGGAAATTTGTTCGAAATATGGGTAGTTCGAGCCACTGAGGGTTAAACCTCGACATATCAGGTCAGGAAGCAAATGGCGATAATTTAGGGATTTGTTTTCGACCTAACCAATAATGGTATGTTGAGTGTACTCATTAGAATCGCCTCAAGGCGATTCTAAAGAGTACACACAACATATAATTTCATGCTAAAATTAGAAAATTTCCCGAATTATTTTTTCTTACGCTTTCGAATGAATTTCGCAGGGATACTAAAACGAGTTCGAACTGGCCATGGTAAACGAGCCATCGGTGTTCGGGCTATTGAGGTTCGACTGTATTTTAATACAATGCGCAGCTCTTTTGACATCTACAACATAACATGCAAATAAGAAATAAAATTACCGAATAATTCCAAGTTTAATTAAAACCAGCACATAAACAAAAAATAGACCCCAACCCACATAAGAAATGAGCCCCACCAAACGAAAATGTATCTTCGGGTCATCAGCGGACAGCGAAGGCCAGATCAGACTGCTCGCATGCACAGTTTGATCTGGGCCTTCGCTGTCTGCAAACAGACTCTTTGGATACTATAGAATGTTTCAGCGGAGAGCAAGTGTCCAGATGAGAGACTGCGCTTGTGCAGGATGATGTGAATCCACACAATTTGCGCATGTTCGAAGGCACTGTTTCGCTTGATTTGGTCCAAATAATCATGATAATCAATCACCTTGGTTGCCTTATTGGTCATTAAATAGACCATTTATTTAAATAATTTAGTAAATAGTCATGCTGAATTTTTTTCATGTTAACAAAATGGACCGTATCACGCAGAAACACCAGTTAACCCATTTTAGGCTGAATAAACTCCCCACACAATATATTGGAAGAGTCCAATTTCAATTTTAGGCATGTCATGCAATGTGATTTAGATATGCACAGAGAAAAATGGCTAAGCAATTTGCAAACAGTGGAGACCCTGATCAGACCCCACAGAATGCAGTGCCTGATCTTGGTCTGCACTGTTAGCCAATTATTCTTTTGGAGGTCTTCAGACTAAAATGGGTCAAGATATACATTTTCCATATCTTTTTACTAAGGAGACTATATAGTTGACTTCCTATTTGCTTTCAAGCAAACTAAAGTTTTCACTGAAAAGGGATCTACTATAAAAGTAAAGATTTTGCTCCCAATGGGAAGCAAATTCTTTCCTTTAAGAGCAGATCCCTTCACAGACAGGAGGTAAAAACTGTTTTGGGTTGCCTCCCCCCCGAAACGATATCATTTGAAAGCGCTAATCACAGACGCAAAAGACGAGATATTGATTTTTTTATTTTTTAAGAGAAAATAAGAGAAAAATTGGGACGTAGTCTGCTAACACTTTGCTTAAGCTTTACGATTCAACATATGTGCAAAAAGCGTATTCCATCATTTGCATAATGCAGATTAATAAAGGTTTCCGAATTTGGCTTGTACATTCTTCAGCAATAAAAGACAGTACATGCTAATCTGGTTTATAGCTGGTCACGTACGCTTTAAGCATCTTTGTTGCTGCGTGATGCGGCTAATATGTATATATATATTGATAATAGTGTATCAACTGAATATACATACGAATTAAGATATAATAAGAGCATATCACCAAATAAAGTACCTGATTTTTCATTGTTAGGTTTCTTTGATGAAGTATTCTCAGATTTGTCACTCTTCTTATCTTCCATGTCTTGCTTTCCATCGCTGGCATCTCCATTTGTAAAGACATCTTCGTCTCCAACGGATTCCTCCGATATTAGCCGATCAGCCTTTGGCGGCCGCCCAGGGCCTCGTTTTACTTTGTTCTCTTTAGGGGAAGAAGGAATGTTGGAACATGATATTCTCGGTTCGTTGCTCTCTGAGTTTGACAGCGTTCTCCGTCTTTTGGTGAGTAGCAAAAGGGGATGAGGATCGTATTCTGAATACAAAAGAAACTACAGTAAGACTTCAATGACTTGAGCACCGATGAAATTCGGAAGAATTTCCTAGGAACTCAAAATAGAGTTCGAATCAGCCACGGTAAGTGGCTGATTCGAACTCTATTTTGAGTTTATAGGAAATTCTTCCGACAGCTCAAGAAAACAGATATTTAAGGACATTTTAGGGAAAATCTCTTATTTTTCTTCTTTTCACCATGAAAATTATAGTTGTCTGTACTCATTACAATCGGCAATTCTAATGAGTGCTCTCAACATACATTCTTTTGCATAGAAAATGGAAAAGACATCCCTAAATTATCCCCATTTGCCTCCTAACCTGGTGCTATGATTCATCCTCAGTGGCTTGTACTACCCATATCTAGAAAAAATTTCGATGGTCCCAAAGATGTTCGAATTACTGATTTTAAAAACTATAATATGCATACCAAGATTCGGACCACCCATGGTGGACTCTTCAGATATAATCTGCCTTATACGTCAAACTCTCTCTGGTAGTCTTTTATACCGAACCAAATAAATAGATTCTAAAAGAAAAGAACTGTAAGAGCAGTGAACTCATAAAAAAAAATAAAAAAATAAAAATATAAAAAATCAAAACAGTTGAAGTGACGAAGTTTTCTAGATCAAACTAAATAGTTTCAGCCAGCCAGGTCTCATCAGTGGACCCTACATATTTTTTTTAAAAAACAATCCTGGAATGGATCAATGATTATAAAGGAACTGAAAATATAAACTTTCATTAATGAAGTACGGGGAGACGTTCTACGGCCGTTACACTAAACAGACACTAGCTGTAGGGTTTATAAATATTATGCAGGTTATGATATAGGCTGGCCAAATTGACCTTTCGCTTTGATTATTCTATTATAATATTTAAAAGTACAATCGAACCTCAATGGCTCGAGATATGGACAGTTCGAGCCACTGAGGGGTACTTATGACGCTAGGTCAAGAAGCAAATAGCGATAATTTAGGGATTTTTTTCGATCTCTAGACAATTATGGCATGTTGAGTGTACTCCTTAGAATCTCCTCGATGAGGCGATTCTAAGGCGTACACATAACATACAATTGCATGATAAATAAAAAAAAAATCCTAAATATTTGTTTTCTTGAGCTATTATAAGAATTTCGTATTGACTCAAAAACGAGTTCGAATAAGCTATAGTAAACGAGCCATCGATGTTCGAGCTATTGAGGTTTGACTGTGTATACAACACAAACGCCACCTCAAGTCAAGGCAAACTAAACTGGGCTTACATCATAATTTATTAAAGTAGGCGTCAATGCATTTTATGATCTTATCACTTTTTTGCTCATGTTGAATGTAGCATCATAAAGGTGTTCGATTTCATTACGAAAACACGCCTATTCAAATATACTGAAAATTTTGCCCCCAAAAAACCCGAAAGTTTTCGGATAAAAATTCTGATATTTTTCATATTTCTGTTGAAAACATACATTGTGGGTACTCGTTAGAACCGCCTCAAATGAGGCGGTTCTAACGGGTACCCACAATCTATGTTTTTGAGCAGTAATAAAAAAAAATAATGTATACCCCTGTAAACCCCAGTTTTATTATATAAAAGTGGGGTTTCAGGGGGTCAAAATTATATAGGCATGTTTTCGTGATGTGTGCCTGTTTTGATTTGTCGGTTTCCTCTTCCTCTTGGTGTCTGGGAAGGGCTGCGGTTTGTGATTGTGGCACTCCCTAGACTTTTCTTACCTTTTTTTCACTTTATTGACGTGATACAGAATATGCGACCACGTTACTGTAGTATTAACCAATTTTTATCAATATTTCAAGCAAAAAATACGTACCAACAACAGGGAAATCATGTGGTATCATTCGTATGTGATCTAGCGGTATTCTACCATTATCACCATCGTCGAATTCCACGTTCACAAGGGATTTGTCTCCAGGCTCATCAGGGCTCGCTGTATTTTACAAAAAAAAAAAACAACAACAAAAAACAATTATATTTAGCACGCTATGGGCAAATTCAGCAGACGACAAATATATATTTTTCTTACTTTTTTACAGAAAATAGGATTTGACATTTCATACAAATTGTCTCCTATGCCCCATCTATATGCTTGTCGCTTGAACATGGGATAGTTGAAAAGGTCATAACTATCACAACTTAATCCGATGTTTTCAAAGTTAATCAGTTGATCTGCTCCTCAGTCCCAATACGCTCACCCAGTTTCTAGGCTCTAGCTCAAATAGTTATCAAGATTGCTGAGCCCGGATATATCCTGCCTTTGCAAACAGTGTATATCCAGATCAGATGGCTTCTGAAGAAGCCAGTTGATCTGGACCTGCACTGTTTGTCACTTTGTATGCGAATTTGATCAGCAATCTGGATCAAGTAATTTGATTGGCTGAAAAATAGGCGTGGAATCTAAATTTAATGAGCATAACAAGGGTTAACTAACGGCTAACGGATGGATGAACGTACGAATGATCCAAAAGCAATATGGCCCTCCAACTTCTTCAACACTAATGGCATAAATGTGGCCCTCCAATGGGGGTACCTGTTCCCCTGTTCCCCTGAAATAGTTCAGCTCTTTTTCTTGTTCCCCAAAATCAAAATCTTAATTTTCTATGTTCCCTGCTCCCCAAAATATCTTTGTTCCCCTGTTCCCTTCATTTTTAGACATGTGTTCCCCTGTTCCCCTGAAATAAATGACATCATTCCCCTGTTCCCCATAACCCTGGGAGGGCCTCATAAATACGGCAATTAAACCAGATGATATAGTCGTGCATGTGCATTCAAGCAGTCCGCTCTAGAAGACATAAACATAACTCCATATCAGACATATGTTTCTGGGGAGAAATGAGAAATATCAATCTTTTTGGATAAAAAAAAACAATAAATACAACAACAACAAAACAACAACAACAACAACAAACGGCCTTATCAAAAGCCCAAATCAATATACAAATTTTACAGAATGCAACTGATGAACAGCGAACACTCTAAGCAGAAAAAAAATGCCTCCCTTTTCAGACTGCGCAGCAGTCCCATGGCACATTAATCTTTCTCAGGATTGCTAGTCACAAAATATATTACTTCCAGGGGAGAAGCTACCCAGCTAGCATTCCACGTAAATCTATATCGGGCCGTCATCGGCCCGTCAGCTACCCTGACGGGCCGATGACGGCCCGATATAGATTTACGTAGAATGCTGACTGGGTAGGTAAATAATTTCGGTTTTTACCTTTGGATACTGTTCCAGGATACAAGCAACTAAACTGCTGGCTCCAGTAGGCACAGATACGAGTCCCTTCCTTAACTTGCTTTAGCAACTTCGGCTTAACATCTTTAATCTAAACAGTAAAAAGACAGTTGCAGTAAAACACACGTGGGCAACAACATATGAAAATGTACCTTAACCCTTGTCTGCTGAATAAAGACGCCACACCCACTTCTAATGTTCAGCCAATCAAATTCCTTGATCCAGGTTGCTGATATAAATTTAATGGTAAACAGTGCAGATCAAGATCAGTTGGCTTCTTCTGAAGTCAACTGATCTGAATCTACACTGTTTGCAAAAGGCAAGGTATATCCGGGTTCAGCAGGACAAGGGTTAAGACAAGAGCCTCTAGCAAAGACTCAGGTCACCGTGCGCAGCTATGCAGACTGATCAGTGAATTTTCTGTCCATCTGTAGAAGCATAGCATCATTTGCTATTCAGCCTTGTCTAGTCAACAAAACGCACAAGCTGATCTGAGTCTTTATTTGGGGCAACTGCAAAAAAATGATTTGTCGTCACTATCAAGTACCGTAATAACCCGACAGATAGATAACCTTTGCAACATTTTAGACCCAGATCAGACAAGGCGGCGTCTGATCACGGTCTATAATGCTTGCCATACATACAGCAATACTTTAGACACATAAAGGGATAGTAGAATGAACCTTTCAAATTTTAGGACACATATGGTAAATAAGGTGTACAATACTATGCGTTATTACGATACACACAAAATGTTTTTTTCTACCTACCCGAGCCCCTTCTGAAATGCTGGCTACCGTAAAAGGGGAGAAGTTGCTCCTATCGAGAGCACATGTATCCTTTTATAATAGACCACTCTGAAGATGGGAGGCAAAACGAATTTTGTAAGAACTGCCTCCCCTGGTAGTGTATCTGTTCCCCACAAGTCAACTACTGTCTATGAAGAATGACCTTGGAAACAAAGAACACATACAGCAGGGAAAATAAGAGTCTTGATCTTATTGAGATTTATCATACGACAGTTTTGCAATTGTCTGGGCTGCATATGCGCCCCCCATACACCCCTAGCGCTGGTTTACGTGGAAATCGATTGTCCAAGACATCAGATTGGACATAATAATTCCTAAGAAACTAGGAAAACGAAAATAAAACTACATTGTTATGAATTATGGAGGACCGTTACGGGCATCACATGACACATAAAAAACAGCTGCAGCGAAATCATAAAATAGTAAGGACGTCTATGGAAACAAGAAACGCGTATAAGAGCGAAAACCGGAGTCTAGGTTTTACAGAGATTCTTCATATGACAACAGTTTGCTGAGCTGCCAACGCACCAATTCCCCTAGTACCGGCTTAAGCGTAACTCGATCGTCCGAGATATCAGAATGAGCTCAATGATCCTAAAGAAAATACCCAGCAAACATACAACACTGAAACAACGTCGATTTAACGTTGATTCAACATCAAGAACGTTGAATCCGTGTTGTTTCATCGTTGTGTGTCCACTGGGTAATAACAAAGAAGCTCGTACTTACCGCATCCCGGAGAATTTCTTCTTGAGAGCATATATGAGGTCTGGTTCGTCTTTCATTATCAAGTACAGCTCCGTAAACATCAGGGGGTCTGATTGCTTTTATTTCACCCTCATGGAATAGTCCGTCCATGAATATCAATATACGTAAACCATCTTCCAACTCCTCTTTATCAATAATACATGACGGTAGAGCTGGAAAACGAATATAATTGTGTAACGCGCACACACACACACACACACACACACACACACACCACACACACACCACACACACATATATATATATATATATATATATATATATATATATATATATATATATATATATATATATATATATATATGTGTGTGTGTGTGTGTGTGTGTGTGTGTGTGTGTGTGTCTGAGCGTGAAGATATGAGTATATGTATATGTATACATATTCTGTCTTTTTTTATTTGCGAGTACGTGTGAATTTGTTTCATGATGCTTATATTACTGGCCAACTTCTTTTGTATAGCTTGTATTTATATACATTGTGTATTATACTTGTTTTGTATATTATCGAGGGCCTCATGGAAGATTAAATGTGCCACCCTCTGAAAATAAAGATCATCAGTATTATTATTATCATTTTTAAACTACAGTCGATCTTCAATGGCTTCAATGGCTCAAACATCTTTGGGACCATGGATATTTGTTCTAGACATCGGTAGTAGGAGCCACTGAGGGTTAATCATAGCGTTAGGTCAGCAGGCAAATGGTGGATAATTTAGGAATGTCTTTTCGATTTTCTATAAAATAATGGAATGTTAAGTGTACTCATTGCAATCACCTTGCGTCGACGAGTCGATTCCAGTGAGTACACATAATACTCATCATCCTGCTAAAATAAGAAAATGACCCCAATATATTCCTAGATATTTCATTTCTTGAGCTATGAAAAGAATTTCCTAGAGATTCAAAAACGAGTTCAAATCAGTCACGGTAAACGAGTCATTTGGGTTTGAGACATTAAAGTTTTATTTTACCTTGAAAATATGTCAGTGCTATATGTTATCAGAACTGGTTTCCAACTAAACAGACTAAATCAAACAATGATTTATCACATTTTATTTACCTAATTCTTTTCTGTGGGGTTTAAAGTTACAAAACAGAATGCAATTAAACAGTTTTAGCTTAAGAAGTCTTCTTAATAACCTGCTTTTGTAAGGCTGTATAACAAATGAAACTAATTTGGTATTTGTTTTGCTATTTTTGTATTTTATACATAGACCTTATTATAACACTATGACATCCGCCATAGATATAATGGTAAAATTAGTTACTGAAATTAGGATTTCCATTTGTTGTTGGTGCGCTAACCTGTGAGAAATACAAAAAATGCATTTGAAGAATTTGATTTCATTTGAGTTTTATGATTAATAAATTCATGCTCTGTAGATAGGCAATTATCCAAGCTTCTTCAGAACAATGACGACTCGGACCAGACTGCGGGGAAATGCATGCTGATCTGAGTCTCCATTTCAGGAAGCCATTTCAGAAGGTACTTTTTCTTACTAAATTACGATTAAATTACCTTGTATTGTGGATCCTGCTTTTAAAGAGCTAAGTGGCAAGTCATCAGTGCTTGCATCACTGTCAGAAACTTCTTTTTCTTCTTTCTTGGAGAGTTTCTTAATCTTTTTCTTGTGTCGTTTTTTCGTCAGTTGGTCTCTTGCCTTTTTTTAAACAAAATAAACATATCAACATATTTGTAATATAAAATGGCCCGTGTCAGGTGAAAAGTGCCTTCAAAACACGCGGAAAATGCGCATTCAGCTCATCCTGCGCATGCGCAAAGTATTATCCGTGCCTTTGCTCTTGTCATTCTGTAGTATCAAATGCTTCTGTAAGCGGACAGTGAAGATCCTGATCAGATCTGGGCATCTATCAAGGGTGCCCTTGGAATCATAGACCAAATAAAAGAACACAAATTGGTGTTTTGGTTTCAATGAGGATCTTCCTAGAGAATAATATAGTTTGTAGGGCTACAATGCCTCTCTTGCACCTGCGTAAGTGAAACTATTCCTAGATACCACGATGGGCTCACTGATCGCAAGTAAAATAAAAATGAAAACTGCACTATGATTAAGTAAACACTATTTTTACACATAGTGCAGTTACTGTAACTTATACACTATAAATTGCAACATAATATCATAGTTTCTAATCCTGCAACTGATGAGTAACCTTTTAAAATGACCTTTTAAAATGTGTTTTTTGTTTTTGTTTCCTACGGCTAACTTATAGAATTTTAATGGTTAATGCATACAATGCCCGTTGATTAATGGGTGAATATGTTGATGAAAACACTTAGAGATGCAGACCGTAGCTCTTATTAAGATGAGTTCATGAATAATGGTTCACTCTTATAAGCATATAGTACAAACGATTAAACAAGTTTTAACATTAGGCAAGTTAGTTGCGCAGTACAGTGAACAACACCATTTAATAAATTGATTCTGAAAAGAAAACCCCTTGATGGCAATGAACACACAACACAAAATGAAAATAGCTGAAATGTCGAAGTTTTCTGGGCCAAAGTAGCTAGTTTCGGCCAAATAGACCTTATCTTATGTTAAGAGCATCGGATCTCACATTCAGTCGAAACACAAGTTACTTAGCGGATAAAACTGATATGTTTTTTGTACATTTCTTCGACAACGAAGCGATTCTAATGAAATATCAGAACAAAATTTCCTGGACATCACGAAACACGCTTATATAATTTTGACCCTCTTTAACCCCACTTTTATATAGAAAAACTGGGGTTTACAAGGGTATACATTAATTTTCTTTATCTGCTCAAAACATAGATTGTGGGTACTCGTTAGAACCGCCTCGGGCTCCCCGAGGCGGTTCTAACGAGTACCCACAATCTATGTTTTGAGCAGAAATATGAAAAATATAAGAGTTTTTTATCTGAAAATTTTCAGTTTTTGGAGGTGAAATTTTCTATATATTTGAATAGATGTTTTCGTAATGGAAACTCATATATTCGTCTGAGTACTACCAAATTTACCCTAAGTATTGGGACATCTTAACCCCTTACCATACTTGTCCTTAAACTTGGAACTTGTCTAATACTTATCGTAAATACGGTAACATCAAATTACATGATATAAAAAGGAATTGCTTTTTGTATTTAAGTAAAAGTGTGCATGTTTAGCGTTTATATGGCTATCTAGCTTAATACCTTGAGAAGTTCTGTAGTTTTCTCTCTTGATTTCTGGTTGAACGTTGTTGAATACTTCTTCTTAAGCTTTTGTGATATGTCTTGTAAATTCGTCGACTTTTGTTTCTTTACAGACTCATTCTTCGTTTTAGAGCTATCTTTTCCTTTATCTTTATCATCAGAGGCTTTGGATTTTGTGTCCGATGCCTTTGGTTTAACACTTGGTGAGACTGTGTTAGGTGATGTTTGAGGACTGCTGTCGCTGAGGAAAATTCGTTCACTTCTTCGGACGTTCCATTCATCGAGATATAATGGTTTCAATGGCGTTTTCCCCTCCAGCTAAATAAATATAACAGACATTATAAAGCCTATTTAATTTAAATGATAAACGTACGGGTTAAAAAGTATAAAGTAAATAAGTGAACACAGGAATTGATACAATCAGATCCACGTCGTGGTGAAATGAGGATTTGTTTTAATTTTTAATAAATAAATGAACAACTTCTTTTTTATGGTTGCGTTAAAAAATATAGGAATCTACCAGGGATGTAAAGAAAGTTACACGTTTTCATTATCTTCCATGATCAGCCTCTGATTTTTCTACATTTTGATTTGTTCTATAGTACCTAAAGATAAACTTTAAAATTTAGTTTAATGATTGGTAAATGCTCAATTAAATAAGTAAAGGTTAATAAGGTTAAAAATCAAATTTTAGACTGAATAAACACTCCCCACACTATATATTGGAAGAGTCCAATTTCAATTTTAGGAATGTCAGATTATGTGATTTAGATATTCCCGGAGAAAAAAAGACTAAACTATTTTTAAACAGTGCAGGCCCTAATCATTCTGCAGCGTTAGATCTGAGGCTGCACTGTTTGCCATAAACCCTTTGGGGGTCTCCAGACTAAAATGCTTTAAACTATATATCATAAAGTTATTTTGCTGTTGATCGTTCCAAGGCAACTCCTTTTCGTTTATTTGTTCCGTGTTCGAGGCAACCTTCATCACACTACCAAAAAGTACCTTGAGCTATTTTCAGATTAAATATATGGGTTCAGTAAAGCCCCAAAGGAACAGTCACTTTTATGTGTAATGGTATTACACTATAATTTTGATCAACATTCCTAGGGCACACACTAAAACTTTATTTATTCCATTAAAATTACTTTCAAACAGCAATTATACTGAAAACTACAAATATCTTACACTTATTTTCCTTTCCTGTTTGTTTTCATCTTTTTGCCATCGGAAGAAATCCATATGTTTCGATTGTTTTGCAACAATCGTTTCTAAAAGACAAAATATTAAAAGACCATGAATATAAAAACATACAAAGTCAAATGCTCTAGCCAAAGTACATTAATGCACCCCTCCCACCACACACACACCGAGATATCAAATAAAACCAATAAAGGTTGCTCTTAGCACTGAACACATAAAAAGATTGAAAATCGGAGACTTGGTTTCATTGGGACTCTTCAAATGACAGCACTGCCGTTTGTCAGGTACATATGCTCCCTACGCTAGCATCGGAACTAGATTTTAAAAGATATAAGAGTTGGCTCAATGCACCCCTCCCACCACACACGCAACGAGATATCAAATAAAACCAATAAAGGTTGCTCTTAGCACTGAACACATAAAAAGATTGAAAATCGGAGTCTTGGTTTCATTGGGACTCTTCAAATGAAAGCACTGCCGTTTGTCAGGTACATATGCTCCCTACGCTAGCATCGGAACTAGATTTTAAAAGATATAAGAGTTGGCTCAATGACTCCAAGGAATAAAAATAAAAAGTTCACTATGATGAAGTACGGCCAATCAATAATGGCCACAATGAGAGCAGTCAACCGTAAAATTGCAAGCATGGTCAAGAAGTGCATGTTGATATTGTAGTACGTACAGAAAGGTACCCTATGTAAAGTTCCTACTTCCTAACACTGACAGAATATGATAAGAAAACATCTTAACCAATTGTGTAAGCATTGAACCAGATAAGATGGGGTATCCGTGTGATATATTTCTTATTTCTGCATGAAAACATGTGTGTACTCTTTAATTAAAACACACAAAATATGTTTTCGTGGATAAACAAAAAAAATGTTCAAAATTTTTCGGTTGAAAAAGTACCTTATCTGAAGCTAAGGTATAAGTTTAAAAGGACATACTCTAGTAAATTATATAATTTAACCCTTGTCATGCTGAATAAATTAAGAAGTCACACCCATTTCTTATTTTCAGCCAATCAGATTACTTGATCAAGGTTGTTGATATAGATTCACATACTATATGGCAAACAGTGCAGATCCAGATCAGTTGGCTTCTTCAGAAGCCAACTGATCTGGATCTACACTGTTTGCAAAGGCAGGGTATATCCGGGTTCAGCAGAACAAGGATTAATAACGACACTCATGTTCCACCATCGTAAGGCAATTAAAAGTGTTTCCGGTATCGAAACGACACGTCATGACAACAGTGAGGCTGAGGTCAATATCCAAAATCTTATTACGGAAAATCATAAAGTAGATACAGACAAAGACAAAATTAGGAATGTTCAGACAGAGTGAGACAGACCTGGACCCAAAATAAATTGCGTGTAATCAGGCATCCATGGAAAGTAAACATTACTTGGTAAACGTGTTTCGTCCACCATGCCTATCAGCCTGAACAGAGATTTAGAAAAATACGGGGATATTATTGTCCGAGGTTTAGAAAAAAAAAAGGTAAGAGAAAAGTCCATGAAGTGCCACAATCATAAGCCGCAGCCCTTAGAAATTCTGTTTATGGCTAGGATGTGGCAAAACATCAGATATAAGTCTGGAAACAGTCACACTGTAGGGACTAACAAGGTCGTGATGCCTTCCATAGAAGTTCTTAAGTGTTTACACTAGTTAAGTTCTTTGATATTCCTGAGTCAACAATCTTGTAGTGAGCAGTCTTCCTCGTTCGATAACAACTGATATCAGATGAACAACGGCTGATTATCAGATGAACAAGAACTGATATCAGATGAAAAATATCAGGATGGGATAATTTCCTATTATAGTTTGAAAAGTATCATATTTTTCAGTCAGGATACTTAGGGTCAGAACCTGAGTGAAAAAGAGTGGCATGGAGTTATAGGTGTTTGTAGATTCATTTTTTTATAAATGAGAAGTGTTCTGTAGAAGCAAAAACTATTTTCTCAATACTTCCACCATTTGTTTCTTTAAGGACTCAGTAGAGTCTATTATGCTTTTTGAATGATGAGCGTAATTTATATCTCAGTGACCAACTACAGTAAAACTTTAATAACTCGAACACCGATGGCTCGTTTACCGTCCCTAGGAAATTCTTACAAGAGCTCAAGAAATCAAATGTATAATGATATTTAAGGGAAACTTATTTTATCATGAAAATGTACTTTGTGTGCAATCATTAGAATCGCCTCTAGTTTCTAATGAGTACACTCAACATACCATTATTTTATAGAAGGTAAAAAAATCTCTAAATTATACATATTTGCCTCCTGACCCGGCGCTATAATTAACCCTCAGTGGCTCGAACTACCCACGTCTAGAACAAATTTCCATGCGGCAAAAGATGTTCGAGCCATTGAAGTTCGACTGTAATCTCAAATTTAGTGACAATATTACCTGTTACTCCCGGTTTAATAAGATCACACTTCTTGGGTCTTCCTGGTTTTCGTTTTTTGTTTGGAGACTCTGGTGAGGACACGTTTGTATCTACAAATAGTACAGTAATTGCCTTAAAATTCAGATCACATATCATTATGGTACTTTTGCGTATTTACCCTAAATACTGGGATATCTTAACTCTTTCGGTGCCAAAATTCAGACTACATTTTTCGTCTGCTTTGCTGTTTTAAACAAACTATCGATTGGAATTAAGTTTATATGTAAAGCTGAAAGACTGAATGTCAAACAGCGTAGATCCTGAAGTGACGGCTCATTATGAGCCGTTTCATCTGGATCTACGCTGTTTGCAAAAGCCTGTTATTATCGATAATGGCAGTGAAAGTTAACCCATTCTATATATATATATCCTAAAACTTGATCAGGTCCATTTTACTATCTCTTGATGTATTTGAAATTGTTGGATGGGCAAACAGTATAGACTCTGACCAAACACCACATTCTGAGGCATCTGTTCTGGGTCTACACTGTTTGCCCCGGCCTCTCTGTCCTAATACTTATGGTAAATAGGTATTGTAAACTTTAATTAGTATTGTAAAAGATGAACAAGGTCATTGCTTTCGTCCGTGTCTAAATGTGCAGACAGAATGTTAAACAACGCAGATATTTTCAGAGGAGTCTGATCAGTGTCTGCACTGGCCAGCGAGAGATATTCAAGTGTAATGGTAAATACGGTAATACAAATATGTCTGAGAACTGAGACAAATTATTGACTCAAAATTTATCTAATGCAAAGCTAAGTATATAGATTGAATGCAAAATCTGATAAAACGTTCGAAGTTGAGTCTCTAGAAAATATAACATGCAACCCGGGAAAAAGGTATTTATGCCCTATGAGAATAGCAAAACCCTTGCTCATTCCGTGCATTTGCACATTTAATCAGGTTTTCACTGTCTGCTCACAGGACGACCAGGCAAGGCTCGCAGCTGATCTAGGTCTTCGCTTTTTCATATGACAGACGGGCAATGCCATACAAAAACGTGTCTTCGGGCATATGCGGACAGCGAAGGCCCAAATTAGCCTGCGCATGCACGCAGTATGACCAGGGACCTATTCTTTAAATTCGGACACATCCATTATTGCAAACGAGGATGTCAAAAAAAATCAAAGTGGATATACAGATGAGATGACTCGTTACGAGCCGTCACATCTGGATCTGAACTGTTTGCAAAGGCACTAGTGTTGGTCTGCAGGGATGACAGGTTTAAGAACACACACACACACACACACACACACACACACACACACACACACACACACACACACACATCCCAGTGCACGAGGCAGCGAATTATTTTTACCTTCCGTCTTTCGTTTCTTTTTTGTCTTTTCTATTTTTTCTGATTTTTCTGACTTTTCCGTTTTATCTGTCTTTTCTTTTTCTTTTTCCTTCTCTTTCTCTTTTCGATACTTTGCGGCATACTCTGCTAGCAGACCTAAACCATTTTCCACTGTAAAATAGAATAGGATTATTACTTGAGAATCCAAAATCTACAGTTCTGAAAAGAAGTACATGTATTTTCTTTTATGCGTCTTGCGATGGAGCACTTTTAACATATTTCAGGCCATCACGAAAACATGCCTATATAATTTAGACCCCACTTTTATATAGTAAAACTGGGGTTTACAGGGTATACATTATTTTCTTATTTCTGCTCAAAAAACATAAATTGTGGGTACTCATCAGAAACTTCTCAGCGAGGCGGTTCTAACGAGTACCCACAATCTATGTTTTGAGAAGAATTGTGAAAATATCAGTGTTTTTTATCTGAAAATTTTCAGTTTTTGGAGGTGAAATTTTCTATATGTTTGAATAGGCGTGCTTTCATAATACAGAGTAATGGTGTAATACGACGAAAAAAGACACCACGACGAAAAATGATACCGGGTTTTTCAGAGTTGCGATTTACGAATACTAGAACTCTAAAGGGGAAGACTGTGTTCACACGGCGCAGAATTATTTAAAAGATTGACCCTCTTTTCTGAAAGGTAGGCAAAAACAATGATGCTAGTGTTCATAGATCCTGACAAGGTGGGTTGTTTTCACGTAAAAAGTAGTTATTTTTCTTATTTCTCCGAAACATCATATCCTGTTGCTACTCATTAGAAGCGCCCCACTAAGACACTTCTAATTAGTACACACAACATGTGTTTTCAAGGAGAAGAAAACATATTATGTAGTTACTCTCTTATCTGTAGCTATATAGTGTTGCCTGTTTTGAAAATGTATTCCTTTCCCTTTTAAATGATAACAAGTAGGGAAAATACATAACTGTTAAATGGTAAGGATAGCAAGTAGGGAAAATACATAACTGTTTAATGGTAAGGATACCAAGTAGGGAAAATACATGCAAATTTAATGGCTATTTAATGGCTACCTTCATGTTTCTTTGGTTTCTTCTGCTTCTCCTGTTTTTCATTTGAGCCTGTGGACTGCGAATGTTTTCGTTTTTCTTCCTTTCTTCTCCAAAGACCTTCAGCAAGTAGCAAATTACAGGTCAGGCACATAGTACATATTGACCTCTTTATAACACGGTTCGTTATAACACGGTTTTGGATAAAACACGGTTCAAAGATGGATCCCAAAAATGTATAGATTATATTGAAAAATGACCATAAATGGTCATTTTTCAATATAATCTATACATTTTTGTTTTGATATAACACGGTAGTTTAACTAACACGGTCTATGCTATGGACCCCAACAATAGTGTTATAAAGAGGTAGTGGTGTAATTTATGTTTAGTGAAGTGTAAGCAATTCATGGTGCTGTGACAGTCAAAATATGTTTACTATACGGGTAGTTACCCAGAAAATGCCCATTCACAAAGCACAAAAAAAGGAATAAAATTTAAAATGAACATATAGCAACTAAATGGCAATGGGCGTACTTTTACAGAGATTTAATGCAAAATTTATCGGTGTAATATTACTCTATCGTGTATATGGCATGTTTTAATTAATTGATCTTATTTGTCAGTGTAAAGTATTGTTTCTGTTTATGTCTATCTACGTAATATAGTACATGTTGTAATGAATAATTAATTGCATGTGGCAAACCAAACAATCGTTAAAGCAAAGTTAACGGAACTAATATATGTAATCGAAACACTTCATGAATAGGCTCTATAAACACAATATAATACAGTCACTTACAAGTTATGATAATCTAGCTAAATCAATTAAATAGATAGTTACCTCCATCGAAACTACGATCTTTTCCATTTAATTGTGAAAGCCTTGACCCTTTGATTAGTCGACGGAAGTCCAAAGGCTTTTTTGTCTGACCTGCAATACAAAGTCTGAACGTGCAATATCCCAGCAAACATTCTGTTTAAATATACATCGGACCGTTATCGGATATAGATTTCAGCAGAATGCTAACTGGGATGTTCTTCCAAAGGAAATACGAAATTATGACAGCAAAAAACATTACAGTCTAGCATCCTAAAATGGGACACAGGTAAACAGTGTAGAGCCAGACCAGACAACTACTTCATTACTGGCATCATAACCATTAACCTTTGAATATAAAATTGGGGACAAGTTTTTTATAGTGTGAACATACGGCTTGCTCGAAAACGAGTTACAGGAAGTCACAAACGTTGTCTCCATTTGGAAAAATCGTGGAAACTCCAAAGTATAGCCAGTCCCGAAATCATACACCAAGCATAAAACAAAGGTAAACTTCTTTTGTCTCCCTTCGTTAAGGGAGACAACCCATTGCAGAAAAGTATTTGTTTGTCTGCTATCTGAATCTCCTCTCAAAAAGGGATTATCCTTCAATGAAAGAAATTGATCCAACCTTAAAAAGCAATGCAGTTACTGTTCTTTCGACATCCTCTGGAAAGACGTTTTTCGCTTGGCGTTTTATTCTAAATGAAAATGTTTTTGTTCTGATTGACAAGATCTTATCAGGAACCATTCGTATGTTCTATTTCTATTTCTGCACTTTGTTTTCAAATAGCTGCTGTGAAATTAATTTAAGGTTAAAAATGGGTCTGACCTATGCAATGTCTATAGTAAATTGGATTTTTCGAAAATTTTTATTAGAAATTATATTTTGCTTTTCTTACTGATTTGAAATTATTGATGGTCCACAATGATATTGTGAAGATTTCAGAACGTCTGAACGAGTAGAACTCATTGAAAACCCTCGTCAAAACTACCAACCCAATGGATTTTTGCATAATTCGCAGCAATTTTTACTATGGGGAAAATGGAAAATTTCGATTTTTTTAAACCACTGAGTAGAAATTCACTTCTTCTTTGTAAAGCCATGCAAAAAAACGACTTTCTGAAAGATATCGAAAGCAGACTAGATTCATGTCAGAGTGGTCTACTTGTTGGGGTATTAATTCATGTAAAGGTCACTGGAAATGGGTTGCAACATGCATATAAGCACATCTAAATGTAAGAACAGTTACTCCAGAAACGCAAGTTTTTTGTTGTTGTTGTTTTTTTTAATGGGACTAGATATACAAAAATTAACCCTTTCAGCTGTGCAGACCAAAACAAATACCTGTGCAAACAGTGTAGCTCCAGATGAGATGGCCGGTCTCATCAGGCTCTACACTGTTTGCCATTTTGTTTTCAAGGTTAGACTGAAACCCATATTTGCAACAATGGGTGTGTCATATTCATATATGGAAGAGACCATTTCAGAAACACAGGGGTGAAAGGGTTAAATATGGAGATATACCAGAAAGGCCACAATCACAAAACACAGCCCTCCAAAGCCTCTGAATAAGGGTTATTTTTTACTTTTATTATAGCATCACGAAAACATGCCTATATGATTTTGATCCCCTTAAACCCCACTTTTATATAGTAAAACTGGGATTTACAGGGGTATACATTATTGTTCTTATTTCTACTCAAAAACAACATAGATTGTGGATACTCGTTAGAACCGCCTTGACGAGGCGGTTCTAACGAGTACACACAATCTATGTATTGAGCAGAAATATGAAAAATATCAGAAATTTTATCTGAAAACTTTCAGTTTCTGGTGGTTAAATTTTCAATATATTTGAATAAGCATGTTTTCGTCATGTAAAATGACCACATAAAACAGCGAAACGAGAACGAACTATTGAAAGTAGAATAGACAAACGAAGATCTTAAACAGAAGTGCCGACTCGGATCGGCCAACAGTAAAAATGTTGTATGCGCTCAAACCATGCCCCGAGGTTATAAAACTTTTTCATGCTCAACTCAGTGGAGCATGAAATTTTCTTTTGGCATTTTCATATTCTTTAGCAGAGAAATTTTCATGCTCAGCTATGTTTAGGAAGAAACAAATAGCAGCTTTTAGTAATTTGAGATTTATCAGCAGGACAAATTTCATGCTCAACACAGATGAGCATGAAAAAAGTTTTATAACCTTGGGGCCAGGTTTCACGGACGTCTAACCTCGCCCTTTATCCTGATACAGTTTCAGATACTAAGCTTATACAGTGAGTTAACCCTTAAGACGCCAAACACAACAATTGTCGTCTGCTTTGTCTTCTGTCAGTTACTTTAAAAGTCATTGTTGCAAACAGCGTGGACCCAGATCAGACTGCTCCTCTAGGAGCAGTCTGATCTGGGTCCACACTGTTTGCCTATATGCAAAAAGTATGTTTCAAAAACTTGCAAGAAGATGCAGTAGACGACATAAACAGACGAAATTTTCAGATGCAGGTTTTCTTGGCATTTTAAGGGTAAGATATGCAGTGAGTTAGTATGTCAGAAGAAACATAACTGCGGATGTAATAACTATAATGTATATAAAAATTATCCAGTTTAATCCCTTGTACCATACCAAGCTTTTTCCAAGTCTGCTGGTCTCGAAGGCCCAGGCTTATTCATGTTGTAGAGCTTTGTGTGTGATAATGGAATCTATGGATCTCATTTGTTAAACGAGTTGGAAAGATAATTAAGGAAAGAAGATTTGAAAAACGATTTCATTGTTTTCTCCCCTGAATCGCAATATTGTCTAAGAAAATACAAATGCTGCGAGAGTTTATCCAAGCTGAGATGCCCAAAGTTAATGCATTAGTCATGATACACCCATAAATTTTGCCTCCGCATGTGTGACACCTATTCATAACGAATTATCTGATCAGTCGATATCCAGAAACATAGAATTTTCTTGTTTATATATACAAGATAGCTGGCAAAAACTATATTTCAGACATAGGGCTCAACATTTTCTATCTTTTTTAAATTGTTTGTATCTAGTATCTATATTTGGTTCCAATAAAATATTCTCACTACAAATTCATCCATAATGACATTTAAGTCAATACACAGATCAGCACATCCTCCTCTGCACTTTATAACAGCAAAGCAGGTAAAACATAGACTGATATTGACTATTTTAGACCGTTTGTGTTGCTTTATAAACAAAGGTGATAAACAGTTATAAACATCACTGAAATAATAGTGTGTGGTCTGCAACGCATACACTTAATGCAAAGACAATAAATAATTAAAATATCGAAGCACCTGCCATGTAAAAAGGCGTGCGCTGTTTCAGGATGAAAACGCACTTTATACTTTTGTAAACATCAAGATACTGATAAGGCGCACTTTGCTAATGAAAAGAACTGATACTTTTTTCTTCTTCCGCCATGAAAACATTTGCGAGTATTCATTAGAAGCGCCTCGGCGATATGAATCTTCTCTGCTCATAAAATCCATCAACCTCCTTTTCAGATTGCTGTAGGTATAATGCTCGTACTTGCCATTTCTTGAAATTGTCTTTTATCTTATTTGAATGTGTGATTAACCATGTTTACAAATTGTCATTTACGATTTTTGAGACGTCATTTACGATGTTTTGAGATTGTCATTTACTATGCTTTGAGATTGTCTTGTAACTATTTTTTGAGATGGTCATTTACCATGGTTTGAGATATCCTTTTGATGCTTACTTTACCACGCTTTAAGATTGATTGCCATTGACCATGTTTTGAAACTGTCATTTACCATGGTTTGAGACGTCTTTTACAATGTTTTGACGTCATTTACCATGTTTTGAGATTGTGCCATTTTCAATGTTTTGAAATTGTCATTCACCATGTTTTGAAATGGACATATACCATGTTTTGAGTTTGTTATTAATCTTGTTTTGAAATCATTAACCGTGTTTTGAGATTGCCATTTATCATAGTTTGAGACTGCCATTTACGATGGTTTGAGATTGCCATTTACCATGCTTTTAAATTGTCATTTACAATGTAGTGATTTTTTTTACTATGTTTTGACATTGTCATTTACCATGTTTAGAGACTGTTATTTACTATGGTATGAGATTGTCGTTTACCATGTTTTAAGATTGTCATTTACCGTACTTTAAGATCGTCATTTACCATGGTTTGAGGCTGTTATTTACCAGGTTTTGAGATTGTCATTTACGATGGTTTGAGATTGCAAATTACCATGTTTTGAGATTGTCAATTACCATCGTTTGAGATTGTCATTTACCATGTTTTAGACTGACATTTGTCGTGCTTCAGATTGCCATTTACCACGTTTTGAAATTGTCATTTACCATAGCTTGAAACTGTCACTTACCATGTTTTGAGATTGTCACTTACCATGTTTTGTGATTTTCATTTACTTTGCTTTGAAATTGTCATTTACCATGTTTGAAATTATCATGCACCATGTTTTGAGATTGCCATATAAATGTTCTGAGATTGGCATTTACCATGTTCTGAGATCATCATTTACAGTGTTTTGAAATTGCCATTTTACCACGTCTGAGATCGTCATTTACCATATTTTGAGATCGTAATTTGGACAGGGAAACGCCATGTTTTGACATTGTCATTTGGGCAGGGAAACACACTGCATATATTTTTTTTGTGTTTAAACATGAGCAAAACATTTATTCTTACTGTTGATTTTAATTAGCATGCGACCAACTTACTTGGTTCAGTCTTCTCTGTAGTGTTACTAGAGGCACCTGGAAATTCAATTCGTGCTGGGGCAATCAGACTTATTTTCTTGCTAAGTGGGATCTGAAATTATAAAATACACACGTACAATTTGTTGACATGAAATCAAAAGAAAATATAGTTTGTAAATGTTGCAGACTTACTAACATATTGATTTGTTTGGTTGAAAATGTGCCTTATCTGGAGTTATGTATCCTGTCAGAAAATAGTGTTAGAATATATAAAATTATTTCACTCACTGTCACATCCTGAAAACTATTCAAAGCATGGCGTAGCAATGCTAATACCGTTATCAATATGCAGCAGCTGATTCAAATGCCAGTGTTATATTCAATATTACACTTTCGCGTTTAATAAAACAAGAAAAAAAAATCTAAATTAAATGAGCCAGAGCACGGCAATTCCTATAAGATTGCATGTGTGCTCAGTAAAGACAGATCAGCCAGCAAATCCGCGCAAGCTGATCAGACTCTTCGCTTTCTCACTGACGACACTTTGGGTACTTGGCTACATACAGAGTGCCCTGCAAAGACTCTGATCAGACTGCGCCGATGCGCAGGCTGATCTGAGTTCGCTGGCATGGCACTTATGCAATTTAAACGTAAAACTGTCAAATATATTTCTTACCTTGAATGAACTGCCAGTCTTTCTGAATACTCTATCCACCAGCATCTCTGCAAGTTTCTTTTTCTTACTCGATCCGTGTGTCCCGTTGCCACTGTTGCTATGTGAGCCGGAAATCTGGTTGCCATGAACACCGTTACTATGTTGACTAGTATGCGAACTGATATGTGTCTTGGAATGGCGTCCATTCTGCGAACATTTACTGGATGAAACTGCTTCTTTCTTTGTTAACTTTGGTTTCGGGCTCTGAGATTCACTGAAAGCATAAATAATTACTTGTTTGTTTTTTCTGGTCTACTTTAAAGCTTAACCTTCTGGGTAAAAAAAAATTCAGCAGACGACACGGTAAAATATTTTCTTATTTTCCCAGAAAATAAGAAACATATCACCAATTCGTCGTCTGTTGATTTAGCCCAGAGACTGGTAAAGGTTAAACATCTGGTGAAAATAAAAAGAGGATATTATGGAAAGATCTGAGGTAAAAGGCATGTCCAAAGAATAATAAACATATAGATCTCTAATACATTTACCAGTCAGCAGGCTAATTCAGCAAAAGACAAATTGATGGTATTTTTTTCCCGGAATCAGGCTTTGACATTTCATGCAAATTATCTCCAATGGAGACAATTTGCATAAATTGCCAAATCCTGTTTTCTTGGGTAAATAAGAAAACTATTTCAAAATGTTGTCTGCTGAAATCTTTACCTAGAGTACTAGGCGTTAAATATGATACCCGCTGTATGGAAAAAGTCTACACTTCCAGCTTGGCAAGCTATCAAATTGTGTTTGCATTATTGGAAATAGGAATTAGCTGTTCAGTTGCCTCTAAATTGATCTTCTTAAATAACATCAAAGAAAAGAAAACGACGCTTTTTAGTATTAACGTTAACTCTTAAAGCGCTAATCACAACCGCAACAGAAGGCGTTTTGACTTTTGTTTTCATTTTGAGGGAAAATAAGGCTTGGAATTTCATATGAATCGTTTGGTCATGAAATGCCATGTCTTACTTCCCTCAAAAATATTATACAGAAAACAGAATGTCGGGTGCTATAAATTATTTAGCGCTTAACAGGTTAAGTTATCATAAGTTTATGTCAGTACCTACTGTCGTTTCAGCAGCACTTGAAAAGCCGTGTTTGTTTTGTTTTTTTTTTTGCTTGGCGGTTTATTTTAAATCTATGACTGAACATATCTTATCATGCAGAAACCATTTGTCTTTCTTGTTTTTGTGCTTTGTTCTAAAATATTTACCCTAAAATTAAATTTAAGACCAAAATTGGTCAGATCAATGCAATTTCTACAGTAAAGTGATTTAATAAATAAATATCTTAGAAAATATTTTTTAGTTTTGTCAACTGGTTTTATTTATTGATGTTTCACAACAATACTGTAAAAATTTCTGACAATTTAAACAAGTGAAAGCCTGCCTCAAATATACCTACCCTATCAATTTTTGAATAATTTGTTGCCATTTTACTAAGGGAAAATAAAAAAAAATGTTTTAACTAATGAATAGAATAAAAACTTTTAGTGCATAAGTAGTTACGTAACGACAAAAGGTTTTGCATTAAAACATGACAAAATCTGCAAATTCACTTCCTCTGTGAGGAGCGCCAGGCAAACGAAAAAACGATTTTCTGGAAGACGTCGAAAGCGCAGAAGCATATATTAGACTGTAGAAAGTGTCTATACGGTAACCTGATCTGGACTAATAAAATTATAATTCAAACAGCAAATTGCGGCATAAAATACTGAAAAACATAGCGTGTCAGAATCGCTTACAAAAGGCAAAACCACCACGCAAGGTAATCGCTTGAATAACAATGCCGGTTTGGATTTGAAAACATTTATCAACGTTATTTATTTTTAACGCAGACCGTGAATGTCTCGAATTCAATACACATCCCTTTTCAGGCTTCATTCACTCGAGAGTAATCCGCCTATCAGATTCGTCGGATTTACATTGAAACTCTTACATCTATATGAGTGACGGCTTATTTAACAAAAGCCAATTTCTTCACGGTCAATGAGTAACTAACACACCATAGACCCGAATTTCTAAAGAGGATATGATATGGTCACGATTGTGACACACTGGCCTAAATTTTAAATAGAAACAAAAACGATAAGTTTTCTAAACTTATAAAAAGATCAATGACGGCACTGTGACATTAAAATTATTTATGCACATGTGATAAAAAAATTGAACCAGGTACAAGATTTCCTACAAGACTGCATGTGCGCCCAGACACAGACCAGCCTGCCATTCATGCTGTCTGATCAAAGTCTTCACAGCGTACTCTGCGGGTAGCCAATCATCCAAAGATTCGTCTTCGGGCGGAGAGCGAAGACTCTGATCAGACTGCGCTGATCTTAGTCATCACTGGACTCGCATACAATCTTGTAGGAAATGCGGTGCCCCGGCTCAATTGTCTTTGCAATACTAATGAAGTACTTTCATTGTCAGCATGTATTGTACGAATATTGTGAATGTAAGAAAGAAAATACATCAAAAGGTATGCTTTTTCAAAGAAAATTAAGAAACTGATGAAAAACGATTTGCTAGGCGAATAAAATCAATATAGAAGAAATTTGGAATTAAATTAACCCTTAAAACGCCAAGAAAACCTACATCTGAAAATGTCGTCTGTTTATGTCGTCTGCTGAAAATTTTTGCAAACTTTTCAAACCTATTTTTGCATAGGCAAACAGTGTGGACCCAGATCAGACTGCTCCAAAAGGCTGATCTGGGTCCACACTATTTGCAGAAATGACTTTTAAAAATCACAAGCAGATGACAGAGCAGACGACAATTGTTGTGATTGGCAGTTTAAGGGTTAAGAGTTAAATCAGCTTCTGCTTTTGTTCTGGTCTCAATTCTCGTATATTTGTAATGTTATATAATAACTGATATAATAATTGTACTATCTGAAATAATATACGTTATGACCAACCCAAATGATTTACGGAGACTTACTTGCTAATATTTTTTTTTAATGGTGAAAAATCTTTGAGGGAGAAATGAGATGCCTAATAACAAACAAAAAAGCTAAATGCGCATGCGCAGAGAGGTTTTCGTTCGTGCGTTACTAAGGACTGTTGTAGTTCACGTATTTATCCTAAATACTGGGTAATCTTAAGTTCTTCACCTTTATCACTTTATGGGCAAATTCAACACACTTAGACGACAGGCTGATGATTTTTTTTCTTATTTTTCCCAGAAAACAGAATTTGACATTTCATGCAAATTGTTTCCATTACATTTTATGCAAATTGTCCCAATTGGAGAAAATTGGCATAAAATGTTACATCCTATTTCCTGGGCAAAATAAGAAAAATATTTTAAAATGTCGTCTGCTGAAAAGTTTACCCAGAGTGCTATGCGTCGACAAACGTATTCTGAAAAAAGGGTCTGTTTTAGTACCTGTTAATGTGTCTAAAATCTGCTGAATGTGTAATTAACGGTGTAAACCCTGACCAGACGTCGCATTGTATACTGTCTAATCTAGGTGTACACTGTTTGCTTAGCTCCGTGTATCCCAATATTTAGGGTAAATAGGGAATTAAAAAATAAGTCTAGGTGAACCGTATATGCTTTGATGAAACCACGAGCATGCGCAACCTCGTCTGCACATGCATACATATTCCAAGAGAATACTTTTTCTCGTAACGCTGTTCAAATTTAATTTTCCAAACATATTTAGACACTTTTAGGTGTAAATGAATATCTTTTATAACTAATTCATGCATAAACGCCGCTTATTGTACGGTTTTGCGATAAGACAAATACGTGACTTTAACTTTTAGAACTCGCTGGACAAACTCAGCAGACGACAAATAGGTGACGTGTTTCTTATTCACTTTTTTTTTAAGAAAATAGGGTTTGCCATTATATGCAAACTGTTAGGAAACAGCTGCATAAAATGCCAAACCCTATTTCTGGAAAAAAAATAAACATATTATTCCAAAATGTCGTCTGCTGAAAATTTTACCCAGCATGTCAAACATTAAAATATTGTACTAATAGTGAACGTCTGATTGGCTACAATGAATTAACACAAGGGTTATCTATAGGACCATAAATTACGACTATGTATGGTACAGTCTTTTCCACAGACAATATCGACATATAAACTGCAAACTTCCTCCAATGAAAGCACGCTACATTTTCTAAAAAAAATAATGGTGTGGTATACATTGCTTAGACTACTGTAAATGCATTCGTGTTAATATTTAAGGAATACAATCTTGTGAACAGGCTGTAAAAATTAAGCTATCTTTCTAAAAACATTCTACATTGCACATAGCAGCAGCGACCTCAGCAAGCGTACATGTTCCTCCCGACATGTGCACCCAGTGAAGATTCAGAACAGCCTGCGCATTCGCGCAGTCTGATCAGACCTTCACTTGGTGCGTTCTGGAGCTAAGGATGCAGTTTCTTCGCGCGGACAACGAAGACTCTGAGCAGACTGCGCAGATGCACAGGCTGATTTGAGTCTTCGTTCGGCGCACATGTCAGAACTTTGTGGCTCATTTTGCATGGCGCATGAAATTTCTATAAAGATAAAGCCTGTTTAATTTGAGAAAATGCAACAATTCAACAAAATCCATTTCCATAACTGGCACTTGATTTCGTGCTTCAGAAGCAAACAAATATCATGAACCAATAGGACAAACAGATACATGTTGAACGAACTCTATATTTTATCCGGAATAAAAAAACAAACATATTGGTTCGCCAACAGAGAGGGGAAACAAAGTGATTATGCTACAAACATTTGTTTGCTTCTGAAGCACGAAATCTAGTGCCAATTATGCTACAAATAGTTATCATGTCCCATCGCAGATTTGAGCACAATTGTTTAAAGTGTGACCATAATAATACCAAAAGATGAAACAGCAATACATAAATATAGTCCTCCAAGCCTTCATTTCTAGTAAATACCATAAACAAAATGTTCAACAAACTATTCTTTTCCCTGGTAAGAATGAATAAACACATTTGTTTTTCTTTTCTGAATTCTTGCTGTTTACAATTCGCAATCCCTGGTTTCCATGACGTGTTATAAACATATACAAACCATAAGAAGAAAATATCAATGGATAAAATATCCTTAGGGAGAATTGACATACGTAAAATACAAAACTATACATGTGTTGTATTGCAAAACACATCAAATACAATGTACTAATATTATTAACCCTTTCATCCCTCCAGACCAACACATTTGCAAACAGTGTAGATCCAGATGAGACGGCTCGTAACGAGCCGTCTCATCAGGATCTACACTGTTTGCCATTCTATTACTGAATTTTGACTCAACCCCTATTTGCAACAATAGATGTGTCCAAATTCAGAGATTGATGAGCCCATTTCAGAAACTCAGGGGTGAAGGGGTTAAACAAATTAAATCTTACCTGTTCTGGGTACTGTTTTCTTCCGAATCATGCTTTCGTTTTTTAGGTCTACCCCGCCCTCTTTTGGGATCGATCTTTTCCCTGAAATTTATTTATTTATTCATTGTCGAATGTATCAAAAATAGCATGTATTTACGGCCTAGTGGGCCCAAACTACAAATTCGTGTTTACGCATAGCAATCTGAGAGATATATTAGAGTAAACAGTATAAAACAGATCAAACGGTTCCTTCGATCAAGTAAAACTCGTTTAAAGGCCTAACTTGGTAGTCCTGGAGAACTTTTCAGTGATTGGCATTAATTACTTGTGAGGGTGATAAACACTTCACTAAGAAGCCATTATTACAGCATGTGGCTGATCTGTCCAGCTGACAGGCCACTGGCTTTAGTTTACATGACCATCTTGTAATCTTGAAATGACTAAAACATTGTTTCAGGGCATCCTCCTTATCCGAACTAATATAATTTTTAATAGAAACACACAAATAATCTGAATATTTACAATATGATATTTTTTTTTTGTGTATGGGTGTAAATTAATTATGACCATAGTGTTTTACAAGTTTTCAAAGTTTCTTTTATAACTGTCTCATAAAATACCTTTGAGTAAACTTTGTGTCTGCATTTGTCCTGGTTACATGTTTTTTTTCCCCATAAATTTCTAAATACTGATTAGAAGTTTTCTGTTGACAGTTATAAGACGGTTCCCTTGTTGCAGTTCTCCTTTCTTTCTTTGTATGTCTATTATTGTATTGCAACTGTGATTATTACAACTGTAAATCACGAAAACATGCCTATATAATTTTAACCCCCTTAAACCCCACTTTTATATAGTAAACCTGGGGTTTACAGGGGTATACATTATTTTTCTCATTTCTGCTAAAATATAGATTGTGGGTACTTGTTAGAACCGCCTCGGCGAGGCGGTTCTAACGAGTACCTACAATCTATGTTTTGGGCAGAAATATGAAAAATATCAGATTTTTTTTATCCGAAAATTTTCCTTTTTTGGTTGTAAAATTTTCAATATATTTGAATAGGCATGTTTTCCTAATGATTTTGTCATTGTTTGTTGTGCATTTCTTTTTCTTGCAATTCATCATGAAGTCTGTGCTTCGTGATTGCTGCTTTTCCTTGATTTATGTTACAGTATAGTATATTATATTTATGGTGCACCGGTAGGGTTAAAAGTCGCACTTATATTATTTTAGTCCCACTAAAGTTAATATGGGTCCAACTAAAATGAATATAAATGGGACTAAGAATAATATTAGTCTGACTAATATAATATTAATCAGACAAATATTATTTTCAGTCCCACAAAAATTAATATTAGTCCCACTAATATTACTATTAGTCTGACTAAAATTCAATAATATTAATGCGACTAAAATGAATATTAGTGGGACTAAAATAACATTAGTGAGACTAATCTTATTTAGTCGCACTTATATTATTTTTAGTCCCGCTAATAATGAATATCAGTGGGACGTAAAACAATATTAGTGGGACTCAAATAATATTAATGCGACTGATAATAACATTAGTACCACTAATATTATTTTAATCCATCATAGAATATACCTGACATCCAAGTTTCCAAGTTTATTCAATACTCTCCACAGCAACCATTTTAAAATTTTGTGGCAGCGTAAATGACTAGAGGAGAATCGAACATACTAATATTTCACAAAACTAAAGAGTGGAGACTGAAGAGAGCGACAACAGTCTATTGTAATACTATACTAGATCTGTATACTATACTTTTACGCTATCAAAAGCACTACGATGTTGACAAAAAGACCGACTTTTCATTCGTTAATGTTGCTGCCTAACTTTGACAGCCAATGAGAAAGATACCATGTGGAAAGCGTGCAAAATCAGAGACTTGTATCACTTGACTTGATACAACTGTGTAGTGCAGTTTTTGTTGTTGTTGTTGTTGTTGAGTTTTATGCTTTCCACTGGATTTTAATCATCAAGGTAAGTTATCTAGTTAAATCTAATTAATAATGGTATAGAACTAAAGCGTCTTCGATAATCCTTCAGTCATTTAATATCACGAAAACATACCTATATAATTTTGACCCCCTTAAACCCCACTTTTATATAGTAAAACTGGGGTTTAAGGGGGTATACATTATTTTTCTTATTTCTGCCCAAATACATAGATTGTGGGTACTCGTAAGAACCGCCTCGCTGAGGCGGTTCTAACGAGTACCCACAATCTATGTTTTAAGCAGAAATATGAAATATATCAGAATTTTTATCTGAAAACTTTCAGTTTTAGGTGGTGAAATTTTCAATATATTTGAATAGGCGTGTTTTCGTAATGAACCGTGTGACTGAGGACTGTGTTTTTTGTTCAGGCAATCTCAGGGATCCAGATGAAATAAGTACAAGTATTCAAGGATCAGTTGCAGAAATGAAGTTTAATGAAATGATAAAATAACATACGTTTCTGCGACAGGCTCTTTTTCTTTTTCTTCTTCTTTGCCCTTTTCTTTCTCTTTCTCCTTCTTGGGTTTTAGTTTGATTAATTCCTTCTGTTTCTCTCTGTAGCGTCTTTGTAATTCCACCAGCCTCATTTTCATTTCCATCTCTATGGAGTCGATGACGTCATCGTCTATATTTAGAAAAGAATCAAGGTCTGTTTCTTTGAGTTGTGATGTCAGGTTGACAGAGCAATAGTAGTCGACAGTCATAAACATAATTTAAATACTTTACAAAGTTTAGTAGTGTTTTACATTAAGCATCACTTGAAAGAAAAAAAAATCTAAAAAAACAAAAAAAAAAAACAACAAAAAACAAAAAACAAAAAACAAAACAAAAACAACAACAAAAAACAATAAGACTATTCAACTGGTCTTCCTCTGTTGCTGCTATTACTTGGGATCGTGAACAAGAAATGTGCGGATAGTTTAAAGAAAACACCTAAGATAAAACACAAGAAACTAAAGAAATGAAACAAATTGCGTTAACAAATCTCTGTTTATCCAAGCGCACACCTTGTCCCTCTATCATGTGCAGTCGAACTGCCATGGCTCGAACACCTTTGGTGCCACAGACAATTGTTCTAGACATGGGTAGTTCGAGCCACTGAGGGTTGATCATTGCACCAGGTCTGGAGGTTAATGGGGATAATTTAGGGGTGTCGTTTTGCTCTTCTAACGTAATGATATGTTGAGTGTACTCATTAGAAACACCTCATGGAGGTGATTCTAGTTATACACAACATACATTTTCATGATGAAATAAGAAATTTTCCCTAAACTATCCCTGAATATTTGTTTTATTGAGTTATCAGAAGCGTTTTTCTAGGGACTAAAAAACAAGTTCGAATCAGCCACAGTAAACGTGTCTTCGGTGTTTGAGTCATTGAAAATTCTTCTGTATATAGTGAAAAGTATACATCCTTCTGCAGATTATCAGATTTGAATTTTGTTCTACATGAATCTGACTTAATCTTCATAACACCCATGTCATGCCGAATAAATTCAGATGCCACACCAATATCTAATTGTCAGTCAATCAGATAACTTAATCCAGACTGGTGATACGAAATCACATACTGAATGACATACAGTACAAATCCAGATCAGTTGGCTAAAGCTCTGGTCAGTGTTTGCAAAGGCAGAGCATATCCCGGTTCAGTAGGACTAGCGTTAATACCAAAATGTTCGTCATCTTCTGCAGTATATTATGAAAATGTCCGGAATTACATTGTTACAGGTAAGAGAAATATCCAGGGCCCAGTTGTTCAAAGCTAACGATGTCGTTAGTTAACTATTCGTTAAAATTTTAATCGAGTGATACGCAAATATGCTGAAATGTTTTGCTGAAAAAATGTGAGTGCAAAAGCTACTCACATTTTTTCAGCAAAAAATATCAGAATATTGTGTATTGAATCTGCTAAAACAGTTAACGAAATGACCCTTAACGAGCTCATTAAGCTAACGACGCTTTGAACAACTGGGCCCAGATATTTTTCTTTTGATTCTCCACCAAATCATATCTCAAAATATTAACAGTTTTGAGTTGACAAAAGCGCTTTACCTAGAATTAAGGCTGATATACCATTCACATGGGCAAATAAACGCAATGCATTTAGCTTTCTGGATAGATCTGCAAGATACATTTTCCATCACTGTTTTTGTTTAAAGGGATACAACTTTTCTGATTTTCTGTTTGCTGTCCTGCACATAAAATCCCTTCAGATAAGCGATCTACTCTATAAGGAAAGGATTTGCTTCTCTGGGAGCAAATTCATTTCTTTTAGAGTAGATCCCTTTTCAGAAGGGAAGCAAAACACGTTTTGGCAGAATTGCCCTCCCCCCGCACCCTCCCCGAAACTGTGTCCAATCACCTTATTGGTATATGTACAACATACAGCACAGCACAGACTTGAATATTTATTGTAACAGACAGTCGTGTAGACAGTAGCGGAAAGTGAGAGTGTTAACTCTTTCGGTGCCAAATTTCAGACGACATTTGTCGTCTGCTTTTTGTAAACAAACCATCGCTTGGAAAGACGTTTATATGTAAAGTTGAAAGACTGAATGTCAAACAGCGTAGATCCAGATGAGACGGATCATTGAGCCGTCTCATCTGATTCTATGCTGTTTGCAAAAAGCCTATTTTATCGCCTAAGGCAGTAAAAGAGAAAGAATAAAGCGAGGTACGTTTAGATGAAATAAGCAGCATTTAAAAATCAGCAGACGAAAATACTATTCTCACTTTTCACTGAAAATTGGGCTAGATATACTAAGCCCTAATTTTCGATAAATTATAAGAATAACTGAAATGAACTGTCGGGTAGGGAAAATACCCTATTTATTAATTGTAAATCTCGTCTGTTGCAGCAGTGTTAATGTCAAACAAAGGCTATCAATAGCAGCAACAAAAATTGCTCTGTCAGTAATGGGAATAAGACAAAAATTGGGTTAAGTAATAACAAGAATATATACATATAAACACATGAATGTTTATTGACCATTACGTCACACAGAAAATATTGAATTTCAATGTTATTTTCTTGCTCGTACGTCATGGTCAAGTATATTAATCGAATCATAATGCAAAAAAAAAAATATTTCGACTAAACCTTCCCACGCTTTGCATACTGGATAAAAATTTAAGCAGACGATATTTTCAAATATTTTCCCAGAAATAGATTTTGACATTGCATGCAAATTGTCTCTTTGCATTTAAATGTCACAGCTTATTTTCTGGAAAAAATAAGACAAATGTGTCGTCTGCCCAGAGAAAGGTGAAATGAAATGATAATAAGACCAAGTAAACAGATCAATCTCAACCCTTAACTCTTTCCCCGCTAGTGGCGACTTTTGCCGTCTGCTGATAACCTTCGCAAACAGTTTAGATCCAGATCAGGCCCGACGAAACGTCGGGCCTGATCTGGATCCATACTGTTTGACACTCTGATGGTATTTCTGAAAGATTTTTCTGAAAAAGGTAATTTAACAGAAATCTACAGACGACAGAAAAGCGTGCAAAATTACCCAGCATGCAAAGAGTTAAAGCATAAACGCAGGAGTATGATAGTATGGCACAACAATTGTCGTCTGCTTTGTTATCTACTTGTGATTTTAAAAGTTATTTTTGCAAACAGTGTGGACCCAGATCAGACTGCTTCGCTAGGAGCAGTCTGATCAGGGCCCATACTGCCAGTATGCAAAAGTAGGTTTGAAAAGTTTGCAAGAATATTCAGCCCACGACATAAGCAGACGACATTTTCAGATGCAGGTTTTCTTGGCATTTTAAGGGTTAATAATAATTTTACATTATGCAGCTTCATAACAATAAAAATATTTACCAATTTATGACTCTATTACCTTAACTCTTTGGACCGATCCATTTCACATAGACGGGGTGTCTGGTTAATTTTTATTATAACCATATTTTATAGAAATTCCTGTATTTAATGGAAACAGTGTAGACCCTGATCAGACTCCGCAATTAGCAGCGTCTGATCTGAGTCTGCACGGTTTGCCAATTACCCTTTTGCGGGGTTTCCGGACTAAAATGGGTTAATGCTTACACTGCTTGGTTTTCAGCAGACGACATTTTGAAATATAGCTTTGACATTTCATGCGAATTAAAGAGACAATTTGTATGAAATGTCAAAGTCTGTTTTCTGGGAAAAATAAAAAAACAACAACAACATATTATCAATTTGTCGTCTGCTGAATTTGCCAAGACTGTGATAAAAGTTAAACCTCATCTTTCATGCATATACAAAAGTGCTTTACTTAGAATTAAGGCTAAGAAATATACCATTCACATGGGCAAAGAAACACAATGCATTAAGCTTTCTGGATGGATTTGCAGGATACATTTTCCATCACTGTTTTTTAAAAGGGAAATAACTTTTGTGATTTTCTGTTTGCTGTCCTGCACATAAAGTCCCTTCAGATAAGCGATCTACTCTTAAAGGAAAGGATTTGCTCCCCTGGGAGCAAATTCATTTCTTTTAGAGTAACTGTAACTGTTTTGCTTAGGGGAATATTTTT
This sequence comes from Anodontia alba, assembly GCA_964016985.1. Taxonomy (NCBI): domain Eukaryota; kingdom Metazoa; phylum Mollusca; class Bivalvia; order Lucinida; family Lucinidae; genus Anodontia; species Anodontia alba. The sequence goes on from OZ024822.1 coordinate 75,892,855, forward strand.
CATCGACTGAACTCTGCAAAACCTGTTACAGTTGTACCAGGCGTTTGGTTGTACCAATTAAACCTTATAATTTTAAGGGTTTCTTACTCAACCCATCCCGGTTCTGCTGAACCTGGATATGCCTTTGCAAACAGTGAAGATTCAGAAGCCAACTGATCTGCATCTACACTGCTTGTCATTAAGTACATGATTTGTATCAACAACCTGGATCAAGTAATCTGATTGGCTAAAATTAGAAGTGGGCGTGGCATCTTAATTTATTCAGCAGGGCATGGGTAAATAGCCTCAACTTAATAAATATTGAACATAAAGTTTAGCTAATTGTCTACTCACCTTCAGGGATTGTAATACCGCAGAAAGTTGTCATTCTCACAGGCGTAGTTTGTGCTGGCTCAGGTGTTTTGCTGGGCTTAAAAGCATATCCGCACTTTATTCGTGATTTCTTTGGCTTCTGTGTCTCCTTAGGAGACTTGTTAACTGTCATTTTGTCTGTTTTGTCTGCATCTGGCTTCCTGGGAAGAGATTCTGAAGTGGAGATTTTATCCTCTTTAAATGTGTAAATGTCCTCTTTAACTGTGCCAGCCTCAGGCTTTTCAAAATTTCCAGTATCAGCTGGCTGCATCTTTGAACATAATGAGCTCTTTTCAGCAAGAGCGCTTAATAACTCTAACCCATCTGCCGCCTGTAGTATTTGTGGATCGGTAAAAGGGTTATACTCCGTTAGGTCATCAAATATATTTCTGTCGGTTTTTGTTCTTAAACATTTCATTCTAGTCTCCCTTTCTGGGTTCATTGGTGCTATTTTTGATAAGTCATCTATTTCGGAGTTAGGTGGTTTAATGCAAGTATCTTGAGAAACAGTTTCATCTGTTTTAGGAGACTGTGCATTATGCCTTTCCAGATCGACTGGTGGAATAATTTTATCAGTTACCTCAGACGAGGTGCAATTTTTGGGACCACAGATTGAATCTTTAGAATTTTCTTGAACAACTTCTGTTTCGTCCTTAATTTCAATGTCGATCTGATTACTTTCGTTTTCAGCCTGAACTTGTTCAGATTCAAAATCAGAAGTTATTATTTCTTCTTTGAAGTCCAAATTAGCCTTCAAATCAGTTTTGACTTTATCAATATTATCATCAGTTTTGTCTTCAACCTTTTCTGTCTTTTCGTCAGGTTGTGAACCACAGTCCTCATTTTCCTCATTAGAAGAGTCAGTAGCCGGAAGCATCGGGGATGTACCACGTGACTGAACGGAAGTATGTTCCAGTTTAGACTGGTTCACCTCCGCTGTTGATTCAGCAATATTATGCACAGGTAACACTGAAGCATTGAATATATATGGCATTGTTGGTGGATGAAAAGCATAAGCACACTGTTGTCCAGTGGTTAAGGATAAATCTGCAAAATAAGCGGAATATGATAACCATTACGAAAACACGCCTATTCAAATATATAGAAAATTTCACCTAAAAAACTACATACAAAAACTTTGATATTTTTCATATTTCTGCTCTAAATATAGATTGTTGGTACCCACTACCTATGTTTTTGAGCAGAAATAAGAAAAATAATGTATACCCCTGTAAACCCCAATTTTGCTATATAAAAGTAGGGTTTAAAGGGGTCAAAATTATATAGGCATGTTTTCGTGATGCTATGAATTAATAACACAAAAAATAGTTCCATTTATTTGTTAGCCCATTTTAGTCTGGAAACCTCCAAAAGGGTAACTTGCAAACAGTACAGACCAGGGACCGGATTATTTTATTATTCTGTCCAATAAAAAGTAAGGCAATGATCAGGAATCGATACAATAACCTAAAACCTTCGTCCAAGACACCAAAGAATATGTCAATGTGTCCTTTACGGAAAATGTTCCCGAGAGTGCTGAGCGTTAAATTTTTGTGTATTTATAAATATGTCAATGCATCATTATTCCTTGTTTGTTTTAGAAAGACTAGTTTAGGCTGAACAGTAACTCGCACATGCGAAATGTGATAAAGCTGTGTTTTTGCAATCCGGTCATTCTCTTTAATTTAAGGAAAATGAAACGTATAATATTTAAAACGATCAATACTGTTAGACAACCCGAGAACGGTCTCTTTTTCCTATAAATGATAATGTAATTTGTTTCCTGCAAAAATATTTCTATTAAATTCTAGTGCATGACACAGTCCTAGATGATATAAAGATAGCTGGTTAATAGTTTTTCCTATTTCTCCACGTAAACATATATTAGTGTACTCAACGGAATCTCCGCATCGAGCCCATTCAACATGAATACCTATGACATATTTTCATGGAGCAAAAAAAAAAAAAAAAAAAAAAAAAAAATCAAACAAAAAATCCATACTTTGTAGACATCACGAAAACATACCTAAATAATTTTGAACCCCTTAAACCTCACTTTTATATAGTACAACTGGGGTGAACAGGGGTATACATTATTTTTCTTATTTCTGCTAAAAAACATAGATTGTGGGTACTCGTTAGAACCGCCTCGGTGAGGCGGTTCTAACGAGTACCCACAATCTATGTTTTAGCAGAAATATGAAAATATCAAAATTTTTATCTGAAAACTTTCAGTTTTTGGTGGTGAAATTTTCAATAAATTTGAATAGGCGTGTTTTCGTAATGGATGAAAAACAATCTTCTCTAGAAGAACGCATGGGGCTTGAGGCTAACGATAAAATTAGCTGCAACGTGAGAAAGCGTTCTATCTTAGATGTGCACCCAACGACGACTCATACCAGCCTGCGCATCCGCGCAGTCTGATAAGAGTCTTCGTTGTCCGCATGAAGAAACTTTGCATCCTTGGCTATCCAATTTGCGTCTAGCGAAGATTCTGATCAGACTGCGCGAATGCGCAGGCTGATCTGAATCTTCGTTGGGTGCAAATGTCCGTTTTCTGACATTCTGGCCCATTAATCTTTGGGAAGCTCAACAAAATGCAGCTTACCAGTCACAAAAGAAGGCGGGGGAACCGTCATTAGCTTGTCTTTGTCAATATCATGCTGGACTATCATTGACACTGGACCATTATCTTGACCACTGGCCAGGCTAACTGTAGAAGTCATTATAGAATCCGTACTTTGTTGTGTATTGATTTCTCTCTTCTCTTCTTTCACGGATGTGTCTGGTCTCGGTAACACCTGAGAGATAATTGGATTTTTCATAATAGAGACGCCTCATGAGAAAATGGGTCCTCGCGGCCCTTCGGGGTTACAAGAATGGTAAAGAGCAGTCAACTAAGGGATACAATTTGATAAGGGATATCTCTATACACCAGTGTATTCTATAGTAACTTCACTGTAAAACTTCCTGTAGATTTTATAGTAAAATACTGGCAACTGACTGCCAGTACATTTACCGTAAACTTAACGGGCACCCGTAGATTATTTAAAGGAATAATCACGCATGGCAGGTGCGCTGGGCAAGGTTGGTAACGTAGGACACAGTACTGATGAGAGCTACCGCACCGTATCTTAAGCTTACGCATCCTTTCCCCATCCTACGAGGTAATTCCTGAAAAACTTCCACAGGGGCCCGTGTAATTTACGGTAAATACGCTGGCAGCCAGTTTCCAGTACTTTACCGTAAAATCTACAGGACCTTTTTACAGTATAGTGATTCTGTAGTGGACAACGAACGCCCTGGTTAGTGTGCACTAATGACCATGCAGTACGTTCCAAGGCGGTTATTTTGTTACAGTTCCTCTTTGTTTGTATGTCTTTGATTTCATACGCTCGTATGTGATTGTGTTGTCCTTATTTGTTCCTCATCTCTCCTTTGTTTGATGCCTCAGGAGGGCTGTGCCAGGCTTCGTGATTGTAGCATTTCCTGGGTATCTTCACGTAATTTTATATGATAACATTTTCTATCGCTTTCGTTTTATTTTAGTTTCTGTATCAAAGAAAATCATCAACATTAATATATTTACTCACTAAGGCAGTTTAGTTTCTAACATGTATGTGACGTTTGTTTTATCAATGTTTGTTTCTCATCTCTCCTTCTTTTGGTGCCTCGGGAGGGCTGTGTTCGCCATTGTGGCGTTTCCTGGGTATCTTCAAACTATAGAAAACTACAAGTGCCTTGTTGGTTACAAATATCAACAGATTCGGATCCTCATTACAACGACAGCATTTGTTACCAATGATGTTGCCATTAACCCTTATCCTGCTGTTCACGACAACCCCTACCTTAGCAAGCAGTGTAGATCCTGAAGAAGCCATCTGATCAGGATCTACACTGTTTGTCATTCACTGTATGAATTTGAACGAAAACATTATATGATGTAATCTGATTTGCTGATAGTCAGAAATGGGTGTGGCTAATTAAATTATTCAGCAGGATAAGGTTAGAATGAATTGCTGTTGTAAGGAATCCTTAATGAGCAGAACGATATGTACGGCATTGTTTTATTCTTATTTCGTTATACAACATATTGTTTGGATACTTGTTAGAAACGCCTAAGTGAGGGGATTCTGACAAAAATCAATATATATGTTTCTTGAAGTATTAAACACAATGTTCCTGCAATATTTCTGATTTATTGTCACTTCTTGAGTGAAGGTTTTGTACCTGTCAAAATTATCATTAAATGTTTTTGTCGTTGTATCGAGTGTCAGTATAAGAAGGTCGAATGTATACACAGTTACCTATAAAAATGGTCGATCAATAAGTATTTACCTCAGTACTAAATGGTGGCTGGTAATGTGTTGGTTCATTCAATGAGGACTGGCTGAAGAACGGTGAAGCTGCAGTCGGTATGTTACTTTGCGTTTGAGGGGTAGTCAACATTGAATGTGCGTAGCTCTGTGCGTTCTGTGTGCCAAGATGAAAACCTGGAAACATCCGATTCGAGTCGTAGACATCTGTAGCTGGACATAATAAGGAAAAAATATATTTGGTTGTTATTATTATTAAGGGGATTGGTTACACTTGGTATATTTTCCGCCAGTTTTTACAAGGGAGGCAACTTTTGTGACTTCCTGTTTGCTTTTCTGCAGAACATGCGACTTCAGATCTGCTCTGAAAGAAAAGAACTTATTTTCTTTCATTTTAGAGTAGACCCTTTTCAGAATGGAGGCAAAATCCCAGCTAGCATTCTACTTAAATCTATATCGGATTCCTGTCGGGCTGATAACGGTCCGATATAGATTTAAGGAGAATGATAGCTGGGATAATTTCGAGGGAGTTACCGCCACTGAAAGCGTTTCATTTCCACTTATTATGATACTTTGTGCATAATATTCTGTGATAAATTAACACTAACCATGCTATGGACAAATTAAGCAGACGACAAACTGATAATATTTTTCTTTTTTTTCTAGAAAATAGGGATATGGCACTTCATGCAAATTGTCTCCTTAGGAGACACTTTGCATGAAGTGCCATATCCCTATTTTCCTTAAGAGACAATTTCCACAAAGTGCCATTTCTTATTTTCTAGGAAAATGCTATTTAAAAAAAAAAAAAAAAAAAAAAAATATATGTCATCTACTGAAACTTTTACCCGGCATACTAAGTCTCTGTACAAATGCTGGCAAAATACTTCTTAATTACCACAAAACGACCTTCACTAATGACATACTTTTATTTATGGCAGAACTGGTAAAATAATAATCATATAAATTCATTTCACAAAAACACAACTTACCATTACTTTATGTGAAATAAATTTGTTAACTGAATATTGAGTAAGAAATATAATCATATACACTGTACTCATGCGAACTGCCTGTATGACAAACAATGTTGACCCGGATCAAACTTTGTATCTACTGCAGTCTTTTAGGACGACTAGGCTCATGATTTAAATGTGAAAACAGAGTTCCGCTTAATGCTGCTCGGCGCGTGAGGAATGTTGCATGTTTTCATTATTTCCCATCAAGGGGTTTATTCAACCGCATAGCTCCAGATAAGGCACTTGTTTTTCGATCGAAAAGTACTGACATTTTTTTTTCTTATTTGTACACAAAAACGTATGTTGTGGTACTCATAGGTGCTTCTAATAAGTACCCACAACATTTTTTGAAGCAGATACCCACCCCGCCCCCTCTTATCCGGAGCTAATAACCGAGTATGCTCTTCTCTGACTTTGAATTGTGCTTTTCTGAAGGATCCCTGTTTCAACATAATCGCTGTCCGGCGCAGACTTTCCTAAATCTTCGCAGGTCGCACATGTCATGAGGCATTATCGCGTTTTGCGATTCAATTCTGACAAATACATATACTAGCAAATGCATCCGTGTATCAGTGTGTTTATTGGAAAGAATAGCAACGGATACATTATGGTCCTATTTTGTGTATACAGACGAATATCAATGCCTTGAATATCTTTGGGACCATGCACATTTGTTTTGGACATGGGTAGTTAGAGCCACGGAAGTTTAATCATAGCACCAGGTCAAGACAGCACCAGGTCAGGACAAATGGTGATAATTTAGGGATGTCTTTTCAATCTTCTATAAAGTAATGGTACGTTGAGTGTACTCATTAGAATCGCCTCGATGTACACCCCCCCCAAAAAAACAAACAAACAAAAAAACAAAAAAAACAAAACAAAACAAACAAAAAAAAAAAACAAAACGCAAAACATTTTAATGATAAAATAAGAAATTTTCCCGAAAATACCCCTAAATATTTGTTTTCTTGAGTATGGACTCAAAAACGAGTCTGAATCAGCCACGCAAAAGAGCCACCGGTGTTTTAGACTGGCTCCAGTCTCCAGTGACTAACTGTTTTTTTTCTTATAATCTAATAAATAATCCACTAAAATAAAACCAAAATAATATCATGACTATAAAGGCTGGTGACTCTAGTGACCAGCCTTTATAGTCATGATATATTTTGTTTTTGGTTTTATTTAAGTGGATTATCAAACAGGATTATGAGAACATATTTAGCCACTGGAGACTGGAGCCAGTCTACCGGTGTTCGAGTCATCATGTCATTGACATTTTCCTGTAATGTTTATTCACAAACTGATTATTCCAGCAAAATGAGAAATCTAAACAAAAAATGACTAAATGAAACGCGAGGCTATTCATGCTGTGTTTGCTGTATGTTAATTTACTTAACTGCGTTAATTAGTCATCGGAGTTAAAATTATTGCCAAAAGATCATCATTAATTGGTTTTATCGATTATGCAAGGCTGTAGAGAATATTTGAGCCACGTGGTGGGAATATAAGAATCTATCATGAGTGTCCATACAGGATGGGGAAATCTCACCCGAGGGGTTGGGATTTAACCAGGGACGAGGCTTGCAGAGTCCCTGGCTAAAATTCCTACCCCGAGGGTGAAATTTCCCTATCCTGCGAGGACTGGCTCATGATGGTTTCTTTTTCTCCTGCCTTTAAGTGGATTGTTCCTAGGACCAGCGGATTAAATGGCGGACTGCAGTTGTCATGTGAGACAGAGATTTCTCGCATGGGCAAAAGCCTATCTCATATTGGCAAAGGCGGGAGAAAAGAGCATTTATAACGTATGCGAACAGCAAACGTTCAGGCGAGATGCTGTTCGCTCACGTAAGTGATATGCCAAGGGAAAACTTCAGCCAAAGAACTAGACATGTTGCCTCACTAGGGGTCAGGGCATGCACGGACGATCGATTTCACGGTGTCTGAAGAGTTTTTTTTTTTCAGGTATGCATAGCTCCTGATAAGAGAGGGTAGCTATATAATAGTTTTCTTATTTCTCCACATAACATAGGTTGTGGTACTCATTAGAAGTGCCTCAGCGAGGCGCTTCTAATGAGTACAACAACTTATGTTTTCGTCGGGAAATAAGAAAAAAATATCTGGACTTTATGGCTGAAAAAATAACTTGTTTGGAGCTCTGATATATGACTGAAGTTTGAAGAGCTTACCAGATGGGATGAGAAGAATATCTCCTGTTAGCGAGTCCTGAGCCAGTTTAAAACCCGGCGGTACAGATATAGGAAGCTGGCCAGCCTCAGAGGCGGGTGTCTGGTTGCTCGCTGGGAATGTGAGGTGACCTTGACCGTACCAATTAGATGTATTTAGTTGGTTACTCGTCTGGAGGTAATGAGCGGCCAGCTGTCTGGAGGTTTGGTCGTTAGACCAGAACAAGCCGCTGTTGTTGTTTCCACCTTAAAACACAAAATAGGACTGACTAAGGCACACATTATCTTATTATCTAATAATTATAAATAACATGCATTCCTGTTCAATATGTTTAACATCAATCATGAGCTTTGACGGACACATCAAGAGGGTGATCTACAAGTAATATGACAAAACTGACCTATATTTGAACCTTACAGAGAGTTGTCTAATACATTAGATATACAAGGGTTTTTGGAAAGTTTTACAAAAAACTTTGTTATCATTGTTTGAGTTTTTTTGTGCGCAAAAGACCCTAAATCGATATAGCATCTTAAAGAGATAATACTTAAGTTTATGTTTTATCAGACATGTAGATACCCTTAATCATTTTTCATGTTATTAAGAATTTATACACTAGTCATCTTACTCTTTTCGAACTAACTCTACATCTGTAACGTTTTGTAATTTAAGGTGGAGTGAATATTTAAGATTATATTGTGAACAGATTCTAAAAGCAATGATCCTTGAGAACAAAGAACACACTCATAAAACTAGAAAGCCGAATAATACAATTTTCTCGGCCAGACTAGATGGTTTCGGCCAATAAGGCCTCATCAGTGACCCTCATATAAATTTTCAAAAACTCCCGGAACGAACCTTTTTCATGTTTGCCCTGGTTGTGTTAGTGAATCCTGTCTGGCACTGAGAAAAGGAAGGTGGTTGCTTTTCTTTTCTTTACAGTCGAGCCTCAATGGCTCGAACACCCTTGGGACGATTAAAGTTTGTTCGAGATATGGGTTGTTCGAGCCACTGAGGGTTAATCATAGCGCCTGGTCAGAAAGCAAATGGCGATAATTTAGAGAAATCTTTTCGATCGTCTACACAATAACGGTATGTTGTGTGTACTCATTAGAATCGCATCGATAAGGCGATTCTAATGAGTACGCACAACATACAGTTTAATGATGAAATAAGAAACTTTCCTTAAATATTTGTTTTTTTTAGAGTAATCGGAAGAATTTCGTAGGGGCTGAAAAACGAGTTCGAATTAGCCATGGTAAACAAGCCATCGGTGTTCGAGCTATTGAAGTTCGATTGTAGTTTGTGGCAAGTGTACTGTCTGTCGTTATTTGTTTGCGTTTCCTCTTGGTGTCCTTGATAGGCTATGTCCTGTGATTGTTGCTCTTCATTGGCATCTATACTATGTTTCAACGATTAAAAAGGACCAGAAAATATAGCTTATACTATAGGGAACTACGCGGAGACATTCTTCGGCCGCGATACGGCACTAACACCAACTGTAGTTAAAATAAATATATTCTATAAAGAATGGCCCTAGAGAGCAATGAATCCATCCATAAAACTAAAACAGTTGAAGAGTCATGTGTTTTGGCTTTCGACCACATTTTGTGTAAAAACAAAAGCTGGTGAAATTGTAAGGACAGATCTCAGTAACATTCCTTACGGCGTCATACTATAAGGCAAATATACTATGTAATACGCAGGTCAATTTACATTTGTTTTTTGAACTTAAAAGTTTATAATGGTTTATATATAATATGTCCACTCTGTAAATCAGAGAACATGGTAATCAGTAGTTGGCTTAGGGTGCCTCAGATCGGTAAAAAAGCGGCTTCTTGACGAAAGATATATCTTACGATAAACATGTCAGTAAAGTAAGCAAAACATTTCCATAGACAATGATATATAACAGTATTGCCTGTAGGTCTATATTTACTGATTTTCAGAAGTGCTGGCAAAACATCGTAAAACAAATCTGACATCCCAATAAATAGGATCTTAGGAAATTCTGCATGCACTGTCTGTCGTGCGTCGCACAACTAATCAGTAGGCTTAGTGCTAAAATTTTTAACGATATTCAGTTGGTAGTCAGCCATAGTCTGAGCTAAGAAACGGCTTCTGTTATCAAAAAAACTAAACTGGTATCAACACTTAAGAAGTTCTATGGGAGGCATGACCTTGTCAATCCCTGCAATGTGGCTGTTTCCAGACTTATGTCTGATGTTTTTGCCACAGCCAAGTCATAGACATATGTATTTGTAGCGTCGGGACCCAGGTTGAAGTTGGCTGGCTGTAAAAGTGCTTTCAACCCCCGGTGGTTTATTCTACTGATCGTTCTAAGGCGGTAGTACCGGTGTTAGTCTTATTCTTTGTTGCTTTGTGGTTCATTCTACGAGGCGATTTGTTTTAAGTCTTGTCTTCTGTTATTTTGTGTTTTTCATACGTTTGTTTGGTTTTGTCTGTTTCCTTTTCCTCTTGGTGTCTGGGAAGGGCTGCGGCTTGTGATTGTGGCACTCCCTGGACTTTTCTCTTACCTTTTCTTTTTCTAAACCCCGGGTATTACTATTTCCGAATCTTCCTGAACCTCTATTCAGGCTGATAGGCATGGTGGGTGAAGCAAGCTTACCAAGTAATGCTTTCTTTCCATGGATGCCTGATTATACCCCATTTATTTTGGGTCCATGTCTGTCTGATCATTGCTGATTTTGTCTTAGAGTATATCGCCTTGATGATTTTCCGAAATACAATGCAATTATATTATGCAGTCACGATTTATGATTTCTATATATACTTGGGCTTATTAGCGTTTTTGTTTATCGAGTTTGGGATGATTCATAATTTCACAGAATGACAACAAAGTGCTATACATTGTGATATACTTATCTCTAAATTGTATTCATTGGTATCATTTCAGAAACAGTACATAAAATACATAGCGTATGGTTTTTAATATAAGTCAGTACATATTAAAGTTAAAGTGTTCTTTTATTGTAAATAACTACGAGCTACTGAACATTACTATCGTTTTAGGAACGGTAAAAATACACAGTGTATGCTTTTTTAATATTACTCAGTATTTATTAAAAGTCATAGCGTGTAATAACATGTTCTTTTAATGCAAATAACTACGACTTGCTGAACATTGCTGTTGTTTAAGGAACAGTAGAAATGCATAGTGTATACTTTTTAATATTACTCAGTACACAATAAAAGTGAGTGTGTAATAACATGTTCTTTTAATGCAAATAAACGAGCTGCTGGACATTGTTATCGTTTAAGAAACAGTAGAAATACATAGTGTATATTTTTAATATTACCCCGTAACAATAAAAGTTAGTGAGTAACAATATGTTCTTTTAATGCACATAATATGAGCTGATGAACATTGCTGTCGTTTTTGAACGGTAAAAATACATAGGTTATGCTTTTTTGATAGTACATAATAAAACTTCTAATGTACTAACATGTTTTGTTGATCGATTTTAGACTAAATAGACTCCCCCACACTAAATATTGGAAGAGTCGAATTTAAATGTTATGTATATCAGGCCACGCGATTGAGATATTCCTAGAGAAAAATGGCTAAACTATTTGCAAACAGTGGAGATCCTAATCAGACGCCGCAGAATGTGGCGTCTAATCTAGGTCTGCACTGTTTGCCAATTATTCTTTTGGGCGTCTCCAGACTAAAATGGGTTGATTTTAATAATCAGGAACTACTGAAATTACATAGCTGAAATAAAACTAACCTGTAACAATCAGATTAGCCGGTAATTCATTCCGGAAGTCAGTCGCACCATGTGGTTTACCTTTACTAGAAGGTCGGATAATTTTTAACGGCCTGAAAAACAAAAATGGTCCACTTAACCATTATCCAGCTGAACACGGATATGTTCCACCTTTGCAAACAGTGTAGATAAAGATCATTTGGAGTTTGCTTCTAAAACTGATCTGGATCTGCATTGTTTGTCATTAAGTATGCGAGTTAATATCAACAACCTTGATCAAGTAATCTGATTTGCTGAACATTAGAAGTGGGCGTGGTATCTTAATTTATTCGGCATGGTAAGGGTAAAAGGACATATGTCGATTAACGTAATAATGTCTGAAGTCTCCGAAAGTGGACAAGGGCAAAGAGTGCAACTGAAAAACAGACGCGTCTCATCAAAACCTGTTCAGAACCTAAAAGTTTCTTACCAGAAGATGACATAACTTCAATGGCTCGAACGTCTTTGGAACCACGGACATTTGCTGAGATATGGATAGTTCAAGCCACTATGGGTTAATCATGGCGCCAGGTCATGAAGCAAATAGCGATAATTTAGGGAAATCTTCGATTTTCTACACAATAATTGTATGCTGTGTGTACTCATAGAATCGCCTCGATGTGGCGAGTCTAATGAGTACACACAACATACAGTTACATGATAAAAACAAATTCAATATTTGTTTTCTTGAGCAATTTGAAAATTTCGCAGAGACTCAAAAACGAGTTCGAATTAGCCATGATAAACGAGCCATCGGTGTTCGAGCTATTGAGGTTCGACTCATCGGTAGAAAAATGGATCAACAGCAGACATAAACATGAGCCTGGGCACGACAAAACCTACAATAAGAGTTGTGCGACCAGCGAAGACTCAGATCAGTCTGCGAATTCGCGAGGTCTCATCGGTCTGGTCAGAATCTTTACTGGGCGCATTTTGGATAGAGAAGGATGCAAAGTTTCTTCATGCGGACAACGAAGACTCTGATCAGACGGCGCGGATGTTTGAGTCTTCCTTGGGCGCAGAAGGTATGTTGTTTTTTTTTCAGAGAAAACAGTCTTAACACTTGTCATGCTGAATAAATTAAGCTACCACTTCCACTTCCAATTTTCAGTCAATCAGATAACTAGAACCAGGTTGTTGAAACAAATTCACATAGTTAATGAAAAACAGTGCAGATCCAGATCAGTTGGCTTCTTCACAAGCCAACTGATCTGGATCTACACTGTTTGTAAAGGCAGGGCATATCCGGGTTCACTAGGACCAGGGTTAACATTTTATATGACTCATCTGCCAAGAAATTCTGACCGAGTAGACCCTTTTTCAGAAGGGATGAAAAGTATTTTTATAGAGTTAAGTTCCCTGAAAGTGTAACAATTCTTCTTAATTCATATATTATTCAGAAACTGACATACGTCTTTCTCATCGAAATTTTAGGAAAGTTACAGTACTTGGTTGGAAGATTGTTTGTGTTGAGTTTTTAGGCCCAGTCAACCCAATGGGGTCATGTCGAGCGCGATCATTTTACCTAACCGCGCTTTTACTGGGCAGACAAAGTCCTCTAAGCGGTTAACCAGTATTGCGCACATTCTTTCTCCAAAAACTGACAACTGCCCTTCTTGAATCAGCGAAAAGGAAAGAATGACCGTAGAAAATATTTCATGATCAAATCTCCACGAAAGAATGTTGCCGTCCCGGCAGGGGTCGAACCCGCAACCTCCTGATCACAAGGCGCATCAAACTAAGCCACCGGGGCCTGTTAAATGGTAGATTGATTGGTAGAAGGTACCGGGTACCGCAAATACATTTACATTTTCCGAAATTGTATGCATGATATGCTTATATCTTCTTGTTCGTCTGTCATTACTGACAATGACCAATCCTAATCAATTGGTGATGTGTTATTATTTGTGTGTTCTAAGATGGCTGATGAGACCAATCTTAGCTCTAAACTGCCTGTTGCAGATAGAACAAGAGGAAGAAAGCTCTGTTGGTGATGCCTTAGCTCTGGCTTTCCGCTGTGCACGTTTCTGCTCGGCTTTGATGATTCTTTTTTTTTTTTTTTTTTTTTGCTTATATGCTTATATGTGTTACGTTGAAGGATAAGATAACTCACCGAACTGGTTTAATTTCGGCTGCCGCTGTAACTTTTCCACGTACATCGTCAGAAGTTTTCGATGGCTCTTTATCTACAAAACATATCAAATTATCTACATTGCTTTAAATAGGCAAAGCCATTTTGAATTTTAATGTGACTTTATGACATCTTAAAAAAAAAGTCAGAGAAAAGTCCAGGGAGTGCCACAATCACAAACCGCAGCCCTTCCCAGACCCCAAGAGGAAGAGGAAACCGACAAATCTAAACAAGCACAAACCGAACGAACGTACGAAAAGCACTAAGATCAAAGCCTTAATTAAATATGCAAAATCTAAATAATTACTCTCTATAACACTATTAAACCGCTATGTATGTGTATATAGCATCTTCGTAATGCATTTATTGAGTTTGCTTAAAAACCTGGTTTCTGTCAGAAAGGTTTTATTTAATGTTTTGAAATACTTGTACCCTCATTAAATATTCCAAATAGCGGCATCTTTGATAATGTTTGTTTTATTTTTTTTTTAAACTCCTTTAGCTTCCTTTGTTTTGATACGATTCTGACCGAATTTGCATCAATACGCATGATTTTTTAATATATTCCATCTCAGATACAGCCATTTCCAACCTTGTTTTTCCTTTAAAGGCTCCATATTCCTCAAAAATAGACAGTTTATTATTCAAGAAAGGTTTAATAAATTGATATAGGGTATTAGTACAATCATTAAATGTGGCACCTGACAGCCTGTAAAATTTCAGTTAATCTTGCGTTCTAGAAATGAAACATTATTTCAGATATACAATAGAAATCATTTCATTTTTGATCCAGCTCAAAAAAACGAGAGACTAACTGAAATTTTACAGGATGTAAGATGTCACATTCTATGATCATATTAACGCTATATATCAATTCAATAAACATTTCCTGAATAAAAATGCCTATTTTTTTAGGAGTGCGGAGCCTTTAAAGTTTTCTACCAGGGGGATGTTAAAGAGGAACCTACCTGTTTTAGGTGCGATGTTCCTTTGTCTAGCAACAGCTATACCTACAGGTATCGTTGAACCTACGGAAATACAACTATATTCAATATCAATGTATGTTTTCATGCATATAATATGTTTGGTAAGCACATATGGGCCGGGACAATCATTGCCTAAAAAACTGCATGTGCGCCCAGAGAAGACATATTAGCCTGTCCATCCCAGCAGGCCGATCAGAGTCTTCGTTGTCCACATGAAGACGCTTTGGATCCTTGACAACCCATAGAGTGCCCTGAGAAAACTCTAGGCATACTGCGCAGATGCGCAGGCTGATCTGAGTCTTTGCTAGGCGCACATGCAATATTGTAGAAAATGCTGTGCCACGACGACACAAAATGACCCACAAGGGTTGACGTGTCGTTAAACCACCCCAACACAATCAATCATGAATAGTCCTAATATCTAGAGCATCGAATACATTGAAATTCGGGGTATGTAGGGGTATACCATATCAAGCAATGGTTCGTGATTTCCTTGTTTTGTCACTTATTGTTATTGTTTTATTTTTCTAAGATAACGTGCGCAGATAACTCGCAAAAAAGTTCACTTAATATTTTCCTGGAAAAAGGAACCTTTAAGAATGCCGTCTGCTCCTGTTATGATTGACACTGTAAAGGTTTAAGAGATCAGAAAACCTTATTAGACCAATTAACATTATCAGCACTATATACTTCTAGACCTTGGTTAGTATAACTGATATAATGCAGTTTCTCTGAATTACGAAAACACACCTATTCAAAAATATTGAAAATTTTACAACCAAAAAAAGAATATTTGCAGATAAAAAATTCTGATATTTTTGAAATTTCTCCTCAAAACCACTGATTGTGGGTACTCGTTAGAAACGCCTCGCCGAGGCGGTTCTAACGAGTACCGACAATCAATGCTTTTAGCAAAGTAAGAGAAATTATATATATCCCTGTAAACCCGTTTTACTTTTTGAAAGTGTGGTTTAAGGGGGTCAAAATTATATAGGCGTGTTCTCGTGATGTAAAATGGATCATAGGTTAGTTGCAATAGAAGTTTTTTATGTTTACCTATTGTAGATATTATGCAGTATACAGTAGTGTTACTCTGTGACGTTAATGAGAAAAAATAGTATATTACCTCAAATATGACGATCGAATGAATGGATAACACACAAATATTCTTGAAAGTAAACAAATTCCTTACCTGCCATCAAGCCATGTTCCTTTTTATCTTTTGATGTTCCTTTATCTGTTTCTTTTGATTTCAAGACTTTCTCATTTCTACACGCCGTTTTACCAGAATCAGATTTGTCAGATTTCTTAGACTCATTCTCTGTGTCATGTTTATCTGAAACAGTCTCTTGTATGGGTTTATCCACAGAATTCTTACAGGACTTCCTGGAATTATCTTTTTCATCAACAGTATTTGAAGAGTCCTTTCTCAAATTTTCGTGTCGTTTTAATATTTCACTTTGAACAGGTTTATGGGCACATTTCACATCAGAAATTTTCACACTGGAAGTCTGAGCACTTTTGGAATTATGGTTCATATCACAGGGAACTTCAGAACTTTTAGAAGAAACAACAGTAGTCACACTTATTGTACTGGACGTATTTGCTGCCTTTGAGTCAATTTCTCTCGTTTTATCTTTTCTCTCAGACAAGCAAGAATTATCTCGATTAGGAGGCGATGTAGGATCCTTAGGATCAACAATACTGGATTTGTCTATTGTAATATCGGTAGATTTCTTCGAATCTGGTGGAAGATTAGGACTCACACTCTTTTTTCTTTTAAGATTTTCTGAACTTGATTTGTGAACAGTTTCTGCTTCTATTTTTTCACTGTGTGGGTCGCCCTCTTTTGAATGGTTTAATATTTCAATCAATGCTGAAATCTTTGAACTATCTTTCTCAATATTGTCTCCATTATCTGGACCTACCAATTTTATTTCTTTATTACTACTTTCTATTTCAATATTACTGTCACCAGTTTCTTTTATTTTCGTTATGGTATTCAAGGGTTTAGGACTAGATTTTCCAACAGAAACGTCCAAACTATGGCTAACTGGTTTTCCGTTAGGAGATTCACTACCAGGTCTATAACTATCTGAATGCTGTTCAATTATTTCACGACCCTTTCCATCTTTCGAGACGTTTTTGATTTCAATGACAGGTGGTGTACCAGCAAAAGGACTTGATATAGTTCCAATTTCAGGTACGTAAGTGACTGCATGGACCTTTTTACCATCTTGGGAACTAGACTGAGACCTTGAGTACAAATTGTGATAGTAAGGCAACGAATAAGTGGTTGTGGTTGTACCAGACGTGGGACTCAAATGTTTTGGACTAGATGCTGAAAATAATAATATAATAATAATAATAATAATAATAATAAAAACATTTGAAAAGCATGTTTTTGCAGTTAAATAGACTATTGAATACACTTGATGGATTATCCGTCAATCTTTGCGAAGGAAAACCAAAAAAAAAAAAAAAAATAAAAAATAAAAAATAAATAATAATAATAATAATAAAAAAAAAAACTAACAAAATAGAGCATTCATGGCTTCCTCTTTGCTTTCCTGTGCACCAAGTATGGTTACTTGTTTATAACAACCGATACCACTCTATTGGTACTTGTCTAGTCTCAGTGCAAGATGAATGTCTTGACGGACAGTAATATAGCTTTTTTCTTTCTTATTCTTTTCTAATCTATTTTTGTAGTTACCAAAAAAAAACTAAACGATGTGCCTTTTATTGCACTAGAGTTTCATTTGTGGCTACTAAGTTCAACACATCCATAATGCTGTACTGCCAGCTCATAACGTCACGGTTACCGTAATATTCCTTATGCTATACAGTAATATTTGTTTTAAACCAGAAAATGTTAATGTTGCATTACGAAAACATGCCTATTCAAATATATAGAAAATTTTACCACCAAAAAAAATGAGAATTTTCAGATAAAAAATTCTGATATTTTTCTTATTTCTGCTCAAAATATAGATTGTGGGCACTCGTTAGAACCGCCACGATGAGGCGGTTCTAACGAGTACCCACAATCTACGTTTTGAGCAGAGATAAGAAAAATAATGTATACCCCTGTAAACCCCAATTTTACTATATAAAAGTGGGGTTTAAGGGGAGTGTAAATTATATAGGTATGTTTTCGTGATGGTATGTATAAACACTTAATCACTAAACAAAGACATCTCGTAAAACACACGAAAACGAATTAATATATGTGTATAAGCCGTGATTTTTTTCGAATCCCTTTTGTATAGCGTTTGTTATATTTCAAAAGCTGTTCATATTATTATATATGTAAGTGAAGAATATATAAATAAATCTGTTTAAATATTTCTTTCCAGTAGAGCAGACACATTTTCAGAAATGGAGCAAAATCAGTTTTCAGATTTCCCCCTTCTGAAAATATATCCAATATCCTTTAAACGAACGCACAAAGCTGACTAACTAACCAATATAATCTACAGCAATTTCTGCTGAGGTTTCTGTTTTGAATATGGATAAAAAAATGTTAATATTACTAATCACTGTAGCGGCATTTGTATCCCAGAACAATGCTACTTCCTCAACATTAATGTACTGAACCCTTTCATTCCCGAGTTTCTAAAGTGGACTCTTCAATCCTTCAATCTGGACGTCCACTGATGCAAATAGAGGTTTCAGTCTAAAATCAAAAACAGTATGGCAAACAGTGTAGATCCTGATGAGACGGCTCGGTCTCTACACTGATTGCACAAATATCTGTTTTGGTCTGCCGGGTTAATTGGTTAAACTTCTGCGATAATGCGTTTCTGAAGCTACGAACATAATTTATTTATGGATATATACATTTTGTACTATTGTCCAAAATAGACTTAGCTGTAACATGAAGGGATCAAAAGCATACATTTTGTAATTACGTGTATAAATGTGGATATTGCTGCGGGGCAATTGAAGCATGTTTTAATTCACAACTTTCTCAAATTTAAGAGTCGATGTAAAATGAAACATCGTTTCACTTGAGTCACCGATATACAGTCGAACTTCAATGGCTCTAACATCTTTGGGACCATGGAAAGACATGGGTAGTTCCAGCAACTGAGGGTCAGTCATAGCGCCAGGTCAGAAGGCAACTGGGGATAATTTAGGGATCTCTTTTCGATATTTTATAAATATAAAATACTGAAAGAATCCTTTACATGTCCCTAAATATTTGAGGTATCGGAAGAATTTCCTAAGAACTCAAAAACCGAGTGCGAATCAGCCACGGTAAACGAGTAATCGGTGTTAGATTCTTTTAATTTTTTTTTACTGTAGTTTACAGTGCTAAACATTTTACCACTTACCTGATTCCTTCAATGTGTTTTTCCTTTGGTTATTTGGTGAAAGGTCTGATGTTATGACATTCAATGTAGACGTAACTGTAACGGTTGTTCCTGTTACTATTGACTGTGTTTTAACAATCACCGTGTCTGAATTTGGCACCACATTTTTATGTTTACCTGGCTTTGGTATGTCTTTAGGATTTGAATTTCTGTCTTTAACACAAAGATTTTCCGGTTTGTCTTGTATCGGTAATGAAATATCTAAATGTTCTGTTGGACTTGATATTTTGTGTGATCTAACAGGGCTGTGCGCTTTTGAACTCCTTTTATCTGGGCTAATCACACGGTCATTCCTAGTTGGGCTATGAAATACCGTCGAGCGACTGGGACTAAATGCAGAAATAGGCATAAAATAATCATTGTATGTCACCGGACTACTAAGTTTTTCATTTCGGGGTTTGTCGATAGGAAGTTTTTCACTTTTGCAAAGTCTAGATTTAGCACTATTTGATTCTTCACTATTTTCTTTAGCTT
Organism: Anodontia alba; assembly: GCA_964016985.1. Taxonomy (NCBI): domain Eukaryota; kingdom Metazoa; phylum Mollusca; class Bivalvia; order Lucinida; family Lucinidae; genus Anodontia; species Anodontia alba. Next base: position 75,912,465 of record OZ024822.1, read on the forward strand.
GTCTCAGTACAGCTTCAAGTTTTGATCGCTTCCTTTCGTGTTCAGCCTTGCTCAAACCGAGTGAACTTGTTGAAGCACTTGTTGAATTAGGTTTCTTGATCCCATCACCAGAACGGTATTTCAAATAATCATCACCAGGTTTCTTTACGTTCATTCCCCGTGTCCTTTCACTACCACCTGCAACCTGTGACCTTTCCTCTTCCGGTATGCGGGTTTTGACATCAGAACTTTTAGCACTTTCGTTTGGTTTGCCAGTTTCTGTTTCTGTATGTTTATGCTTTTCTTTGTCTTCTTTCTGTTTGGATTTATTTGAAGTAGACATAGAGAGATTTGTTGCTTCCATTTGACTAGATGGTTGCGTAGCAAGAAGCAGGGACTGTGGATAGAAGCCACCGGGCATTGACCCTGGACCAAATAGGGCTTCTGAAAGGAGGAAGAAATTGTGAGGTAATATGAGCCGCTATGTGAGAAAATGTACCTTTGGACATAAGCGTCCAACGAAGACTCAGATGGGCCTGCGCGTACGCGCAGGCTTATCTGAGTCTTTGTTGGGCGTTCTTTGCACATTCGAAAATCAACGCTTTCTTCATACAGACATCAAAGACTGATCAGACTGCACAGATATGCATGCTTCCGAATCTTTACTGGGCGCATATGTGCGAAGGTACATTTCTAACGTTGTGGCTTATACACATGTATTCGTCTTTGTTTCCATATTATCGTTTCGCTGGTTTGATTTCCTTTAAATAAAGCAAAATATCCGACCCACTTATCCACACCAGCTGAAAATAAACTCAAAACAACCACGAACTAATTCACATTGTCATTTAAAAGTACACAGGAACCTCTTTATAACACGGTTCATTATAACACAGTTTAAAGATATAAATGTTGTATCCAAACAAAAATGTTATTGCATTTTAACAAAATTAATATATAGAAAAATACCATACAATATTATTTTTCAATACAATCTACAGCGTTATTAAGCTAATACACGTTTTAATTTCAGTCACAACAACAGTGTTATAAAGAGGTGGTGTATAAATACAAAGACCACATGTCAGTCTGACGAATCGTGTCATTTCGAAAATAAAGCAAAATATTTATTTGGATATTCCTTTTATCTCTAGCAGCTTTGAACGAAATTCTATTTTGCAATATAATGCATAAGCCCGACTACTGTAAAGGGCCAGAAAAGTTTTATATTTAATGATTTGTTAATTTGATAAACTAGATTTCATAAGTTACTTTTTTTGTCAATCTTTTGTATGTCAAATTGTACTAACCATTGCCATGCTGAATAAGTTAAGATGGCACGCCAACTCTTAATTTTCAGCCAGTCAGATTACTTGATGCAAATTCACATACTTAATGACAAACATTGCAGATCCAGATCAGTTGGGTTCTTCAGTAGCAAATGGACTTTAGATCTAAACTGTTTAAAAAGACAGGGCATATCCGGGCTCAGCAGGACCAGAGCCAACAACCAAATCTTCCTCCTTTTGTCCAAATCCTATGGCTTACAGATCTCTGGGTCGTGAGGTACGTTGCTGTTTTCATTACTCCTCACGAACAGATTCAGACAAACCGATGCTCATATTTTTAGATTTTGATTTGTTCTGTATTTCGAAAGGATCCCTACTTCAGAATATTTTTTTCAAAAACTGGACAGTTGTGAAATTCGCGAAATGACGTGCAATCGAACTTCAATGGCTCGAACACCTTTGGGACGATGGAAATTTGTTCTAGACATAGGTAGTTCGAGCTATTGAGGGTCATCATGGCGACAGGCAAATGGGGAGAATTTGGGGCTGTCTTTTCGCTCTTCTATAAAATAATGGTATGTTGCGTGCACTCAGTAGAATCGTCTCGCTTTACTATTTTTCCATCGTCATCTTTAAATTTTTCACATTTAAATATTTTTATAATCGCTTAATTTACGGAGTCAAAACATGCTTTCAAGAAACTTGCAGATTTAAACAAAAAGAGATCGTAGACCTGAAATCTATGTCGTATATTTATTTTCATATATATTATGTCCACTATGATATTAATTCACTTAAATCAAAGCACTGACAGCACTGGGTGTAAGCTGGGAAGCTCCTGAACGGGGACTTAAGATTGTTTCAAGCCTTAACTTCCTGTAATTTAAGCAAACAGTGCAGACCCTGATCTGACGCCGCGTTCTGTGGCATCTGATCTGGGTCTACACTGTTTGCCAATGTTCCAGTCCAGGTTTTACAGATAACCCTCTTTACACGGCACTCTGATGTCACAGCGACAAGAATAGCGCGGCTATAAATGACCGTTAACTGGATTTCGTACAACGCGCGGTTTGTTTTCATTGGTCAATGAAAATCACGTGGAATCCAACCGGAAATTTTAGTATATGTACACTATGGATCGATTGTAAACAATCAGCGCTGCCTCTATGTGACTAGATACATACACTGATAATGTGAACAATCTACCCAAAAAAGAGGTTGCAGACCTGAAAATCTGTGACATATATTTATTTTGATACATTTTGTCTACTGTGATATTAATACGACTTCGTCGAAAAATTTACGTTTTTCCCACAACAATTTTCATTTCTTTGTAGTAACAGTGGTACCAGATGTTTGTGTCTATGAAAAAACAATCATGACGCATTCTTGAAATCTTTCTCGGCGGGACTGCTTAGAAATCCGGAAGATGCCGATTTATAAAAAGGTGAATACTGATGATTATTGACAGAAACTAATCTCGTCTCTTTGGTGGTCCAAATCTTATTAAGGAGTGGTAGGAAACCAAGTTTGTCAATGCCAAACAATATTAAGCGTATAAATTTATCAAAATAATATTCATAGAGTTAATTTAACAAAACTTCATCTACTAGTTGAAGAGAGTTTCTCTGTTGGTTTTGCAAGCGATACTTTGAACCTCAACATGAGAAAACGTACCTTCTGACATGTGCGCCCAGCGAAGACAGACTCTGATCAGTCTGTGCATCCTCGCCATCCATCCGCGCAGTGTGGTAAAATGGCTCATTTTAGAAATTTACGAAAAGAAAGTAGTTCCAAAATTCCGGCTTAGTGGATTTATCGAAGTATAAATGCCATTTTGAATTTTCTCTCGGCCAATCAGATTGAGCTAAATGAGAGTATGCTTGTTGATATTGATTATAATACTGTATTATTGTGACTCACCTTTATGTAGGTCGTATATCCTATGGTGAGCAGCGTGGGCCTGGGCTGCCTGCACTTGAGCGGCCGTTGCAGAATTCTGGGCGAACAGAGACAGTGACTCTGTGGCGGGTAGGTAGGGGAGGTAGGGATAGTACATGTTGGTTAAAAGTTGACGTGCGTAGGCTGAAACAAAGAAATAAAAACAGTCTGACCATTGTCTGTAATCTAAGTTATTTTTTGCGGATTCCGGAGAACTGATACACTTTCAGGGGAATTGACCTTCTGAAAGGGGGTCTACTCTATAAGGAAAGAATTTGCTCCCTGAGGGAGCAAATTCTTTTCTTATAGAGTAGATCCCTTTTCAGAAGGGGTCCTGTGTAGAGGAAAACAAACAGATATTCATTAAAGTTGTCCCCAGTGAATAAATAAATAAATAAATAAATAATAATGGCGGCAGATCTATCCAGGGTACCAAGTCTCCTTAAGCATGCTGGGTATACCATATTTACTCTAGTGTCACTTGGAAAGACGTTTTGTTTTCTTTCTTTTTTTTTTTTTTTTTTTTTTTTTTTTTTTTTTTGTTTGTTTTTGCTTGGCGTTTTATTTCAAACAAAATTATTTTGTTCTGATTGTCCATATCTTATCAGAAACCATTTGTATATTCTGTTTCTGTGTTTGGTTCTCACATATTTACCCTAAATTAAAGTTTACGACAAAAAATGGTCTGACCTATGCAATTGCTATAGTAAAGTGATTTTTTTTTTTGTCTAAGAAAATATTTTTTTACTTTTCTTAATCTTAATTATTGATGTTTCAAAGCAATACTGTGAAAATTTCAGAAAAATGGAACAAGCTGAACTTGTTGAAAATCTGCCTCCAATTTACCTACCCTACATATTTCTGCGTAATTTGCATTCATTTTTACTACTGAAAGATGAAAATATTTGATTTTTTTTAAACCAGTGACTGGTATAAAACTTTTTTTTTGTTTTTTACAAAGGTAGCATTTAATCATGCCAAAAGTCTGCAAATTTACTTCTTCTATGTAAAGCGACAAGCCAAAAAAAAACAAAAAAAAAAAAAAAAAAAAAAAAAAAACAAACAAAAAACAAAACAAGCCTTTCCATCACGAAAACATGCCTATAAAATGTTGACCCCCCCCTAACCTCCACCTTTATATAGTAAAACTGAGGTTTACAGGGGTATACATTATTTTTTTTTATTCCTGCTCTAAACATAGATTGTGGGTACTCGTTAGAACCGCCTCGGCGAATATATTTGAATAGGCGTGTTTTCGTAATGCTGAAAGATGTCGAAAGCTTAGTCATCACGAAAACATGCCTACAGAATTTGGACCCCCTTAAACCCCACTTTTATATAGTAAAACTGGGGTTTACAGGGGAATACATTATTTTTCTTATTTCTGCTCAGAAACATAAATTGTGGGTACTCGTTAGAACCGCCTCGGCGAGGCGGTTCTAACGAGTACCCACTTTGAGCAGAAATGTGAAAAATATCAGATTTTTTTTTCTGAAAAAAAAAAAAAAAAAAAGAATCAGTTTTTGGTATTGAAATGTACTCTATATTTGAATAGGCGTGTTTTCGTAATGCTCATTACCATATTTGTAAAGTCTGTTTTACTACCGGTCGATGTGTGTAAAAGTGGCTGGATAAGTGATAATAATTACGATATTGTCTGAGTTCTGACAAGACAGGGTTTGACATTTTACATCAATGGAATAGTAAGACATGGGTTCGGGTTCGGTTAACCCTTGAAGCGTCAGTCCCTACGGCAGTACACATCATTAAAAAAATACATTGATTTTTCTGCGAAAATATAGATTGACATGTAAATGCCATGCCTTATTTTCGCCCAAAGAAAAAAAAAAATAAAATGATATTTCAAAATATCATCTGCTACGATTTCGGATGCTTAGTTTTTAACCTGCTGAACCGAATAATAAACAGACGACAATTTAAGAAAACAAAACAAAACAAAACAACAGAGCAACAACCACCAGCACCACCACCATTACAACAACAACAGAAATCTGGAAATGTTTGCATCTCAGACGACTGGCTGTCAAACCATTCTTTCAAGAAACAAGAAGAAAATCATCACGCAGTTGACGTCTGATGATGTTGTCCCAAATGCGCTATTCTATGGAAAGAAGGGGCAATTTCTAGTTTAAGAAAAAAACTATAATCTTACAGCAGTCATATGGTTTACGATCGCCTGACATTTGAACAACAATTATAACAGCAGACACTAACCTTTAAAGTGCTGAGTAAAATTGTAGCAGATGACATTCTATTTCATTATTATTATTTTTCAGAAAAAAAAAAAAAAAAAAAAAAAAAAAAATGCCATTTCATTGTCTAGCAGACGATTTACATGAAATGCCAAGTCTTATTTTCTCTAAAAAATCAAAAAAATAAAAAAAATAAAAAAAATAAAAATAAAAAATAAAATAAAAAAATAAATAAATAAAAAAAATAAAAATGTCGTCTGCTCAGTTGTGAATAGGGCTTTAAAGGCTAATATAATCTTGGTTTCCTTTTTATCTCGGACCCATCAAGGGTCCGAGTTTTTATATAACTTGCTTTTTCATTTATGTACCACACAATAATAATTATTACCGTTCTGACACCATTGATTAGATACCGCGAAACGAAATATTTACCTGAGGATAATATTTCAAATTTACCATCCTTCAGGTGACATTTCAACGTTTTGCATGCTGGGTAAAACATTCCACAGACGACATTTTGAAATATTTTGTTTTTGACATTGAGTATAGAAATTTATCGAACACGCAACATCAACATACTCCGTATGTATTTTTTTTTTTTATCACATTTATAGACACGTGCGTTTTCCGAGAATACCGCGTGAGTAGCGCGGTATTTGATTTTTATGTCAGCAATGTTTATGAAACATAATTTCGTTGCGTAGAAACCAATATCTGGTATAGATTGGCTTTCAGTTTGTTGTTGATAATTTCCAGAGATAGTTTCAGTTGTGCTCTTGTCAGGGGCGGATCCAGGATGGATTTATCAGGGGCTTCGATCCGATCAAATCACCGTACTTACTCTACGTATTCAGGCAGACGGGCCTGAGCAAACAGTGTAGACTCAGATCAGACGCCGCAGAACGCGGCGTCTGATCAGGGTCTACACTATTAGCCACTTACCTAGCAATTTTACACACATTCACAGGTAGTTAAATGGACTTGTTGAAGAGAGGTATAAGGTAAAGAGTAAGGGGTGTGAATATTTAGGGTAAATACGGTATCCCAAATTTATCAAATCCAAAATTTTCCATAACAATGAAATTTTGAGTCGATGTAGGGAAGGGGTGGGAGGGAAAAGTCGACTAAACCCCTTCTGAATCCGCCCCTGAAGCTTCTTTTGGAACAGAAGAAAAACCTATAAACCGACAGCTCAAGACCAGATGGGTCGCGTCAAGCGAAAACGTGCCTTCGAACATGCGCAAAAGTGCGCTAATTAAGATCATCCTGCGCATGCGCAAAGTATCATCCGGGCCTTTCATGTCCATTGATACATTCTGTAGTATCCAATGATTCTGTTAGCAGACAGTGAAGGTCCTGACCAGACTGTGCGTGTGCGCAGGCTGATCTCTGGGCCTTCGCTGTCCGCATGTACCCGAAGAGATGTTTTCGCATGGCGCGGCTCAGATGCTGACACGCATCCAAGCAGTCTGAACAGAGTATTCACTGTTCGCCATTCAGACAAGATGTCCTAAATGGGCAGATATGTGGGCTTGTTTTGGACCTTAATGCGCAAATTTGTCATGAAGTAGGTTTTTCTTTCCGATTCATTCATTTAATGCTTTGCGTGCTGGGTAAAAATCTAGCAGACGACTTTTTGAAAAGACAGAGCCTGACATTTCATGCAAATTTTCTCCTTAAGAGACATTTTGCATGAACTATCAAGCTCTTTTCTGGAGAAAGAAAAAATATCGTCGATTGTCGTCTGCTGTATTTGCCCAAGGAGAACTAAATTTAAGAATATTTTGTGATAAATTAGTCTCAGCAGACTTTCTCAGTCTAGAATACATCCCCAAAGAACTGTACAATTTTTGTACAGTGACCTCTGAGATAATTTCACTTGCTATATAATTGCGTCTGCATGCCACTGACCACTGTTGTTTGTATAAGCAAAAAAAAAAAAAATAAATAAATAAATAAATAAATAAAATAAAAAATAAATAAAAAATAAGAATAAAAATAAAATAAAAATGAAATAAAATAAATAAAATAAAATAAAAAATAATAAAAAAATCAGTTTGTAAGAATTGCGGCAGAGATTTACTAGCAAAACTGTTGGAAATTCTGTTGATTTTATTCCATTATTTCGTTGTTCGTTGTTTTTATTATTTATATTGTAACTATTTCGTTGTTTTTATTATTACTATTATAACTATTGTTGCTTTTATTATTACTATTATAACTATTTTTGTTTTAGTTGTTACTGTTGCTGTTGGTGTTCGTTTGTTGTTGTTTTACATAAGCATTTAAACATTTTTTTTTTTCAATTTATTCCAACATATAAGCAATAATTTTCAGCTGATAAGCGTCTATAAATAATTCAATAACCTATAGCCAGATTTAACTGCTGAATCAATTTTCCTCTGGACATATTACAGTTAACCATTGTCCTGCGGAACCCGGATATACACTGTCTTTGCAAACAGTGTAGATCCAGATCAGTTGGCTTCTGAAGTTGCCAAGTGATCTGGATCTGCACTGTTTGCCATTAAGTATGTGAATTTATAGCAGAAATCCGGATCAAGAAGTCTGATTGGCTGAAAATTAGAAGTGGACGTGGCATATTCAGCATGACAAGATTGAAATAATAATCTAGGTCAAGCCAGATTTCTTCTTCTCATTCAAGATTTCGGGCACACAGTCGACTCTCGTTATCTCGAATTCCAAGGGACTAACTGAAATACTTCGAGATATCCGTACCTCGACATATCAGATTTGCAGAATTGAGGAAAAAATAATTCGAACAACCACATTTAACAAATATATATGTAATTGCTGCACGCTTGAAGTTAGAGATATATTGAAAATACGGTGGAAAAGAGAAATTGCTCCCTCTTTTCCACTATATTTTTTACCTGTTGTTTGATTTTCATGTTCATGTAGGGACAAGATTTTCACTTCGAGATAAGCGGTTATTCGAGATAAGCGAGGCCGAGATAACGAGAGTCAACTGTATATTCCAGACTGTTCTGATTAACATCCTACTTGAATACGAGCCATGCAAACCGGAAAAAGAGTATTTAAAGCACAGGAAGACAGCAAACGCACAGGTGCGCCTGCGCACCGGCAGTGTTTCGTCTGGATTCTCACTGTCCACAGAAATTCTCAAGGAATACTGATAGAATAGAGATCGGCAAACAAAAAAGAGCTTCCTCTGGCAGGGCGGAAGTACCAGCCAATCTGCATTTCTGTTCCATGAAACTACGACGAAACAATATCACTTGAAGGGTAGCATATTATTATTATTATTATTATTGTTATTTTTATTACATGCTTTATTAGTATGGTTATTATTATAATTATTATTATCATTATCATTATGATTTTTATCATTAGTATCTTATTATTATTATTATTATTATTATTTTACTACATGCTATATTAGTATGGAATGACAACAACAATAATAATAATAATAATAATAATAATAATAATAATAATTACTTGATCCAGGTTGTTGATACAAATTCACATACTTAATGACAAACAGTGTAGATCCAGATCAGTTGGCTTCTGAAGGAGCCAACTGATCTGGATCTACAATTTTACCACCAAAAAATGAAATCTTTCAGATAAAAAATTCTGATATTTTTCATATTTCTGCTCAAAACATAGATTGTGGGTACTCGTTAGAACCGCCTCGACGAGGCGGTTCTAACGAGTACCCACAATCTATGTTTTTGAGCAGAAATAAGAAAAAATAATGTATACCCCTGTAAACCTCAGTTTTACTATATGAAAGTGGGGTTTACGTGGATCAAAATTATGTAGACATGTTTTCGTGATGCCATTATGCCCAGTGGACTCATCTACCTCACTCTTTGTACAGGTCCATTTCAAATTATAGGGGATTCAGGTTTATTTTTATCGTACTTTTTAAGGAATTTTTGTGTTTAATGCAAACAGTGTAGACCCTGATCACACGACGCGTTCTGTGGCGTCTGGTCTGGGTCTTTGCTGTTTGCCAGTGTTTTACATTGATTAACGCTCAGCTCACTTTATTAAATCTTCAAAAGAAGACATTTGGACGGCATCTCTTTTTTGTAAGTTTCCCAGAAAACAGGGTATGAAACTTCATGCTAATTGTCTCCTGTGGCCCCTTTTGACACGCGATTTAAATTCCAAGGAGTGTTTTTTTTTCTGATGGTGTGGTCTCCCCTCGCAAAAACTGGCAAACAAAAAAAAAAAAAAAAAAAAAAAAAACGACAACTTTCAGCTGAAATGACCTCTGTGAGGGGTATCCGCTCACAAAACACATCATACATTTGTCGTCTTAAGTTACGACTGCCACGCCTTTAATATTTGCATGATACGACAAAGCCCATAAAACGACGATGGTGCCCAATACGTGGACATTTACGATCGTGACAAGTGAGAAGTGTCCAATTCAATTATGATTTGTTGGGGAAATAAACTGTCATCTGTTTGTGAAGTTTCTCAGCTTTGAAATTAAATGCAAGCTTTAGAATCTAAATTATTCATATTTTCAGTTAAGTGGGACTGAATACACGGGGGTTTCTTTTGCAATAATTTCCAAGGGAGGCATCTTTTGTGAATTCATGTTTGTTAAACTTGTGTTGAGTGCCGTATAGCGGCCGTAAAACGTCTCCCCGTTCTTCATTATAATGCACATATTTTTTTTTCCTTTGGAATCATTGAGTCCATTCTGGTCACTTTTAAAATTGAATACCGCTTACCGGTGCAAGCGGGGACGTAGGCAGCCTCGCAAACTACAGTGCTGTATATGAAGAGACTTAATAAACATCACGAATACATACCTATATAATTTTGACCCCCTCAAACCCCACTTTTATATATTCAAACTGGGGTTTACAGGGGTAGACATTATTTTTCTTATTTCTGATCAAAAACACAGATTATGGGTACTCGCTAGAACCGCCTCGGCGAGGCGGTTCTAACGAGTACCCACAATCTATGTTTTGATCAGAAGTATGAAAAATATCAGAGTTTTTTGTTTTTATCTGAAAATTCTCAGTTTTTTTTAGGTGAAATTTTCTATATATTTGAATAGGCGTGTTTTCGTAATGACCGTGTCTCCATTTTCGTGGTTTTTTGTGTTCTTCGTTTCCGAAGACAACCTTCAAGATTCCCATCAAACCAAACCGCTTCTGAACATTGGGACACGAGTCATGGACGTTGTTTTTCCGATTAAAACAGGAATATATGAACTAGTACCTTCAGGGTAGTTGTATGATTGACCTGGTCAATCATAAAACTACCCTGAAGGTACTATTTTGTCATGAACGTTTTTTTTCGATTAAACAGAAATATACGAACTAGTACCTTCAGGGTAGTTGTATAATTGACCTGGTCAATCATACAACTACCCTGAAGGTACTATTTCGTCAAGAACGTTTTTTTTTTCCCATTAAAACATAAATATATGAAATAGTACCTTCAGGGTAGTTGTATGATTGACCTTGTCAATCATACAACTACCTTGAAGGTACTATTCCATCATACAACTACCCTGAAGGTACTATTTCTTATATTTCTGTTTTTTAATCGAAAAAAAAAACGAAAAAAAAAAAAAAAAAAACGTCCATGACTCGTGTCCTTGTGTTTCTGAATAGGTGTCTGCTCTACAAGGAAAGAAGGGAGGCATAATACATTTTAAGCAACTGTCCCTGAAAGAGCATCCTTCCCCTATTTCATGTTTGTTCATAAATCATAAATCCTTACAATAAAATTAAAATCACTGCAACCTTTTTCTGGAATTTGTATTGGCATATAAACCTACAAGTCTACTTTTTTAAGTCTAAAAGCTGCAAGGCAAATATAGTTTATACGCTGTAATCAACACAGGATGCATGCTTTCTTTTGTGGTGCCACGTGCACGTCATCTGCATACGGCTGACATTTAAAACTGTGCCAAGCTTTCAATTAAATGAAATTTACATCAACAGCCAAGTTACATGAACGAAAACGGTAAAAAATATCCTGATTTATTGGCATACGTCATAAATGATTGATATGTTAGAACCATCACGTACATATGTCGCATTCTGTTTATTGCCAAGATGTTAATTGATGATGAATGATGTACATTTTCAAAGAATAGATCGAAATAGTGCAAATCTGATCAAAGATTATTTCTATTCAATTCGCAGTATCGTGAATGGCGAATGTACACGAACGAAAATGTACACTGACGTTAAATGTACAAGGATGGAGAATGTACACGAACGGAAAATGTACATTGACAGCTAATGTACAAGAATGGCGAATGTACACAAATGGAAAATGTACACTGACGGCAAATGTACAAGGATTGCAAATGTACACAGAGGAAAAATGTACATTGGCTGCAAATGTACAAAGATGGCGAATATACACGGACGGCAAATGTACACTAACGGAAAAATGTACAAGGATGGCGACTGTACAAGGACGGAAGATGTACACTGACGGAAAAAATGTACAAGGATGGCAAATGTACACTGACGGCTAATGTACAAGGATGGCGACTGTACAGGCATGACAAATGTACACGGACGGCAAATTTTTCATTGACGGCAAATGCATAAGGATCGCGAATGTATAGGGACGGTAAATGTACAAACAGTCGGGGAAATCCTACCGTATTCGCGAAGAGCGAAGGCCTCGACCAGTCTGCGCATCAACAGTCTGACCAGAACTGTTTGTACAGCGCCGTAATAGTGTACCAGTAGATTTTGTGGTGTTTTCAGGCTTTCTTTAATTAACAACAATAGCTATAATCAGTTGCATGAATGTGTAGTCTTCGTTATTGGTTTAAACATATTTTATTATCCAAATATTACATAACACTATACATTGTAGCACATAAGAAATAGGATCAGAACGAAAGTATGACTACTTATTTAGTTCTTCTCCTTAACAATTACAGTTGTACAAATAGTGACGGAAAAATGTTAAACAATATAGATCTCAATTTGTGGATGTGAATTAAGGATGCAGATTTGAAAGAAGAAAAAAAACAAAAAAACACACACACAAAAAAAAACAAAAAAAAAAAAAACACAAACAAATATATATATATATATATATATATATATATATATATATATATATATATATATATATATATATATATATATATATATATATATATATATATATATATATATATAAAGAGCAATGATAAGATAACGAAAGCAATAAAAAAAAAAATAATTATATATATATACTTGAAATGACAGTAAGGTCAGAATATCAATTAAAGAGCCATAACTGTTAACTGGTTCATACTAATGCCACTTCTAAGGCTGATAAAATCAGTCGTAGAAGTCGCTTTAATATATCACAAGACCTTAAGGGATTTTAATAAAAACAATTGGGGGGGATAAGGGCAGCGCTTCCCTGGTAAGTTTCCCACAGAATCTACTAACGTTTCAATAGAGAGTTGCATGTACAGAACATTGTATTTAAATGGCTTCAACAGTTAAAAGCGTTTTGTGTCGCTTATATACTTTTGGACTTTTTCAAATATAAGAACATTTGTTGTGTATGGTAAAGAGGCATCTCCATATAGTAGAAGATTAAGCGATATTGTTTGATACTCTGATACAGCGTTAAAGAGTTCGTTTCTCTGTGCGGTGTACAAGGGACAACAAAGTAGATAATGGTGCGAATTTTCTACCTGTCCACAGTGGCAAAATGGAGATTCAGTTATATTTTTGGAGTAGAGATCGCTGTTTAAGCTGCTACATTTTGTTCGGAGACGTGTATGCAAGATCTGTGTTTTCCTATTGCCTGTATAGAAATATTTTGGAATAGACGTTCTGTTGCGGTTTAAATAATTCTTGAAAGAAGTAACCGAACTGGAACGTTTTGCTTCATCGGACAAGTCGTTCCATTTTCTTTCCACAGATGGTAGAAAAGACTGAAAATATAGATTAGTTCTAGCGTGAATAGATTGTAGGTTATCTGCATTTCGGAGGCTGTATTGGGATAGATTGTTTATTGACTGTGGTACTAAAGAAGAAAGATAAGACGGAGTTAAGTCATTATACATTTTGTAGAACATGACGAGTTTATGATTTTCCCGTCTCTTTTCTAGTGTAACCCAGCCAGTTTCTTGGTACAGGGCATTAAGAGATACAAGTTTGGTTGTTCCAGTGGCAATTCGTGCGGCTTCGATTTGGATTTTCTCAATTTCTTGTTTTTCAAATTGTGTGCAGTTGTCCCATACTATATCCCCGTATTCAAGTAAGGGCCTTATAAAAGTTGTACATATTTTTTCTAGAGAACTCCTGTCCAACTTAAACTTGAGTTTTCGCATAATATTAATCCTGTTCCATGCTTTTTTAGTTATGTAATCAATATGTTGGTGCCAAGTGCAGTCGTTGGACAGAATCAAGCCTAGGTGTTTATGAGATGACACTTCAGCTATTTGTACTTCTTGCATAAACAGGGGTGGGTGAACAGGCTTGTTTAGTTTTCGAGATATCAGCATTGATTCGGTTTTGATCGGATTGAAGTCAGCTAACCAGTTGTTTGCCCAGATAGAAATTTTTGAAAGGTCTGAGTTAAGGACTTCGTTATTCGCATACCGCTTTCGTCAATGAACAGCACAAATAGTCTTTCCTTTGTGACACTCCAACTCAGACACATACATTTCCGTATATACATATAAGGAGACAATTAGCATGAAGTGTCAAATCCCATGTTCTAGGAAAATATTTCAAAATGTCGTCTGCTAAAATTTTTATCCAGCATGCAAAATGTTAAATTTTTTGGACAAGTATGTTCAGTAGTAAAGCTGTCCGAATATTTTGGATAAATACGGTGTATCGGGTAATTTCACCCTAAGGGGAGGAAAAATATGGGCAGCGTCAAGCGAAAACGTGCCTTCGAACATGCGCAAAATGCACAGATTCGGATCGCATGTGCAAAGTATCATCCGGGCCTTTGCTCTCCATTCACCATTCATATATTCTGTGGCATCCAATGATTCTGCTAGCGGACAGGGAAGACCCTGATCAGACTGGGCGGATGCGCAGGCTGATCTGGGCCTTCGCTGTCCGCATATGTCCAGACATGTTTTCCCATGGCGCGGCTCATATATCAATAAACAAAAAAGTACCTTCTTGTGAAGTGCCCCAATATTGCTGGAAGTCTGGCATAAGGGCCTTGAAAGATTCTGGAATGTGACTACTGCTGCCAAAGTAACCAGCCATCATTGCGTAGCTTGCACCTGAAATTATAATTGGAGAGACCTTATACTAAATGTGTCAGAAGGTTAGACTTTGAGAAAGCTTTGAAAATCATCTTTTGGCGTTATTAAACAACGCAGTGGCATGTTATGAGATTTCAAAGAGCTAAAACTAAACTACACCTCAAGTCATCCATTTCTATTTAATCTGAATAATCGGAATGAAGTCGGTGGCACTGAAGGCTGTCAAGGGATGTCTTTGGGTGCACTGGGGTGTTTAGACGCACCATAAGTTTGGCATTTCGTATTACCTCATCTAAGTCACACGGACGGAAATGCTCACACGGGCGCCCACGAAAAATACTATTGTGATAAAGTCATCGTTGAGACGATAACTAATCAGCTCACCTTGTGGCGCAGTAATAGAACTGTTTCCCGTAAATGCATGTGGTTGGGGGTCGTCATTATGCCCCCAACTTCGAAGAAGTTGGAGGAGCATATTGCTTCTCGTGCGTTCGTCCGTCTGTCCGTCCGTCTGTCCGTTCGTCACGCTTTTTTGATGCATAGCATAAACTAAGAAACGTGCATGCTACTGTTTTGAAATTTCTTATATGGATTCTTCATGAAAAAATAGCTGACACGTATTTTTTTCTCGACAGGATTATGACACTTTCCTGAGTTGTAGCCCTTTGAAAAATATAGATGCAATCTTGTCAATAAAATATCTCAAAAACTATTTAAGCTAGAGCCTTGAAACTTAATGCATGGACTGGTAGTGATGAGTAGACGACCTGATTAAATTTTAAATAAATTTTGGAAAATACTTCATGAGTTATGGCACTTTGTAATTTTGAGCATTTTAACATTGTCAGCAAAATATCTCTAGAACTGTTGGCGCTAGAGCCTTGAAATTTGGTGAATTAATTGTTAATGGTGAGTAGATGACCTGATTAACTTTTGAATAAATTCTGAAAAATACTTCATGAGTTGTGGCGCTTTGTAATTTTTGGGCATTTTACCTTGTCAGCAAAATATCTCAAAACTTGTTGGAGCTAGAGCCTTGAAACTTGGTGCATTGATTGGTAATGAAGAGTAGATGATCTGGTTTACTTTTGAATAAAATTCTGAAAATTATTTCATGGGTAATGGCCCTTTGTAAATTTGGTCATTTTTCACTTGTCAGCAAAACATCTCAAATACTGTAAGAGCTAGAGCCCCATAACTTGATAAATAACTTGGTAGTGATGAGAACGAATTTGGTGGGGCCTATTGCTTCTGGGCATGAGTAATATTCCTTTGTAAGTTTGAGCATTTTTCTCTTGTCAGCATAATATCTCAAAAAAAAAAAAAAAAAAAAAAAATGTTGGACCTAGAGCCTCATAACTTGATGAATAGATTGGTAGTGATGAGAAGATGACCCGATTAACTTTTGAATAAAAATTCTGAAATATATTTCGGGAGTTGTGGCCTTTTATAGACTGGGCCATTTTACCTTGTATTAGCTTTAGAGGCAAGCATATGGTTGGAGCCATAGTGGTTTACAAACACAATTTCTAGCTATATTAGGAAGGCACTAGACGATAAAGACGAAACAGAAGAAGATAATGATGATAAAGAAGGAGATGATGACAATGATGATGATGAAGAAGTAGATTATAATGAAGAAGAAGGAGAAAATGATGATGAAGAAGAAGAAGGATGAGATGATAGTGATGATAAAGAAGGAGATGATGATGATGAAAAAGAAGACGATGATGAAGGAGAAGGAGATGATGATAAAAGAAGGAGGAGGAGATGATAATGACGATGAAGAAAGAAATGATGGTGATGATGTTGATGATGAGTACCACAGCATACGTTTTCTGTAGAGAAATAACAAAAACTATGTATCTGGACACTGTTCTTGGTTTGAACAATATTTATTTCTTCTTATTTGTGAAAATACAAATATACACATTAATTATCAACGACTGGTTCTAGAAAGAGGATCTTGAGGAAAGCCTTAAAACTTATAGAGGCCATTTCCTCGCACGGATACAAAATGTACATACAAGATACAGCATGGAAATATATCATTACATTTTACTATTTCAAAACGATAATGAAACAACGTGATTTGGATATTTTTCTTATGTAGATCTGTGACTTATAATATCGTGTGCATGATAATGTCCCATCTCTACCGTATGATTAATTTCATCATCACGAAACATGCCAATATAATTTTGACCCCCTTAAACCCCACTTTTATATAGTAAGAATGGAGTTTATAGAGGTATACATTATTTTTCTTATTTCTGTTCAAAAAACATATATTGAGGATACTCGTTAGAACCGCCTTGCTGAGGCGGTTCTAACGAGTACCACAATCTATGTTTTGAGCAGAAATATGAAAACTATCCGAGTTTTTTATCTGAAAATTTTCAGTTTTTGGAGGTGACGTTTTCTGTATTTGAATGGGCGTGTTTTCGTAATGTATTGTAGAAAGTCTAGTTAGCGGAAACAAAACTTAAATAAACATTTTATTCTGACAGGTGATAACAAACAAATTACATTAGTATACATTTATATGTATAAATTCACAATAAAGAGTACAGTGCATTCATTAAAATTCCTGATATATGTTGTTTTTATTTATTTATTTATTTATTTATTTATTTTTTGCATTTCGTTATATATTAAACAGCGCCTTTGATCGCGGGGGCATGTGCTTTTATGAAAATAGTAGCCACAAGATGACGCATGTCTTTTGAGAAAATTGTCCCAACTGATACCGAAGAAACAGACGTAAGTTAACAACAGTAAATTTACTCTTAAAATAATCTAATAAGTTTAATTCATTATTAATGGTTGGAATATATCCAATCATTTATCATAATGTTTTATATAAAGGCAGATGTCACTGGGAAAGTCCTTTGAAATCATCGAGACCCATTATGAAAACACGCCTATTCAAATATACTGAAAATTTTACCACCAAAAAAGGTGAATTTTCAGATAAAAATTTTGATATTTTTTCATATTTCTGCTCAAAACATAGATTGTGGGTACTCGTTAGAACCGCCTTGGCGAGGCGGTTCTAACGAGTACCAACAATCTATGTTTTTGAGCAGAAATAAGTAAAATAACGTATACCCCTGTAAACCCCAGTTTTACTGTATAAAATTGGGGTTTAAGGGGGTCAACATTATATAGGCATGTTTTCGTGATGGTGTTGCTTTGAAGATCAAATATCGCTTAAGCCAATTCTATGGGCGACCATAAAATGTCTCCCCGTACTTCACCAGAAAGCAGAACAGAAAACTTCAAAAACTGTCTGAGAAAAAGTATAACTTAATTATAATTAACACCATCTAGAACATTTTTTTTTCTTTTGCAAAACTTGAGTAACAAAAATCATTCCAGTTATCATTAACTTGAGAAAAGCAAAACCCGAATGAAATCCGAACACAGATTATATGAGCCGCAACGTCCGAAAATGTCTCTGCGGGCATGAGCGCCCAGCAAAGATTCAGATCAGCCTGCGCATTCGCGCAGTCTGATCAGAATCTTCCCTTGGCGCATTTTGGGAAGCCAAGGATGAAAAGTTTCTTCATGCGGCCAATGAAGACTCGAATCAGCCTGCGCCGATGCGCAGGCTGATTTGAGTCTTCGTTGGACGCACATATCAGAAAGTATGTTTTCGCACATTGCGGCTCAATTAGCTAAATAAAAAAGGAACCCCAATGAATAAAAAAGAACCGCAAGGTAAACATTCTGTAAGATTTGAATTCAGAGGTACATTATAGCTTTTAGATTGTATTTATAATTACTGTTTAAATGAAATATGGTAATGGATGTCTTTTACATTATCTCCACAATTAGGTTTACCACAGTACGATCGATATATGTGCCGACACTCGAAAAAAGGGACTTTATGGTTTTCCGGTTAGTGGTTCTTCAAACGCGCATGTCGCCATCCCCTGTTTGGGCTACAGACATGCGTTTTTTTTTATGCCCCGCCATATAGTTTTACCCTCCGTCCACACACCTTATATGACTGTTCGTGTCTCCGCAACTTCTACATTTTTTAAGGTAATGGTTTGAAACTTGCACCATTGTAAGGATATAGACATATTTCAGAGACAATCACAGAAGAAAAGTTCACTCATAGACTAGCTAAACATGAATCACAATGTTGAGCTAGTAGAACATAAATAAAAAAAATAATAAGTAAACAAAAAGTGACAAACATACTTATATATTGGCATAGTAGCTAGGCTAGGATATAGATCGAGCATGTGCATAAAGGTCACACAACTCTGATCAAATTATTATTGTTACATACCGTTGATTTAGTAAGAAATATGTCGTTATACACATGGTATTAGTAGTAAAATGTGTGTATAGATATTCGTGTATCCGCAAGATAATGATTTGAAACTTGCAGCAAATTAAGAATGAATATAGATTGGGCATGTGCCTAAAGATCACAAAACTCTGATCAGTTTTTTTATTGCTAGAGTTATATACCATTGATTTATTTAGAAATATGGCCTTAAACACGTGGTATAATAGGGTTCGCGTCTCAACAACTTCTCCAACAGTTTTTCAAGATAATGATTGAAATTTTCAGCAAACTAAGAATATAAGCTGGGCATGTGCATAAAGGCCATAGAACTGATCTAATTTTATTGCTAGAGATACATACCCTGGATTTACTTAGAAATTTGCCTTTTACACATGGCATAGTAGAGTTAGTGTCTTTCCAACTTCTACAGTTTTCAAGAAAATGATTTGAAACCTGTAGCAAAGTAACAATATAGGAGGGCATTTGCATAAAGGTCACAGAACTCTGATCAAATCTTTATTGCTATAGTTACATAGCCTTGATTTAATCAGAAATTTTGCCATAAAAGCCAAACAGGCAGTAAGTGGGGCCTTCATTCCCTTTAGGGATTTTCTAGTTGCTTGAAGCTTCCTCAAGATTCTTACTACATGTCTACGAACAACAAACATCACGAAAACATGCCTATATAATTTTGACCTCCTTAAACCCCACTTTTATATAGTAAAACTGGGTTTACAGGGGCATACATGATTTTCTTATTTCTGCTCAAAAACATAGATTGTGGGTACTCGTTAGAACCGCCTCGGCGATGCAGTTCTAACGAGTACCCATAATCTAGTTTTTAAGCAGAAATATGAAAACTATCAGAATTTTTTATCTGAAAATTTTCATATGTTGGTGGTAAAAATTTCAGTATATTTGAATAGGCGTGTTTTCGTAATGGTTAGGCTCAGGAAAGACTGCGCTTATGCGAAGGCTCGCCTGAGCTCTTCCTGGTCGCCTATGTGATAAGTTTCATTTCTCATATGCCGGCTTATATAGAAAACTCGATTTTTTTTTCTGTCGTGAGTATAAACGCAATTCATAAATATTTATGGTAATAATTATCGAAGACAACATTACCTATATGCGTTACTTATCCGAATCATCGATTTGTCTGATTGTAAATATGGCATTAAAGAAAACCTTTTTCTCTCTCTCTCTGGTCCAAAAATACCGTTAGGACAGCCCCATCCCTGGGACAGAAGAGTAACACAATTTTACAAGGGATGACGCTTATAAATGCACATTAATTTCAGAAACTTGTGTTCTTTTGTGTATACATCATCTGAACATCACGAAAATATGCCTATATAATTTTGACCCCATTAAAGCCCACTTTTATAGAGTCAAATTGGGATTTACAGGAGTAAGTATTATTTTTCTTTTTTTCTGCTCAAAACATAAATTGTGGTTACTCGTTAGAACCCCACTTTTATATAGTAAAACTCGGGTTTATAGGGATATACATTACTTTTCTTATTTCTGCTAAAAAACATAGATTGGCGGTTCTAACGAGTATCCACAATCTATATTTTGATCAGAAATATGAAAAATATCAGATTTTTTATCTGAAAATTTTCATTTTTTGTTGGTAAAATTTTCAGTGTATTCGAATAGGCATGTTTTCGTAATGATGGCAAATGTATTTTCATTGAGTTAGTAAATCTGTTCTGTGTACATTTATATTCGATGCGACACTAAGCTGGAAATAACTAATAAAATTTATTCCATTCACTCATTCAGAATAAAAATAACTAAAATTAAACCAAATATCTGCATGTGACATCTGCAGTCTAGGAGCCTGATATTTCATACCAAACACAGCCCTTTAATGCTGAATCTAATCTCAGTTAATTGATCTACGGAACTTAATGAGCAAACTAAATGAGGGACTGAAACGCGAAAACAGCATCATATGATATGCCCGTATTGGAAAATATGTCGCTACTTCTTAGTTCTATCCCATATGATTGATTTTAGCTGAAAGTGAGAGAGAGAGTTACTTTGTTCTATTCACATTTTGTTTCTTTGTCTTTACAGTTCCATGATTTTCTGTATATCGTTATCCTAAAAGTGTTTTAAATTGGCTTACGTTGACTCCAGTCCCCTGTGACCAAACGTATTAATATTTATAGTTCTCTTTGATATAGACACTAATAAGATACAACCAAGGTAAAATAAGCATGTTGTCCGACAAAGCATTTAGGATATCAATTTTACAACATATTCCTGATAAAGAATGTTTTCATGATTTCCAAATATACATGTAATGTATAAGAGCCATACATTACGAAAACACACCTATTCAAATATATTGAAAATTTTACAACTATAAAAGGAAAATTTTCAGATAAAAAATTCTGATGTTTTTCTTATTCCTGCTCAAAACACAGATTGTGAATACTCGTTAGAACCGCCTCGACGAGGCGGTTCTAACGAGTACCCACAATATAAGTTTTTTTAGTAAAATAAGAAAATAAAGTATACTCCTGTAAACCCCAGTTTTACAACATAAAAGTCAAAATTAAATAGGCTTGTTTTCGTGATGTATTTATAAAATTTCGAATTTGCTCTAGACCAATCAAAATGCGCTTAATTAATGCAAACCGGTTGAATTGTAATTTGGTTGAAATATGCATGTTCATATTCTTACATGAAAACGGTGTATTACTTTCCAAAACGGAATGAATTACATTAGTTTGATAAGTGATATGCAGACTAGAGATCATGCAGTTGCAATTTAAATATACATATATAGAAAAAATAATACAGATAAACATTCACTTGAATACATTTCCAAGTGGCCACATGACATTTATACAACGTCGCATCAACGTCGGTGCAAAGTCATGACGTTGCTGCGACGTTGATGTGTGACACTGCATCAATGTCTCAGCGCTGCATGCTCTCTGGGTTAGCATATATACCATCATATTTTAATAACATTTTTGGCATGAATTTGTTTATTTAAAAAAATCTGTTAACAGATTAAAACTATTCAGGCCTCCTAGTGGCCCACTTTGAAAATACAGGTTTTCATATAGGTTCTTCTTACTCAAAATACAGGTTATTTACAGGTTTTTCAATAAAAAATATAGGTTAAAAAAGGTTCCTCCAAACTCACATAAAGATTTAAAACTGAAGAAAAAACATTTGATGAATTTTTGCACCACAACTGCTACGATAAAATTGATCTGAATTTTACAAAGTCCAAGCGAGCGAAGCGAGCGAGGAAAAAATTTACAATTTCTTGACAGTTTTCATCACTTTTTTGGGACTAAAAAATAAAAAATGGTAGGGCATTTTGAACAAAAGTTAGGGTTGAGTCACGAGAAGGTTCAAAAAGTGAAAAATATAGGTATTTTCATGAAAATACAGGCTTTTTATAGATTTTATGAACAAAATATAGGTTTTATAGGTTTGACACAAAATTATAGGTTATTAAAGGTTTTATAGGTTTTGCTAGGAGGCCTGCTATTAGATAAAGTTTTGCTATTCTGCTGAATTGCAATAGTCAAACCTTTGAAGTTAACCCTAAATGCCAGTCACAACGACTGTCGTCTGCTTTGTCTTCTGCTTGTGATTTTAAGTCATTTTTGCAAATAGTGTAGACCCAGATCAGGAGCAGTCTGATCAGGGTCCACACTGTTTGCCTGTGCGCAAAAATGGGTTGGAAAAGTTTTCAAGAATATTCAGCAGACGACATAAACAGACAACATTTTCAGATGCAGGTTTAAAGGTTAAATACTTTCCTCACTTTCAATTCTTTATATGATAAATTTAAGCAGTATACTGCAAATAAAATAGTTATTTTCCAAGATAATAGGACTGGACAACGTTTCTCACATCAATGCTCATTTGCGGCTAACACACACACACACACACACACACACACACACACACACACACACACACACAGAGTCCTTTTTCTCAGAAATATTGGCACGAAAACGTGTTCCATTTGCTCACTGAATACTTTGAGACGACCCCGTATAAACATCCGCTGTGTAGATTGCTGACATATCTAATATAAATAGCGCAAGGAGAAAATATTTGACCTCGATAGGAAAATGGATTTTCTTCGTGTTCATATTGCTATCAAAAGAAATTTGTGAACAGGATTATGCAGTCGTGTAGTGAATAATTTATTTTCGGAAGCAGATAGTAAAGATATTCGGCTATTGCAATGTCAGATTTTATGAAACGGATTGAGTATAGCTTTCTGTCAAGCGCTTGAAGAGATGAAAAATGGTTAACAAAGGAGGCTATAAAAAATCCAAAATGGTGGATAATATTTTACGCGACTGGTTAAAAGTGAAGTGAAAAGACGATAATAAAAATCTGATTAAGAGGTTGTAAATAAGCTTATGTTGTTTGATTGCTCAAGGTTTAACGCTTAGAACTCTGGGAAAATTTTCAGCAGACGACAATTTGGTGATATTTTTCTTATTTTCCCAGAAAACAAGATTTGACATTTCATGCAAATTGTCTCCAGACAATTTTCATGAAATGTCAAATTGTTTTCATTGGAGATAATTTGCATTAAATATCAAATTCTGTTTTCTAGGAAAATGGAAATAAAAAATTTCAAAATGTCGTCTGCTGAAAATTTTACCCAGAGTGCTAAGCGTTAAACATGTGCTGGAATTGATTTTTGTGCAAATTCTTAGACCTAGGATTCGCGGTTGGATTAAATTGTAAATTGGTACGTTCGTCTATGTCCGTGCTCACTCAAGTCTCAGCCTGATATATCATATATACGGGTTATCGTATTTTAATACCCTAAATGCTGACAGACAAGATAAACAATGTAGACCAGATTAGTTGCCACAAATGTGCGTCTTTCAATGTCTGCACTGTTTGCGACTTATCCAGCAAATATTAAACACACACTCAGGTAGTAACTACATTGTTGCATATGAAGAGACCAAACAAAACCGAGCGTCCGATTTCCGTTCTTTTGCTTGTTGTTTTGTTTCCAAAGGCAACCTTTTAGATTTTTTATTGTTTAAGTTTAACCAAAAGGGTAAGTTGCAAACAGTGCAGACCCAGAGCTGACGCGTCTTCTCCACTGTTCGCAAATTAAACCAGCCATTTTCTGTAGGAATATCTAAATCACATAGCCTAAAACGGGTTCAAAGTAGCTCCAGTTTTTGAAAGCTTCAAATACCGTATTCGATCCAATTACTGCACAGTGCGCAAAGGTATTTCAAAATTATTGGGAAAAGCTTTTAGTACAATATGCTCCTTTTAAGGGCACACTTTAAAGGCTCTATAGTTCTCAAAAATAGACATTTTTTTTGTCCAAGAAAGGTTAATAAATTGATATGTGGTATGGATACGATCATAAAATGTGGCATCTAACAGCCTGTAAAATTTCAGTTAGGCTCTCGGTTTTGAACTGGCTCAAAAACTGATTTTTTATCGTATACCTGAATTAATTTTGACAACATTAATTCAGAGATACTATTAAAATCATTTCATTTCAAGAACGAGAGACCAACTGAAATTTTACAGGCTGTCAGATGCCTCATTTTATGATTTTATTAATACCATATGTCAATTTAATAAACCTTTCTTGGTTAAAAATGTCAATTTTTAAGGAATATGATGGAGCCTTTAAAGAAAGATTAGCATGCAGAAGACTACATGAGATGATTATTTATGATGCTAGCGCGATAGTCGTTTCTGATTGTCTTTATAAAAGTATATGTAAAAATAATGTTGTGGGTACTCATTTGAATTTCCTCGACAAGTCGAGGCAATTCAAATGAGTACCCGCAATATATGCGTTTACAAAGAAGTAGATACAAACACGTGGGCTGTGACCTGAAGACTACGAAACCGCTTGACTGTGCGCTTTATAGGGGTTTGTACGGTAATTAGGTCGAATACGGTACTGGAGAGGCAACTTATTATCATTGGAGTTATCTTCCTTTTCACAGGGATGGCAATATCTGTAAGGTTTATCTATTTACCGTAATCAAACTGTAAATACCACAAACAACTTTAGATAAGAGGAGTATCTTGAGAAATAGTTTCCCAGCGGACACACAACGTTGATACAACGTGAATCAACGTTGAATCGACGTTGATTCCACGTTTTGTGCCTGCTGGGCATCCATAGCATATTCCGCGTGGAAAAAAAAGAAAAAATATCAATACAGACTCTAGTCGTAAAGGTGTCTGAACTGATGCTATAATAAACAAGACTACTACTACTACTAATAATAATAATAATAACAATAATAATGATATTAATATTTTTTTTCAAATGTATATTTCAAATATTTGATACTTTAACTCTTGCTGGGTGGTACTATTTTTTTTTTTTTTTTGTAGAATAAGTCCACAACAAACTCTGCTAAGTTCTATGCTCGTATGTTTTATTCAAAACTAACAAACTTTCTAACTATCTAACTAACTAACTAACTAACTAACTAAATAAATAAATAAATAAATAAATAAATCCACATTAATCATTTACGCTTATACCTAACTTTATACGAACAGGCCTTGCAGATTAATTGTATTAAGGACAGTTGCAGTTCCAGTTCCGAGTAACATTTTCATGTCTGAATACTAGATCTATAAATAAAGAGAATAAGTTTTAAATACTGATGATTTGAAAGTGCAGATTTAGATTAATGTTACACACTTGTTGAAGTCAAGTCACGTTACTACTTGTACAGGTTTTGTCTTATTACTCATGAAACCGCAAAGTAAATACGAAGAAAAAATAAATAAGTGACTAAATAACTGAGCATAAAACCAGTATGATACATCGGAACTGATGGATGATATGCAGTTGTATAACTTGAATATCATGACTTCAGTTATGGAGCTCATCGCATGAAAGCCAATTTATATAGTTTTATTTCGAATAAAGCTACTTTTACATATGTGAACATCAAACATAAATCCCGTAAACTTCAATGACTCGAATACCGATGGCTCGTTTTCCATCACGAAAACATGCTTATATAATTTTGACCCCCTTAAACCCCTATTATATAGTAAAACTGGGATGACTTAGGTATAGAGTATTTTTCTTATTTCTGCTGAAAAACATAGATTGTGGATACTCGTTAGAACCGCCTCGCCGAGGCGGTTCTAATGAGTGCCCACAATCTATGTTTTGAGCTGAAATATGAAAAATATCAGATTATTTATCTGAAAATTTTCAGTTTTTGGAGGTGAAATTTTCTATATATTTGAAAAAGCGTGTTTTCGTAATGCGTGGCTGATTCGAACATTTATTTTTGAGCCCCTTGAATATTGTTCCTATAACTCATGAAAACAAATATGTATATTTATGGGATTGGGAAATTAAAGGGGAACGCAACCTTAAATGGTATTGTGCTTTAAAGTAAAGAACTTCACAAACAGTGAATTTTGACACATATCTTATCAAAAGCGGTGGAAAATTAAGTGAGTTATAGACAGTTAAATATTTAAACATTGGTGGAACGGGCGCCGCCATTTTCAAATTCAAATTCAAATTTAATTAAAATTCAGATTCGTTTCATAAAGGTAGTTATTCTCATAAAGTACGTTTATTTTGGGGTGGGGGGAATGATTGCTTGTCACTAGAATTAAAAGGTTATAAAAAATCTGTAGCAAAATTATTCTTAAAAATCCTTTATAATTTGGTTTTGCATATTTAATTTGGTCTGTGTGACGTCACAAAGCCTACAATATGGCAGCTTCCATGACAGCCTTTTTAAATATATTCAAACCACCATAACTTCCTTATTTCCCGGGGTGTGCGTTCCCCTTTAACTTATTTTATCATGAAAATCTAAGTTGTGTGTACTCATTAGAATCGCCTCATCAAGACGATTCTTATGACTACTTTCAACATAACATTATTTTACAGTCTAAGCTTGAAAAGACATCCATGATGTCTCCTGACTTCGCGCTATTGTGATTAACCCTCAGTGGCTGGAAATACCCAAGTCTAGAAAAAATTTCCATGGTCTCGAGTATGTTCGAGTCATTGAAGTTCGACTGTAAATATATAATAAAACAAGTAGTATATTGGTAGGTTGTTATATTGGGACAATATTTATACCGTGCATTGTTACAAGATAGCATATCATTTTCAAATATTAAGAAAAATGCTGTCATGTAGAATAAATAAAAATAATTCAATTATCTGACACCCTGCCAGGCTGCAGCAGCTGTTTTAGTTAGCACATATACAATTTATTGAAATGCACAATCGTTTCCCTAATAAGATACACAGTCGTACTTCAGTGTTCTAGATATGTATACGTAAGTCATAAAACGATTTTTAATAAAATGACTTTAAAGGGCAAATATAAAGGTTTTAATTCTACTAAATATTTAAGGGCACTTCAGTATGGAGGTGACTGCCGAAAACCGCATCAAATTATCTTAAACGGTTTCTGAAATATTGCGATTTGAAATTTGATATTTAACATCCAAGAGGATTGAATTCAGGCTGCCTCATTAATATTCATGAGCCTTTTTATGACATCATAAGGAAACAGTAAAATTTTAAACTTTTTTAAATTGCCAATAGTTTTTGCTCTTTAATCTGCATCAATTCAGTTTTCATATTGTTTAATTTATTCAGCTCCTTTAAACTAATATACATAGAAATTTAGCTCTTATTTTCCGTTTAAAGTGTTACATTTCAAATATAAAAATTTCGTTTAAATAATTTAAAATCCAGTTACAATGCTTAATAATTAGCCAAAATTGACTTTTTTAGTATTCATTTATATGATATACACCCAAAATTCAAAATTATAAAAAAAAAACTTATGAAAAATTTAATATTAGTCAAGTTTTAAACATTTTAAAATTTAGCTTTAAATTTAAATAACAGATTAAATTTTGAGTTAAATTCTCTATTCATGGGCTTATTTGTGGACAGAGACCAATTTCAATAATGGTTAAGGAGAAAAACTGTGTAGCATATAAGGAAATGCAGAATATTCCTGTTTAAAATTTCAATTTAAAATTTAAGTTCCACTATGACATCACAGAATATTGCATTGTGGGCCTTAATCAATACACGGTCCAAGGGAGGTTACTCTAACAGGAAAAAAGGTAGGTATCGTAAATTAATCACCATAACTTTTGATTTGATTGGAATTTTCTGATGGGGTTTTCAACAAAATAATTCTCTTAAAGCATTCTATCAACACCCTGAAAACCAGGAATATTTTAAAAACCTTTATATTTGCCCTTTAATATACAATTCAGAGTTTTGGCTTGTGAAATATATATAAAAATAGTGTCTAATGAGATTGATAGTTATCATACAAAGTGACATTGAATGTGATTAGTAACAGGTGGCCTATATTGAAAATACACAACAAAAGATTAGTGTTCTAATTATCACGGGATTAGCCAACACACAAAAAAAACAACAACAAAAAAACAAAAAAACAAATGTCCTTATATATGTATTTTTGTATATATACTTTACCAGTACTAAAATATCAAGAAATAGCTTAGTTTGTGCCTACATTTTGTACATGTACATGTAATTCTGAGTTACAACTGTCAAATGTATTTTACAAGTATTTAAGTATGTTTATACCATAAGTACATGGCCATGCACTGTTTTAACTTTACCTTATTTTGAATTATAATACATTCAACAGCTAATATATAAATATGACCAAACCTGCTAGCATTACATCAAAGTTTAACTCTGCCGGTTGTCAGTAATCAAAAATGGCCAGAGACAAGCGCTTGTCAATAGACAAAAATGGCTAGTGACAACCGCTCGTCAATAGCCCGTAGTACCTAAATGTTTCTGTTCCTAGAAATATTTAACCAAAACAGATGCTTCCGTTTACCAAACTATTGATATGTAACACCTATCATGAATATACCGCGTCATTGTTAAAAAAAGAATTCCCAAATTCTGTCTTCCTTTGCGTTTTTGTCTTATTTCATCGTAAATATTTATGGTGCACAATTCTCATTTTGTCTTCAACAGCAAAAGGCAGTATCTATGTATCAGTAAAATAGAACATAAAATAGAACGCAAATTTCGAGGGCAAATAATATGTAACATGTAAAGGCAACCTGTATACACGGGGGCTCCTTTGAGCCAGTGTACATGGATCTACATGGTGTATGAAATCAACACTCTTATTTGCTGTAAAACATCGTAGGGTTATTTTCTTATAGTTTATGTAGCACACAGTGAATGTATGTAAAATAGCCGAATTTATTTCTTTACGCACAAGGTTTTCCTTCCACAGGACTGACAGGTCTGAAGAAATTAATTCAGATAACTTCTGCTAGATTTCGTTTCTTCATCATGTTTTATTTCATTTAGTTTATTAAATTTATTAAAGCTTGGCGTCAGGAATGTATCCACATGTCAACAGACCTTTTGAGACGTGGGGTCAGTTCAGGGCAATCCGGGATTTAAGCATTTGCTTTTTAAACATTTGCAAAATACAGTCGACTCTCGTTATCTCGAATTCCAAGGGACTCTCTGAAACACTTCGAGATATCCGTACCTATAAATATCAGAATTGCGGAAGTGAGGAAAACAGTAAATCGAACAACCACATTTAACAAATGAATATGACTCCTGAAGTTAGAAATATATACAAAATAATGTGGGAAAGTGCTCCTAAGGAGCAATTTCTCCTCTTTTCCACAATATTTTATTACCTGTTCTTAGATTTCCGTGTTAAAACAGGGACCAGAATTTCACTTCGATATAAGCGGTTATTCGAGATAAGCGAGTTTGAGATAACGAGGGTTGACTGTAATATATTTTATTATACATGTTTAATTAAGACGTTTCATATATTTCATAGAGATAAAGATGCGTTCTTGCACTTTACGTCACCGGGGCGTCCAACTGATATTGGCTTACACTTGGGCAAGGCCTGCTACCCTTGTAGCAGGTAAGGGTAGAGAGGGAATGTTTTTATTTCTTCTGTTTCTTCACTTTCATTCCTGTTCCTATTTCTTCCCTGTCCCTCTCTTCCTTCTCCTCTACTAGCTGTTCTATCTCTTTTCTCCCTTTTTCTGGGAGACGACACAAAATGACCCACAAGGGTTGACGTGTCGTTAAACCCCAACTCAATCAATTAACCTTGCACTTAAAAATAATTAATCAGCAGAAGCATAGTACGAAAACAAAAAAGTAAAAGTCAATCTTAATCAAACATTATTTATTTCAAACATCAATAATCTTCATTTTTTTATGGCCCATGACTCTTAGATATAGTGCGAAATTTCTCAACCAAAAATATTGATATTTTTTTCTTATTTCTCCACGAAAACATATGTTGTTGGTACTCATTAGAAGCGCCTCGACGAGGCGCTTCTAATGAGTAGCCACAACATGTTTTCTTGAAGATATAAGACAAATCATTAATGTTTACCTAACACCCCTCTTATTATGAGCTATGTTTGGTCATTCACGCTTGTTTTGACCTCGTGCATTTGTTGGTCGTACCATGTTTAGGATATTGTTTCCTGTTTGAAAAAGAGTAGAGATCACATGAGAATGAGTCATATGGGACTATGAAAGCGATACGAAACGAACTGAATAAATAAAATGTATATTAAATTTATGGGTGTCATGAGAAACGTTTTTGTACAATATCTAGTATGCAATAAATAATCAATATGTAATGGAACTGTGCATGCATAGACCAATTACATTATGCAATTAAAGGCATATTTTTTTCTGGCCATTATTTGGTACCAAGTATATTCAAGAAGAGCAGTTGTCAGTTTCTGGCGAAAGAATGTGCACAATACTGGTTAAGCGCTTAGAGGACTAAGTCTGCCCAGTAAATGTGTGGTTAGGTAAACTGAGCGCGCTCGACATGACCCCATTGGATTGACTGGGCCGTAAAATCTCAATACAAACCAAGTGTAATGGTTTTTTGGCCTTGTCCTAATCTGTGTACAGCAGAGGTCCATAGTAAGCGACAAAGGGATGGTTATGAGATTATGACGTGTACAACTAGAGCCTCCAAGTGATGGAATTTGTGAAAAAATAATTTATCGATTTATTTATATATTAGGCAATGCAAAAGTAACTGACTAATGAAAAACATAATCCTACAAATTGATTTGGAAACAACTTTGTAAATTAGTACCTTTAAGTAGCCTTTTTTTTTATTATCATTTTGAACTAGTTTCTTCAGAGGAAGAATAAACAAAGATAATATCTTTTTTGCTTACTCAGTTCTTGAGAAGGTTTCGGCCCCGTGACCTTCGTCTGGCCGGAAACAAAAACATCTACCTCTACTTCTTAAATGACGTCTGAATATTTTATCTTCGAAAAAAAAAAACAACAAAAAAAACAACACAAAAAACAAACAAACAAACAAACAAACACAAAAAACAAAACAAAAAACAAAAAAAAAAAAAAAAAAAAAAAACACAAAACACACACACACACACACACACACACACACACACACACAAAAAACACACACACAAAAAAACAAAACAAAACAAAAAACAAAAAAAAAAACAAAAAAAAAAACGGTAAAACGTCAACGACTCGAACACCGATGGCTCGTTACCATGGCTGATCAGTCTTCGCGAAATCTTTTCTACTGATGCAGGACAGCTGTCATATTATCAGACAGACTGTTTCTTTTGCAGGACAGATAAGTATTTGCAGGACTGAAGACATATTTGTGTTTTTAGAATATTATTTTCTTTGCTAAGATTCACAGGACATTTGTTAGACAGACTTGAAAGTTTTTGCAGGATAAATGAAAAAATGCCAGTTTTGTCAGGCAGTCCTGCATTTTTCGCGAAGACTGGCTGATTCGACGTCGTTTTTGAGTCCCTTTGAAATTCTTTGGATAGTTCAAGAAAACAAATATTTAGGGATATTTCAGCGTTATTTTCTTATTATATAAATGTATGTTCTGTCTACTCATTGGAATCGCCTTCTAATGAGTACACTCAACAAGATCGAACAGACATCCCAAAAATATCGCCTTTTGCACCCGGACCCTGCGCTATGTTTAACCCTCAGTGCGTCGAACAACCTATGTCTAGAACAAATTTCCTTTCCCCACTGGGCCCATAGATGTTCGAGTTATCGAAGTTCGACTGTACATTGTATAAGATTAATTGTGAGAATTGTCAACTTATGTATTCCGAGGAGTCTAGTGTCTTCCGAAGACACTTGAGCGACAAAACATAATCATTTAATGACCATTAAACAGTTGTACTGCTGACCGTTCTAGCTACTTCTAGTTCCCTTAATTTTGTGTTTTCTAAATCTGATTTAATTTGTTTGTACGTTATCTGAAGTTGAGACTCATATTAATAATTTATTATTCATGTATTTTTCAGCACACATACACACACACACACACACACACACACACACACACACACACACACACACACACACACACACACACACACACACACAAAACAAAAAAAAAAAAAAAAAAATAAAAAAATAAAATAAATGATAAATAAATATAATCATGACACAGTGTCATTATTATATTAAGTTTTATTTTCATTTATTATTTATTACTTATCAATTTATGGTATATTATAGCACATATCTATGATGAAGTCATACTCTAAAGTTAACCGCATTTTGAAATACTAATTTTGTGTCCGGTTCACAATGTACTGAATATCGTTCAAATACCTAAAATATACCCAAAATAGCGTATTAATTACCAAATTTGACCTAATTGTTAGAACAGATTTGCCTCAGCAAACAGTGTAGACTCGGATCAGACGCCAAAAACGCGATAAGGGTCTACAGTTTACCACTTAACCCACTGAAGTCTGGAGATCCCTGAATGGGTAACTGGCAAACAGTGCAGACCCAGATCAGACGCCGCATAACGGCGTCCGAATGGGTCTCCACTGTTTGCAAATAGTTCAACCATTTTTCTTAATGAAATATATATATCATATAGCCTAACATACCTAAAATTGAAAATGGACTCTTCCAATATATAGTGTGGGAGAGTCTTTAATAGGTTATCTAGGAGTATTTAGACACATCAACAAGTAGCAAAATGGAGTTGCTAGTACAAACCGTATAGAGCACGTGCGACGTCTGATTCTGATCTGGGACTACACTGTTTGCGCAGGCCTCTGTGTCCGAATACTCATTATTTGACTTACAATATTTTATTCTTCGAGTTATATATACTTCCATGCATACCTGACACGTTTTGATTTTAGAAATCCAAGAGACACTCTGAAATACTTCGAGATATCCGTATCTGGACATATCAGATTTGCAGAATTGAGGAAATAACAAATCGAACAACCACTTTTCACAAATGAATATGTACTTGTAATTTGACTCCTGATGTTAGAGATACATTGAAAATATTGTGCAAAAGAGGAGCAAATTGCTCAATTTCTCCTCTTTCTCACAATATTTTGTTACCTGTTGTTAGTTTTTCATGTTTTAACAGGGACCAGATTTTCACTTCGAGATAAACGGTTATTCGAGATAACGAAGTCGAGATAACGAGAGTCGACTGTATTTAAAATTGTATTTAATACCTGCGTTACATTTATGCGGTTCCTTGGAAGGCCTGTTTTCCGTAATTGTAGCATTTCCTGGGTATCTCAAAATTCTCTTTTAATACATCGCTATTTGTGTTGAGTTATCTTTCCAACGAATTAGTGTCTTACAGAAAAAAAAAGCACTCACACCTGCTTTAATTGCAAACATTAAAATCTGTAGTCGTGCCAAAATATTAATCGGAAATGCCCATGTACCTTTGAAAATGTTTGGCTAACATCTTCATACCCATAGCTCCAAATAAGGCATTTTTCAACATAAAGTACTGATACATGTATATTTTTCTTATTTCTCCATGAAAACATATGTTGTGGTATTCATTAGAAGCGCCGCGCCAAGGCGCTTCTTACGAGTACCAAAAGCGTATGTTTTCGTGGAGAAATAAGAAATATGTGGATACCTCCTCTTCTTATCTGGAGTTCTGCATACCGGCCTTGCGATATAAATACCCGATGATGTTCTGTACTTTACAAACAGGCCTCGGTGGCTCAGTTGGATGCGCTGTCCGACTGGAGACCAGGAGGTCGCGGGTTCAACCCCCGCCGAGGTCGGCAACATTCTTTCGTGGAGATTCATCATGAAATATTTTCTATGGTCGTTTCTCTCCCTTCCGCTGATTCAAGAAGGGCAGTTGTCAGTTTCTGGCGAAAGAATGTGCACAATACTGGTTAACCGCTTAGAGGACTAAGCCTGCCCAGTAAACGTGTGTAAACTGACCGCACTCGACATGACCCCATTGGGTTTGACTGGGCCGTAAAACCTCACCACAAACAAACAAACTTTATGAACAATGCCTTTTATGAAAATACAACTGGATGAATTCATCGTGCTCGGCAAAATCCGCCACAATGGCCAGTAGGAATGCAGAATTAATTCGTTGGACCAGCTGATCAGACAACTCTAATGGCTCATTCGAACGGAATGAATCAGGCTTAATTTGTTGGAACAAATTATATTAATTAGTGGTAACTGATATTCCGTTTCCACCAGTTTATACTCCGTTTGAACGAATTAAAAACAGAATATATATATATATATATATATTCCTTCTAGGGTTCCGTATAGACTGGCTCCAGTCTGTAGTGACAAAATATTTTTTTCTTATAATCTGTTTAATAATCCACTAAAATAAAACCAAAGTAATATCATGACTATAAAGGCTGGTCACTAGTGACCAGCCTTAATAGTCATGATAGTTTTTTGTTTGTTTTAGTTTAGTGGATTATCAAACTGAATTATGAGAAAAATATTCAGTTACTGGAGACTGGAGCCAGTCTAGGGTTCCGTAGAGCTCAGAGCCGTGGGGTGATGCTTAGAGATGCTTTATCTTTTTTTTCTCCATATTCTTTCATGAAGCATTGAGAAACTACGGATGATACTGGCTGTTGTTTAATCTACAGTAGAACCTCAATAACTCGAACATGTTTGGGACCATGTAAACTTTGTTCTAGACATGGGTAGTTCGAGGTACTGAGGGTAAATCATGGTGCCAGGTCAGGAAGTAACTAACGATAATTTAGGGAACTGTTTTCGATTTTCTTCACATTAATTGTATGTAGAGTGTACTCATTAGAATCGCCTCGATGAGGCGATTCTAATGATAATCAACACAACGTACAATTTCATGATAAAACAAGAAAAGTTCCCTAAATATTTTGCTGTCTTGAGCTAGCAGAATAATTTTGTAGTGACTCAAAAACTAGTTCGAATTAACCATGGTAAACAAGCCATCGATTTTCGAGGTATCGTGGTTTGATTGTATTTCTAGATTCTAAAAGTAGTGACCTTTGAGAACAAGGAACACACTCACAAAACTGAAACAGTTAAAGTATCAAGTTTTCTGGACCAGACCAGAAATATGTAAAATATCAGAGTTTTTTATCTCAAAATTTTCTGTTTTTTGGTGGTGAAATTTTCAATATATTTGAATAGGCGTGTTTTCGTAATGAGTGAAGTTCAGGGAGACGTTTTACGACCACCACAAGCACTTACACCAGCTCTAGTGAAGAAGGAAGTGGCATTTGAGAGAAAAGAACACATTAACGAAACTGAAACAGCTGAACTTGAAGTGTCAAGTTTTCCGGGCCAGACTAGCTAGTTTTAAGTGGTTCTTCGTTCGTCCGTTCTGTTTTCGATGCCGTGCGCATGCCGTTTTGAATTTTCATTTAAATGGAATGACCCACAAACTTTAACTGTCACTTCAGTAAAAAAGAGGTTAAAGAGGCAAACATTTTACCACAAATTTTATGTAAATCAGTTGAGCGGTTTAGGAGATATGGCCTTTTGTACATTTCATAATAACTTTCTATGGAGGCCGCCATTTTGTCAGTCATGTCACGTGACGAAATAAGAAATCGCTAATTTGAAGCATAAGGATAAGTTATTTCCTCTTAAAAACAGTAAATTCTCATTATCTGCAATAAAAGGGATATAAATTGGCCATTCACTGAAATTATCTTGCATCAGAATGGCTGTTATTTGATATTTTTGATTGTGAGTTTATGACGTCATAAACTCACAACCTCGTTCTGGACTCACATTACCATTTTTAAAACCTTATAACTTTCTTATAGATTGGTCGATTTTCATGAAACTTGTATCAAAATGCTCGGGTAATGAATGCCTTTCTTCTAAACTACAAATACTAGTTTATGGGCCCTTCCGTTAAACATAATACAACCCTTTTTATGATGCCATGGCAGGGCTTTGCTCCGTTCTTTTTTTTTTTTTCTGGACATCAGCATATTTATCGGTGACATAATTTAGTTGGTTTCCAAAGTATTTTGAAAGGAAACGCCCATTTGTCAGGTATAGATCGATTTTTGTCAGTAATGTCGAAGACATAAAGACGTTGCTTTGCTTAGACTGTACATTTGGGTGCATGTTAATCAATAAAAAATGTCTATAAACTTCTCTATCCGTTTTGCCAGACAAAATAAATAAAACTGAAAATGTTTATGAAAGAATTAACATCCATATTTAAATAAGCCACAACGTGAGAAAACGTACCTTCTGGCATGCGCATTCAACAAAGACTCAAATCAGCCTCCGCATTCGCGCAGTCTGATCAGTCTTCGTTGTTCGTGTGAAAATACATTGCATTCTTGCCTATCCAAAGTGCGCTCAGTGAAGATTCTGATCAGACTGCGCGAATGCGCAGGCTGATCTGAATCTTCGCTGGGCACATACATCCAAAAGTACGTTTTCTGACGTTGGGGCTAAAATATTGTATCACTGTAGAACACCTGACAACACGTCTGTCATCAAAACTGCCAATTTGGCCAACTCATTTGTCTCCATGAGTATCTGGCATTTGAGTCATGGCACACCATTCCCTACAAAATTGCTTGTGCGCCCAACGAAAACTCTGATCAGACTGCGCGGGTGCAGGATAGTCTGTGGCTAGCCCAGGATCCAAACCGTCGCCAGGCGGACAGCGAGCGAAGACTGACCAGCCTGTGCAGGTATTGTCCAAATTTTCAATTTTCACCAAATAACAGCTTAATCATAGTGATTTATTGGACGCTGTCAATGACCCTTCTGCTTTGTTTATGAAATTTAAATTCATGGATGTTAATAAAAGATTTTGTTTGTACAGTCATGACAAACTCAATCGATTTATCTTAGTTTTTAAGTTAAAATTTGAGGCATCTAGTGCAAAAGAAAATAATGAATAAAGTAAATAAAATGAAATAAAATATATAATAGTTTCTTTCTTTTGTTGTCAGGATATATTGCAAGTAGCTGCAATTTGAATGAGACTGAACTTTATTTTTAAGTGTGCGTGTATGTGAAAGTTTGAATACGGCGCCACTGACTTGATTTAATCAAATCTTGCTTTTAAAGTATGGTCTTTATATTTAATAAAGCAAACCAGTGAATAGTTTTGTTTTTGAAATTGATTGGTTATTCATTTAGCCTTGCATCAATGTCATTTTCATATGGGTAAACATTCCTGTAAACACACAAACGGGTAAACATTCCTGTAAACACACAAATGCATTGAAATCTCTGTTAGAAAGTCCTTTATGATCACCCGTGACCGAGTACATGTATTTATTTTATGCATATTCGGCGCTTAGCATTCACGAGTCCAATGTACCCAAATTCACATTACGAAAACACGCCTATTCAAATATATTGAAAATTTCACCTCCAAAAACTGAAAATTTACAGATAAAAAATTCTAATATTTTTTCATATTTCTGCTCAAAACATAGATTGTGGGTACTCGCTAGAACCGCCTCGACGAGGCGGTTCTAACGAGTACCCACATTCTATGTTTTTAAGCAAAAATAAGAAAAATAATGTATACCCCTGTAAACCCCAGTTTTACTATATAAAAGTGGGGTTTAAGGGGGTCAAAATTATATAGGCATGTTTTCGTGATGAACATCGAACCCCGTGTTTTAAAGGCAGCACATTTAGCCTTTTTTTTTTTTTTTTTGCAATAAAGTGTATGTTAACGATTTATGGGAACTTACATTGCAGAACGAACATTGTTGGGTCAACATTTCAGAAGAACCTGCCACAGAGAACAGCACTGGCACTCAGCAGAAAACCCCTGTTTTCTAGCGAATTCAGAAAAACATTATCACAAATATGCCAGCTGCTGAATTTCGCATACAACGCTAAAAATTAATATATCGTTGATTTTATATTCAGTAAAAGGTATAGCTCTGAAATCGGTGATGATTCGGTCGATTTCAGATTAGCTTTTTTTAATCACCTTTAGTCGAACTTCAATGGCTCGACCATCTTTCGGACCATGGGAATTTGTTCTAGGCACAGATAGTTTGAGCCACTGAGGGTTAGTCATATGGTCAGGTAAGGAAGCAAACAGTGATGATTTAGGGATGTCTTTCCGAGCTTCTATAAAATAATGATATGTTGAGTGTGGTCATTAGAATCACCTCATCGCACACAATATATATTTTCCTTATAAAATAAGAAAATTCTCTAAAATATTCCTAAATATTTGTTTTCAAGAGCTGTCGGAAAAATTTCCTAAGGACTCAAAAACGAGTTCGAATTAGCCATGGTAAACGAGCCATCGGTGTTCGAGTTATTAAAGTGTTACTGCACTTATTATAGGAACCGCCTTGACGAGCCGCTTCTAATGGTACAAAAGAGAATTATCATATGTACTCAAATTATAAGATTGGTGCAAGAAATGGGAAAATCTATCTGTTGAATATTCATTTTTGTGAAGCCAGGATATGACATTCATATTGTTCTGCAGAAGAAATTAACATGCCACACCCACTTCCAATTTTCAGCCAATCAAATTACTTGATCTAGATTGTTGATATAAATTCACATACTTAATGGCAAACAGTGCAGATCCAGATCAGTTGGTTTCTTCTGGGTTCAGCAGGACAAGGGTTAAATAAATTGTATGTCATGACCGCATAGGCAAAGATAATTTAAGTGTCATGGCCATCATAAAAAATAAATAAAATAAAAACTCAATGTGCTTGAAGAAACAAGAGCGAGGGAAACAGAAGGTTAATTAT
The DNA here is from genome assembly GCA_964016985.1 of Anodontia alba. Classification (NCBI taxonomy): domain Eukaryota; kingdom Metazoa; phylum Mollusca; class Bivalvia; order Lucinida; family Lucinidae; genus Anodontia; species Anodontia alba. The sequence continues at coordinate 75,951,522 of OZ024822.1, forward strand.
ACTGTTCTATATTGATACAGTAATGAGTTAAGGAAACCCTGCTCGGACCAAACAGTTATATATTGCTGAAAAAATGGCGATGTTTGGAGCCTATAAAACCAGGTTTAAGCCCCCTAGGGACCCCCTCACAACAATTCTGCCGTTCCAGTTTTTCCTCGTTCATGCGTTCTCTTCAGACTGGTTGCAACCTCTAGTGACTTAATATTCATTTTAGAACCCATCTTGACATAGCGAAGACAATACTAAAATTATATCGGCCGCGCCATGCACGTAAACATGTCTTCGGACATATGCGGACAACGAAGGCCCAAATCAGACTGCGGATCCTAGGTCCTTCACTGTTCGCTAATAGAATCATTGGATACTACAAATTGTATGAAAGGAGAGCAAAGGCCAGGATCATAGCAACAGATAAGGCGCTTTTTTCATCCGAAAAATGCTGATATCTTTCTTATTTCTCCACGAAAACATATGTTGTGGTACTCATTGGAAGCGCCTCGCCGAGGCGCTTCCAATGAGTACCCACAACATATGTTTTAGTAGAGAAATAAATAAAATATTATGTGGATACCCCCTCTTATCTGTAGCTATGCAGGATGATACTTTTCGCATGCGCAGGATGATCTGAATCTGCATATTTTGCGCATGTTCGAAGGCACTTTTTCGCTTGAACCGGCTTATATAGCCTTGGTCATTGCTGAGTTGACCATCAGTAACGGACTTTTCATTTCGGGTAGTTTAGTTTGGCTATAGTAATACAGATACCGTATTTTTGTAATGGAATTACGATGATGAATAATTTAAATGATTGATACCAATCTAGGTTCTTTGGCAAATTTGTCCGAACAAGAAATCAGTCGTAAGGTTGAACCTCTTGTTTTAATCTAATACCAGCGGATACACAACGTTGAATCAGCTTTGAATCGACGTTGTTTCAACATTATGTGCCTGATGAGTTCTTAATGTATTTAACCTAAATATATGGGCAACTAAGTTCTTACCAGACTTATCCTAAACTGTAAAGAACCAAGAGTACATATTCTAAAGAAAAATAAAATAAAACAAACACAAAAATTATCTGACTTTCGGAAAATGACTTTTCTCCATAACGGCCGCACCTTTCGTTCATTCTACTCGTATAAATGTCAGCAAATATTTTATATAATGTTTATTTTCTAGGAAATGAAGAACAAACAGACCACATAATAATTAAGGAGTGCCATTTATGTCACACTGATAAATCCTGCAAAGTTCTACGTCAATGGATTATCAATTGGTACAGGAATAGTATCGAACGAGTCCAGCAAAGCTTAGAATAGCTAAGACTACTGATATATGATAGGATTCGAAAACATAATCGCTGATGTTACTCACTGGCATACCATCGAAGATGGGATGAGTAAAATAACGCTTAAGATGCCAAACACAACAATTGTCGTCTGCTTTGTCTTCTGCCGGTTACTTTAAACGTCATTTTTACAAACAGTGTGGACCCAGATCAGACTGCTCCTCTAGGAGCAGTCTGATCTGGGTTCATACTGTTTATCTAACATGCAAAAAGTATGCTTAAAAAGTTTGCAAGACGACATAAACAGATGATATTTTCAGATGTAGTTTTTCTTGGCATCTTAAGGGATAAGATATATTTTCATTATGGAGACATAAGAAAATATGGAACTATAATTAGAATCTGTATCAAAAGAATGATCTTTTCTAGCAACGAACACACCTACAAAACTAAAAAAAAAAAAAAATCTAACGTGTCAAGTTTTCTTGTCCATTCTACCTAATTTCGGTCAATTAGGCCTCATCAGTGACCCTCGTATAAATTTTGAAAATTCCCGAAATGACTCAATGAACACAAAGGACCAGAAAATATAAACTACACCATAGTGAAGTACAGGGAGACGTTTTACGCCACCACATAGTAAGAGCACCAGCTGCAGTGAAGATAAATAGATTCTGAAAGGAATATAAGCCATTCTGTGGTATGTTTGTCTCCAAACGTACTTGTATTAAGAGCGGTTTCACTGTATTATTTCAGTCGAATGAAATTTTATATACACTTGCAAGAATGAATGAAATCTGAATATAAAATATTAGAATGTAAGCAAATCTGTTCATATCTAAAATGAAGTACATTTTTATTTGCATCTTCCAGAGAACTTGATAAGAAGTATCAGGTGATAATTCTGGGATACATTTTCTTAAAACATATGTTGTGGGTACTCATTAGAAGCGCCTACGAGGCGCTTCTAATGAGTACCCACAACATATGTTTTTTTTTTTTTTTTTTTTCTTTGAGAACTGAAATAAATTATCCCAGAATCAACTTTAAAAACTCCTCTATAGCAAGTTCTCTGATCTTAGTATTATTTACAAATAATAGTATACTATTATAATGTGAATGTTGCTGAAAGGCAATATTACATATTGAATATGAAACTGTAATGAAATCTACACATAGCAGAGGTATTACTCACTTTTAAACACTGATGTAGCTACGTAAATATTCATGATGCGTGTATGGAAAGTCAACACCGATCATAATGTAAAGTAAAAGGTACGCAGAACAAATAAATGTACAGGACACATATGTGATCATTAGCAGCATCAAATACCAAAATTTAAAACAAGTAAAACCGGTGAAGGCTAGGTGTTGGCAGTCAGCAAGATGCCGCTACTAAACACACTGCAATCCATTTGACTAGAATAACCGGTATTTGATGCAGTTTGATTTAAAGCTGATAAAAAAAAAAAAAACAAAAAAAAACTGTTACCGACGTTTGAAGATTCAAAACTGTCTGAATGTATGCTGTCATTTTGAATAATAAATAAGGCTATATGACAGAGTGAAGAGTTCAGTATTACATGTACATGTATATATTAAGTGTCGTGTGGCCGTAACAAGTCTCCATGTACTTCACCAAAATGTCGTTTTTATTTTTATTTTCCTTCAGGTATTGAGTTCCACTTAAGTCGGTGCTAGGACACTGCTCCCTTATGAAGAGCCTCAGAAAAAGAACCGAGAACACTTTTCGTTCTTTTACATTACGAAAAGAAGCCTATTCAAATATACCGAAAAATTTACCACCAAAAAATGAAATTTTTAGATAAAAAATACCTGATATTTTTCTAATTTCTGCTCAAAACATAGATTGTGGGTGCTCGTTAGAACCGCCTCGGCGAGGCGGTTCTTACGAGTACCCACAATCTATGTTTTTGAGCAGATATAAGAAAAATAATGTATACCCCTGTAAACCCCAATTTTACTATGTAAAAGTGGGGTTTAAGGGGTCAACATTATATGGGCATGTTTTCGTGATGATGTGTTGTTTGTTTCATAGATTTTATTTTACTTCACTGCAGCTGGTATAAAGTACCGTGTGGTGGCCCTAAATGTCTCCCCATACTTCATCAGAGACCAGTTTTTATTTTTATGTTCCTTGAGATCATTGAGCCTAGACTTGCCTAATTGGGCCCCTACATTTGATTGTACCCTCCTTGTTTAATATTAGATTATCTCTTTATTAAGAGCAAACTATTGTAACAGTCCCTTTAGTTTCTATCGCTGAATATTCGTTTCAGTAATTTCAGATATGGGATTTAATTGTTTTGAACACTTTTTTAATAAATAGAAGATAAGAAAGTCAATGAACAGACTTGGGCAAATCTACATTGAGTCCATTGCGGTATCTTAGAAAATTGAGTTCCGGTGCTAGGTGACGTATGCAGTCCTGTACTTAACCGTCTTAAGAAGAGTATCAATAAAACCGAAATTCCAATTTTCGTTCTATTATTTGTTACTTGTTTCCAAGGACAACCTTTATATATTTTATTTGATGAAATTGCTTTCGCCTATATTTCCATCTCATGGATTCCTCGGAAAGTATACCGAAACAAGCTCATTTCGGTCTTTTAATTTATCACCGCTTTCCTCAAGATTCGACGAATTTAGCTCGACTAAATTTATGGTTTTATGAGAAATTATCATGAACCTGGGTCATTCAACTTTTATGCACGACCGCGTCATTAATAAAGAGAAGGGTCATAAAAAGTATTTTGATGTATAACAACCATTTAAGGCATATGTGTCGCAACGTCAGAAAACATACCTAATGACATGTGCGCCCAACGAAGACTCAGATCAGGCTGCGCATGTGCGTAATCTGATCAGAGTCTTCGTTGTCCGCATGAAGAAACTTTGCATCCTTGACTATCCAAAACGCGCCTATCGAAGATTCTGATCAGACTGCGCGAATGCGCAGGCTGATCTGAATTCTCGCTGGGCGCATATGTCCGAATAGAAGGTACATTTTCTTTCGTTGAGGCTCCTATACATTAAAACGAAACTTCGAGCACACATCAAAGACGGCATATTACTTAAAAGAAACACATGAAGTTGTTTACAAAAGCGAAGGTTTCTTAAGGCTCTTGTATAATGAAGGAGTAATAAACCTTAATATATCAGTAACGTGTTTGGCGCAGTGACATGCTTTAAGCATGCCCTCATCACGAAAACACGCCTATATAATTTTATATAGTGAAACTGGGGTTTACAGGGGTAAACATTATTTTTATTATTTTGCTAAAAAACACAGAGGCGGTTCTAACGAGTACCCACAATCTATGTTTTGAGAAAAAATATGAAACATATCAAATTTTTTTATCTGAAAATTTTCCTTTTTTTGGTTGTAAAATTTTCAATATATTTGAATAGGCGTGTTTTCGTAATGTAAAGTAAGTTTTACAAATTTCTACGTATTATAAAGAAATAATAATAATAATAAAAAGTCAGGGCAAAGTATTTCCTACAAGAATACATATGCGCTCACTGAAGACACGGATCAGTCTGCATCCGCCTTCCTACCCACAGGGTGCCCTGCGAAGACGCTGATCAGTCTGATCTGAGTCTTCCCGGGCCAAAATACAGTCTTGTAGGGAATGCTGTGCTCTGGCTCAGTTTATCGTAAATTGGCTTCTTGAGCAAGCATTATCGACCAGATTAGACGCCGCATATCTGATCAGGGTCTACAAGTTTGCCTCACACATGATGCAGTGGTTTTAGACAAATTAATAGGTAGTAAAATATAATAACATTTGAATTTAAGGCAAGTATGGTGAAAGTAAAGGTGTTCAAATATTTAAGGTAAAACGGTTAACAACAAATCCTAAACTGGGACGCAATAGTCTGTCTCCAGACGCTATTTTTACTATCATTTCCTCTTTTCATTTCAAAGGTATACAATCTAGTACAGCTTATAATAATTTAATCAGTTATGTCCGTTAGTGGAAAAAATATGAACAGGCGAATTGATATAAGGAGAAATCAGGGATTGAAGAGAGAGAGAGGGAGAGAGAGAGAGAGAGAGAGAGAGAGAGAGAGAGAGAGAGAGAGAGAGTAATGCTCAGAAACAAATAACAATAATTTAATAATAATAATAATAATAATAATAATAATAATAATAACAAAAGACAGAAACGATTGCAGCCAGTCTAGGAACGTAACTGTATTGCAGAATAAGAATATTCAGGAAAGAGATAGAACATCAAAGACAAACGGCTTCACTTTCGTTTTATGTCACTTCTAAACAACGTTTCCAGTTTCAAAAAACATGAGCCGATACGTGAGAAAATGGCCCTTATCATTTTCCGATCCATGCTCCTCAAATGCGCATGCGCAGCCAACTACTAGGATTAGACGCATTTCTTCTTGTGTGAAGCTTCCTGAAACTCACCTTTACATGTTTGCGAGCAGCAAAGGCTCTGGCGAGACTGCGCAGAAGCGCAGTCTCGCCAGAGCCTTTGCTGCTCGCCTGTGTGATAAGCACCATTTTCCTGTGTGCTGGCTCATTTATAAACGTAGATTGTAACATTTTTCTCTCAACTTGCAATTAAAATCGAATCAACGGATCGCTTTAACTCATTTTCTCTGTTTGTGCATCGCTACAACCGATCAATTATTCCTTGGGCCTCCATTCAACGAGCAAACAGATTATGTTTCGGCACGCTTTGGTTTTATTCTTTCAACTATCGCGCAAGCTAACGCATACGGTCCAACTGTAACCTTTTCCTCCCTCTGAGCTAATTGAGCCGACTACAAATTGATGATATTTTTCTCATTTTTCCCAGGAAACAGGATTTGACATTTCATGCAAATCGTACATGAAATGGCAAATCCTGTTTCCTGGGAAAAATAATAATAAAAAAATATTTCAAAATCTCGTTTGTGGAAAATTTTACCCAGGTTGCTAAGCGTTAATGAATCAGTTCAGTCTAAAAGCAAATCCCAGCATTTAAACATGATACGACGAGTTTTCTACAAGACTGCATGTGCACCCGGCGAAGACTCAGATCGGAGTCTTCGCAGCGCATTCTGTGAGTACCAAAATACCTCAAGCGGCTTTAAGCGGACAGCAAGGACTGGTCAGACTGCGCGGATGCACAGACTGATCTGTTTTCGCTGGGCGCACGTGGAATCTTGTAGAAAATGCTGTTCCCCGTCTCATATAATTACCAAACCTATTTATGGCTGAATGGCTGACCAGAAACTGCCCCGATCACTTACGCCATAACATCCATTATCATTTGGGCCATTCAAAACATGTCCACGGGCAAATACGAACAGCGATGGTCAAGATCAGCCTGCGCATCCGCAGTCTGATCTGAGCTTCCACTGTCCGCCAACAGAATCATTGGATACTACGGAATATATAACTGGAGAGCAAAGGCCCGAATAATAAAATGCGCACGCGCATGATGATCTGAATTTGCGTTTTTGCGCATATTCGAAAACACGTTTTCGCTTGACGCGGCCTTTTGGCATTTGAAATTTGAAATGCTCGATTCATTTATCACAGAGCTCCGTGTAGCAAGGCTATTATTTTTCCATTTATTTCGAGCCGATCGAAGTATACATGTATATTTTGTAGAAAGTGACAATTATTTTATAAGCCATAAATTCCATTCTATGACCTATTATTAATGCTTGATATGCTGTATTAATATTTCATCAGACGGACTTTGAAAAAAGAAAATGCTCATCCTTACCAGTACATAGAATTTTGTTTTGACCTTACTATCAGTTTGTAGTCAAGGATATTTTTACTCCGCCATAGGTTGTATTTTTTTAAGGAAAGACACACTAAATTCTGTGTTTGTCTAAAAATATTCAGTTTTAGAAAACGAGTACATTGGCGCAAATTTGATCAAAATCGGTTCGGAAGTAACCCAACTATTTTAATTTATATTTTTCATAACTATGGGCATGAGCGCCGGTCGGCATTTTGAATATTTAATTAGGTATTAAATATTTGTAAGGCACAATTAAAAGACATCTGTTGACTGGAATGTGTTGCTTATATTAGCTAGTTGATAGTTTATATGCAAATGAACACATTTACATGTGAATAGCAGCACAATTTTGTTTTACATATGATTTAATTATTTTTGCGCATTTAATTAGATGCGGTTATGACGTTACAAACTCAAATAAATGCAATTATTTGGGTTAATATGCCTTAAATAACTTTTAAAAAACTAATTGTTAGACTAATTATTGGTTGCATATCTCCAGATAAGAGGGAGTATCCACATAATAATTTTCTTATTTCCCAATATTTCCCAATAAAAACATATGTTGTGGGTACACATTAGAGGCGCCTCCTCGAGGCGCCTCTAATGCGTACCCACAACATATGCTTTTATTGAGAAATAAGAAAACTATAAGTAGTTTTTGGATAGCCACCCCTCCCCCCCCCCCCCCCCAAAAAAAAAAAAGACACACACACACGCACGCACGCACGCACACACACACACACACACACACACAAATCGCCTTATCTGGAGCTATAAATTGTTTTTATTGTAGTGTCTCAGTCCAACCTGGGGAAAGTATTTCAATGTCAGAACTGAATTTTAAGATTTCAGGATTGGTTATCAGCGACTATTCTCACCACTTTTGGCATTAAAGGATGGTCTTGTGAATATGTGTAAAAGTGAAATTTCATGCTTAAATGAAAGTTCTCAATCCTGAAACCAGGATTAATTCTGGAGTTTCCCATCCCTGTAAATGGCGGCTTGCAAACCTATTTTCTTATATTTTTTTTCTGTCAAACTGCTCAGCTAAACAGACTCTTTATATTTAACCCTTGTCATGCTGAATACAATTAAGATGCCACGCCCACTTCTAATTTTCAGCCAATCAAATTACTTAATCTAGATTGTTGATATAAATTCACATGCTTAATGACAAACAGTGAGATCCAGATCAGTTGGCTTCTTCAGAAACCAACTGATCCAGCTTCAGAAGCCAACTGATCTGGATCTACACTGTTTGCAAAGGCAGGATATATCCGGGTTCAGCAAGAGAAGGGTTAATATGTTTATTATTTTCCATGCGTTTTCCTTTTAAGTTGACATAGAGTAGCCGACATTCAGTCTGAGGGACAATTTTTCTGGAAAACGAAAACTAATATTATTCATATGTTGTCTGCTTATTTCGTGATAAGCATAGTAAGGACTAATAGTGCCGCCACAAGATTACTTATCAGCAGATTGATTCTTATGGTACATTTGTCCAAAGTATTCTGTAAGCAAGATTTAATTGCAAATGATGCTAGTGACATTTTTACAACAAACTCTACGTGAGGGTAACTTAAAACGTCTGTTTCAGGGTTGTTGTAAATCTTTAGCCGCCAGCGCGTTCTGAGTGAAATTATATGCAACTGATGACATTTTGTATTGTCTGGCCAACCTTCAACTAGATCACAAAAGGTCAACGTCACAGGGAATACCAGGATTAACCGTTATCACTCTCTGGGCAAATTCAACTGGTGATATATTTCTTATTTTCCCAGTAAACAGGAGTTGACATTTCGTGTTTGGAGTTTACAATTTTATACTTATGTATGTCTTTAAAATGCATGCTGAGGGTGTGCTCTGCAAATTTTGTCATCTCCATAAGTCGACTCTCGTTATCTCGAATTACAAGGGACTCTCTGAAATACTTCGAGATATCCGCACTTCGACATATCAGATTTGCAGAATTGGGGAAAAACTAATTCGATTGACCACATTTAACAAATATATGTGTACATGTATATTGAACATATTGAAAATATTGTGGAAAAGGGGAGAAATTGCTCCTTAAGAGCAAGGCAATTTCTCTTCTTTTCCACAATATTTTTTTTATATGTTGTTAGATTTTTATGTTTAGGCAGGGACCATTTTCACTTCGAGATAAGCGGTTATTCGAGATAAGCGAGGTCGAAATAGCGAGAGTCAACTGTATTTGTTGACGGACTACAATCGGTAAGAATGTATGAAGACCAAATACAATGAGAAGTAATTTCCGCAAACAAAAATGTTCATCAAAATACCTTAAAGTACAAGCATTTAAGAAAATGCGACAAGAATTTTAAACATTCCATCCTCATTTATACAGATTAATTTATCGCCAGTCGTACTGTATACACTTAACATAACTTACAGTGTGTGTGTGTGTGTGTGTGTGTGTGTGTGTGTGTGTGTGTGTGTGTGTGTGTGTGTGTGTGTGTGTGTGTTTGGGGTGGGGGAGGTATCCAAAAACTACTTATAGTTTTCTTATTTCTCAATAAAAGCATATGTTATGGGTTCGTATTTTCCAGAAACTTGTTAATTCAACTGAACTGCGGAAACAAAATGAACTGAACTGACGGAAATCCAAAGCCAGACTAAAATATTTGTAAACTGAAATAAAGATAAACTGAAACACGTGTAAATTGAACTGACAGAAATAAGATAAATTGAAACACTTGTAAACTGAACTGAATTGACGGAAATATAGAAAAACTGAAATAGTTGTAAACTGAACTAAATTAAAGGAAATCCAAACTTAAAACTGAACTATCGGAAATACAAAGAACATTTGTAAACTTATCTGAATTGGCGGAAACCAAAGACAAATACCTACTTTTATAGATAAACTGACACATGTAAACTGAACTGACGGTAATAAAGAAAACTGAAGCACTTGTTAACTGAACTGAATTGACGGAAATAAAGATAAACTGAAACACTTGTAAACTGAACCGAATTGATGGAAATAAAGATAAACTGAAATACTTGTAGAATGAGCTGAATGGACGGAAGTCCATACAAAATTTGTAACCGGTGACACTCTATTATACAGCTGACTCTCGTTATCTCGACTTCGCTTATCCCGAATAGCAACTTATCTCGAAGTGAAAATCTAGTCCCTGTTCACATGGAAATCCAACAACAGGTAACAGCAATTTCTCCTCTTTTCCACAATATTTTCAATATTTCGCTAACTTCATGTGTCAAATTACATATTCATTTGTGAACTGTGGTTGTTCGATTTATTTTTCCACAATTCTGCAAATCTGATATGTCGAGGTACGGATATCTCGAAGTAGTTCAGAGAGTTTCTTGAAATTCGAGATAACGAAAGTCGACTGTGTGTATATATATACATATATAAAGAATGAAATTTTGCTTGGCGTTTTAAGATTTGTGGAGCTTTGGAAATGTTCTCTAACAACAAATTAGATTTCTGTCGACGCGGAAAAATATTTCGATGGCAGAATGTTAAATGAAAATTTGGAAATGTACTCTAGCGACCAATTAGATTTCTATCGACGCAGATAAATATTTTAGTACAACTGTCGTTAGAATTGAACGCGTACTAAGTCCTGATTATTCAGCGGAAGATCATGATCGCTGATGATGGACTAATCTATTTTCTTCAAAGATTTTATCAGAACCCCATGCCCAAGGTACTATTTTTATTCCAAGTCCACATGATCTCATGAAGTGTAGACTGCAGACCAACTTCTGTACGGTGACAGGATGACAAGATGCGCCATGTTTGAAGCCGTCCAAATCATTCACTGAAATCCAAACGATCTGCTTATATTTTAAATATCATCCATTACGAAACACGCCTATTCAAATATATAGAAAATTTCACCTCCAAAAGTTGAAACTTTTCAGATAAAAAACTCTGATATTTTTCATATTTCTCAGTCTCAAAACATAGATTGTGGGTACTTGTTAGAACCGCATCGGTGAGGCGGTTCTAACGAGTACCACAATCTATGTTTTTGAGCAGAAAAAAGAAAAATAATGTAGAGCCTGTCAACCCCAGTTTTACTATATAAAGTTGGGTTTAAGGGGGTCAAAATTGTATCAGAATATTTTCATGATGAATCGTCCGTCTGACATTTCAATGGGTGTGTTTGACAGATTTTCTACCTTTTTATACAAAGGAGAGAACATTTCTTTTGACTGCAATATTATTTCTTTTAGAGTAGCTCTTTCTTCAGAAGGAGGTTGATGCCAAGATCACACATAGTTGGCACCCTTGTAAAAAATAGCAGAACATTTTACTAATTGCATCCAGCCCCTTTTAAAAATAAAATGGCTACCTTTCATTGCACAAAAAATTCTTGCAAGGGTGTTACAAATAAAACAATTCTATAGAACTGTTTGGAAATGAGAAGAAAGAGACTGAACCAGCAAAAAGCTTTATTGCGATATTTACGAAAAGGAATAATGTAAACCAGTCCGCACATTTGCGCATGCCCACCAAACTCTTTCCTGTTCGTCTTACAGAATTTACAAAACCATTATATTGTGCAAGTGAACAACGAAGCTCCTGGCCAGTGTGTGCGGATCTGCAACTTTCTAGAGCCAGATCCCAAATCGATCAATTTCATTAACCCTTAAAGTGCAAATCACAAATGCTGCAGATAAAATTTTGATTATATTTGTATTTTTCAGAGTTAATAAGGCTTGACATTTAATATGAATCGTCTGTCGGTTGGCCTGAAATGCAAAGTCTTATTTTCTTTGAAAAATATAAATAATTAAAAAATAGAATACCGTCTGTTACAAGTTTGCCTAGAGCTTTAAGGGTCAACCTATACCACTCTCCGAGCAAATTCAGCAGACGACAGGTAGATAATTTTTTCTTATATGTTCCAGAAAACAGACTTGTCCGTTTATGAAAATTGTCTCAATTGTCTCCTTTGGAGAAAATTTGCACGAAATGTCAAAGCCTATTTTCTTTTTTTTTCAAAATGTCGTCTGCTGAAATTATTATCCAGCATGCTAAGCGTTATTATAATTTTCGCCGGTATGTTCGTTTGCAGATGTACGGTTAGTTTCACACCATCGATCGGCCAACAAAAATTACATAGAAGGCGCGACCACACGCGACGAAGTATTCAATAAGCTGTTTTTTTTTTATCGTTTTTTCTCTCTTCTTTTTTCGAACTCGAGATAGTGAAAAAAAAGTCCGTACCCATACGCGAACAACTTAGCACATTCTATTCAGGATCTTTCCTACTCGCTATAAAGATTTCAAAAGGCCCTGCTACTGCAATAGCAAAAAAGGTCCTACTGCTGCTTTTTTTGGCAAAATCGAAATCCTGAACGACTGCGGTATGCGCATGGCGGGCCAGATCGTTAGTGTTCGCGTATGTAATATTGGCTTGTTTTCTACCGGTCCGCCCGGGATTTAATGACTGGTTGTGCAGTCTTAAGATCAAAGGAACGGGAGATTAGGCTATGTCCTTTTGGTAAATGAACACTCAAGTGGACACGTGAAGCCATTACACGTCTTGTTTTTGATTGATTGATTGTGTTGGGGTTTAACGACACGTCAACCCTTGAGGGTCATTTTGTGTCGTCTCCCAGAGAAAGGGAGAAAAGAGATAGAAGAGAGAGTAGAGGAGATGAAAGAGAGGGACAGGGAAGAAAGAGAAACAGGAATGAAAGTGAAGAAACAGAAGAAATAAAAACATTCCCCTCTACCCTTACCCACTACAAGGATAGCAGGCCTTGCCCAACTGTAAGCCAATATCCAATTTTTTACGTATCATTTTTACCGTTACCACTCTCTGATATATATTTATTTTTTTTTATGTATATACTTTTACCAGAAAATAGGCTGTCATATTTCCTGCTAATTGCGGCATGAAATCTCAAAGCCATTTTCTGAAAAAAGAAAAAAAAAAAAAAAAAAAAAAGAAACAACAACAAAAAAAAAAACAAACAAAAAAAAAAAAAAAAAAAAAACAACAAAAAAAAAAAAAAAAAACAACAAAAAACGTAAAGCATTTTTTTCTCGTAAAATGAAATAAAACAATGTCTTCTACAAAAAGGCGCTTTTGATCATGGCAAATAGACTCCCATGCAAAGACACTGACCAGACTGCGCGGATGCGCAGGCTGATATGAGTCTTCGCTAGGCGCACGTGCAATCTTGTAGCAAACTCTGTGCCCCGACTCATTTGTATATACAGGGCTTGAAAATCTTTGAAATTGTCATCCATCTTACATGACCATAAATGGTGATTTCAGTAATTTACAAAGAGAATGTAAAATTTTTTATCGGCCTCCAGCATTAACAACTCGTCAAGGCGAACGGATGAATGGAATTTTCCAGCCCTGATATATTTGTATACAATTTTGTATATCTTGTAGGTTCCGTTTTCGAAAATCATAGGACATCCATCAGGATTAATGTCATTCAGCTGCATGTTTACGGAACAGTGATAAAATATTCATTAAACCCTGAATGTGTACAAAAGAAAAAAGATCCGATTCAAATTCCACACTGCGTTTTTCGTTTCCATATCATTATCCATATCCACTCATCGACAAAACAATATCAAAATTAATGCACAATACATGATATAGTATACAGTATAACAGGAAATTCAAGCAGTCTCGTTTTATCATATTTTTAAGTCGGTAAGTTTTAAGTTTTAACGTAAATGTATATGATTTGTGTAGCTGTGATAGTCTCGTATACATTGTAATTCTACACAGAATGGCTTGGTGGAATTTTATATGTCGATATGTATATTGCGATATTGTACACCAGGATGAGACTCTAAAAACTTATTAAACCCATTATGAAAACACGTCTATTTAATAACTATGTTTAAAATTTTACCACCAAAAAATGAAAATTTTCAGATAAAATATTCTAATATTTTTATTTCTGCTCAAAACATAGATTGTGGGTACTCGTTAGAACCGCCTCGGTGAGGCGGTTCTAATGAGTATCCACAATTAAAGTTTTTGAGAAGAAATACGAAAAATAATGTATACCCTTGTAAACCCCAATTTTACTAAATAAAAGTGGGGTTTCAAGGGGTCAAAATTATATAGGCGTGTTTTCGTGATGTATACACAGACAGTATTACGAAATCTCTTTGGTTCTTACATATTACCCTAATTGACCTATGTTAAATGTATACATCTTAGTCAAAGCACTAGATAAGCCAAATTCTTAACCAAACACATATTGATGATTATCATATTTCTAGCCAAACTTTAAACCAAACATATTGATAATTACCTTATTTGTAGCAAAATTTTTAACCTAATATATTGATGATTATCTTATTTCTAGCCAAATGTTTAACCAAAAATATTGATGATTATATCTTATTTCTAGCCAAATTTTTAACCAAACATACTGATGACTATCTTATTTCTAGCCAAATTTTAAACCAAAAATATTGATGATTATCTTATTTCTAGCCAAATTTTTAGCTAAACATATTGATGATTTTATCTTATTTCTAGCCAAACTTTTAACCAAACATATTGATGATAATCTTATTTCTAGCCAAATTTTTAACCAAATATATTGATGATTTTGTCTTATTTCTAGCCAAATTTTTAACCAAAAATACTGATGAGTGTTTTTTTTATGTAGCCAAATTTTTAACCAAACATATTGATGATTATCCTATTTCTAGCCAAATTTTTAACCAAACGCATTGATGATAATCTTATTTCTCCTCCAAAATATGTTGTGGGTACTCATTAGAAGCGCCTTACGGAGGTGCTTCTAAGGAGTACCCACAACATATGTTTAGTCGAGAATTAAGAAAAATGGTTATATTTATAACTATCTTATTTAGAGCCATGTAAGACATGGTATTTTCACCATATAATATGGGAAATGAGGAGATTTTAGTTATTAAGCACGTTTAAGACAAATTTATGTAGTAACAATGTTGCTCGAAGTAACAAGCAAAATGAGAAAAGGGTTAAAAACTGCAGAAGTATGAAAACCCTTCTTATAATGTAGACCCCTGTTTTTCACCACACATTATGGAGAATGGGCAATAGGATACATTATCTAGACTTGTTGACGTAGATAAAGAAAGTGGGCAAAACATCGTTTATTGTGACGTTATTTTGTGGCGTACTTCAAAACTTCGCACAATGGTTTTCAAAACGTTCTTTTCAAAATCCTTTGGAACTGAAAAGCACACAATTTACACCAGATGAAAGCACTCGTAAAAGAATAACAATGATCGTTTATGCATATAGACGTACACGTACAGTCGAACTACAATGGCTCGACCATCTTTGGGATCATGGAAATTTGCTCTAAAATAGGGTAGTTCCAGCCACTGAGGATTGGTTATTCACAGCTTCATGTCAGCAGAAATAGGGATAGTTCTTTCATAAAATAACTGTATGTTGTGTGTACTCATTAGAATCGCCTCGATGAGGCTATTCTTTTGAGTACACACAACATACATTTTCATGATAAAACAAGAAGATTTCCCTAAAATATCCCTAAACATTTGTTTACTTGAGCTCGTAACGAGTTCGAACCAGGTACAGTAAACGAGTCATCGGTGTTCGAGTTATTGCAGTTTTACTGTACATTGAAAAGGTGTTTGTATAAAACAACAACAACAACAACAACACCCCCCCCCCCCCCCCACCAAAAGAAAAACAAAACAAAAAAACCTTAAAACAAAAAGAAAACAACAACAACAAAAAAAAACTTACCTGGAGAATGCAAGGCTGTCGAAGGCAAATAGCGTCCTGGATACTGACCTAGCCCAGCTGTCGGCGAACCGGCACGAGCCAAATCGGGAGGACTTGCGCCGGCGGCTGCAGCGGCCGCCGCTGACGCGGCGCTCAGCCGATTCAGTGCCGACGAATGACTCTGCTCAGAAACTGCAAGCGCCGACAAACCGAGATGCCCAAGCGCCGACGAGGGAAGTGAGTTTAAGAGCCGACTGCGTTCAAGGGCCGACAGGTCCATTCGGCTGTCCATGAATCTAGGTCAGCGGTTTTGGCGTCGTCGTTGAAGAACTCATCCTCCTTTGATAATGCCACATGTCCTGAAAAGAAAAATCAAATTACCATCATAACCCTGAGTATTAGTACATACAGGCCTGTGTAAACAGTGTAGACCCAGATCAGACGCCGCAGAACGCGGCGTCTGATCAGGGTCTGCACTGTTTACCACTCATTCAATAATTTTTGACACATCAACAGGTAGTAAATGGACTTGTTCAAACTTTAGGACAAGTATGGTAAGGAGTTAAGTTATTACAGCCTTTTGTCGTAACTACCCCGTGCACTAAACGTTTTATTCTATTTA
This sequence comes from Anodontia alba, assembly GCA_964016985.1. NCBI lineage: Eukaryota > Metazoa > Mollusca > Bivalvia > Lucinida > Lucinidae > Anodontia > Anodontia alba. Next base: position 75,967,953 of record OZ024822.1, read on the forward strand.
CTGGTTTAAAAAATTCGAAAATTTTCATTTGCTTTCCTATGAGTATTGTGCAAAACTCGACGGGGTAGGTACATTGGTGGAAGGTTTTCAAAATGTTTCCCTTGTTCAATATTTTCCGAATTTTTCACAATGTTATCGTGGCACACCAAAGATTAAAATGCAGTGCAGAAAAGCATAAACTAATGTTTTCTGAAAATCCCAAAAATCACTTTACTTTACAAAATGTATAAATAGGCAAGACCAATGATTGGCCGTAGATTTTAGTTTAGGGTATGTTTTTAAAGAAAGCATATACACGGAAAAAAAATGGTTTTTAATAAAATATGTTCGGTCGGAACAAACTTTTCCTTACATTTCGAATAAAATGTCAAACGAACGTCTTTACAAATGATGTAGAAAGCTCAGTGTTGTAAATATGGATTGTAATTGATCGTTCGAAACTGATATATAAAAGTACAAAACCAAATCAGCCGGGCCACAGCATTTCCTACAAAATTGCATGTGCCCCCAGCGAAGACTCAGATCAGCCTGCACGGATCAGCCTGCGCATCCGCGCAGGCTGATCCGAGTCTTCGAAGGGCATCCTGAATCCAGTCAAAGAATCAAGAGCGTCTTTTCCTACAAAATTGCATTCGCGCTCAGCGAAAACTGATCATCCTGCGTATCTGCAATCTTGTAGGAAATCTTGGAGGGGTGTGTGTGTGTGTGTGTGTGTGAGTGTCTGTGTATGTGTGTGTGTGGGGGTGGGGGGGGGAGGGGGGTGGGGTGTAGTGCGGATGTGTGTACCGAATGGCCCCATTTTACGGCGGTGCCAGTTATATGATTAGCCCCCTTCTTTCAACAGAAATTATGACTGACCCCATTTTTCTTGATTGGTATATGAAAGGTCCCACTTTTCAAAGAATTGACTCGTCCAAGTGATAAGGATAGATGAGTCCACTAGGAATAACTGCGTTAGATAGCGGAGTTAGTATGAATGCGTGTCAGGGTACAAGATGATAGGTAAATTGCATTTAATTTGTGGAATGCAATTGTATTTTTTATTTGTAAACATGTATGCAAAACAGCTAAGAGTAGATTCTTTATGAATGTGTTAAAAAACAACAACAAAACAACAACAACAAAAAACAAAGGGCAGTATATGAATAGGTCAGTATTTCAGACGATCAAGTATATGTGTGGGATTGTTTTTTAAAAGGCCAGGTACATGAATGGGGTAAGTTTCGAAATACTGGCTCGCACACCCGTACCACAATGAGAGATAGTACTAGTTTTTCGATTATCTCCCTTGATAGGCAAAGTGCAAGGTAGGCCAAATACTAACCATGCCATTCTAACTGGAATCCTCTGATAATTCCTCAGTGGAAGTTTACTGATTTTTAACAAGGATTTTCCACATCCACATGAAAGCTTTATTTATATTATATAATTTATTGCAAAGAAAATGCTTCTTTTTGATATTTTGGAAGCTTTTCACGCATATGATTCCATGTAAGATAGAATTCTCAAGGAAAAGGGCAGCTAACCTTAATGGAGATGCAGGTGATAAAAGCAGAGGAATCCAATTAAATGGACCTTCTTGTCCCAAGTTAGCTACCCCTCTCCCCCTCTCCCCGAGTGGGAAATTCTTTTCGCCGGCTCAAATCATCGCAGAATGGCATGACCCGATCTTGAACTTCTTTTCGTACTCAATGTACTTATTAAAAACTTAATTATCTTTGTAACATATGTTACTATATACTATTTGATGACACTGTAATTAATCCTTTTCTCTGCTTGGTAAAATCTGTTTTAAGCGGACTGAATGCGCGTGGTAGATTGTTCGCCATTTCCGCCAAGGGAGACAAATTTAGTGACTTCATGTTTGCTTTATTGTACATGAAGCCTCTTCTGATAAAGGGGTATACATTCAAACGCAAGCGAAAGTGTGCACTCTTTTTTTACTTGTTGATATTCTGAAAATGCAAGGATGACATATTATCATGTGCTGTATCATCTTTTAGCTTATTCAATTACCTTTCTTATCAATATAATTATATTATTATTTTGAAGTTAAAGTAAAACTTACCATTACGTAAACACGCCTATTCAAATATATAGAAAATTTCACCTAAAAAACTGAAAATTTTCAGATAAGAAACTCTGGTATTTTTCATATTTCTGATCGCACCCGTAATATGTGTTTTTGAGCAGAAATAAGGAAAATAATGCATACCCCTGTAGACCCCAGTTTTACTATATAAAAGTGGAGTTCAAAGCGGGTCAAAATTATATAGGCGTGTTTTCGTGATGGCAGGTCAAAATAGAAAATACACAATAGCCAGGGCTGTTATCTTGCTTGGATTCACTGCAATTTGTTACAAAATAATATAAATTAATATTAATATCTGGTATGACTGCCATTTTGTCTACGAACTTCTACGAGGATCGTGCAAAAAGTTCTGTCACTAATAGGCTTCCTTTGTTTTATCCCAGGTATATTTTAAAATGCTTCACTGCATTTGAATGGTGTGGTGAATAGCTAACGATACCCGTTTATTTCGTGCAAATTGCTTTCCAACTGACCGAGTTATTTCAAATTGAAATAGATGCAGTCATATACACTGATCAATTTACTTGTTACATTAGAACATGGACCAGAAGACTGAAATTCGTAGCTATATTAAATGCCGCATTAGGCTTAATATAAATTCAAAGAAGATATTTAGTGAACTGTGTGCTAATATGGACCTCAGACCATTTCAATGCGCACAGTGTTTAGGTGGGTTAAAGCTTTTAAAGCTGGAAAATTTTCTGTTGAAGATGATACCCGTCCTGGAAGGCCTAAAACCTCTGTTACCAAGGCTAACATCGCTGCTGTAAAGATTGTGGTCGAATAGGATGCGCGATTGTCTGTCAAAGATATAGCTAGTTGTACTGGCATATCAGAAGGCAGTGTGCAAACAATTCTGAAAAAAGCGTTTGGACCTGAGAAAGGTTTGCGCTAGGTGGGTACCTCATCTGCTCACTGAGGAACAAAAGACAAAACGCCTTAAATGTGCCCGAGAACTTTTGAAAACATACAAAGGCTGTAATAGTCGGGTTATTTCTAACTTACTTACAGGTGATGAAACCTGGGTGCACATGTTTGAGTCCACAAAGAAGGGCTGATAATAAGCAATGGAAGCGAAAAGATAAATAAACGCCCATGTATTGCCAAGAGACCCATAAGTTCGAAAAAGATGTTGTTCGCATTTTTCTTTAATTCAAGTGGGCCAGTCGTTCAAGTGCCTTGTCCATCTGGTCATATAGTCACTGGCCGACTCTACAAGAATTCTGTACTGAAGAAAGTGAAAGAGTTTTACAATAAGAAACGACCAAGCAAATGATGGTCAGGAGTCCACCTTTTACATGACAACGCCGACTCTCATAAGTGTGAGGTTGTTAAGTCTTTTTGGCTTCTGAAAAAGTGACAGTTTTAAACCATCCACCTTATTCACCTGGCCTGAGTCCCTGTGACTTCTTATTATTTCCAAGGCTTAAGAAAATGCTTTCTGGAAATAAGTATACGTCTAGAAGTTCTCTTGGCAGCGCTATTTATCAGTGTCTCCAACAGATACCAAAAGAAGACTATTTATCTGCTTTTCGCGACTGGGTAAAAAGGTAACAAAAAATGTGTTTCGGTAAAGGGGGGATACTTTGAAGGTTTGTAATAAAAATATGTTTCATAAAACGTAGCACTGAAGTCATCCGAACCCAGTGACAAAACTTTTTGCAGGACCCTCGTAAAATATGTCGCCGCATGGAATTTACATAACGTCGAATGACTTGTGCAGGAATAATAATAATAATAATAACAATGATGTCTTTATTTCAAGAGGATTACATTACAGTATAAAAATACTAATCTACCATGTGGTTCTCCATAAAGCATATAAAATAGAAGGCATTATATACACAATGTATACAAACATAAAAAACGTATTACAGAGGTCTAGGAATATTATCCCAGAGGACTTGTTAAGGAGGAGTATCAGGTGATAATTCTGGGATAAATTTTCTTATTTCTCCATAAAAACATATGTTGTGGGTACTCATTAGAAGCGCCTCGGTGAGGCGCTTCTAATGAGTACCCACAACATATGTTTTTATGGAGAACTGGAGAAAATTATCCCAGAATTATCATCAAATACTCCTCCTTATCAAGACTCCTGTTATCCCATTCCACCTGTAAGGCGTTACGTAGATCATGAAAACTGTTAACGGCATGCCTTGATTTCACTCTGCTATTTGTGGCAATTTGTGTATTTTTAATTTGACCCCTGCTGCACATTGACGTACCGTAAGTTAAAATCCTTAAAATGCCTAGAAAACCCGCATCTGAAAATGTCGTCTGTTTATGTCGTCTGCTGAATATTCATCCAAACTTTTCAAATCTATTTTTGCATACAGGCAAATAGTGTGGACTCTAGCAGTCTGATCTGGGTCCGCACTGTTTGCAAAAATGAATTTTAAAATCACAAACAGATGACAAAGCAGGCGACAACTGTTGTGATTGGCGTTAAAGAAATTCAAAACAATAACATAATTATATTGGTTTGACTTACAGAGCGGGAGAGAGAGAAAAAAATGCAGATCTACAAGACCTATATTGCCTTGCTATGCTGTGTCCCGGCACTATGCTGTGTCCCGGCACATTTATTAGTAAGGAAACATGGACTGAAAGTCAAGTACATTTCACATCAAACGTGTCTTTATGGTTTTCAATTGCCATGTACTTATATAGATAGAAATCTATCTATATCTGCCAAAGACCATTTTACATGATTTATATATAGTCAAATGGTTCATTTGCGTGTTTTAATTGTCTGTCTCCACTATCCTATTGATAGGAAGATCGGTTTCATACATAAATTCTGTAAGCTCGTATTCATAATGAACTACTATCATTTTTGTCAGAAATCATTAGGGACGCATACCGTGCATGACATTTGAAAATACGTTTTAGGCTGCGACAGTATTTTCAAGAATATGAGGGTCGTTAAGAAAGTCACAAAAACTGTATATAAGCTTCTATAATGAGAACAATTTAAACATGTTCTGCAAAAATGGGATCTTTTTTAAATATTATTTTAATACACTTATGTAAAATGTATAATTTTTAGGTAGTTTTTAACAAACAATATCGATAGTTTATCATTTATTTTACTACAGAAAAAAACAAACAAACAACAACAACAACAACAACAAAAAAAAAGCAAAACAAAACAACAAAAAAACCCAAAAAACAAAACAACAACAACAGAACAACAGCAACAACAACAACAACAACAACAACAATAATAGAACAACAAAAAACAAAACAAAAACAAATTAAAGAAAAAAAAGCACATATGCTGTAAACACTCATTAGAAACGACGCTCACAACAACTGTTTTGTGGAGAGATAAAAAATATTTAGATATTCTTTTTTTTGTCTAGAGCTATGTAAACAACGGCACTATGGTATTTTCACCCTACAATATGGGAAAATGAGGATATGTTATGTACGGATGAATAGAATGGACAGACACGCGCATTAAGGCAGATTTATGAAGTTCAAAAGGTTGCTAGAGATAACAAACAAATTAAAAAGCTGATTGAACAATAGCAACATTATGAAAATCCGTTTTATAATCTATAATCCTGAATTTTCTCTATAATTATGCAGAACATGGGGGTACACATATTCACAGACGTGTTAATGACATGACAAGAAACACACACCAAAGAAATATAAACAACAGACTCCACTGTTCAAAGGCAGTACCTAGACTGGCTCCAGTCTCCTGTGACTAAATATTTTTTTCTTATAATCCTGTTTTATTTTGGTTTATTGTGACTATAAAGGCTGGTCACAGTCATGATATTATTTTGATTTCATTTTAAAGGATTATCAAACAGGATTATAAGAAAAAAAAAATTAGTCACTGAAGACCGGAGCCAGTCTAAGACAGTACCCTGCACACGTTCTCTGTCCCTTATGTTGTCTATCAACAGTTATACATGCACGGGCCTAGATAACACATCAAATGGTAAAAGACCAAGGCCACGCTATTATCTATGTGTGGTTTGAAATGTATTTTCCTCACGCAATAATTAGAAAATTATATCAGAATTTAAACATTGCTTTAACGTATCTAGAATCATATTCATTATTAATATGGCTAAGTTTGTGCCAACATTCTATTAGATATTCAGAGGACTGGGCTGGATACCGTTTCAGGGGCGCATCCGTCAAGTTAGTTTTATCGCCTGAAAAAGGGAGCAAATTCTTTCCTTTTATAGTAGACTACTTTTCAGAAAGTGCTTAGCATGCTGATCAGCAAACAGGGCCCAGTTGTTCAAAGCGTCGTTAGCTTAACGAGCTCGTTAGTGGTCAAAATGTTAACTGTTCTAGTAAGTACACTATCTAATTCACAGGTATTTTTGCTGAATTAAATGTGGGTAGCTTTTGTAAATGCAAAAGCTACTCACATTTTTTTCAGCAAAAATATTAACATATACGCCATATTCAATGGCCAAAGTTTAACGATACGTTAACTAACGACATCGTTAGTTTTGAACAACTGAGCCCAAGCCTCCCTTGTAATCAAAGCACTGACAGTACTGGTGGATCGATTGTCTCTGAGTGTCGGCTCGGAAAATGGTCCTGTTTCATTCAATCCTTACCTTCCTGCAATTAAAGCAAACAGTGCAAACCCTGATCAGACGCCGCGTTCTGCGGCGTCTGATCTGGGTCTGCACTATTTGCCAATGTCCCAGTCCAGGTTTTATAGGTTACCCTATTACCCTCTTTACACGGCACTATGACGTCAGAGCAACAAGAATAGCGCGGCTATAAATAATCATTTATCCTGGATTTCATACAAACGCGCAGTTTGATTTCATTGGTCAATGATAATCACGTGGGACACCAATCTTAAGGAAATTTTGAAGTATGTATACTTTGAGTCGATTGTAAACAATCGATCCAAAAATTGCGTAAAATTTACCAAGAGTATAAAGCAAGTGCACGCCCTGTATATGTTTGGTTAACCCCGTTTATTTCGCTGATTCAAGAAGTGCAGTTGCCGAATGTGCACAAGTACTGGTTAACTTTGAGGACGACGCCTGTCCAAGAAAAGTGTGGTTGGGTAAAGTGATCGGCTCGACATGACCTTATTAGTGTTGACTCGACCGTTGAACTCCAAATCAACCAATCAACCAACCAATATGTTTGGTGTATCCTATCAGTAACATAGCTTTCATCTCGCATTTTGTTTTGCCACATTCAACGAAAGGACCCTTTTACTTAAATGTCACGACAAACGCGCCGTATGACGGTCACCTATGCAACCTTCGCCTTAAACTGTAATCACGACTATCAACAATGCTCAGTGTATTTGTTGGGTAAGATTACATTGGTCCAACGGGGATTGGTTTGGTTTGGAGTTTAAAGGCCCAGTCAACACGATTAAGGTCATATCGAGCCAGTTAGTTTACTTTTTTCCTTTGCAGGCTCAGCCCTCCAAGCGATTAATCCGTACTTGTGCACATTCTTCCGCCAGAATTCTTAAATCAGCGGAAGGGAGAGAATGGCCATAGAAAACATTTCATGATTAATCCCTACCATAGCTCTTGATAAGGCGCTTTTTTTCAACCAAAAAATATCTATATTTTTCTTATTTCTTGACGAAAACATATGTTGTAGGTACTCATTAGAAGCGCCTCGGCGAGGCGCTTCTAATGAGTACCCACAACATATGTTTTCATCGAGAAATAAGAAAATTATTTACCTGATACCCACTCTTATCTAGACCTATGATCTCTACGAAAGAATGTTGCCTGAACCGCGGGGATCGAATCCGCGACCTCCTGATTACCAGTCGGACGCACATCCGACTGAACCATCGGGGCCAGTGACTGACAGCAATGTAGATTGTTGCGTGTATAAGGTACTATTTCTCTAGATGTGTCTTAATTATATCGCGCATGTAATGAATAAACATCACAACAAGATAACAAGATCTATCCTGTGTTAAGTTAGATTACATGACTAAGAGGATGGCTAGGTAATGCGTCATTTCAACAGCTAATGATGAGCCCTATCCCCTAAGGCGCTAAGCAAACTTGTAGAAGACTATATATATATATATATATATATATATATATATATATATATATATATATATATATATATATATATATATATATATATATTTTTTTTTTGCTATTATTTTTCAGAGAAAATAAGACTTGGCATCTCATGTGAATCGTCTGCTAGGATTCACATTCTAAATATTTCATTATTATTTTTCAGGGAAACGACGAAATTCATGTGACTCATTGTGACTCGTCTGCACGGCAGACGGTTCACGTGAAATGTCAATCCTTATTCTAAACTACATGAAAAATCAAAATGTCGTCTGCTGCAGTTGTGATTAGCACTTTAAGGATTAATATAACAGAAGAATGAAAGATACAAAAAAGACAGTTGGGGACATCTGTTGCTTTCTCCTTTGACTAAATGAACCCGGCATAACCATGTTTTTTTTTTCTTTTGATTTTCGTACACCATTCAGCTGCTATGAGTTACATGTAACATTTGTATCTGTACTTTAATAATAATAATAATAATAATATTAATAATAATAATAATAATAATAATAATAATAATTATTACAATAATAATAATAATAATAATAATAATAATCATCATCATCATCATCATCATCACAGGATTCCGTGACTTCCAAATTTGGTCGTCGACCTTTATGAAATATCGCATACATTTTGCTAGTTCCGGTCCTCACCACTGACTTAACTGGTACCCTGCACCACTTAAACGCATTCTAATTTTAAGACTGGTGCGTTAGGGATCATGGCTATAAAAAAAAAAAAAAAGGAAAAAGAAATGAAAAGAAAATGAATATGACTAACAGATATATATAGAATCCACCACAGCGCCAAAGAAGGCGAATTTTTAACCAAAATGTACTCAGAGGAAACTATTTCTTAACGAAACACACGTGGTACTCAATAGAACCGCCTCTAATGAGTACCCAAGGTATGTTTTCGTGGAAAATTAAAAAAAAATATTAATCTGATACCCTCTCATATCTGCAGCTTTGCAACTTTTATTGTAACTCGTCAGACCTCCCAAACTCAACACACACTCAGCATGCTGGGTACATTTTCAGCAGACGACATTTTGATTTGTTTTTATTTTCCCCCAGAAAATATGCTTCGACATTTCATGCAAATTGTCTCCTGAGGAGACAATTTGCATGAAATGTCAAAGCATATTTTCTAAGAAAAATAAGAAAAAATATCATTAGCCGTCTGCTGAATTTGCTTGGTGAGTAGTAAAGGTTAAATATGATAAATAATCAGAGGACCACATGGGATATTTCATTAAAAGTCCATTCATAAATATGACAATGATATATCTCTTTTACGCAGACACCATTCACACCGTGTTACTCCTGATCAGCTGACTGTGATTGTAACGCTTAGCATGATGAGTAAAAATTTCAGATCACATTTTGAAATATTTTCTCATTTTTTTTCCCCAGAAAATAGGATTTCAGAATTCATGTTAACTGTCTCCCTTGGAGACAATGTACATACAGTTTCAAATCCTATTTTATATGAAAATTAAGAAACATATTATGAATATGTCGTCTGCTGAATTTGTCAAAAAGGGAGTTGGTTAAGGTTAAATATTAGCACCCTGTACGATAAATCAAAAGTTTGTTTTCGTTTTTTTTTTTTTTTTTTCTCAAAGCCGAGTCATATTAAATAAAAAAAAAAAAAAGGTATCCTGACCGATAGGTTATCAATATAAAACGTGTCTATAAAGTGTACATCTTTTTGGTCCATGCATTACGAAAACACGCCTATTCAAATATACTGAAAATTTTACCACCAAAGCATGAAAATTTTCAGATAAAAAATTCTGATATTTTTCATGTTTCTGCTCAAAACATAGATTGTGGGCACGAGGCGGTTCTAATGAGTACCCAGACGAGGAGGTTCTAATGAGTACCCACACTATGTTTAGAGCAGAAATAAGAAAAATAATGTATACCCCTGTAAACCTTACTATATAAAATTAAGGTTTAAGGGGGTCAAAATTATATAGGCATGTTTTCGTGATGTTAGGCTTAATATAACCACTATACACCGGTTCCTTTGTCTTTTTTCTTTCTTCAAGAAAACAAGAACTGAATTTTCATATAAATCATCTACTTGAGACGGTCTGAATGGAACGTCACGCTCTACTTTCTAGGACACATAAGAAAATATCATTTTATAATGTCGCCTGCTGATATTTAATTTCAGCGGATTAAGGAGAACTGATCAATAAACTCAAAATGTTTTTGCATTCCTTCTGAAAAGAGGTTACTCTAAAAGGAGAACAGTTGCTGCCCTTGAAATCCGATTCTTTCCTTTTATCGGAGACTCCTCTTCAGAAAGGGTTTAGTGCACAGAAAAAAAAAAAAAAAAAACGAACAGGAAGTCATAAAAGTTGTCTTCCGTTTCAAACAAAAAGGGAGAATCTACCGATTGTATCAATCCATTTTAAAGGTTTAAAAGAATTACGTCACAACAAAAATATCTAAATGCGCATGCTCAGACGAAGCTGTGGACATGCGCGGTTTTATTTGGCCATGTGCATTTCGTTTTTTTTTTTGTTTTTTTTTTTAATCGAGAAGTTCCAAATAATTATGGTCCTGGCAAACCGCGCATTCTGTCACATATGTAAGAAAGGTGGTTTTGTCCTAATGCAACTGCGATAGAGCTACAAGGCTGTTTTTTTTTTCATGTTACTGTCAAAGTTTGAGAAACAGTCTTCGAAACTTCATTATTCATTGATGATGTTAACGTGTTGTTATTTATTAACCCTTATTAAAGCGCCAAGCAAATTTGTAGCTGACTGTATTTTTTTCAGGGAAAATAAAACGACATTTCATCTAGGCAGACGACTCACAAGAAATGTCAAACCTTATTTTCTCTGAAATAAAAAGATAAAAATATTTTAAAGTATTGTCTGCTGTAGTTGTGATTAGTGCCCTATGGGTTAATTTCGATTTGTTCGTTTTAGTCATCCGTTGACTATGCATACATATACTGATTCTAAAAGGGAACGATCCATGAGAGCAATACAAACATACACCAAAAAAAAAAGAAAAAAAAAAAAAAAAAGAAAAAGAAATAACAAAAAAAACAACAACAAAAAAACTCTGAAGTGTGCTGAATTAGGCCAGAGAGTGGTAATGGGTTCTATACAACCATTCAAATTTATTTATATGCTTGTTGCATCCATCACCTCAAGGGCTGCGTTCAGAAGTGCAAGTTACCCGTGAGTGTTTTGCCCAGGCCCTTTGCTCCTGTTGGCGCTCGTTATTAAAGAGGGATCAAAGACAAAACGTACGCTATCAATTTACACTACTGAGCGCAGCCCTAGACTGGCTCGAATCTCCAGTGACTAAATATTTTTCTCACAATCCTGTTTGATAATCATCCAAAATAAAACAAAAAAATATATCATGACTATAAAGGCTGGTCACTAATGATATTATTTTGGTTTTATTTTAGGGGATTATTAAACAGGATTATAAGAAAAAAATATTTAGTCACTGGAGACTGGAGCCAGTCTTAGCGCAGCCCATGTTTGCCCTTGTAGGACATTCTGTGATCAATAAGAACGTGGTCATACAAAGCATAACATTTTTACCACTCTCTGGGCTAATTCAGCAGACGACAAATTGATGGCATTTTTCTGATTTGTCCCGCAAACAGGACTTGACTTTTTATGCAAATTGTCTCCATTTGAGACAATTTGCATGAAATATCAAAACCTGTTAACTGGGAAAAATAAGAAAAATATTTCAGAATGTCGTCTGCGGATTTGTTTTTTACCCAGAGAGCTAAGCGATGAAAAAAAGAGGCCAATATTCGATTTTTTCTTCTCTGGAATAGAATGAATACACTATAGCAGCAAAGGAATTTAGGTTGTCACAATGTACTTTTATTGTATTTTTCTGCAAATATAGTCGAACCTCGTTATCTCGAACTCGCTTATTTCGAATTACCGCTTATTTCGAAGTGATATCTGGTCCCTGTTTTAACATGAAACTATGACATCAGGTAACAAAATAATGTGGAAAAGAGAAGAAATTGCTCCTAAGGAGCAATTTCTCTTCTTTTCCACATTATTTTATATATATATATTTCTAACTCCAGGAGTCAAATTACATATTCATTTGTTAAATGTGGTTGTTCAATTTATTGTTTTCCTCACTCTCTCAACTCTTATATGTCGAAGTACGGATATCTCGAAGTGTTTCAGTGAGTCCCTTGGAATTCGAGATAACGGGAGTCGACTGTACTTATTTGTGGACCAGATGTGCTTTAATTGCAGTCACGTGATCCAACCAACGAGACAAAAGCTATACAAATTGAATAAAACTATATTAATAACATAAAGTGGTAATCACAACTGCAGCAGACGACACTTTATTGTTTTTGTTTTTGTTGTTATTGTTATTATTGCTGTTGTTTTTTTATTTTTCTGTGAAAGTAAGGCTTGTCGTTTTATGTCAATCGACTGCCTAGCACATGTGATGCCTAGAGGACGATTCACATGAATAGCCAAATCTTGTTTTGTCTGAAAAATAAAGAAAAAAAATCAGAAGGTCGTCTGCTGCAGGTCGACGCGTATGAAATTTTAAGCATTAGGAAAGATTTATATCAAGTGTAAGACAAATAAAGTTGTCAAGGAGGAGTTTTAATCCTTGTCATGCTGAATAGATTGATGCCACGCCCACTTCTAATTTCCAGCCAATCAGATTACTTGATTAAGGTTTTTGATAGAAATTCACATATTTAATGATAAACAGTGCGGATCCAGATCAGTTGGCTTCTGAAGAAGCCAACTGATCTGGAGCTACACTGTTTGCTAAGACAGGGCATGTCGTGTTCAGCAAGGTTTAATGCTAATTACGGGATAATCTTTTTTAATTCTCCATGAAAAACATATGATGCTCAAGGCACGAAAAGGGCACTTATGCACCTTGCGGACAATGTAGGTCCAGATCAGCGTGCACATCTATGCAGTCTAATCTGGTAATTTTCTGTTCGTCGACATATACTACATATATTTCAGTATCCATTATTTCTGTAAGCGGACAATGACGGCCCAAATCAGCCTGCGCTTATGTGCTTATGCGCAGGTTGATCAGGGCCTGCGTGGTCCCCAAATTACACAAGGGCCCATTTCGTGCGTTGTGCATCATGTGTTGTGGTACTTATTAGAAGCGCATCGCCAATGCTCTTCTAATGAGTACCACAACAAAACTTTTTCATGGAGAATTAATTCCAACTCAACATACTTACAATTCTTTTGCGCAATGGTTGGTCGAAAGCAATTTTAAAACTGGATTTTTTTAGACCCAATAAGCAGGAATCCCGGAACTGTTGTTGTTTTTTTTTCGCGTAAATTTCTAAACCGAGCAATTTTCGAATTATAGGCAAAATATTTTATTTTTATGGATTTTGTCGATACGTAAACACCCGTGAATCACTCACAAACTTAATATACAGGCTTTATTCAGTTTGTGAGTTATCTACCGGCGTTTTACACATCGATAAATTGCACAAAAATGAATATCATTAACATAATTGTAATATATATATATATATATATATATATATATATATATATATATATATATATATATATATATATATATATATATATATATATATATATATATCGCAGAATTATTACCAGATACTCCTCCCTAACAACTCCTTTGTAGGACTCAGAGAAAAGGAAACATATCACTTGCCACCTACTGTACTTAACCTAAGATCAGGCACAAACAGTTTCTGAGGAAACCATGTAGACTCTGATCTGACGCTTTAGAGCGTGGGCTCTGATCAGGGTCTAACTGTTGTCACTCCATGATCAAACCGTTTTATACTTTTGGCACATCAACAGGTCAAAAAACGAACTTATTCAAATTTAAGGATAAGTATGGTAAAGAATCCCAGTACGAGTATTAAGGCAATATGATGCGCAATGCACGCAAAGGGCCCTTATGTAACGTACGGACATCGCAGGTCCTGATAAACCTACGCATAAGCGCAGGCTTATCTGGGGCTACGTCGTCAGCATACAGAATCAATAGATACTACAGTATATGCCAACGAACAGAAAATGCTCAGATTAGACTGTACAGATGCGCACGCTGATCTGGATTTACGTGGTCCGCAAATTGCGTGGGGACCGTTTTCGTGCGTTACGCTTCATATACGGTATTTGCTGTTTTTCAGCATGCAAATTAGTAAGACCTGTACCGGACTGTTTTACAATTAACTTTACAAGAGATGACGCATGAAATGCACATTAATGTCAGAAACTTGTGTTCTTTTGAGTATACTTCATCTGAATGGCAATTGTATTTTTCATTTCCAGCGAAAATAGCGAACATACATGATGGTTAATAAATAACTTATTTTGCCTTCTGTTAGCAATCTCTCTCTCTCTCCCTCTCCCTCTCTCTCTCTTTCGTTCTTTCTTTCTTTCTCTCTCTCTCTCACACACAAACACACATTCTCTCTGTCTGTCTCTCTCTCTGTCCCTCTCTCTCTCACACACACATTCTCTCTCTCTCTCTCTCTCTCTCTCACACACACACATACATTCTCTCTTTCTGTCTCTCTCTCTTTCTGTCTATCTGTCTGTCTCTTTCTGTCTGTCTGTCTATCTCTCTCTCTCTCCCTCTCTTAATATATACATGCTGGTCGTTTAGTGTTTTGGCTGTGCATGAATTCCGATCCATCCGCTCGTCTTCTCAGTATCAGGGTCTAAGGGCCTGCTGTACTAGCAGCAGATTGGGGCAACGAATTTTCAGAACAGACTGTGCATTCGTACAGGTTGATCTGGGCCGTCACTGTCCGCGTACATACTCATTGGATACAACAGTATACATCGACGAACAGAGAAAGTCCTGATCAAAATATGTGGATGAATATGGGCCCTTTTCTTGCGTTACATTGCGGTGTGCCTCTTTTGAAACCGCAACTTAAGAAAACGTACCTTCGGACATTTGTGCCCAGCGAAGATTCAGATCAGCCTGCGCATTCGCGCAGTCTGATCAGAATTTTCACTGGGCGCATTTTATGATAGCCAAGGATGCGACGATTCTAATTTATAATACCAAAGCAAGCCTATTCAAATATACTGAAAAATTTATCACCAAAAATTGAAAATTTTCAGATAAAAAAATTCTGATATTTTTCATATTTCTGCTCATCGTCTCGTCGAGGCGGTTCTAACGAGTACCCACAATCTACGTTTTTGAGCAGAAATAAGAAAAATAATGTATACCCCTGTAAACCCCAGTTTTACTATATAAAAGTGGGGTTTAAGGGGGTCAAATTATATAGGCGTGTTTTCGTGATGTTACAGCCCATAGTTCTAGTACCATATAAGCGGGTAGCCAGAAACAAATCTTAGACATAAGAGCCACAAAGTGATTGCGCCCAATGAAAACTCAAATTTGCCTTCGCATGCGTGCAGTCTATTCAGTATTTGTTGTCCGCGTGAAGAAACTTTTGCATCAGGTAATTATGTAGTCTGGCCCCAGACCCTTTCTTTATTTTTCTTTTCTTTTACTTCTTTTTTTTTTTTTTTTTTTTTTTGAGGGGACGCAACACTTGTATAGCTTGTAGAATGTTTGTTTACTTCCCTTGAAGTTAGATTAAAGGGGATCATGATAAAAAAAAAAAATAATAATAATAATGTAGAGAAAGAGAGAAATAGATATAAAACAAAAACGACTGGAGCCAGTCTAGTAATTATGGAGAAGCTAACGTTCCGGTTTCGTCACAAGCAAGAACGATCCATGACCAAACCGGAACTTGCAATGTCTTACTTAACTATGATCAACGTCAGCAGAATGCCTTTTTAGCTCACCTTAGTCGAATGCTCAAGGTGAGCTATTATTTTACAATATCATCTGAGAATTTGACAATGAAATAATATTTTTTTCTGAACAAAAACAATCAGAAATAAAGTGTTTTGTTTCCTTACCTACCATCAATATGATTTTTTTACTATAACACCGAAGCAAGGAAATAAAAAAAAAATGCCGGTGTTGATAACCCACAGTGTATGGGTTGAACAGCCTGACGTGGTATTTTATTGGTCGGATCCGACTTAATGTCAGTTTTTTCGTCACCCCATCCACATCTGTAACTCGGAGTCTGGCTTAACCATCTATACCCCAAATAGTTTTACGTCCCCAGGTTTCTGAGCCAATTGCGCAAAGATTTTCGTTCTACTGGTATATCACTCACAAATCAGTTACCGCAGCATCTGTCAATAGCCCATTAATTTAACCATTACCACTCTCTTGGTTAATTCAGCAGACGATAAATCGATGATATTTTTCTTATTTTCCCAGAAAACAGGAATTGGCGTTTCATGCAAATTAGCTCCATCGGACACAATTTGCATGAAATGTCAAAACCTGTTTCCTGAAAAAAAAGGAAAAAAAAAAAGAAATATATTTTCGATATGTCGTCTGCTGAAAGTTTTACCCAGAGCGCTAAGCGTTCTAAAGTCAATCTGTCACAGAGTGGAAAGAAGAGCTCTTTGGATTAACGCTTAGCACCATGGATAAAAATTTTAGCAGACCACATTTTTTTTTTCAGGAAATAGGCTTTGACATTTCATGCAAGTTGCCTCCTAAGTATATTTCTTTGAAAAAAAATATCAATATTTGTCAACTGCTGAATATGCCCAGGGAGTTATAAATATTAAAAAGTCAATCTGTCAAATAGACACCATTGCAGGAGGAATCGCGTCCTCGCTGGATTTTTTTTTCACACTCTGGGTACAACTTTTGGCAGACGACATTTTGAAATATTTTTTCCTTTTTTTCAGAAAATAGGCTTTCATATTTCATGCAAGTTGTCTCCTAAGCTAATTTTCTGTGAAAAATAAATAAAAAACAAAAAAACAAATACTATATCAATTTGTCATCTGTTGAGTGGTAAAGGTTAAAAAGTCCATCTGTCAAATAGACACCACCGCAGAGGATGGAAGAGCCTCGCTGGAATGTTTTTTTTTTTTTTTTTTTTTTCATTTAGCACTCTAGGTAAAAATTTCAGCAGTAGACATTTTGAAATATTTTTCTTATTTAATTCCTGAAAATAGGCTTTGACATTTCATGCAAATTGCCTCCCGCGGAGTGGTAAACGTTCATATTTTGTCTGTTGCATAAATATTCCATGGAAAACAAACTATAGAATACACGATAGTAGTGTTTCATTGTTTGCACTGATAACAAGATGAATGAAGACTTTCACAAATATTAGACAGCATGAAAGAGAAATTTTGTAAAATATTCAGTCAGTTGACTGTTCCAGTGTCAATTTTACTGATACCGTGAAAGGGTCTATGCGGACAGCAGTGGGATGACGTATGTGATGATGTTATATGCACACACACACACACACACAAAAAGAAATCTGACCAGACTTCGCATCCTGCTCATCATATTATTAGTATCCATCGAACTCTGTTAGCGGACGTGGAAGGTCCTGATCAGACTGCAGGAATGAACAGACTGATTTGGGTCTTCGTTGCCAACATTTGTGCGTTACCCACATACAATAATGTAAGAAGATAATTTGAATAAATGTAAAAAACCTGCTTTTCAGATTAAAAAATTCTGATGTTTTTCATATTTCTGCTCAAAACATAGATTGTGAGTACTCGTTAGAACCGCCTCGACAAGGCGGTTCTAGCGAGTAACCACAATCTACATTTTTGAGCGGAAATAAGAAAAATAATGTATACCCCTGTAAACCCCAGTTTTACTATATAAAAGTGGGGTTTAAGGGGGTCAAATTACATAGGCGTTTTCAAGATGTTACAGCCCACAGTTCTAGTTCCATATAAGCGGGTAGCCAGAAACAAATCTTAGACATAAGGGCCACAAAGTGATTTTGTAAAATATGCAGTCAGTTGACTGTTCCAGTGTAAATTTTACTGATACAGTGAAAGAGTCTATGCGGTCAGCAGTGGGATGACGTATGTGATGATGTTATATGCAAGAAAAAAAAAAAAAAAAAAAAAAAAAGAAATCTGACCAGACTTCGCATCCTGCTCATTGATATTTTCTTAGTATCCAGATATGTAAGAAGATAATTTGAAAAAATGCAAAACACCTGCTTTCTTGGAATTCCAAAATGTCATCTGCTGAAATTTTCAGATAAAAAATTCTGGTATTTTTCAATTTCTTCTCAAAACATAGATTGTGGGTACTCGTTAGAACCGCCTCGGCGAGGCGGTTCTAACGAATACCCACAATCAAAATGCAAAAAACCTGCGTAACATATAAGAATGTATGAACCAAAACGATTCGAAAGTAATCAACATGGAAAATATTAGCAAATGTCATCTGCTGAAATTTACCCAATATGCTAAGCGAGTCACGGTCAACCTGACGATAACGCCATCAAAGCATTTACGAATGTATTGCATGGTACTGGGAAATTTACGACTAAATCCTCATTTTTCCTGCACTACTCGTAAATGATGAAAATGTTACGTTACGTTACGTAACGTTACGTTACGTTATGTTATGTCTGTCTGATTATATTGGAATGTTTATGTTATTAAAGCCGTAACATATAAGAATGTATGAACCAAAACGATTCGAAAGTAATTAACATGGAAAATATTAGCAAATGACATTTAGAAGTTATTTTTGTACGCACATGCTTAAAACATGGACTAGAACTAATGCCTATCAGAAGCAATATCGCCGAGAAATTCCTCACCACACACTGAAGTGTCAAAACTGACTTTGAAGCACACGATGTAATTGCATGTAACAGGGAATTGGATGTAAATCTGCATAAGTATGCTCTGTGGGTTGCCATGGTTACCGATTGTAGAACTCTTACCTATCGAAGAATTTTCTGATAAACGATTTAGAAGGCACAGAGTTCTTTCGTGTCCAAAGAATTACTAGAATTTCCCTAGTGTCAGCGCCGGATCATGGTGTCTGGGGAAAAACTGAAGACAAGAGAATAGTAGAATCTGAAATGAATCGGAAATGAGATCACGTCAGTCCTTACAAGTAGCTTTCACAAAAAGCTTGGCCTATATGTGCTAAGCGTAGACTAAGCTTTTACTGAAAGCTAATACTTGGGCAGTCCATGGAAAATAGCATTGGACTAATCCATGACCTTTCATAGCCTCCGGAGTAAAGGCAAACTCTAAAATTGTCTACGCCCTCGAATAGCGAACTGAGCCGTTACCGTAATAACTTATTATATGGGCCGCGTAAAGCGAAAAGTGCCTTCGAGCATGCGCAAAAATGTGCGAAATTATATCCTCTGCACATGCGCAAGGTATCATCCGGGCATTTGCTCCACACTGAAACATTCTACAGTATCCGATGATTCTGTTAGCGGACAGTGAATGCCCAGATCAGACTGCGCGGATGCGCAGGCTGATCTGGGCCTTCACTATCCGCATATGCCCGGGGACACGATTTCGCACGAATTCATTATCATCATTATCATCATTTTGATTACGCTCGTCCAAATTACATGACTGATACGCAAAAAGGGTAAACGGCCCTTATGTCATATACGAACAGCGAGGTTCAGATGAGCATGCGCATTCGTGCAGTCTGATCTGGACATTCTCTGTTCGTTGCTATATACTACAATATACATTGATTCCTTCTTTTGTGTCATTTGCATCTTGCTCAAAAACGTTGACGATTTTGAAATAGAAAATTCAGTCAGAAAATTGAACTATCACAAACTATTGCAAGGCTAACTTTTGAATAAGCTCGACTTGTCTTTTATAATATTGTAATGTTTCAATGCTATCGGAACATGTTTAAGACACCTTTCTTTCAGTACATGACGGTTTTTTTTTCTAGTAATACCTATTCGTAGTCAGTTGACATTCACTATTTCGCACCACAATGGATTTTCAACATTTTTGCCAACTTTTATTTTAAATTTGTTCGCTTTTTCTATCAGTTTATGACATCTATCGACAAACAATTGATCCGTAAATGTACGATAGTAAGGCTTTTAAAGGAAATAGCCTAAATGCTTACTTCGCTCACTGCACGATCACTTTTGAACTCTAACTGAACTGCTTTAGTTTACATAGAATTGTATTTGTTTGCGTATACGCTTACGTATTTATTTGCGTATACGCATTTTTTTTTTTTTACTTTTGCACTTGGTTTGTTTTTGCTAAATCCCAGAGCAAAGCCCAATCCCATGAAATACGGCAGCATTCTGCGTCTCCTAAATCTTACAAGTCAGTCCATTCATTTTCTCTCAAGTGGAATATAAGAAGCTTCTTATATGCCACTTGTTTTCACTGAATTGACAAAAATGATCAGATATAATATTATGTGGAAATAAATATGCAAATGAGTGCATGTGTACAAGGTGTTAAAGACTCTCAAAGTCCATGTGAACACCATGCAAAAAGTACTTTTTCTCACCTATGCAAAATTTCCATATGTGCAAGTTTACTTACGTGTGGAAATCGGCGCATGTGTATGGGACTTGTGAGCGTGCATATGTTACACATACTAATACGTAACAAATGTATTACAGAGGACTTGTTAAGGAGGAATATTTGGTGATAATTCTGGGATAATTTTCTCCATTTCTCCATAAAAACATATGTTGTGGGTATTCATTAGAAGCGCCTCGCCGAGGCGCTTCTAATGAGTACCCACAACATATGTTTTTATGGAGAAATAAGAAAAATTATCCCATAATTATCACAAAATACTCCTCCTTAACAAGTCCTCTGTATTACATATTAGTACAGTTGTACGCATACGCAACAAATTGTTACGTATTGTACGCATATGTAACACACGACAACGTTAATGTGCTACGTTTGCGTACAACTGTACGCATATGTAACATGTTGACGAGGTAGTGTGAAGCGTTCATATGATATGTACGAACCATAAAGACATGTAACACCTGTTCGTTACATGAAGTAGAGGTCACTATTTCGGGAACGATTATTGTAACCGATTTGTTTCTTAGTATGACTGATTTTATTTGACACACGACTTACAAAACTAATGTTTTGGCATCAATACGAGGGTCGCGCAAAAAGTTCTGTCACTTATAGGCTTCCTTTGTTTTATCCCAGGTATATTTTAAAATGCTTCACTGCACTTGAATGGCGTGTTGAATAGCTAACGATACCGTTTATTTCGTGCAAATTGCTTTCCAACTGACTGAATTATTTCAAATTGAAATAGATGCAGTCATATACACTGACCAATTTACTTGTTACATTGGAACATGGACCAGAAGACTGAAATTCGTAGCTACATTAAATGCCGCATTAGGCTTAATATAGATTCAAAGCAGATATTTAATGAATTGTGTGGTATATGTGGACCTCTCAGACCATTTCAATGTGCACAGTTTTTAGGTGGGTTAAAGCTTTTAAAGCTGGGAAATTTTCTGTTGAAGATGATACCCGCCCTGGAGGACCTAAAACCTCTGTTACCAAGGCTAACATCGCTGCTGTAAAGATTGTGTTCGAACAGGCTGCGCGATTGTCTGTCAAAGATATAGCTAGTTGTACTGGCATATCAGAAGGCAGTGTGCAAACAATTCTGAAAAAAAAACAAACAAACAAACAAAAAACAAACAAACAAAAAACAAAAAAACAACAAAAAAAAAAAAAAAAAAAAAAAAAAAAAAAAAAAATAAACAAACAAAAAACAAAAACAAAAACAAAAAAACAAACAAACAAAAATACAACAACAACAACAAAAAAAACAAAAACAAAAAACGTTTGGACCTGAGAAAGGTTTGCGCTGGGTGGGTACCTCATTTACTCACTGAGGAGCAAAAGACACAACGCCTTAAATGTGCCCGGGAACTTTTGAAAACATACAAAGGCTGTAATAGTCGGGTTATTTCTATCTTGCTAACAGGTGATGAAACCTGGGTGCACATGTTTGAGCCACAAAGAAGGGCTGATAATAAGCAATGGAAGCGAAAAGATCAAAAACGCCCATGTATTGCCAAGAGACCCATAAGTTCAAAAAAAAAAATGTTGTACGCAATTTTCTTTAATTCAAGTGGGCCAGTCGTTCAAGTGCCTTGTCCATCTGGTCATACAGTCACTGGCCGATTTTACAAGAATTCTGTACTGAAGAAAGTGAAAGAGTTTTACAATAAGAAATGACCAAGCAAAGGATGGTCAGGAGTCCACCTTTTACATGACAACGCCTCCTCTCATCAGTGTGAGGTTGTTAAGTCTTTTTTGGCTTCCGAAAAAGTGAAAGTTATTAACCATCCACCTTATTCACCTGACCTGAGTCCCTGTGACTTCTTTTTATTTCCAAGGCTTAAGAAAATGCTTTCCTGAAATAAGTATATGTCTAGAAGTTCTCTTGGCAGCTCTATTTATGTGTCACCAACAGATACCAAAAGGAGACTATTTATCTGCTTTTCGCGACTGGGTAAAACGGTTACAAAAATGTGTTTCAGTAAAGGGGGAAACGTAGCACTGAAGTAATCCGAACCCTGTGAAAAAACCTTTTGCAGGACCCTCGTATGTAGAATAAACCTTTACTGTATTGTGTATTATTTTAAAAAACTTCTAATTGTTCGTGTTTGTTATCTATTTATTAAGTTATGTTTAATATATTAAGTATGTATGCAAAGATATTGTTACCCCTTGATATGCATGGTTTCCCAGGTAGAAAGCGTCTATGTTGCTAATAGTCTATAACAGAAATTCATTTTTTAAGTGTGGTAATGTTCTTTTACCCCCTTGCAAGGATATAATAGGACCTTCATGCAAACTGCAGCTGACGCATTTAAGGATCAGTGTCCGTGTTAGGTATAAATGTTGTTACTGGTACACTTAAACCGTCATTGTCATTTGTTCTGACAATGAAAATCTGCTATAAGCGTACATATGCTCGTATATGAGCAGTGTCCTGATAAAAACGAAAAAAAAAAAAAAAAAAAAAAAAAAAAAAGCGTTAATAGCATGAGAGCAGTGTAGACCCAGATTAGCCGCCATATTGCAATCATAACATCTGATCAGGCTTTACACCATTTAGAGTGATATGGGACAAAATGAATGACTAAACAGTGTAGTTCCTGATTAGTCGCCACATCCGGTCTAAACAATCCAACTGTATCGATTTTTTGCAGCAATTTTATAAGATGTGACGGTTTCTTCTTGTTTGCACACGTGTTAATTAACACTTGTCCTGCTGAATAAATTAAGATGCCATGCCCACTTCTAATTTTCAACCAATCAGATTACTTGATCTGGATTGTTGCTATAAATTCACAAACTTAATGGCAAACGGTGCAGATCCAGATCAGTTGGCTTCTTCAGAAGCCAACAACTGATCTGGATCTACACTGTTTTTCAAAGGCAGAGTATATCCGGGTTCAGCAGGACAAGGGTTAAATTCGACATGTGACATTCATACACATATGTAACTGTTATGTACAACTGAACGCATATGTAACACATCTGTTACGTATTCGTATATGTGACATATGCGCACTCACAGATCTCTTTCCAGAAGGAAAAAAGAAACAGGTCTTGAAAGAGCAGCACGGTAAATATAAATTATCGTATTTGATACTCGGATTACAATCGAATGTAACATGTATTTCTATTCGCAAATGTTAACAAATATATCTTATCATCACGAAAACATGCCTATATAATTTTGACCCCCTTAAACCCCACTTTTATATAGTAAAACTGGGATTTACAGGGGTATACATAATTTTATTTCTGCTCAAAAACATAAAATTGTGGGTATTCGTTAGAACCGCCTCGGCGAGGCGGTTCTAACGAATACCCACAATCTATGTTTTGAGCAGAAACTTGAAAAATATCAGAATTTTTTATCTGAAAATTTTCAGTTTTAGGAGGTGAACTTTTCTATATATTTGAATAGGCGTGTTTTCGTAATGTTACATGTATATAGACATGGCCCCTGATAAGAACCCTTTTCCATATGAAAAGTATTGATATTTTGCTTATTTCTCCATTAAAATATATGTTGTGGGTACTCATTAGAAGTGCCTTCCTAATGCGCTTCAAATGAATACCAACAACATATGTTTTTATGGTCAAATAAGAAAAAAATATGACACAGACACTCTCTCTTATCTGGGGTTATTCATGGAAGAAAATAAACAAAAAGTAGTAAAATTTTGTGATTAGACTTTATGTACAACGAAATAATGACTTTCAAGTAAGAGTGAGCTCCCGCCTGAGGTGTACCAATATACCTTAAGGGAATATACCTTTCGGGTGTGTGTGTGGGTGGGGGTGCATTGTTTTTGCCTCCCTTATGAAAATGAGTCTACTCAAAAAGGAAATAATTTGCTCCCATCGGGAACAAATTCTTTCCTTTTAGTTGGACCCTTTTCAGAAGGGAGGTAAAACGATTTCCGTATAGTTGCTACGGCTGGCTAATCGGAAATGAAAAGATAATCGATTATCAGTCCTGCCATTGTGACCGACAACCGATTAGTAATCGCTGAATATTTGGTTATAATTTTACCTGTCAGAGCATGACTCTTACCATTTGTTATACTTTATTGTATGTATTTGGTCAGACAGGCCTAAGCAAACAGTGTAGACCCTGATGAGAAGCCGCAAACGCGGCGTCTCATCAGGGTCTACGTTGTTTGCCACTCGTCCAGCTATTTTAGACACAACAGTGGGTGGTAAACTGTACTTGTTTAAATTTTAGATTAAATATGGTAAAGAGTTGAGGTGTCTGAATACTACGGGTAAATACACAGAAATCAAATGATCGCTTATTAGCAAATCAGTTATGATAATCATTTTCGTGGACTTTATCGATCAATTAATCGATTATCCGATTAATTGTGCCTGCCTTAATAGTTGCCTGTCCTGAAGGCGTATCAGTTCCCTATCAACCAAGTATGCAACTCTTCACTGTTCGCAAGGCGATAAGGCCGTTCTTTCATAAGCACGCTTTAAAACAGTCCCGCCTTTTATCAACCACAATAAATGGAAATTAACATCGTTCAGATAAGCAAAAGTTACATGTTCTGTCGAGAGATAAATGACAATGATTGACGCCAAACGGACGACAACAAACGGAAATTATTAATAACCTGTACATAAAATATATATGACTTCAAATAAACATTTGCATATATTTATGATAAGTCAATGTGCGGGTTGGTACGCGTTATGAGACGGACCAGAATGTAATGAAACGATATCTGGACTGTGTTCAATAAAGCAACTCACTTCTTTCAAAAACTGTTTTGCATCTTCTGAAACGGTTATTGTAAACCCGTCTTATCTGAGCTAAAATTAGAGAGTAGCCGTTATGTTCGTTGATGAAACTTGATATTTGGTAGAATCAATAACTATTAAAGGTTCCATATCACTCAAAAATAGACATCTTTTGTACAAGAAAGATTTAATTAATAAATTGATATATAGTATTTATACGATCATGACATGTGCCATCTGACAGTCTGTAAAATTTCAATTAGTCTCTTGTTTTTAAACTGGATCAAAAATGAAATGTTTTTTCTTTTTTTTTTTTTTCTTTGTTTTGAGGAATACGGAGCCTTTAATTTTATAAGGGATCGAATGTATATTATCAACCCAGTAGACATTTCTATATATATATATATATATATATATATATTTTTTTTTTGTTACGAACAAGCATACAAAAAAAAAAAAAAAAAAAAATATCGCATAGGCTGCCATCTTGGTTTTGCCAAAACAGCATGAGAATAGTTTGCCGATATTCGCTACCGCCTCCCGAAAATAGTCACGATGGGAGATAAAAGTAAGTTTTCTATTATCTTCCTTGATAGGTAAAGCGCAAGGTGAACCGAATACTAACCGGGTCCTTCTAATTGGAATCCTCTGTTTTTATAATTTACCGGATATTTAACTTTCAACATTTCTTCACCCACATTAATGATTTATTAACTTTAGATATTTCATTTTTTAAAGATATTTTATTTCATTGAAAATATTTATTTCTAATATTTTGGAAGCTTTATCGGTACATGTTTAAATCAGATATCTCAATACTTACAAAGATGCTAATGTTAAGAACAGAGGAATTGGATCTAGTTGTTTACAGAAAGTACTCAGGATAGATAACTGACTCACGGTTGTCTTCCACTGAACGTAAAATTTGCCAAATAGTTTCCGTGTAACCGCGAACGTTTCGGTTAATTGAGCGCAGCCCTGGTTACTCGGACCTGTGAGAGAGCATGTCGTATTTGACCTAAATATTCAGACACCTTAACCCCTTACCATACGTGTCCTAAAATTTGAACAATTTAATTTTACTACATACTGAATTGTCTGAAAATTTCTGGATGAGTGGTTAACAGTGTAGTCACTGATCAGACGCCGCAGAACGCGGCGTCAGATCAGGGTCTGCACTGTTTGTCCGCGCATGCCTGTCCGAATACTTAGGGTACATATAATAATAAAGCAGTGCGCTTTTTAGAACATGCAAATGTGATAACAGACAGCGCATGCGCGCAGTCTTATCAGACCCTCTCGCTATCGGCATACGCTTTCATTGTCTCCCTTGGGTAAAACCTGGCACTTATAAAATCAACGATAACAACACGCAGGTATAAACAGCAACGAATCATTATTTTCGCTGACTCCGCCCACTCTCATTAAATTTGTATTAAATAGAAAAAACTGTTGGAACGCATCCAAACCTAAATGCAACAAATGCGTGTTTTGTCATCATCGAAAAGGCCCTAAGCGCTATTTCTACAAGCAAAGATTCGGATCATTTTGCCGATTTGCGGTTTTTCAGGTTCACGTTTTGTTAATATACATTACGAGAACACGCCTATTCAAATATATAAAAAAATTCACCTCCAAAAACTGAAAATTTTCAGATAAAAATCTCTGATATTTTTCATATTTCTGCTCAAAATCTCTGATATTTTTCATATTTCTGCCCAAAACCTCGTCGAGGCGGTTCTAATGAGTACCAATAATCTATGTTTTTGAGCAAAAATAAGAAAAAATAATGTAAACTACTGTAAACCCGTTTTACTATATAAAAGTGGGGTTTAAGGGGGTCAAACTTATATATGCGTGTTTTCGTGATGCGAGTACAATATACTGACTGTGTGAAAGACAAAACACAAGGGTTCCAGCTGGGATTTTAAGCGTTCGCCACAAGTTTTAATGTCCCATTTAATTTGATAAGGCCCGCCTTTACCATAACAATACACGTTTTTTTTTAATGAAAAGCGACCAGCAGACTGTTTATACCACCCTGTTGGAAACTAAAATAAGTTTTTATCATACTACATGTACGAATGAGTACTTTAATATGATGTTGAAAATCTTTACAGCATTTCCTACAAGATCGCATGTCCACCAAACCACGGCTCAGATGGGCCAGCCTGCAAAAGGGCGCAGTCTGATCAGTCTTTGCTTATCGAAGTTTAGTACAGGTAGCCAAACATCCATATTTTCGTTAGACTGACGACAGTTCTAATTAGAATGTATGAACGCGTAGGCTGCTGGGCGCAAAGGCAGTCTTTGTAGGAAATGCTTTGCCCCGGCTCAAATAGACTGGCTCCAGTCTCCAGTGACTAAATATTTTTCTTATAATCTTGTTTGATAATCCACTAAAATAAACCAGAATAATATTATGACTATATAGGCTGGTCACCAGTGAACCAAAATAATATCATGACTATAAAGGCTGGTCACTAGAGAGGCTGGTCACTAGTGACCAGCTTTTATAGTCATGATACTATTTTGGTTTTAGTGGATTATCAATAGAATTATAAGAAAATAAATTTAGTCACATAAACTGAAGCCAGTCTACAGCTCAAATTATGTAAAGCCCGATTAAAAAAGACAGTTATTAAATACAGCTCCAAATAAGAGGGTAAGGCGGGGTATCTGATAAATAGTTTTCTTACTTCTTCATGAAAACATATGTTGTTGGTATTCGTTTAAAGCGCCTCGGTGAGGCGTTTCTCTGTACCAATAGCATGCGTTTTCTGGGAAGAATGAACAATATCAGTGCTTGCGGCTAAAATAAAAACTTAAAACTGGAGCTATGAAAAGGAGCAATCGGTCTTTATGTCATATGTCAACAGAAACGGACATCCGCGCTGTCCCATCAGAACTTTGATATTTATTGATAGACTTTCAGAGGACTTGTTAAGGAGGAGTATCAGGTGATAATTCTGGGATAATTTTTCTTATTTCTCCATAAAAACATATGTTGTGGGTACTCATTAGAAGCGCCTCACCGAGGCGCTTCTAATGAGTACCCACATCATATGTTTTTTATGGAGAACTGGAGAAAATTATCCCAGAATTATCATCAAATACTCCTCCTTATCAAGACTCCTGGACTTTGATTCTGTAAAGCGGACAATGGAATCCCTCCTCTGACTGCCCGGATGCTGATACCATTACGAAAACACGCCTATTCAAATATACTGAAAATTTTACCACCAAAAATGAAAATTTTCAGATCAAAAATTCTGATATTTTTTCATACTTCTGCTCAAAACATAGATTGTGGGTACTTGTTAGAACCGCCTCGATGAGGCGGTTCTAACAAGTTCCCACAATCTATGTTTTTGAGCAGAAATAAGAAAAATAATGTATACCCCTGTAAACCCCAGTTTTACTATATAAAAGTGGGGTTTAAGGGGTCAAAATTATATAGGCATGTTTTCGTGATGACTGATCCGGACCTCAGCTGTCTGTGGCTCCAGTCTCCAGTGGCTATGCATTCTTTTCTTATAATTCTGTTTGATTGTCCAATAAAATAAAACCAAAATAATAATATCATGACTATAAAGGCTGGTCACTAGGTGACCAGCCGTTATAGTCATGATATTATTTTGGTTTCACTAGTGACCAGCCTTTATAGTCATGATATTATTTTGGTTTATTTCAGTGGATTATCAAACGGGATTATCAGGAAAAACTAGCCATTGTAGACTCGAATCAGTCTACATTTGCACCAACGATCACTATACCGAATGGTATAGACCTCTGTAATATAGGGGCTACACTTAAAGTAAAGAATTTGCTTCAGCTGGGAGCAAATTCTTTCCTTCAAGTGTAGCCCCTATTTTGAAAGCGCTCAATTCTGTTTAAGTCCATTCGGTGCACACACATTTTTGTTTATCGAACTAAACAAATACCTGTCTCGCCCTGTTCGGAACCATTCCAGGGTTGTAGTGCGCAGTGTGCTCTTCCAGGCATAATAGAGGCAAAGGAGCACAAAGGAAAGAAAACTAGTCAAACAGACTTAAAATAAACAAATAGGAAAAACTTACCTTTCTCGAAAAGACAAGAAACAGAAACATTTATATTACCAAATAACGCGGAGTGGGCTTTATCCAGACATTAAACTGTGAAGTTGGGTCCAGACTGGCGCACTAAAATTACCTTTTTGCATGTTTGTAACCTGAGACGATGCACATAAAGTATTTCTATGGTTAATTAAGTTCTTCTAAAGCAAGATACCTGGACCGGAGTCCAGAACCTCTATTTCACACTTTGCAATAAAGAAAAACGAAAAGGAAAAAAGACAAATAAAAACTCAGGTCAGCCTGCGCAAGTAACTGGTATGTCTCCCGTTTCTCAAAATCAATCATTGAGAAGACCCCGAATAATTTGTACAGATTATAGCGAATTACATAGTGAAGTCATTTTCATAGAAGTTCCATAGTTCTCCGAATAACTTTCTGGGAATATCTCACGTGACTTCCTATTTAATTACTGCACACAACCAAATATTCGTAAACCCTTCCAACTTAATTAACGTCAGATAAGTTATGAAAAGGGATATTTCTAAAAAAAAACAAAATGCAAATATTTCCATTTTAGGGTAGACTTCTTTTCAGAACAACAGCAAAGAGAATTATGTCAGAGTTGCCTGCCTTGAAAATGTATCCATCCTTTTAAATAGGCAATACGGACTCAGCTGATAATAATAATAATAATAAAAATAATAATAATAAAATACAAGTGGCATATAAGAAGCCTCTTCTTATATGCCACTTGTAAAATAATAATAATAATAATAATAATAATAATAATAATAATAATTATGATAATAATAATTATTCCGTATGCAGTGACAAGATAATACTTATCGTTGTGAAATCAAATACCGGAACGATGACGTAAAACATGAATTAAAAAAAAATCGCATGCAGCTATATTAATCTTCAATGGCTCATAAAGAAAGGCCAGTTGTCCCACGTAAACCACGAGGGGTTATTCCACAAGAAATCAACTAGATTTATTGACCTTTTTCACTGTTATAGGCCGTTTGTTTGTTATAAAATTGTTGTTGAATATCTCAAAAAAACGAAAGCGTCTAGTACTGTGCTGTAAAAAGAAACATGCGTTGTATACAAAATCCTGTGTTGTACTTGAAAATATGCGAGTTCTCTACTGATCCATAATTTTGCAAAGAATACATATAGAAAATAAACATGTTTTTTTTTGACGCTTTACATGATAGGTAAAAATTTCAGCAGACGATATTTTGAAATTACTTTTCTTATTTTCACAGAAAACAGGCTTTGACATTCTATGTACTTTGTCTTCTTGTCTTTTTCCCAGAAAAAAAGGCTTAGACACTCCATGCAAATTGTCCAAATGCAAACTGACAATTTGCATGAAATATCAAGGCTTGTTTTCTGGAAGAAAAATGCCTTCGATTTGTCGTTTGCTGGATCAGCTCAGAGAGTATTGTAGGTTAAAGTAAGATTTGTTCTATTTATTACATAGGAGTAACGATACTTTACGTAACAGCCAGACAAATGTCAATATTTAATTGTGCACATGGGCCTGACGCCAATATTGACGAATTCGCGAGAGTGCATGCTTGCTTGTTATTGTACATTGGTAACAGTACATGACTGCAACAAATGATACCTGTTCAGGTGGGTGATCTAAATTAAAGGTAGGCAGGACCTTTGGCTGTTACATTTAATTTAAACACTCCACCGTTTAACTGTGAGAAGCTAATTGCCTTTTAACCCTTAAAGCGCCAAGAAAAACTGCATCTTAAAACGTCGTCTGTTTATGTCGTCTGCTGAATATTCTTGCAAACTTTTCTAACCTATTTTTGCATACAGGCAAACAGTGTGGACCCAGATCAGACTGCTCCTAAAGGAGCAGTCTGATTTGGGTCCACACTGTTTGCAAAAATGATTTTTAAAATGACAAAGCAGACGACAATAGTTGTGACTGGCAGTTTAGGGGTTAAACTGAGAGCAATGAACACACATAAACAAGAAGCGATTAGATTTCTGGGCCAGCCTAGCTAAGCTTCATCAGTAAATCCTTATATAAATTATATAAATTAAAAAAAAAATATATATAAAAATAAAACAACAAAAAACAAACGAATGGCTAAATGATCAAAAAGGACCAGAACAACTACACTTCATTATAGTGAACTCATTACTCAGGCAAACCATTGCTTCAGATAAGAGAGGTCATCAGGAAAATATTTTTTCTTATTTCCCTATAAAAACATACACTGTGGGTATTCATTAGAAGCGCATCAGAGAGGCACTTCTAATGAATACCCAGAACGTATGTTTATGTGAAGAAAAAAAAATCAGCAATTTTTTGGGTTGTGCAAAAAGCAGCAGTCATGCTTGCTGGCGTGGTCTCGCTTTGACACTTTCAACTTGGAATGCATTATCCTCTTGGTGTATCCGCCACAAAGCAGTGTTTTGACAGAATTTCAATGACAAACAACCTTTAAAATACAATATCAATGCCAACACTGATAGTATTTTCAGAGAGAGAGAGAGAGAGAGAGAGAGAGAGAGAGAGAGAGAGAGAGAGAGAGAGAGAGAGAGAGAGAGAGAGATGTAAGCGAGGTAAAAAAATTACGGACGGGAAAAGTTAAGTCGTTTGATGCGCTTTATTTTAACCTTTATCATTCTATCGGCAAATTCAGCAGACGACAAATGGACACTATTTGTTTATTTTTCCCAGAAAATAGGTCTCCTATGGAGTCAGTTTGCATGGAATGCTAAATACTATTTTCTGTGAAAAATAAGAAATATATTTAAAAATATCGTCTGCTGAAATTTTTATACACCATGCTAAGCTTTAGGGCGGACGTAGTCTACTGCGCCAGCGTGCGCATTATTGTCATCAAAATTCAATCAAAGCAGAATCTCTCCATGAAAAAAAAAAAAAAAATCCGGCTCTTTAAGCCTTACGCATTATTGTCATCAAAATTCAATCAAAGCAGAATCGCCCCATGAAAAAAGGACTCTTTAGGACTAACGTGAACAGAAGGTGTCACACACAATCTGATTTTTATTTTTTTTTTTTTCGTTTTTCCGCTTGCAAAATCACTGAATGATATTAAATACCTCCATAGCGAAAACAAGGAGGGCCCCAATAAGACTACGCGGATGCACAGGCTGAGATGTCCCCTTGGAGATCAAAGCACAAACTACTGTCGTTGTACAATCAGATTCTGTCAATTAACCGTTACCAGTTTCAGGGCTGATTCAGCAGACGACAAACTGATCATATTTTTATCATTTTTCCCAGAAGATAGGATCTGACAGTTTATGCAAATTGTCTCTATTGCAGACAGTTTGCATGAACTGTCAAAACCTATATTCTAGGAGTAATAAGAAAAAAATATTTCAAAATGTCGTCTGCTGAAATTTCAACCAGCCTGCTAAGCGTTAATGGATTGATTCTTTTTATAGCGGGACTTTCATGTGTTTCACAGGTGGTTTATAAATTATTGTACCGTATATATACGTAAGTACCTGATCAAACAGTGAAGACCCTGACCAGACGCCGCAGAACGCGGCGTCTGATCAGAGTCTTCACTGTTTGACATTTATCTGGCAAAGTTAAACCACATCAACAGGTAGTATAGTGGACGTATTTAAAATTGAGGACATATACGGTAAAGATTTACGGTGGTCGTTATTTAGAGTATATACGGTGTTTACACCATGAATAAATTAACGCTAAGCATGCTGGGTAATCGTTTCAGCAGACGACATGTTCTGTGTTTTTCATATTTTTCCCGGAAAACAGATCTTGACATTTCATGCAAATTTTCTTCTTAAGAGAAAATTTGCATGAAATGTCAAAGCCTATTTTCTGGGAAAAGATGAAAAATATAGCAAAATATCTTCAATTTGTCGTCTGCTGAGCCTTCCCAGAGAGGGGTACAGGATAATGCAACTATGAGTCACGACCAAACTAAACGTACTTACTCACATGTTTGGAATTAGTAATGATTTGTTTTAATTTTCCAAGTGTTTGGTGTTTCATAGAAATGAGTTTCGTATATGACATGAAAATTGTAAAAGAAGAATAATATTTCGAAATTACAAGGGCTATTAGACATCTCGTTCACATATATATTGCTCGTCATCTTTTAATAATTAATCACTGAGAGTACTGATGGGGCTTGTTGCCTAAAACTCCACAGAGCTGATTGGCATTTACACTGAAAACTTTTCGGTACCCGATAGTCCTTTTTCGGGGTTTTGTAAGACCGCGGCTAAGGTTGCACGTTTTACCCAAAGTGTATATTGGCGCGGTTTACTGGAGTGTTCATATTCTTACGCCGGTATTGTGCTCATTAAGGTTAAAATCTTACTTCTTTAAAAGTTTAAAGCTTCCTTTGGTTTTGCATATTTATTCCTGTTTATAAGCATCAAGTGTGTAAGGCATATATGTTCGAATGCAGAATTTAGCGTTATCAGCGTTAGCAAGGAACTATTTGTTGGGTAGTTATTAGGCTGGAAGCAACGTCGAAATGTGGTATGTTAAATATGGTGGCGGTCTGGCAGCCGTCCCCAATAATAATAATAATAATAACAACAACAACAAGGCTGACGTGTATCCATTGTAGGCTAATCAATCTAGTAAAAGGCTATTTTTGTCTAATTCCTTTCAATCAAGCGACGGAAATTATAGTAATATACGTTGTATGACCGCCAGATTGCTAAGGTCATGTAACTTGTTTCCTCCGTCATGAATACTAACGCGAAAATATTAGGTCGTCTGAAGCCACTGTGGTTATACTGACTATACTGTATATTTAAATTTTTCTCCGCTGAAACCGAGAGCATACAAAATTGATATAAACCACGACAGAGAAAATCTTGATTTATATGCAGAGATTCCATTGTGCCATTGGTCTATGTTCCGGAGATAAATTGTCTTTTTTTTGTGCTAGTCACACTAGATTAAAGATTTTTTGCCGTAATGCCACTGGGACCTGGCGGTCGTCCAGATAAAAATACCAACATAATACTTTTCTTAATTCTCCATGGAGAAATTGATTGTGGATTCTCATTTGAATCGCTTCAGCGAGGCGATTCAAATGAGTATCCAAATCTATGTTTCCGGAAAAAAAGAAAAATATATAAATATAGTCTTTACTTTTTTGTGGGGGTGGGGGGATGGCGTGGGTGGGTGGGGGTAGGAGGGGGAAAGCACATGTATTCTGGTGTTGTGGGACCAAAAGAAAGTTGCGTCGCATGTCAAGTACTGAATCAATAACTATCAATCTACATTTCAATCAGCAACTTAACCTTCACTACTCTCTGGCCTAATTCAGCAGACGACAAATTGATTGCATTTTTTTCTTATTTTTTTTTTCTCAGAAAACTGATTTGAGATTTCATGCAAATTGTCTTGCTTGAAATGTCGAAACCCGTTTTCTGAGATAAATAAGAACATACAGTCGACTCTCGTTATCTCGAATTCCAAGGGACTCTCTGAAATACTTCGAGATATCCGTAGTTCGACATATCAGGTTTGCAGAATTGAGGAAAAAATAATTTGATTAACCACATTTAACAAACTGATAGGTAATTGGACTTTTGAAGTTAGAGATATATTGAAAATATTGTGGAAAAGAGGAGAAATTGCTCCTTAGGAGCAATTTCTCCTCTTTTCTACAATATTTTCCATCGGTTGTTAGGTTTTCATGTATAGGCAGGGACCAGATTTTCACTTCGAGATAAGCGGTTATTCGAGATAAGCGAGGTCGAGATAACGAGAGTCAACTGTATTTTAAAATGTCTGCTGAAATTTTCACCCAGAGGGATAATCATTAACATCTATATTCATTTCAGTTAAGGGAACATCAATGAGGTAAATTAGTTTTTTTTCTTGTATAACTCTGTTTTATGTCCTGATTAAAGGTTTGATGATTGTAAAAATTTAAGAATATGCGGGCTACTAATGAGGTTTATGATGGTTTGGGGGAATATTGCACAAGAAATGTGCAGTTAATGATAAAAGCGTGAAATTCGGCATGCAGTTAAGCAAATGCATACAATGTACTACATATTTTCATGATAATAATCATTACCATGACTGTCATCGAGAAAATGGTGGCAATGAAAACCCCAAGAGCTAATGTTGAATGTATTTCCTAATCATATAGAAGGTTAGGTTCGATGGCTATATTCCTCAGGCGTATGGCATTAAGGCCCAATTTTACTCTCTCTCCCCCCGCCCCCACCCCCCACTCCCCCCGCCCGCCACACACACACACCATCCCTCACTCTTCTGAACAGAAGATGCATATGATCACTGTAACAAAACATGAGAATAAGATATACCGAACTATTCCCAGCAGCCAATAAGGTATCTTTGATCACTGTCACAAAACATGAGAATAAGGTATACCGAACTATTCCCAGCACCCAATAAGGCATCTTTGATCACTGTCATGTTTTATGACAATGATCTAACATAAGAATAAGATATACCGAATTATCTCTCAAGCACCCAATAAGAATCTTTGGTCACTGTCACTAAACATAAGATATACCGAACTATTCCCAGCACCCAATAAGGCATCTTTGATCACTGTCACAAAACATGTGACATGATGTGAATAAGATATACCCAGAAGCCAATAAGGTATCTTTGATCACTGAATAAGACAAACCGAACTATCTTAAGCAACCAACAAGGTACATGTAACTTTAATTACTGTCACAAAATATGAGAAGACACGCCGGACCATTTCTAGCACTCAAGAAGGTGTCTTTAAATCACCGCCACAAAACATGAGAATAGAATAGACTAACTATTCCTAGCACCCTATAAGAAATTTTCATAATCATCACGATGCAAGGTCTTACCGGTGAGAGATAGAATGTTTTATTATATAGCTATAAATATTAAATGATTAAAATGTGCGATAAAAGCCGAAGAGCTAGCGTGCCGATATCACACGATATCGGCACACTTACTCAATATTACACACTTACTCGGATGCCTTCTCATATTACCGTTACATCACGTTGCTTTTGATGACGTCGTAATGCAATGACGTCGCGCCAAACCTTGTCACGTATATTGGTAGAATTCACATTTTTGTGATTAAAACAGCGTTTTAAAGGTTAGAAACCCCGGGAAACGAAAATATTTATAGCTATATAATAAAAGGGTTATTACACTGATATTGGTGAATATTGGCCCTCGTTGGGATATCGAAGGACGCTCGCAAGCTCGCGTCATTCGATATCTCAACGGGGGGCAATATTCACCAATATCAGTGTAATAACCCTATATTATAAATTATAATGCATTGCCTAAATCATAAGCACATGGTCATTTTATCGTAAAATGAATTAAAATATGCTTCCAGCAACTAAAATATGTATTAATTTCCCAGTGGACAGTTCAATGAGATTTAAAAGGAAAGCCAATGTTTTTGAAGAATACATATGAAATGAAAGCTATTGACAATCCATGCATTTTTTTTTTTCGAAAAATGAGATAGTATCGCGATTTGAAATTGCTTTCATGAGCGACGTCATTTTGAATATTCTATAAGGCTTTTAGACGTCACCGAGACTTTATTAAATACCAGAAAACTTAATAACTGATATTTGACCAACATTTTATTTCCATAGTTGCATATTTAGCTTCTTGTCTAGACGTTTTTAAAACCGCAATGTTTACGCCAGAATGAAGATTTTTATTTAATAATTTGAATGTAAAGAACCTTATTAAATATTCAAAATACATACATACATACATACATACATACATACATACATACATATATGTATATATATATATATATATATATATATATATATATATATATATATATATATATATATATATATATATATATATATATATATATATATATATATATATATGTAAACTTTCATCTCAGACGCTGATTTCCCTTAAATAAATAAAAAAATAAATAAAAATAAAATAAAATGAAATTTATTAATTGCTACACATAGGAATACGCAAGAAGTAATTTTAAGAAAGAACATCTTTAAATCTAATATAAATGTAACAATACCAGTTAATCAAACTATCACATTACTAGTAAAACGATCATAGATACATTTCCGAAAGAGTATAAAATATCATAGCTCCAGATAAGGCGATTTTGTTCATCAAAAATATTGCTATTTTTCTTATTTCTTCACGATAACATATGTTGTGGGTACTCATTAGAAGCGCCTCTCCGAGGCGCTTCTAATGAGTACCCACAACATATTTTTTTGCTGAGAAATAAGAACATATTTACCTATTACCCTCTCTTGTCTAGCGCTACAATAACATCATATTCGAGTTACATGCAAATATCAAACAGATTG
The DNA here is from genome assembly GCA_964016985.1 of Anodontia alba. Classification (NCBI taxonomy): domain Eukaryota; kingdom Metazoa; phylum Mollusca; class Bivalvia; order Lucinida; family Lucinidae; genus Anodontia; species Anodontia alba. Next base: position 76,005,717 of record OZ024822.1, read on the forward strand.
CGTGTTGAAACAGGACCGTCTTCTGAATAAAGTAATAATTTGTACTCTTTCAACTGAGGTTATATATTCCAACGGTTGCAAAGTATGAAATCGATTGTGGACGTTGCGCCTTATGTCCAAGTGTAAACCATTTATTTGAGCTTTAGTATAAACATGTAAATCATATACAAGAGCTTCATTTAGTTCAATGTCATCTGTCGCATTAGCAATCACAACATCCGCATCGACTGTCCAAATATGTTCTTCTGATTTAAATATATTGGGTCGGATATCAAAGGCTCACTATTATGCAGGTCTTTTCAGCAGTTAACATATGTAGTAACAAGTAATGTACGCTGTAATTTACGTAACATAGACTACTGATACTTGGAATGCCAAGGAACTTGTTAAGGAATAGTATTTGGTGATAATTCTGATATCCCCAACCCCTCGCCCCCGTTTTCCATAAAAAAAAAAAAATGAAATTTGGAGCTGAATCAGAATTAAGGGTAAGTGTTTCATGGAATAAAACTACAGTCATTTTTCAATGGCTCGAACATCCTTGGGACAATGGTAATTAATTCGAGATATGGGTTGTTCGAGCCACTGATGGTTAATCATGGCGCCAGGTAAGGAAACAAATAACGATAAATTTGGGAAATCTTTTCGATTTTTTACATAATAATTGTATGTTGAGGCACTCATTAGAATCGCCTCGACGAGGCGATTCTAATGAGTATACACAACATACAATTTCATAATAAGATAAGAAAATTTCTCTAAGTATTTGTTTTCTGGAGCTATCGGAAGAATTTCGCAGGGACTCAAAAACGAGTTCGAATTTGCCATGGTAACCGAGCCATCGGTGTTCGGGCTATTGAGGTTCGACTGTAGTTGTTTCAAGGCGGATTCTTGGTGGAAGTTCAGCTTTGTATGTTGGCTATTGCAACTGTAACGTGTCCTGTCATTTTTTTGTTTCTCATCTCTTCTATTGGTGCCTCAGGGAGGCTGTGCTTCGTGATTGTGGCCTGTCCTGATATTTAACTTCACTTATACAGTAAAACTTCGATGACTCGAACACCGATGACTCGTTTACCTTGGATGATTCGAATTCGTTTTTAGTCCCTACAAAATTCTTCCGATAGCTCAAGAAAACAAATATTTATGGAAAGTTTCTTATTTTATCACGAAATTGTATTGTGTGTGTACTCATTAGAATCGCCTCGTCGAGGCGATTCTAATGGGTACACTCAACATACCATGATTGTATAGAAGATCAAAAAGACTTCCCTAAATTATTACAATTTGCTTCATAACCTGGCGCCATGATTAACCCTCAGTGGCGCGAACTACTCATGTCTCGAATAAATTCCATTTAGGTTTTACTGTATTACAAATGCGTGTCACTGACAAAACAAAAGGCTAAAATAAGCACATTCGCCAAAAATATTTAAATTTACAACTACATACAGTCGACTCTCGTTATCTCGAATTCCAAGGGACTCTCTGAAACACTTCGAGATATCCATACCTCGGCATATCAGAGTTGCGGAAGTGAGGAAAACAATAAATCGAACAATTACATTTAACAAATGAATATGTAATTTGACTCCTAAAGTTAGAAATATATATATAAATAATGTGGAAAAGAGGAGAAATTGTTCCTTAGGAGAAATTTCTCCTCTTTTCCACATTTTTTTTTGTTACCTGTTCTTAGATTTCAATGTTAAAACAGGGACCAGACTTTCACTTCAATATAAGCGGTTATTCGAGATATGCGAGGTCGAGATAACGAGGGCCGACTGTAGTACATTGTGCAGAAGGCAGAAAGTATCTACGGATATGGATTATTGTGGCCCTCGTATTAAAGTATTTACAAATGCCTCATTAAAAGTTTTCGATAATACCTTCCATACAGATACAAAACAAACATTGTGATAGATTTCAATATATTTTCAGAATGGCATAATCGAACGGGTCCATTAAATTGTGTGTAATAGCGTAATCTTATTTATGACGTGAACTACAATGAAAGTAAATTATTGTATAAACAGTAGAAAAGAGTTCATATCATCTCTACAAATAGACGTATAATGATTTTGATGTTGTCTTCAATAACGTTAATATAAATAAGTATTAATAAAGGTCCTAGGACACTGCCCTGTGGAATCCCACTTGTCAATTTAGTCCAATTTGACTACTCAGAGTTCACCGCAACACGTTGCTTTAGATTTTTTCCCCCGATAGCTCAAGAAAACGAATATTTGGGGTATCCTTTGAAAATTTTTCTTATTAAATATATGAGGATAAAGAAGGCCAAAAATCAGCTTATGTATTCGTGTAGGACCTTCATTAAGAAGACTTGATGTTTGTAGATCTTCTGCAATTTTTTAATCAGGGATACATAGTTTGTGACTTTCTGTTTGCGTTCCTGTATGCAAGTCACTTTTTGAAAATAGGTATACTCTAAAAGGAAAGAATTTGCTCCCCGTGGGAGCAAATTCTTTTCTTTTAGAGTATACCCTTTTCAAAAGGGAGCAAAAACAATTTTGACAGAGCTGACTCTCCTGAAAGTATCCAATGTTCCTCAGTGGGCTACTTGATACTGTTGTATGAATAAACAGAAAATGACTTGATTAGACTGCCCGTCATACAAAGGTATATATGAGTCTTCGCTGGGCGCGCATGTCAGACAGCATATTGTCTCAGCGTTATGTACTTATATTTGTTTAGCCTTACAAACATATTATATCTGTAAACATATACATAACGTTGTAAACATATTATACACGAACCGGGGCGCAGCATTTCCTAGAAGATTGCATGTGAGCCCAGCGAAGTCAGATCAGACTGCGTCTCCATGCAGGCTGATCAGAGTCTTTGATGTCTGCATGAAGATTTTTTTTTTTGATTTGGGTTTTACGCCCTTTCAAGAATATTTCACTTATATCGAGCCGATCGTTCATCAAAGGTGGGCGAAAACCGGAGAACCCGGGGAAAAACCACCTGACCATCCGTAAGCAGAACTTGGCTTTCCCACATGTGACCCGAGCGAGGCTCGAGCCACAGCGGGTCTGCATGAAGACGCTTTGGATCCTTGACTACCCACAGAGTGCCCTGCAAAGACTTTTATTTAGAATTATCATATTTAGAACTTTTGCTGTATCTTTCTCATTAAGCAACATGTTTTTTTTTCTCACATTGTTTAAGTGTTTAAGTTTCTGTTCTCTTCTTAAACTTAACATGTTCAATATGTATTTAATTTTTTCTACATTTCATTGAACAGTAAATCATACTATTCATAAAATGTCTAGTAGTAAATTTCACTGATATTGGAACTTATCATGTATAATATATCCCTAAGCTTTGTTAACAATTTATTGACCTGCTATACGGAGAAGAACCAAATAAGCATTATGTGCTTCCGTTCCAATCCTTAAATATTGTATTGTTACTATTATCATATTATATTTTTACAGACTGTGTTTATACCAAATACTTTTATCAGATTACAAGGATGCTCAGGCAGATCTGAGTCTTTCTTGGGCGCGCATGCAGTCTTATCGAAAATGCTTGTTCCGGCTCATTTTTCATAGTGGTAAATTGGTAATCCCTGCATAATTAATCTCACCATGTGCCTTCTATAAATTTAGCATCGGAAATCTGTTTTTGCAATATTAAAATAGAAATAGAGGCAAGAAAAATCGTAAAGAAATGACACAAAACGTAAAGAATTGACATAAGAATAAACCATTGTTTGCATAAACCACCAAAACACGTATGTGTATAAAATAAAAGTCTCACAAAAGAACGAAAATCAGAGACTCCGTTTTATTAAGTATCTTCATATGCAGCAAATGTTGTTTGCGAGGCTACACACGCCCCCTTTCCCCTAGCATCAGCTTATGTGGTATTCGATTTTAAAAGTAACCTAAATGGGCTCAATTACCACAAGGAAAATAAAACACAGAAAATTGCACGAGCTTGCAACAGGTGGGGAAGCACGATTACGAAAACACGCCTATTCAAATATATCAAAAAAATTACAACCGAAAAAGGAACATTTTCAGATAAAAAATTCTGATATTTTTCATATTCCTGCTAAAAACATAGATTGTGGTTACTCGTTAGAACCGCCTCGTCGAGGCGGTTCTAACGAGTACCCACAATCTATGTTTTTGAGCAGAAATAAGAAAAATAACAAATACCCTGTAAACTCCAGTTTTACTATATAAAAGTGGGGTTTGAGGGTATCAAAATTATATAGGCTTGTTTTCGTAATGGTTAGCTCTTCTGTCTGCGAACTGTTATTCCTTCTACCTGATCCTCCTATATCTCCCGCTTCCCTCACATTTACCAGCTTTTTTGTCTCCCTTCTTTTGGGAGACGACACAAAAGATCCATAAGGGTTGACCTGTCGTTTAACAAGAAAGCCGACATGTGTACCTTTCGCTATTTGTATGCAATAGCTTTTTCTTCCTGCGACACGCCAACAGTACATCGGTCAGTAAGTTCGCGGGACAATACATCAATACAGCTGCTATTCTATTACTTCAATTATTTCAAACGCCACAAACTATAACTCCAGAACAAGTGAATATACGACCTCTTCAAAGAACATGTGTACTTTTCCACTATTTTGTTGGATAGGGCTAAAATCAAAATAAAACCACAGTCAGCTGTGGTTTATCTAAACGGGCAATTTCTGTCTCGCCACTGTAACACTCAGCAGGCACGTAACGCTCAGACAACGTCGAATCAACCTTGATGTAACGTCATGCAGGAAATATTGTTATGGACTTTCAAGAACTTGCGAGTGACTGTTTTTTACTGTCTTAAAGGGGAACGCTATATAAGTTGTATGTATATCTTGGACTAAAGTTCTTAACAAGCCATTTATTTTGATGCAAGAGTTTTCAAAATCGGCCTAGAAATAAGGAAGTTATGGTGGTTTGAATATATTTAAAATGGCTGTCATGGATGCCACCATATTGTAAGCTTTGTGACGTCATACAGCCCAAATTAAATAAGCAAAACCAAATTATAGAGGGTTTTTAAGAATAATTTTGCTACAAATTTTTTTATAATCTTTGAATTCTAGTGACAAGCAATCATTTCCCCCAAAATAAACAAAAACTTTATGAGAATAACTACCTTTATGTAACGAATTTTAATTTTTATGAAGCCTCATTAAATATTCAAAATGGGGCCCATTCCACCAATGTTAAAATATTCAATTTATATAACTTACTTAATTTTTCACCGATTTTGATCAAATTTGTGTCAAAATTCATTGTTTTTAAAATTCTTTACTTAAAGCACGATACATTTTAAGGTTGCGTTCCCCTTTAATCTTGTTCATTTTGAATGTATGTCATTTTTTATTGATTAATAGATTTCTTATATTTTAACAGCTAGTTATGGAAAATTCATTGTTCCGGATTCGTCACAAAGCCAGAGCGATCCATGACCAAACCAGAATTGTCAGTTTCTTGCCCGACTATGATACGACAGTAGAAGATTCCAAACAAGGCTGTCATGGGCGCCGCCATTGTTGGGAGTTTGTGACGTCATTTGCTCCTAATTAAATATGCATAAACTGAATAACTCACATATGCAAAATCATCAAATGCTATCTTTCTGCATATGTCTTATTTTCCCTAAAAGTGCATTGTTTTCTGTCTAACAGAAACTTTGATTATCATTTTAGAAGTTTTCAGTCCCTCATTAAATATTCAAAATGGCGGCGCCATGTTGACAATTACAAAAACTAAAAACTCCAATAACTTCCTCATTTTTCGATTGAGTTTGATAAAACTGGCACCAAAATGTTCAGTTTGTAAATATCTTGAACGTCAGACATACTTTATATTTTGTTAGTGTTTGCCTTTAATAAGTCCTCTGCTGCTAGCATTAATTTGAAAGCAGTTCAATTAAAATGTCTGCAAATGATAGATCCCGAACACAGATATTATTATGTATTACGAAGTAACATTTATAATACACACCTTGCATTAGTTCATTTCAAATTTCTGTCACAGCTGCAATGCGAATCTAACTGATGCGGCTTCATTACTGCTTACGAAGAGTCTCAATAAAACCGATACTCCCATTTTCTGTCCGCAATGTATTCTTTGTTTCCAAAGGCAAACTTATAGCTTTAGTAACCCATTTATGCCTAGTAGACTATCCTACCACAACTCTTTGGACCGGTCTATTTCCAGTGGGGGTTTCTAGACTAAAATGGGTAAAATGGATAAAATGAGAATGTTCTTGCTGGGATTTCTAAGACGGTATGTTCTGATTACCCAGCGTGCTAAATTGATTACCCGGCGTACTAAGCGTTGAATTACTTGGTCATACATGCAATGGCCTAAAAGTTCGGAAGACGTTTGGATTGTCTGTTAATGTCTATAAATACAAGTATTAGCTTTCAGAAAAAAAAGCTTGGTAGCTTTTTGTGAAAGCTAAAACTTGGTTATAATAACGTTGAGCAGTCCATGTAAAAAAACATTGGAACGGAAAGCTAATACTTGGTTTTCCGGAGCAATTGCAAACTCTAAAATTGTCTGTGCCTATGGGCGTAGACAATAATGGCTGGCTGGCAAACATTATAGGAACGATTTTCTTGTTTTGTGGATTTTATCGATGTGTAAACACCGGAGAATCACTCACAAACTGAATAAGGATCTGGCCTTAAACCTTTTTTCAGGCTCAACTCAGCTGAGCATGAAATTTTCTCTGCTAATAAATATGAAAATGCCAACAATAGTTGGCATTTTCATATTTATTAGCAGAGAAAATTTCATGCTCCTAAAGTTGGCATTTTCATATTTATTAGCAGAAATATTTTCATGCTCAGCTATGTTAAGCAAGAAAGAATTTGGAATTTTTAGTAATTTTAGATTTATTAGCTGGGCAAATTTCATGCTCAACTGAGTTGAGCATGAAAAAAAAGTTTCATAACTTCGCGGCCTGATCCTGACACATCATATGTTGTGTAATTGATATCAATGTAATAGAAGGAATAAAATATTGTTTAAACTGAACCGAATAAAGCCCATGCGGCTAAGGTTTTATTTGTGAGTGATTTGCTGGGTTTTCAACAATAATAAAATCCATTTCTTAATATTCCAGCTTAGGTTGAAAGTGTGACTTAGATAGCCTATTTGAAATCTACGCAAAGAAACTAGTTCCAAGATTCCTTTGCAATGGATTTATTGTTTTGAATTTGCTCTCAGCCAATCAAATTTCGCTGAACTGATGTAAGCCTGTTGTGTTGAAATTGAAACGTTTAGTCCATTTAGGTGTCTAATCAGAAATTATTTCAAGCGGTTCTTGAAAATGCGCTATTTTTATTTTATTATTATTGGCCCTTCAGACAGGAATTGGTATTTTACGTGCTGGAGCTAGTTCTAATATCGGTTTGCGTTTGTACAATAACAAGATATTATTATGGGCGAAATATACGACAGATTTGGCACTAAGAAAAATTGATGTCATCTCTTGCACAGAGCGAGTGATTTACAGCGACATAAAATTGTCTTATCTCGTTCGGTTCCAATTTGTTCCAGGTTCGGTGCTTGTTTTGAGATGCCTCTTATACATTGTATTTTGATATGTCTTTCCGTATTATAAAAATTCCGTTGCCTTGAGATATTATCAGAACACATCCAAAGTCTAAAACTGACAAGTATTAGCTTTCACAAAAAAGCTTGATCTACGCTTAGCACACAATGTGTGCTATGCATAGATCAAGCTTTTTTTGTGAAAAGCCAATACTTGGTTATAATAACGTTGAGCAGTATGGAAAATAGCATTGGACCAGGCCATGACTTTTCATGTGCGTAGACAAAATTGGCTACCGTATTCGAACTGATTACCACGCATACCAATTTTTAAAAGCACAGTCAACCAATTCGGCCTTAGTCTTCAGATTACAGTCCATGTGCTTTTATCTACTTCTTTATATAAAAACAACAACAAAAAACATATGCTGCATAATTATGCACCTCATGAAGTCCTCCGCTAATCGTTCTTTTAAAGTGAGTCCTTATTAGGTGAATATTTTACTACAAGTTTTTTTTTAGTAATTTTACAACAACAAAAAAAAAAAAAAAAAAAAAAGAAAGAAAACAAAAACAAAAACAACAACAAAGAACCAACAACAACAAAAAGCACCGTAAGAGCACAGTGCAGTAATTAGGTAGAATACGGTATTTCAACACATGAACCATGATTGCACACTTCATTTATAACTTGGAATATTGGTTTTCTATAAAAAAAAGTAGGCAGGGTTTATATTAAAAAAAAAATTGTGCATTATCTGGTTTGTTTTTATTTCATCGCTGGAAAGTTAAGTCGATGCTAAATAAAGATCTTTAATCTTTTTAAAACAGCTTGTTTTGGCTTAAACTGTCTTGTAAAATCAGAAAATAAAAATGAATCTGCACAGATCAAATTTCCATTTTAGGCAAGCTAAGTAGATGCGCAGGATGATCTATCTGTGCAGGGTGCACATGTAGTCTTGTAGGAAATGCTGTGCCCCGGCTCAGGTATAAGGGAGCTGAATATATTAAATACGTCAATTTTGATGCACATAAGTCAACTGTTATGACATTTGACGTGATATTTTAAAACTAATTACGTGCAGCCATGAAGAATGTACATACATAATTTCCAGAATAATGACATTTCAGAGAAAGGTCGAAATAAGTAAAGCCGAAACTGTTTCTTATTAGGTGTTAAGTACCTTTTTATGTCTGTATATCATTACGAAAACACACCTATTCAAATATACTGAAAACTTTACCACTAAAAGATGAAAATTTTCAGATAAAAATTCAGATATTTTTCATATATCTGCTCAAAACATAGATTGATGGTACTCGTTAGAACCGCCTCGGCGAGGCGGTTCTAACGAATACCCACAATCTATGTTTTTGAGCAGAAATAAGAAAAATAATGTATACCCCTATGAACCCCAGTTTTACTATATAAAAGTGGGGTTTAAGGGGGTCAAAATTATATAGGCATGTTTTCGTGATGTTTTATGTTTGTTGTTGGTGTCTCAGACTTCACGTACAAACGCTTTAACCGTCTAATACTATTATGCGATGTGATAAATTTGTTATGATTATTTCCAAAATCAGCTCTGTAGCACAGTCCAAATACATCTGACTGCAGATTCAGGGATCACAAGTTCGAATCCCAGCTCAGCCATATAACTTACGTGGAAAATGATCATGACATCATTCTCGGCCATTCTCCCCTTCTACTGATTCAAGAACGCCAGTTGTCAGTTGGACGACAAGCCTGCTCAGGAAAAGTGTGAATAAGTTAACTGACGGGCTCATCATTCCCGGCCATGCTTCCCTTCTGCTGATTCAAGAAGGCCAGTTGTCAGTTGGACGACAAGCCTGCCGAGGAAAATTGTGAATAAGTTAACTGACGGGCTCACCATTCTCGGTAATTCACCCCTTCTGCTGATTCAAGAAGGCCAGTTGTCAGTTGAACGACAAGCCTGGCCAGGTTAAGTGTAAATAAGTTTGACTGGACTGTAAAACTCCTAACCAAATCAAACATTAAGTATTCGCCTACTGGTCTTGCGGTCGTGGGTTCGAATCCCATACGGGACAAAATTCTTTTTATGATCTCGCAATGGCCTTAACTGCGCCTCGAAATATTACTGAAGTGCGTAAGCACTAACGCGCTATACACATGTATACAACTTTATCAACAATTTATATGATAAATAAACACAAACACCACTGCTTCAGATAGAAACATTTTTCCACCGAAATGTGTTAATATATTTTTTATTTCTCCACAAAAACAATGTTGTGGGTATTCATTTGAAACGCCTCAAGGAGGCGCTTCTAATGAGTACCCACAACATACGTTTTCATGGAGAAATAAGAAAACTTATTGACTTGATGCTCCCTCTCATCTATAACTATGATATAACACAAACTCGGAAGTTGATCTTTTCTTGCTACAAACTGTTTTTGTCATCGATGACAAACTGACTAAAAGCGAGCTAGTTATATTGGGGGATATTAATTAGCCACGCTACGAGAAAATTGGGATTTTGGCGTACATGCGAACAGTTAATATCCAGATGAACCAACCGTTCGAAGCCGCACAACTGCTGTCTAAAGTATGCATGGATTCTATTAGCGGACAACGAAGGCTCTTATCAGACTGTGCGCATGCTCGTGTCTGATCAGGGCATTCGCTGTCGGCATATACCATAAAGACAATTTTTTCATATGTCACAGTCCAAATACAGTCAAACCTCGATAGCTCGAACATCGATGGCTCGTTTAACATGCCTAATTCGAACTCGTTTTTGAGTCCCTAAGAAATTCTGATGATAGCTCAAGAAAACAAATATTTCGGGAACTTTTCTTGTTTTATCATGAAATTTTATGTTGTGTGTACTCATCGGGGCGATTCTAATGAGTACACTTACATACCATTATTGTGTACAAAATCGAAAACATTTCCCTAATTTGTCGCTATTTGCTTCCTAATCTGGCACCATGATTAACCCTTAGTTGCTCGAACTAGTCCCAAAGATGTTCGAGTTATTGAGGTTCGACTGTATATTTTACCAGAAAAGAAACAACAGCTTTGAACTAAGATGAGACTTTTGAACCAAACCGCACTGACATCACGAAAACATACCTATATAATTCTGACCCCCTTAAACCCCACTTTTATACAGTAAAACGGGGGTTTACAGGGGTATAGATTATTTTTCTTATTTCTGTTAAAAACAGAGTGTGGGTGCTCGTTAGAACCTTCTAACGAGTACCCACAATCTATGTTTTGAGGAGAAATATAAAAAATATCAGAATTTTTTATCTGAAAATTTTTCTTTTTTTTTTTTGGTGGTAAAATTTTCAGTATATTTGAATAGGCGTGTTTTCGCAATGTATTGGCTACACAGAAACGTATTGTTGGTATTTGGTGCAATCGCTAAGCAATTCCAGTGAATATGCATGACATTTTTTTTTCATAGGGGAAATAAGAATAGCCACAACATAATTTAATGGGGGAAAATACGAAAATTCATAACAGATGTTTACACGAAGAAATAAAAAATATCTTGGTGCCCCTCTTATCTATAGTTGCAAATACTTTGTCCTATGTGTCGTCCTTTGGGCATCTGGACCACAACAATTCAAATTCTGTAAAGTCTAAGTATCATGTATGCGCCGACAGTGAAGAACCCGACCAGTCGACGCGGACGCAGCTTTTCGAGTCTCAGATTTTTCGTAGATGGAGATATATCGGTTTTCCTACGCACATGCTCATATGAGTTCAATAAGCGGTCAAGGTAAGCAAAGTTGTGAAAAATAGCTGTTACTTTACTAGATAAGGCACTTCCTTTTTCAAACAAAATAAATTGGTATATTTCTTACTTTTCCATATAATATATATATATTTTGAGCAAACAAGCACATGTGGGTTCTCATGAGAATCGCATCAAGCTAATGATTCTAATGAGCAAACAATATATATTTTATATTGGAAAAAATATTCTAGCTCAAGATGGCACTTTTTTCCAATCAAAAATTGTCAATAATTTTCTTTCTTCTCCACGAAAACATATATTTTGGATAGGTACTCATTCGAAGCGCCTCGCCGAGGCGCTTCTAATGAGTACCCACAACATATGTTTACGTGGGGAAATAAGAGGGATATTTTCCTGGCACACTCTTAGCTGGAGCTATGACTATGTGGATATTTCCCTTATCTAGAACTCTCCTTTACTCTCTGCATTTGCATCACCCACAGTGGGAAATTCACGGTTCATTCAAAACGGGATTTTCGTTTTGACGAACCAAATAGACAACGAAACCTTCCGCATAGACGTGACCCGCTATGCGACTTTTCGACATAATTCTTCTACTTTTGACATTATATTTAACAAATGTTGCATATTCGATCACTAGTAGTCTGTAGTTAAATTGGGGAGATCATTTGGAAACAAACATTTACATATTAATGTTATTAGGTCTGTACGAATTCTGATTACCAGTGTGTACTTTCCTTACACTGTCATAGGGGCAGATAAATGTAGTTCCAGATAAGATGGGTATTCATATAATATTTTTATTATTATTTCTGCATGAAAACATACGTTGTGGGAACTCATTAGAAGCGTCTCGGCGAGGCGTCTCGGCGAGGCGCTTCTCATTACGAAAACACGCCTATTCAAATATATTGAGAATTTTACCAACAAAAAATGAACATTTTCAGATGAAAAATTCTGATATTTTTCTTATTTCTGCTCAAAACATAGATTGTAGATACTCGTTAGAAGGTGAGGCGGTTCTAACGAGTATCTACATTCTATGTTTTGAGCAGAAATAAGAAAAATAATGTATACCCTTGTAAACCCCAGTTTTACTATATAAAAGTGGGGTTTAAGGGGGTCAATATTATATAGGCATGTTTTCGTGATGTCATGAGCATCCACAAAATACGTTTTCATGCAGAAATAAGAAAATATCAGTATTTTTCAGTGGAAAGCGCGCCTTATCTAGAGATATGAATAAAATTGAAGGGATCATTTAGGTAAGTTTGGTTTGCATCACGAAAACATGCATATATAATATAAACCCCCTTAAACCCCACTTTTATACAGTAAAATTGGGGTTTACATGGGTAAACATTATTTTTCTTTTTCTGCTAAAAACATAGATTGTGGTACTCGTTAGAACCGCCTCGTCGAGGCGGTTCTAACAAGTACCCAAAATCTATGTTTTGAGCAGAAATATGAATAATATCAGATTTTTTATCTGAAAATTTTCATTATTTCGAGGTGAAATTTTCTATATATTTGAATAGGCGTGTTTTCGTAATTGTGACATTCTTGCAACAATGCACAATGCATATGTTGTGGTTATTAATGCATAGCTTGTGGTAACCAATGCATACTTTGTGGTTATAAATGCGTACCTTGCACAAATGCATAGCTTGTAGTGACCAATGCATATCGTATGGTTATCATTGGATTCACCTCACCAGGGCTAGTCCAGTGAGTACATAAAGGAGAAGTTTTTGTGCAAAAGATTACTAGAAATATTTTTTGATTTCTCATTTTATCTGGGCTTATGCCGTATGTTTTACTGATTTTGCCAGGCCTCATTATTATTATTTCCATATCTGACAACAAAAACAAACAAAAAAAGAAACACACACAAAAAAAAAAAAAAAAAACAAAGAAAAAAAAAACGTTTTTTTTTTTTTTTTTGTATTCATCACCATATAAATCACAGCGTATTTTTGACCTGGTATAATGGTATAATGTCAATCAATTTTCAGAGGAGTTGTTTAGAAGGAGTATGTATCTGTGATATTTTTTATTTCTCCTGAAAAAAAAAAACAACAACAACAAAACAATATATATTGTGAGTGTTCATTAGAAGCGCCAAGCTGAGACACTTTTAGACTCAAGCATAGTGGGTCCAGTTTAAAGAAGTGACAGTATGTAGAATGGGTCGGTGGCTCGTGCAAGTTTGTCACTAATTTTTAAAAAAATAAAACGAGAGGGAAACTTTGATGACTGGACAACATGTATTTTTCATTCTGTCTCCAGCAAATGGCATATTCAATTTCTCAGTTTGAAATATTCATTTTTATGTTCTCTAGGGTACACTTGGTGTGTTTCATTTCCGCTATTTGTTTTGCAGTACAGACAACTTTGTAACTTCCTTTTTTGCGTTCACGTGCATCAAACGTAAGGGTATTTTCCTATTTGAACGAAACTGCTCTAATGGGCAACAACTTTTTTCCTTTTAAAGCAGACCCCCTTTCAGGAGGGAGGCAAAATGCATTTTAAAAGAAAAACTTGGGAGGAGGAGCCAGGTGCCATTAAACTTGTCGACTGTTAAACATTTTATTTGTAGCAAGCTGAAGATATGAAAAAACAAAACAAAACAAAAAAAAAAAAAACAACAACAAAAAAAACACACACTCATGCCAGTAAAAAAATACATACTTAAACCTCGCATCGAAACGGGCTACATAATCTGTAAAATTATGACTAAACCTCGCATCGAAATGGTGCCAATTTATAGGGCTATTTTTTTTCACTCAGAGTTTTTTTCAGATGACCCGATTTGAGAGGCTTTTTTCTTATTGGACAGATCGTTGCAGTTCCCCTGAGCCCACAATCCACAACTTTCGTATCTCTCCGCAGTAATAACGTGATCTGAAAGCCGGATAACGCATTTTAATATATGCAGCTATGTCCCAGGCAAAATAATATCGACTAGGTGGTTTTGATAAAAAAAAGATAATAAAATATGCACGGCGTAATACGTGGAAAGGGCACTAATTGCGCATGCGTATAACGAAGGCGCGAATCAGACTGCGCATGCGCAGTCTGATCAGCGTTGCCCGCAACATAATCACTGTGTACTGAGGAGCACATTAAAGAACAGAGACGACCCTGATAAAACTAGGAGGACTGATCTGAGCTTTCGCTCCTTGCACTTGACATAAGAGCCCTTTTCTTACGTTAAGCGTCATGTGGTTAATAAGGTACTAAAGCAGGATGTTTCGTGGCAAGCGGATTACATACGTGGCAAAACGGTTCAAATACGAGGGGAATACTGAGACGAATCTTTATGGCTCTAAAATGCCTTGTATTTTTTACCAGGACGTACATGTATTTATATAATTGTTATACTTGTCCGTGAAAACAAGATAAATACTTGTTTTTTGTGTTTTTGTTTCGTTTTTTTTTTTTTTTTTTTTCACAAGAACGTGTGTAATGGGAACTCACAGAGGCGCAATACAAAACGTTGTTTTGTGAAGAAATGTGAAAATTAATTTTATGGGGTTTGTGGAGGGAGAGGGTTTAAACATTGGCTTATCCAGCCAGCGGTATGGTTTAGAAGAATAGGTGTGTTTACGCAGTATAAGATCTTGCAGAGGAGCAGGCTTGTTATTTGGCTTTACCATCACAAAAACATACCTATATAATTTTGACCCCCTTAAACCCCACTTTTATATAGTAAAACTGGGGTTTACAGGGGTATACATTATTTTTCTTATTTCTGCTCAAAAGCATAGATTGTGGGTACTCGTTAGAACCGCCTCGTTGAGGCGTTGAATTTTTTTTTTTTTTTTTTTAAATTTTCAATATATTTGAATAGATGTGTTTTCGTAATGCTAATCGCATATGCCCCGAACAAACTTTTGGCATGGTGTGGCTCAAACAAAAGTCTCCATATAAAGCACTTTTTAGCTAAAAAGTCGTCGTGCTACTAATACCATACAACCCCACAAATATGCTTTCTTGGAGATATAAAAAAAAAACAAAAAAAAAAAACAAAAAAAAAAACGCATTTCTGTTGATAGGCCTCTTATGCGGAGCTATGGAAACGGTCTGCATGTGTTTAACAAATATCCACTGGCTCAAGGATCTGATTAATTTGTTATGGTAACCATTATTTCTAGATAAGCTTCTAATAACGTATTACAATAACAGGAAATTCTTTACCTGCTTTGCACTGTACACAAGTTCCAATTATGCCGAGTGAACTCTTCTACCTCAACTCTTTGGATAGATTTATTTCCTATATAGGGGGTATCTGGTTAGTTTTTATTTTTCCATGGTCTATATGGGTTTCTGAAATTAATGCAAACAGTGTAGCCCCAGATCAGACGCCGCAGAACGCGGCGTCTGATCAGGGTCTGCACTGTTTGCCAATGTCCCTTTTAAGGGACACTAAGCTTATATGGGTAAACAGACAACAAATAACGGACATTTAACAAAAATAAGTTGCACAGACAACAGATCTTGACTATTCTCATGAAATGTCAAGTTCAATTTTCGGAAAACATATATAAATGCGATCTGTTAATACTTTAAATTATGTGCATAAGGGGTTTAAAGGAGAACTCAGTTGTTTGACCACTGCAGTTCGGGAGAATACCTCATAAAAACATCCGAATACTGAAATTATTTGGTGCCTGTTATAAGAAGTATATATAATATATATAATGCGCTTTCCTTTAAATAATATTTGCATTTCAATGACTTTTCTAAGTAGAATGCATATGTTTAGCGTGATATTAGCCAGGGCCCAGTTGTTCAAAACTAACGATGTCTTTAGTTAACATATCGTTAAAACTCTGGGCCCAGTTGTTCAAAGCTAACGAGTAACGATGTCGTTAGTTAACGATTCGTTAAAATTTACATCGAGTGATACGCAAATATGCTGAAATTTTTTGCTGAAAAAATGCGAGTAGCACATTTTTTCAGCAAAAAATATCAGAAAATTGTATACTGAATCTGCTAAAATAGTTAACGAAATGACCCTTAACGAGCTTGTTAAGCTAACGACGCTTTGAACAACTGGGCCCTGTGTGCTCCTTATTTATATATGGGCAACCCAATACCAAGTTAGGCAGGAAAACATATTGTGGACCTAGTATGATTCGGGGACACATGGAACATTGACAGCAACAGAAATGGCTTTGCCTTGGTCACAGCCGTTTTATTGTACATTAGGACCACAGAACGTTTGATCAGTAAACACACGGTACAAGTTATGTGACCAAACCTTTTTTAGGCAAGCATCGCAAACATGAATAATGTATAAGGACATATTCCAACGATAGGTGACCAAATGGCATGCATGATGGTTCCATGGCATGGGGACGTGGCTCTTTGATACAGTTTGTCTGTGCTACCGAAAATGCTTTGCCTTGGTCAAAAAAAAAAAGTATTGCCGCATATCGCGAACCTCAAAAGTTAGGTCCATGTTACAGCGTACAAGCTCGGTAATTTCAATCCATTATGGAAATCCTTTGGTGTAGTTCGATAGGGCTACCAAAAAAGCTTGGCCTTGGTCGAAAAAGTTCTACTATAAATATATTACGTATCTCAAAAAGTTTGATTTATGTAACAATGTACACGTACAAGTTATGTACCCAAACTGTTCATTTTAGGTAAGCATCGCATTCATAGGTAATTTATAACGGAACATTCCACGATAGCTGAATTAACCCTTGTTTTGCTGAACCCGGATATACCTGCCTTTGCAAACAGTGTAGGTCTAGATCAGTTGGCTTCTGAAGAAGCCAACTGATCTGGATCTACACTGTTTGCCATTCAGTATGTGAATTTATCTAAAAATGTGGATAAGGTTATCTGATTGGCTGAAAATTAGAAATAGGAGTGGCATCTTTATTAATTCAGCAGGACAAGGGTAAATTAATGGCCTGGTGATTTCATGATCTGGTGACATATGGTTCCTGTGATGCATTTTGACAGAACTACCGAAATTGCGTGGCCTTGCTAAAAAAGAATTACTGCATATCACCTATCTCACAACTTAGACATCACGATAACACGCCTAAATAATTTTGACCCCCATAAGCCCTACTTCTGTATAGTACAAATGGGGTTTACAAGGATAAACATTATTTCTCTTATTTTGCTAAAAAACATAGACGGGTACTCGTTAGAACCGCATCGTCAAGGCGGTTCTAACGAGTACCCACAATCTATGTTTTGAGCAGGAATATGAAAACTATCAGAATTTTTTATTTGAAAATTTTCTTTTTTTGGTTGTAACATTTTCAAGATACTTGAATAGGCGTGTTTTCGTTATGTCTATGCGTCAGTGTAAAGATTTAGCAATTTAAATCCGTTATAATGGCATATGGAACATCCTTTGGTGTATTTTGATAGAGCTACCGTAAATGCTTCAAACTGGTGGAAAAAAAATGTCATATTCATATATGACGTACCTCAAAACTTTTGAAACCAAACTGTTCATTTTAGGCAATCATCGCATACATGCTTAATGTATAACGGAATGTTCCAGTGACAGGTAAACTAATGACATGATAACTAGAATAATCATGAACCAGGATATTTTGAGTCATTTCCTGGATATTGATATTATAATAGGCCTTCCCAAACACTAATCGACTTTATGCATAAAACATTATGTGGAAGATGTAGACAGATCAGCTGTACATTCTCGTCTCAGATCAGTGGTTTCGCTGACCACTATCATTCAGCCTCCTTATGGGTGACCTGAGGCTGTGCGCATGCGCAGCCTCATCTTCATTTTTGTTGGTCGCTTACATCACTGATCGTATAAGGTCGTTTTACTGAACAGTTAATTGAGCCGTTGATATGTAAAGAGGGCCCCTTATGCCATGTGTAAAGAGGCAACTTGTACATCTGCACATTTTGATCGCTGTCTTTTTTTATCCTATTTCGTCCATATACAAGTATTTTTCTGTATGCAATGATTGTGTAAGCGGACAATGAAGATCCAGATCAGACTGCGCACGCGCAGTCTGATCTGGGTCTTCGTTGGCCGCACATGCGATTGGGACCCTTTCCTTGACATAGCTTAATTATATTATCTGCGATTTTTATTGGGTGATGACGTCTCATTAGGTGTTATTTGTCATTCATGTGTGGAATTTTTAAATCTTCCTGAAGTTTTCTGACCAACCTCAATGTTACAGACTGAAAATGAACTTTGACGTAAGTATCCTTATTACATTAACGGTACAATATGTCAAGTAAAAGTGTATTTGTATGCTGGAGTAAAGCATCAATGACTCGAACACCGACGGCTAGTTTACTGTTGCTATTATTAATAATTCGAACTAGAGTCCCTAAGAAATTCTTTCGATAGCTCTAGAAAACAAATATCTAGGGATGTTTTAGGTAAATTTTCTTATGTCATCATGAAAAAATGTGTTGTGTGCACTCATTAGAATCGCCTCATCAACATACCATTATCTTATAGAAGATCGAAAATACAACCCTAAATTATCCCCATTTGCCTACTGACCATAACCAGGCGATTATTTTTACCCCTCAGTGGCTCGAACTTTCTATGCCTCGAGCAAATTTTAAATGGTCCCAAAAATGTTTCAAGCCATAGAACTTCATTGTTTCAATGCCGACCGCACTGAAAAGGTTCAAGCTAAAACTGGATTTTTAAGGTAATAAGGCTCTTGAGGAACACGGAAGCTTCGACTCGGAAAAGTTAAAAAAATGTTGTTACTGCCAAAATATGTATATTTACTTATAATTTTGTATCTAATATTTTTTTTATCTCAGTTTCTCAGCCAGCCATCTTTATTAATGGAAGATCATCTCGCTGTCTTCAGTTTCTCCCCGGTGACCTATTTCTTCTTCTCCTCTCTATTCTGAGACTGCTGCCAGATTGTCCGAAGAAGATCCAATTCAAACAAGATTTTAGCAACACAAAGTTGAGCAAATGGTCTGCTAGTAAGAACTACAAGTAATTGGGAAATATGATCTTTTCCTGTGTGATTTAAAATTCATAAAAACTCTTTATAACATGGTGGCCATTTTTGCAAGTTTGCTGATTTTTGAATAACCGCTGACGTGCCCTCTTTATTACTCCTCTATTATTCGACGTCCATTTAGAGAACTGCATTTCTTTATTATCTTTAGAATTAACATAAAGAAAGAAAAGTAATTTATTCTATGTGTATATTTCTTTTATCATGGTTATCTCGACCTGTGTCCTCGACCATGTGCAATAATACCGATTAGTCTTGTCAGATTTGATAATTATTGCAAGAAGACCAAACAAGAGAGATACTAGTCCTATCATCTTGATTACCCCAAATAGTTGGTGTCATGTAAGGATTATGGATACAATTTCAGATCATCTGTCATAATTGTTTTGCCTCCCTTAAGAATCGGGTCTACTCTAAAAGGAAAGAATTTGCTCCTGACGGGAGCAATTCATTTCTTTTAGGGTAGACCCCTTTTCTGACAAGGATAGCTGTACATAAAACAGGAAGGAATAACACTTGTCTCCTTGTATTAAATGGCGGAAACAAAACTACTGTCCTTTCGACATCACTCGGAAATATGTTTTTTGTTTTGTCTGGCGTTTTATTTAAATGAAATAGTTTGTTCTGATTGAGCCTGTCTTATCAGAAACCATTTGTCTTTTCTATTTATGTGTTTTGTCCTCAAGCATTTGCCCTAAAATTAAATTTACGGCCAAAGAATGCAAAGGATGCAATGTCTATAATGTCTATGTGAGTTTTGGATATATTTCCTTTCATTACGAGAACATGCCTATTCAAATATATAGAAAATTTCATCTCCAAAAAACTGAAAAATTTCAGATAAAAAAATCTGATATTTTTCATATTTCTGCTCAAAACATAGATTGTGGGTACTCGTTAGAACCGCCTCGCCGAGGCGGTTCTAACGAGCACCCACAATCTATGTTTTGAGCAGAAATAAGAAAAATAATGTATACCCCTGTAAACCCCAGTTTTACTATATAAAAGTGGGGTTTAAGGGGGTCAAAATTATATAGGCGTGTTTTCGTGATGTCTTTGCTAATTTTAATTATTGATATTTCACATCAATATTGAAAAAAAAAAAATGTCCGAAAATTTGAACATACGGATCTTGTTGAAAACCTGCCTCAAATTTACATACCCTAGTACCGATTTCTGCATTACTTGCAGCAATTTTCATTATGGGAAAAAGTAAAAATATTTGATTTAAAACAACAACAACAACAACAACGACAAACAAACAAAACAAAACCAAAAGCAACAACAACAAAAAAACAACAACAAAACAACAACAACAAAAAAAAACAAAAAAAAAAAAAAAAAAAAAAACACACCCCCCCCCAAAAAAAAACAACAAAAAACAATGAATAGAAAAAAATATTCTTGCATCGGTAGTAATGACAAATGGTTATGCATTTAATCATGACAAAACGTTGCAACTTTACTTCTTCTGTGTAAAGCCCAAGCAAAAAACAAAAACGACTTACGAAAGATGTTGAAAGCAATGTGAGTGTAGCCAGTTCCTTTGTTCTATACAAAACTTATCCTAAAAAGATTTGAACTTGTGCAAATACAGGGGCGTAGCCAGGAACTTTATGAAGATGAAGCCTGCTAATAGATTCTCTGAGATTTCAGCCGAGGCACACCATTTCCTATAAGATTGCATGTGCGCCCAGTTCGCCTAAAGAAAGCTTCGATGTTTGGCCAAACTAGCGTAAAGCAATGACTCTAATCAGTCTGCGCATTTGCGCAGACTGATCTGAGTCATTGCTTAGCAGACATGTGGTCTTGTAGGAAATGCTGTGGCCCGGTCCATTTGATGTCATCTGAACAAGTTTGAGGTGAAAAATAAGGTTGAACTGCCAAATATATGTTGAAGCCTGGGCTTCATAGTTTCCGCTTGGCTATGCGCCTGAAGTACATTTGACGGTCTGATGAGGAGTCTCCTGGTATTGAGTGTTGTCACGGAATCCCAAACTGTGTAGGCCCTATTTAACTGCTCATTTAGGAATAGGTTGTTAGGGGTGCACACTGTTTGTGGAAGATGTTTTTTTGTTAGGAAAATGTTCCGCCATTGTGGACAAATTACATTTTCTTCGAATCAATTCTTTAACATATATTTTCGGACGTTCTGACTAATTGCCTAGTTACTGATATCCACATTTTTGTCATTCCTTCTTCTTCGACATTTTGTTGTATATAAGTTATATACATTTCAAGTGGTCAGCAAATAACCTTGCAGGCTGAATAAAAACAAAACTGCTCTTGGTGTTTATAATTAAACCATTCACTACCTAGAAAACCTTGAAGTAAAATAATAGAAGTATCGAGCATAAGTTTGAATTCCCCAGCACACATGCATAACATCTTTGATGGCGCTAGCATTGGACAAACTAAAAGTGATAAATGTGCGTAGACAGCCTATGGAAATAAACGACTTCAGAGGTAGGATTCGAAGACGTTTGGAGACTAAATATTTTGTCCACATCTTGTACTAGGAACTTCATACACATAGACTCATGATGGGTAACTATAATTATTTTACGAAATCGAAAATAGATGCAAACCACCGAATACTTTGCATTCCCTATGCGGTTCGCGAATATCAGGGTTCAGTTGTTCGAAACTAACGATGTCGTTAGTTAACGTGTCGTTAAAACTTTGATCATTAAATATGGCATATACGCTAATATTTTTGCTGACAAAAAAAATATGAGTAGCTACTCACATTTGTTTTAGCAGAAATAACTGTAAATTAGATATTGTACTTAGTAGAACAGTAAACAGTTTGACCACTATCGATAGCGCTCGTTAAGCTAACGATGCTTTGAACAACTGGGCCCAGATCTTTTATATCCACCAAAGACTGCATCTGCGCAGTGCTAGTTATAGTAAGGAGAAGAAATCTTTGCTAATTTTGTTACCTGCGAGACCCACTCGTACATTTTTCTGGGACTCGCAATGCTATACATGTGAGTCTTTTGACTCGCAAAAATACAGAAGAAAACTACTACACAAAACTATGTTAGGAACGCATGGTTTTATCATTGGACGCGGAGTCATTTAATGTCATCTCTGTGAATCTCAGATGTGCGAATCATAGAAGATGAAAAAAAAAAAATTATATTAAAATAGCCGGTTGCCTTGCGAAGGAGATGTATAACATTAATCGAAGTATTGTCATATTGTCATTAAAATTGTGGAAGGGGAGCATTTCTGTCTTAAAATTGAATCTGTAATACGTTACTTTGTATGTTCTGCAAGAAATTCGATTCAAATAAATAAATAAATAAACAGTCCCATAAAATAAGAAAACAACACCGAGGACATTTGTTAATGCAAGAGGCTGTTTTATACTTGTATAACTGTTTAGACTCTTGTTGTTTACAAATTTGTTAACCTAATTTGCATATAAATATGGAAATAAGGAATTTGGAATATTTGCTTTTAATTCTCATAATGTACAATTTTTTTTTTATTCAGTGATAGCTTCGTTGGATTTTTTTTTTCAATAAAAACCGTGTTTGGGATAGTCGGCATTTATCCATTTGTGAACAATATGATTCAAGCAAGCTTGCGTATCCACAGCCATGTAGTTTGGTCAGAATACCGACCTATCGTCTTTTATTACATGTGTAACACCAAACTATATTTTCTTTTAACATTTATATTGCGGACAGTAAGGATCTATTTGCAAGATGCGCATCACAACTTTCTCTGCTACTAACACTAACCATGCTATGGGCAAATCCAGCAGGCGACAAATTGATTATAATTTTTTTTATTATTTTTTTCAACGAAGACAGTTTATTACGAAAACATGCCTATTCAAATATACTGAAAATTTTACCACCAAAAAATGAAAATTTTCTGATAAAAATTCAGATTTTTTTTTATTTCTGCTCAAAACATAGATTGTGGGTACTCGTTAGAACCGCCTCGGTAAGGCGGTTCTAACGAGTACCCATAATCTATGTTTTGAGCAGAAATAAGAAAACTAATGTATACCCCTGTAAACCCCAGTTTTACTATATAAAAGTGGGGTTTAAGGGGGTCAAAATTATATAGGTATGTTTTCGTGATGTTATATGAAGTGTCTGATCCTATTTTCTAGGAAAAGTAAAAAAAAAATATTTCAAAGTGTCGTCTGATGAAATTTTTACCCAGCGTGCAAATTGCTAACGTATGAGAAAGGCCCATGCTATACACGAAGGCACATATCAATGCCCCCAGGTCAGCCTGTACATCCACACAGTCTGATCAAGGCTTTCTCTATTCGCAAAAATGTTCAACAAATATTCATTGATTTCGTAAGCAGGCAAATAAGATCCTAACCAGAATGCGTCGGCTGAGCTGGGCATTCACTTGCCCGCATTTTGCATAAGAGCATTTTACTTGCATTGCGAATCCAGTAGGAAATTATTGGTTCCTTCCACAACTATAATGAGCACCCTTCAAAATTTTCTGATACATTTTTTTTTTCTGGAAGTTTAAAGCATGGTCTTTAAAGTCTGTCTTCTGTTGATATTTGGCTTAACGCTTAGCACTATGGATAAAAATTTCAGCAGACAACATATTGAAATATTTTTCTTATTTTCTCCCAGAAAACATTTCTGGGAAAAATAAGTAAAATATAATCAATTTGTCGTCTGCTGAGCCCAGAGATTAGTAAATGTTAAAACACATTATTTCAATTCTAAGCAGGATGTTTCTTGTAAATTACCAGGAAGTCGGTAAAAAATGCTACCTTCTACTTGTTAATCTAACCTTTGTTAATGAAGAATGCTAAAAAAAAAAGAACCATAATCAGCATATCTGCCAATATTAAAAGCATGCATTTTATTACCAAGTGCAAGTTTTGTGGTTTTCCAGAGGGCTTATTAAGAAGGAATAGCGTGATAAATTCTGAGATGATTTTCACCAATTCTCCATAATAGCAGATGTTGTAGACACTCATTAGACACGCCTAATGAGGACCTACAACATATGTTTTTATGGAGGAAACGTACATTTCAAAGTTAAAAGATAATTTGTCCGCCATATTTGTATGTATGTTCCATGCAGCTCAAGGGCCAGCCTGGCATACCCCAGCTAGCATTCTACGTAAATCTACATCGGGCCGTCATCGGCCCGTCAGCTACCCTGACGGGCCGATGACGGCCCGATATAGATTTACGTAGAATGCTGACTGGGATGTTCGCAAATAAACTTATCTATCTATGTTTTTATGGAGATGTAAGAATAAAATACCCCTCCTTGACAAGCCCTATGCGGTTATAATATTGTTCAGATTTGATAGTCTGACAAGGAAGCGAAAGCGATTTCGTTTAAAATAATGAGGGTTTCACCGAAACTAATAAACTTCAAAACCACAAATTTTATCCTTAGGTGTAATTTCATTACAATCCATTTTAATGAGTCACAACAAGGGGCAGGTAAAATACAAAATCCTTATAAGGAAGTAATATGATCATGCGATCTTTGCTACGATATTCCGAGAATATGGTTTGGTACTGACGGGGCTGAGAAAACATTTAGGCGGCCATATTCTTCTTCTTGTTTCGTAGCTAATGTCCTGCCGCACCCGGTGAAACCGGTAATATATTGGTGACTGAAAAAGTGAAACCGGCGTTTTGTTGATGATGATGATAATAATAATAATAATAATAATAATAATAATAATAATAATAATAAAAGATCCAAGAATGCCCTTAACCTTTGCAATCAGAATAGTTTATTTAGGACATATTGTGGTATTTTATAAGGAAATAAATGATAATAAATAAACTTCATTTTTTAACACGCATTTCACTGGAAAATTCAGTAAACGCCGAACATCACGAAAATATACCTTTATAATTTTGACCCCATTTTTATATAATAAAACTGGGTTTACATTCGTTTTCTTATTTCTGCTCAAAAACAGATTGTGAGTACTGGTTAGAACCGCTTCGCCGAGGCACTTCTAACGAGTACCCACAATCTATGTTTTGAGCAGAAATATGAAAAAAATGTCAGAGGTTGTTATCTGAAGATTTTCATTTTTTTTTTTTTTTTGGGGGGGGGGGGGGGGGGGGGGGGGTAAAATTTCCAGTATATATAAATAGGCATGTTTTCGCAATGGATGGGTTTCAGACATCACAATAAGCTCATCTCTCCCAGTCCAAAATTAAAGAAGCATTTAACTGATGTCCGCTAATATTTGATTCCAGATTGCAGACCAAAAGAACAGAACGTCAAATTTCTGGAATTGCAATATTCTGATCAGATTTGATAATCTAAATACTGACCTTTACCAATCTCTTGGCAAATTCAGCAGACATTTTACGACATTTTATCGTCTGCTGGAAAAAAATCCCAGAATGCTTAGCGTTAGTTATGCAGATTAAGGAGACTGAATATATTGGTTAATTGCCGTTTATTTTTTCAAGGGCGACAACTTATGTGACTTCCTGGTAGCCTCTCTGCAAAGGAGTCTATTTTAATCCATTTCTGCCGAGTGGTCTCTTCTACCTTTACTCTTTGGACCAGTCCACTTTCAAATGAAGCGGTGTCTGGATAATTTTAGTATTACCATGTTTTATAGAAATTTCTGTGTTTTATGCAAACAGAGTATCTACAATGTTTGCCAATGTCCCTTTTAAGGGACGCTAGGCATAAATGGGTTAAAAGGAAAAACAATGAGGAGATCAAATTATTTCCTTTCAGGGCAGACCCCTGACAAAATGAAATTTAAAGAAGATTCGGATAAATGCTATCCAGCAGCGCCCCCTGAGCGAAGATTTTGTTAAAGCTGCGCGAATGCGTTTGTTGATCTAAGTTTTCACTAGGCACATATAAAGTATATTTTCTCAGTTTGCGACACGTCAGTTTATAAATCGGCTAATGTTGCAAAATTGTCTTCCAAAATCGCACTCGACATAGACAGATTTCTGTTTGAGACTTATAAATATTTTGTTTTCCAACTTTTAGAATGACAATGACAAATAATCCGACGGTCTAATGTTAGAAGTGATTACATATGCTTATTATTATTATTATTATTATTATACTGTTCTGTCATTTGTATCATTATAGAATTACTAACATAGGACTAATAAATATGTTGTTTGACAAATTATTAGTAAAAAAATGCCTCAGCAAATCGGTATTACTGAAATACAGAACAAAATGACATGCAAGCCTTCAACACCCTCTAACCCAGGCAATACATAACAGGCCAACTGAGAACATACCAGCAAAAACTGGCTTGATCGGAGGTTAACTTGAATAAAAATGCCATTACGGGGTTAAAAAAAAAAAAAAAAAAGAGATCGCCCGCTGCTAATATTCAGCCCAGCAAAGGTTGAAAATGTCTGAAGTTATGACAATCTCATTTTAATGTGTTGATGTTACATTATTTGTTGATTTGCAACTTAATTAGAGTACTTACGTTTATCACTATTATTTTTGTTATTAATATTATTGATTAATTTCGTTGCGCACTTTCGGGATTTTTTTTAGGAAATTTGTCTTTTATTTTCGTTGTTGTATTTACAATTTAAATGTCTCATCCCTACGGGATTCGAAATGTGAGCTGATCTGGTCAGTGTTCATATATTTTACAAAATATCACCCGTTGTTGCTGACTTGTCTTTGTTTTTGCTGAATGAATAAATGTGTTTAATTATTATGAAAATTGTGAGAAAACGACTTCAAAAGGCGAGATTCTTTATACATGACCATATTCTACTTGAGCAAAGTCATTGTAGTAATGTATATAAATCACTTAAAATATAGCAAATTTTGCGAGTATAGGGGTCCAGAACCTTATTCAGGAAAACTTATATATACGAGTAAAAGCATTACCTACCGGCTGAAGTTGAAATCAACGCCGTAAATCCGTATAGTCAACAATCCAATATCTTAAATCCAACATTTTATTCAATAAACATACACAGAAAATTATGATTTTAATTTCTCATGGTAGCTTAACAATTTAAGAACAGCGTGAAACAGTTGTCACATTCATATTATTTTTAAATTCCTTTAGAATAATTATAAAATAGAAATATATCCAAAATATTTCATAAAACACAGTGAGAATCACTATCCTTTATCATATATTTACAACGATTAATCCGATGTATAAAAATACAGTGGTAAAGAAAAGAATCACAATTCACACATTAAATAAAACACAGCTTTATTTTAAACGAATACCAACGACTGAGATTTTCGTCCGTGTTTCTCCGTCCGTTTTCTGCATGTCTCTGAATCCAACCAGGTTTAACATTCAGCCTTGCCGTGGTATAAGCGCAATACACATGAGTTATTGTTATTACAAGGCTGTCTATCAATAACGGTGAATACTCGCAGCTGATTGGCTAGTGCGATAAACCCTCGAGGACATATTTATCTCTCGCCGTTTCTAGATCCCCCAAGT
The DNA here is from genome assembly GCA_964016985.1 of Anodontia alba. Classification (NCBI taxonomy): domain Eukaryota; kingdom Metazoa; phylum Mollusca; class Bivalvia; order Lucinida; family Lucinidae; genus Anodontia; species Anodontia alba. The sequence goes on from OZ024822.1 coordinate 76,033,471, forward strand.
AAACAAAATGTGAACTCATATCGTTATGCATAGGAGTGTTCGATTTATTTTATAATCTCGCGGAATGAGGTAGCTTTATGGACGCTTATTATTGTGTGTTGGACTTAGGAATCTAAATTTATAATTAAACACACTGTAGTTGAATAAAATTCCACATAAAATTTCTATGGTTTAGTTTAGAAACGATAGCAACGCAAGGCTTCATCGATTGGGTGTCTAGAAACGGACCATGATATGCTTTTATCAAGTGATATCTGAATCCACTTTTATTTCACAGTTGAAAACCTGCCAGGTCTACCGCCTTTAATCACAGTATGTAGCTCAGCAAAGTGGGTTGTATTGCTTTTATTCGAGGCCTACTTGCCAATCTAAAGGATGTTTGTTTCTCACAAACGTGTAATGTGGATCTAGCGTGGATGAAAGGAACAGGCTCTCTAAATATATGTTTGTTGAGTTTATGTGGAGCTGCAAATTTACGGTCGTGTTATTTAGTGGGAATGACGTAGCCTGTGGTTATAAACAAAATTTGCACATGGACGCCTGCAATTGCACTTGGGGCTACAGCGTGCATTTGGTAGATGCATCCCAGCTAGGATTTTACTTACATCTATATCGGGCCTTTATCGGCCCGACAGGAATTCTGTCGGGCCGTTAACGGTCCGATAAATGTTAAGTAAAATACTGGGATTCGAGTTGCCAATGAACACTTTCAGACGTGCAGATGAAACCAAATACTTACGCAAAAAATGTAGATCCAGAAGACATGACCTGTAACCGGACCTGTCTCATCAGGATCGACACTGTTTGTCTTCCGCTTTTGATTTTTGACAAGCACCTCGGTTTGCAATAGTGGACATGTCCTAATTCAGAGATGGAATCGTCCATTCAGAAACTCGGGAATGAAAGTGTTTAACGCTCAGTCAAGCAGACGATATTTAAAATCTTCTATCTTTCCCCCTTGAAAGAAGGGCTTGGCGTTTCAGCTGTGTCAAACCTTTCATTCTGAGGAAGATATGAAAACTGCAACGATTTGTCGTCGCCTGTTTGTTCTGTCACTAGCGTTCATAGGTTTTATTCTCTTTCCCCACAAGAACCTCTATCAGTATTGATGAATGTAAACAGGATGTACTGGTTTCAAAATAGTGAAGGGGATTATTGTAACCGGGCAATGAAGGAGTCGGACTGTCATTTATGCTTCTGTGATCAATCTTTTACGACATCCAACAATAGCGGCATTAGATACTTGAAAACAGGCCAGTATTCAACTTAGTATAATTTGCGATGTGGACTCATTGTACGCATTGACAGAACGCCTCGTTGAAAGTGGTTATTTATAGCTGAGCTTATTTATCGGAATACACGACCAGTTGTGTATTAGTCCAGATGTGTTATCATGTTATTTTGCAATGAACCTGCCATCGACCCTAATCGATTTTCCATTATCTCGCAGAGGGGTCGTCTCAAACATATTCGGGTGCAGGTATCTGGTTTACTGAAACGAAAAAAAAAAAACAAAACAAAAAAAAAAAACAACAAAAAACAAAAAACATAGTATTGTTTGATCAGTATGTTTTTATTGTATGTAGCATTATGTTTTAGAGAGGTAAAACAATTTCAAATAAAAAACAAAGAAACAAAACAACACACGTACACACACATACATAAAAATATGGCATTTGTTTTATTACAATTAAAAAATCAGTAAAATAGTTAAACAAATGAGTATAAAGTAGTGATTCACTATAATTACCGCCGATGGATACTACAAATTTAAGTGTTGTTTAGTTTTGTATTTTGGTTCGAAATGGATATTACAAACTTAGATGGTATGTAGTTTGGTTCGAAAGGGATACTATAAATTTGAGCATTCTATATTTTGGTTTGAAAGGGATACATTATGAAAACAGGCCTATTCAATTATACTGAAAATTTTACCACCAAAAACGAAAATTTTCAAAGAAAAAATTCTGATATTTTTCACATTTCTGCTCAAAATATTGATTGTGGGTACTCGTTAGAACCGTCTCGGCAAGGCGGTTCTAACGAGTACCCACAATCTATGCTTTAGAACAGAAATAAGAAAAATAATGTATACCCCTGTAAACCCAGTTTTACCATATAAAAATGGGGTTTAAGGGGGGTCAAAATTTTATTGGTATGTTTACGTGATGTTACAAAATTTAGGCACGAAACTTTGTGAAACTTAGTAATTCGTATGGACTTTTACTTGTTTTATCCTTTTCTTTATATTGTAAATGGCAAGGTAAGTACTTTTAAAGAATATCAATTCATAGTTATTATCATGTATGTAACGCAAATGACCTTCATTCCATTTTTGAGGCAACGAAGGGCCAAATCAGCGGAGCCTTTGTTAGCACAAAACACGAGCAGGTTAGGCCCTTATCGGCCTGTGCATCTGTGCAGTCTGATCTCAGCCTTCTTTGTTCGTCAAGGATGTGTTGCTGCTGTCGGGTATACTACAGAGATGCCATCACGAAAACATGCCTATATAATATTGATCCCCTTAAACCCCACTTTTATATAGTAAAACTGGGGTTTACAGGGGTATACATTATTTTTCTTATTTCTGCTAAAAACATAGATTGTGGGTACTCGTTAGAACCGCCTCGCCGAGGCGGTTCTAAAGAGTACCCACAATCTATGTTTTGAGCAGAAATATGAAAAATATCAGAGTTTCTTATCTCAAAATTTTCAGTTTTTGGAGGTGAAATTTTCTTTATATTTGAATAGGCGTGTTTTCGTAATGAAACAGCTTGCACAGTTGCATAGACCAATCTAGGCTAACTGCTAAATTTGCACTAAGGGATATTTTATTTTGTTTGCGTAACACGGGCATTTTATTATATTATCTACATGGTTCATTTTATTTTTGGAAAATAAATTTTAAATACGGATATCTGTAGTTTTGGTTGATTATAATGTAATTTCATTATAAATTCGGTTTAGACAGTATATTTCAAACGAATTTAAATTTAAAGTCTAGCATCTGGCAAAAGACAATAGAAGCTGAACAAAAGCAGAACGCATATTTTTTAAACTTTCCTAAAGAAATGTTACTTTATACATTGTATGTATATAATTTGGAACGTAGGGTGCAAATAGTAATAATAATGTTAATGTCAGTAACTAGGCAATTAGTCAAAACGTCCGTAAATAGAATAAATTATATTCTTTTCCAAATGTTTTGACTGGTTGCCCAGTTACTTAGTATCATTAGTATCGTTCGTACCCTATTCTTTTCCGAGGGTTTGCTAAATTTAGGTTTAATTTCAAGTGTTCAGTAAATAAAATTGCATGCACACATGTGGTGGAAATTAAATTATTTACCATAACGAAAGTCGTAAAGAAAATAACAAAATTATTGAATATAAAATGCTGAGCTCATGAGAGCACATTCATAAAACAAAATTATTGGTTTAAACATTATTTAATTTGTACAGACTGACATTCATGTACAAAGTTTGAGACCTGGATAAAAATAAGACAGATTATACAAATGGAATTCAGAAGAACGTTTAATGATTTTTGTAGATATATATCCCGTATTTAAATAAGAATGGAGATATCAAGAATGCTATTTGTTAGGTCAGTCCTGAAAAAAAAATGGCTTTTTAGTGAGAGTAAAGAAGTCAGAAAATATAAGGAGATCACATAGACACAGAAGAATACACTATTAGATACATAAGTAGAGGAGGAGGGACAAAGAATAAGTAGTTATTTGACAGTTTAATAGTTACTTCAGACCTCTGCTACCCAATCGTTAATTAGACTTGGCGAATGTTAATCTTTGCAGGTATACCAGTCATTATGCCCAATCTTTAGATAGAAATTATTGATACATTACTGGCTAAGCGTATGGCGATCTTTCGTAAAAATTAAACAACAAAATCTAGAACAGCAGATGCGTAAATTTAACAACTTAATGTGTAAACTGTATCTTCCCATCATAATTAAATACTACCCTATTCGACGTAATTACCGTTCTGTGCCGATAGGGTTTTCAAAATAACTAGTAAAGAAAAAAAAAAAAAACAAAACAAAAAAAAAAAAACTAGCAAAATATCCACCTAATAAAGACACAGATCAACAGTGGACTTCATGATAGGATTATATGATGATGCTTATATGATATTTTTTCTTCTGTTTTTCTTTATAAAACCTATTTTGAGGGTACTCATTTAAATTGTCTCAATAAGTATAAAAGCATATGTTGTTGGCACTCATTTGAATTGCATCGAGGAAATCCAAATGAGTACTAACAACGTATGCTTTTATAAAGAAGCGGATATACATGGCTATAATCTGTAATCTGCTTGAAATGCTACGAAATCCCGTAAAGTTAGCTTAAGCCCCCAAGTTATTCATTACTGACCGTTCCAGGGTTCAAATTTAACTTTTTTGACAGCTTGCTAAAATTAGCAAGTGGCATTATTTCTTACTTGCTAAACCTTTCAGCCAACTTGCTTTTTTACACTTATAAACACTGTTAAATGTGGCTTTAAACCTTAGCACTCTGGGTAAAAATTTCAGCAGACATTTTAGAATATTTTTCTTATTTTTCCCAGAAAACAGGTTTTGACATTACATGCAAATTGTCTCCTATGGAGACAATTTGCATGCAATGTCAAAACCTGTTTTCTGGGAAAAATAAGAAAAATATCATCATTGCTTTTGGAAAAGAAATTGCAAAACTTCAGCAACAATGCCTCTGAGGTTCTGCCAATTAAAGAGAATCTTTCCAACTTGCTAGAATTAGCAAGCGATGGAAATTGCAGCTTGCTTTTTGAGGAAATTAACCAGCATTTAGCAAGTTAGCAAGTGCTAAAATTGATCCCTGCGTTCCAAGGCGGTACTTTCATTGTAGTACTTTTTGTTAATTGTTATATTGTGTTTCACTTTCTAATGTTTTTTCTTTTAATAATCGTGTAAGTTGATTATATATTCAGTTAAGTTTGAGTAACAGTACCCACCTTTTTGGAAAAGAGTTGCCAACTATGCTTGCCGTCAGTTCATTTTGTGGCTGCTTCATAGTGTTTGTCAATCTTTCCCTTTGGTGTTGGGGGCTTTATGTGGATCGGATTTTATCAGTTCCCGAGTTCTCTTATTTACTTTGACTGTGTGTTTCTAGGAGTATGTGCGATAATTAGATCGAAAACGGGATTTGTTGTATATAAGATGAGACATTTTCTATTTTCGGCATTTTGACTAATTTGGCTGATTCTGACATCAACATTGTAGAGTATTATTCATGCATCTAGAAAACATGCCTATATAATTTTGACCCCCTTAAACCCCATATTTATATAGTAAAACTGGGGTTTACAGGGGTAGCCATTATTTTTTCTTATTTCTGCTCAAAACATAGATTGTGGGTGAGCAGAAATATGGAAAATGTCAGGATTATTTATCTGAAAATTTTCATTTTTTGGTGGTAAAAATTTCAGTATGTTTTCGTAATGGACAACACAAAATAGCACATCTTAAACGGACAGAAAGGAACTTCAACAGAAATACCGCCTTGGAACGGTCCACAGAAAAACTGTTCGGGGCTTAATCTAGTTTTACAGACATCCTTTCCTCATACATTTCCAGCTGTACATTATATTGTTCGGTACACGTAGGGGTTCCCTAACTCATCAGTGGAGTGCTGACTAGTCACTAGCTGCCTTAATTTTCCAATTTCTCGTTCGTTATCTTGCACATCCCTGACACTTTATAACATACACCAAAGTTTTGCTTGATGACAAATGAGCGCTCAAAATTACATCTTCAATCATTAAATTTAAATTGACAAACTTGATCAAATACTTGCAAAGTCAACAGTTTGTTTTCAGTTGCATTTTTAATTGTAAATAAATCAAGTTACTGAAGTCTGCTTGTATTTTAGTTGGCATTAATATCTTATATTTATTTTTTCTTAAAAATTTTTTCATGGTATTGCGTTTTCCAAGAATGTATTATTATCTTTCGTATTCTAAGAATGAATTGATCTTTCGTAACCCAGAGCATTGCATGACTCCCTGATTATATGTAGAAAAACGGAGATGCTATTCTCTTTCATTTTTGGTTTGTAAGTTCTTAGGTAACTTTTGTTTTGTCCAACGTTATTTCAGCTGATATAAGGACAAACGACTCTTCCGCCTACTGAGGAATGACTTTAGTTCTTCCAATTTGATCCCAGCTAGCATTCTACGTAAATCTACATCGGGCCGTCATCGGCCCGTCAGCTACCCTGACGGACCGATGACGGCCCGATATAGATTTACGTAGAATGCTGACTGGGATTTTCTGTAATTTAAGTTTCCGAGCAAGGTCGCTAAAACTGTCGCAGAGCGAGCTATGTTGAAGCGGGAGAAAGCTTTGCTTGCTAAAAACACAAACGGAAAATGTCACACTGAGACAGTGGAAAAAACGCATTTTTTTTATAAAACAGTTTAAACCTGGGTTTAACAAAACGTTGGAAAAAGAACGAGTTAATTTACAAATAAGAATCAAGCACTTTATTTGTCAGGAACAGGGTAACGTGAAAATGACTGAAATGAAACAATGAAAGCATTGCGTTTAAAACACAGTACATTAAAAGTTTTATGGTTTAAAGGTCGGAAAACATGTCGCTAAGCGAACATTTTAGACTTGTATAAGCGGAAAAGTCTTTCAACGCAAACAGAAAATGTCAGACACACTGAGGCCATGGATAAAAAATAATCCTTCATAAAATAATTTAAAACATTAAAGAAACCTGAACCTAGTAAACATAAAATATCAACTGAAGTTACAAATAAGAATACAGTAACGTTAAAGTCACCAAATATCAAAACGTTTGTAAATCGAAATGAAAGCACGGGTGTTTTAAATACAATCTATTATATTTTATTGAACTTTAATCAGTGTTCCATATTGATCTGTTATTTAATTAATTTCTTTACATCTCCCTCTCTCTCTCTCTCTCTCTCGTCTTAAATTTAATATATTCACTAAGTTAAATGAATGACTAAATAAGGCGTTCAAGGTAAATATCACGACCAAGTATTCACAGAACACAAAGTGAACAGAACACAAAGTTAACTATAGTAAATTTCAAGATAACATTACCTCAACATGTTTATGCACAATTTGTTCTTCTCTGCCATAGCAGTTTATTTTTAATAATATAAAATAGGGGAACTGCACAATATTGACTTACTACGCCCTCTAATATAGATTTTTGTAGCGCAAATGACTGATAATAGTAACGAACGAAATGATTTTAACTTTGAGAACAAAACTACCAAGCAATTTTGTCCCCCTGTACCCCCAGATTTAAACTATGTAGTATAGGGGTAAATGACAGTCTAGATGACATAGACTTGTTAACATAACGATTTGAATATGTAATTAAGTCCAGCGGTAGGAGATACTCTGAATTTCGTCTGCTATATAGGCTGGGTCCCATCTAGTGATTACCACCCCCCCCGCAACACACACACACACACACACACACTGACACGCACACACACACACACACACACACACACACATATACGGTATTTCAGCCATACCAAAAAAATATCAGATATATCAGCCATACTAAAAATCATCTGCAGATATAAGCATACGAAAAAAAAACAAAACAAAAAAAAAACAAAAACTTTTCTTTCTTTTTATAGAAGTGGTTTTCATTTATTTTCCTGTATATGATTGTATTAGTAATACAAGTGCTTCAAACAGTTTTAAAAAAAAAGCTCCGTTTTTATTTTAATAGCATTGAACTGATCACAGCAGAAATAGAGCTGTTAAAACTGAATTAAAACAACTATTATTTCAACAGAAGGTTCTAACCCTGATTCTTACAATACCCACAAAAGTACCGAGAATTTTGAAAGGCTCCCAAAATAGTAAGTTTTGAAAGGGGCCCCCAAAATACCTGCAAATGGCCATTTCCCCGCAGAAAAGCCACTTTTCCCCTAAACCTCTCAAAAATAGTAAAATTCAAAATTCTAAACCCCTAAAAATAGTCCTAGCCTATGTACCAGGCAAAATTCAGAGTGCCCGCCCCTGAACCCTGGGTGATAAAGTTACTTTTATGTATTTTTGCAGAAATAATAATACACGGCTTAAACGTCAGCATTTCTCCTATAGTACTGGTGAAGTTTAACTGACTGTGGAGTTTTTACTGCAGGGAATCTATTGAAATGGGAGTCTTCATCTCAAAAGAAAAACGAACCAATAAACAAATATAATAAGTAAATAATAAACACTAAACAATCCTGGAAAATATACCTTTAATACATCGTTTTGCTAGTTAAGATATTTTGAATAAAAAGAGATCCCAATAACAAAGAGCTGAAAAGGCAGTACCATTTTCGCAACTATAAGCTTTTAATAGCTTGTTGAAATTATTTCTATACAGAACACATTTTTATAAGACAATTTCTTTTTTCTGAATCATAATCCTTAAAGCGCTAAGCAAAATTATCTGAATACGACAGTCTATGTTTTTAGTATTGTTTTAAGGGAAAAATAAGACTTGACATTGAATGTCAATAGATTATAAAGGAATGACCCTTGAGAGTAATAAACATAGTCATAAAAGTGAAAACAGCTGAAATGTCTAGGTTTCTGGACCAGACTAATTACTTTCCAGCTAGCATTCTTTATAAATCTATAGCGGGCCGTTATCGGCCCGTCAGCTACCCGACAAGCTATAGATTTATAAAGAATGCATTCTGGGTTTCAGCCAGTTAGAACTCATGAGTGACACCAAGTGGCATACACTTCTTATTTGCCACTTGGTGACACACATATAACTTTTCGAAAATGCTTTCACATAATAGTCAAAATATAAGTCAGTGAAGCTACCTAAGATCTAAGGCACGGTCTACCCGAAGTACAAAAAGAAGGAGAGATAAGGAACCAATTATGACAAAACAAACGCCACATATGAAACCACCGGCGCTCAAATGAAGAAGAACTGGAACAGAGGAACCGCCTTTGAACTGTCAGTAGGAAAACTACCAGGGGCTTAAAGGCTCCATATTCCTCAAAAATAGACATGTGTTTTATCCAAGAAAGGTATAATAAATTGATATATAGTATTAATAAATAAAAAAACTGTGGCATCTGACAGCCAGTAAAATGTCAGTTAGCCTCTCGTTTTTTTAACTGGATCAAAAATGAAATGATTTTTTATCGTATCTCTGAATTATTTCAAGAACGAGAGACTAACTGAAATTTTACAGGCTGTCAGGTGCCACATTTTATGATTGTATTAATACCATATATCAATTTATTAAACCTTTCTTGGATAATAAATTGTCCATTTTTGAGGAATATGGAGCCTTTAAGCCAGCTAAGTTTTCTCTGAAAATAATTAAGATTCAAAGTATCGTCTGTTGTAGTTGTGATTAGAGCTTTAAGAGTTAAACTTAATTGTATATGAATTGTATCTTGTAAATATATATGTTTTGTTAGATTTTTAAATACAATTAAGCATACCTGTATATAAATTAAGGTATTTTCCATTTATACCAACTGAAAGTTCTTCCATTAATTATTAAATTCATTAAATCAATAATTTTCCTTAATGTCAATATTCATTTGATGGTTTGGCTGACGGAAATAAAAGTACAGTCGAACCTCGTTATCTCGAACTCGCTTATTTCGAATTACCGCTTATCTCGAAGTGAAAATCTGGTCCCTATTTTAACATGAAACTATGACAACAGGTAACAAAATAATGTGGAAAAGAGGAGAAATTGCTCCTAAGGAGCAATTTCTCCTTTTTTCCACATTATTTTATATATATATTTCTAACTTCAGGAGTCAAATTACATATTCATTTGTTAAATGTGGTTGTTCAGTTTATCGTTTTCCTCTCTCTCTCAACTCTGATATGTCGAAGTACGGATATCTCGAAGTGTTTCAGTGAGTCCCTTGGAATTCGAGATAACGAGAGTCGACTGTAATTAGTTAGTGACAAACATGCATAACCTTCGTAAATTGAATTTAATTTTATATACGGTAAAACACGATCCATCCCAGTCGGCATTCTTTATAAATCTATAGCGGGCCGTTATCGGCCCGTCAGGGTAGCTGACGGGCCGATAACGGCCCGCTATAGATTTATAAAGAATGCTAGCTGGGATGATGCAAACATTCTAATTGCGATAAAAAGAAAGGCCTAAAATAATGACAAAAAAAGTGTGTGTTTCAGGTTACCAAACCGTGCCTATTTTTTTCACCACCGACCCTAAAGGTTGTTTTTTTTTTATTATTTTTTTAGGGATTTCCCTGTTCGGCCATATTGTTTTCTTATCAAACATAAAATTTTTTTTTACCAATTTAAAGAAATTTTTGAACCTACCGTCCCTATTTTAAAATTTTATTTAACCTGAAATACACATATTTTTATTTGGCCAAAGCATATTAATGTTTTCTTGCAATGCACGTCACAGTCGGCTACGCACAAATTGCATCCTTCAAAACAAGCCGTAACAGCAACAACAATAGTATAATAAAATAAGCATACTAATTTAGCATTAGAATTAATACTACTACTACTACTACTACTACTACTAATAATAATAATAATGCAAAAATCTAAATTATTTACTCCACACGAAGCACAGGAACGAGCAATGTCATAACAAAACCGCCGGCACACGGAGAAAGAACTGAAAGAGAGAAACCGCATTGGAACGGTAAGCAGAAAAACTTACTTGGGTGAGGATATGGGGTCAGTGGGGACCGGGCACCTAAACTAGATTTAAGTATGTAAATAGCATTACGTAATTCATATGATGCTAGCCGAACATTTTTGTAGATATTACAGCATATGAATCTAGGCTAAAAGTTTGGCGCCGGTAAAATCGATTTAAAGGCACGGTATTTTTAGTACTGACCGTTTTAGGCGTTGGGCCAAATGTTGTTCGTTCTTAGTGGGGCCTTGTGGCTGCTCGCTACGGGGCTTTTATTTTGTTTTGCCCTGTTGTCTTATTGTTATGTTTAATAGGTCCTGTCCGAGACTACCTCGTTGTAGAAGAGGGAACTGGTTGCTTTGCTTTTCGGTGGTCTAATCTGTAGTGTGTTCTTTGTTTCCAATCGTAATGACGTTAATTTTACTACACTACAGCTGGTGTTAGGGCCGTGTTTGGGCGGTAGAACGACTCCCCGTACTTTACCATAGTGCAGATTGCATTTCATTTCCTTTGGTATCATTGGGCCCATTGTGGTATATTTGAAAATGGAGTTCTGCTCATGTATACGCTAGAGGGCGTAAACAGTGTTGCAGAATTCATTACTGCTTATGAAGAGTCTCAATAAAACCGAGACTCCCTTTTTCTAATCTGTAGTGTATTCCTTGTTTCCAAAGGCAATCTTTTTGACGTTTATTTGTAACTTATGTTCTGTCCGGCGTAGTTTGTTTACTTTTCCCCTTAATGTCCTTGGTAGGCTGTTCTATAATTGTAACTCTTCCTAGACACCTTTACTATCTTTCAGGAAAGTCAGTTAACCCTTTCAGTCCTATAGACCATGAAATATACTTTTGCGAACAGTATAGATCCAGATGAGACTATTCTTAATTTGCGATTGCCCTATTTGCATCAGTGGACGTGTCAAAATTTCAAAGAAAGAAGAATCCACTTCTGAAACTCGTGGGTGAAAGGGTTAAGCCAATTAAGCGTGAGAAATGCAAGTTCGTCCCATTCGTTTTTTCTTTTTCGGTAGTATGGTGTTGACCTAAGGGGAGAAACGCCCGCTTAAGATTTTGCAACGCTCTAAGGGACAAAAAACTATATTGAGTAAGCTGACATTGACTTCTATTGCCTGTTTGTGATTTTGTATGTACTATGTTCTATTTCTATGAACAGTTTGTAAATTTCTTGATAAAGACATTGCAAACGGTGATTCATGTTTAATTGTTTTAGATCTTCACCATTCTTTGTCAAAATAAAAGCCTTACCGGACTTATTTTTATTGTCATATATATTCGACACAACATTTTTATTAAACTGTCTCTCGTCAGAAAAGTAAAATTCATAGCATGGTGCAAGGCTGCATTTCTATATCATCTTTTAACAATGAGTCTTGAGTATTTCGGAAATTTATAAAGTCGATATACACAAAGACAAAATTAGGAATGTCAGACAGCCATGGACCCAAAATAAATGGGATGTAATCAGGCGTCCATGGAAAGTACGCATTACGTGATAAGCATGCTTCGCCCTCTATGCCCTTTAGCCTGAACAGAAATTTGGGAAAACACGAGAACGGAAATGTCTGGGTATATTAAAAACAAACAATTACTTGCGAAGATGATAAGAATGGTAACCAGTTTATACTGTTTACTAGTAGATTAACTTATTTGTTAAAACAATGCGTGTTTTGTGTATTTTGCATTACTTTATATTCTTCTCGTGTTTTCACTTGAGTTAATTAAATGACAATGTATCGTCAGCAAACTAGTTGCAGACGAAAGAAAGTGAAGTGTATACTATGTTTAATACTTGGTAATACTTTTATCATGATAGAATTATTCAAACCGTGAACAAACATTTTGACCACATATCTCTTATATAATAACGCCAGTTTCCATTCGTTAAAGCTTTTAAAATGAATGACCATTGCGAGCAATGAGCAAACAGACGAAACTGAAAAAAGTCATGTTTTCCGGGACATACTAGCTAGTTTCGGCCAGTGACCCTCATATTGTTTCGGTTTCTATATAGCGTTTACATTCTATTGGGTCAGAATTAAGAGTAACCTGTCAACATCATTTTGCACATCCACCGAATTATAATCTGTGTATTTTTTTTTCAATTGATTGACAAAACAGTTATAGAAATACAGTCAAACTTCGATGACTCGAACATCTTTCGGACCATTGAAATTTGTCTAGACATGGGTAGTTCGTGCCTCAGAGATCTGAGGGTTAATCATAGCGCCAGGTCTGGAGGAAAATGGGGCAATGGATGTCTTTTCGGTCTTCGATAAACATGATAAAATAACGGTATGTTGAGTGTACTCGAAGCGATTCTAATGACTCCATACAAATTACATTTTCATGATAAGATAATAAAAATTTTCCTAATAATTTCCCCAATATTTGTTGCTTTGAGTAATCTGAAGAATTTCTTAGACATCACGAAAACATGCCTATATAATTTTGACCCCCCCCCCTTAAACCCCACTTTTATATAGTAAAAACTGGGGTTTACTCGTCGAGGCGGTTCTAACGAGTACCCACAATCTATGTTTTGAGCAAAAATATGAAAAATATCAGATTTTTTTAAAATGAAAATTCTCAGTTTTTGGTGGTAAAATTTTCAGTACATTCGAATAGGCATGTTTTCATAATGGATTCAGAAACTAGTTCGAAGCAGCCACGGTAAATGGTGTTCGAGTCGTCGGTTTTACTGTAAAGTAAACATGTACATGAATGTTGTAATAATGTTAAACTTTGAAGGTAAAAGGTAAGGAAATAAAGCTTTTAATGTGATTTTTACGAGCTCAAATAAATTGAATGTTCCGAAAGTATAAAGGTCCGTAAAGTGAAATTGCATTAGATAGTAATCTGTTAAGGCCAGAGCACTTTAACTAAATTGAAACTTGAACAAATATTTATGAAGGAATATTTTCACAAAATGTTCCGTCTTATTATACAATTTTATTTTAAGCACTCTGTATGGCTAAAGTATTTTCTATGAAACATCAAGTCTTATTTTCTGTTAAATTTAAAAAAAAAAATAAAAAAAAAAAAATAAATAAAAAAAAAATAATAATAATAAAAATAATAATAATATAATAATAATAATTGCGGTTTGCTTTTACAATTTATATTTAGTCAGCAGGTTTCAGCTTCGGAACCTTTCTGATACGTTTGTGCAAAATTAGGCTCTATCTCCTTTCACTAGGCCGTTTTATAAACAAAACGATTTCATAAATTGAGGTTTTATATGCAACCATAACAACTGACAGATTTATTCAGAATTAGTGCACCCCAAATGCACTATACACAGTTTAAATTGGGAATGGGGTAAAGAAAATGATGAGGACGGTGACGTGATATAATTATTAAGCTTTCATTTGTTTGTAAACAATATCAAAGGTCTCCTTAACATGCTGACCTAATACCAAATTGTCAATGGGTACTTTTATATTTCTTTCCGCATGTTCATTATGAAAACATGCCTATTCAAATATGCTGAAAATTTTACCTATAAAAAAAATGAAAATTTTCAGAAAAAAATTCTGATATTTTTCATATTTCTGCTCAAAACATAGATTGTGACACAATCTATGTTTTTGAGCAGAAATAAGAAAAATAATGTATACCCCTGTAAACCCCAGTTTTACTATATAAAAGTAGGGTTTAAGGGGGACAAAATTATATGTTTTCCTGATGTTTTTTTCTTTTTCTTGTTCAGGAAGTCATTGAATTCACAAGATCTAGGTACGAGTACATGTGCACATAAAAATAAAACAAGATAAAGAAAGAAAACTCAGAATAAGACAGATGTTGCAAGAATATATATAAAAAAGTTATATAATCGGACAGAACAGTCCAGAATACAAAAAAAAAAAAAAAAAAAAAATATAATAAAATAAATAAAAATCAAAAGAAAGAAAAAAAGAACAGTCCAGAATACGACAAAACAAAAAACAACAACAAAAAAACATACAAAAAACAAAAACAAACAAACAAAAAAAAACAAAAAAAAAACAAACAAAAAAAAACAGGAACAAAAACAAACAAACATACACACACAAAAGAAAGAAATAAAACATTTCATTGTCAGATACAGTGAATATACATTTCTCACCGCATGTTTTTTTTTTCTTGTTTATGAAATCATTGAATTTACAAGATCTTGGTACGAGTAAGAAGATATCACAAGATACTAATACTTACCTCTACACTGTTTGCCATTCTGTTTTTTTGTTTTTTTTTTTTTTTTAATTTTGACTGACATGCCAGTTTGCAACAGTGGACGTGTCCAAATTTAAAGATTGAAGAGTCCACATCAGAAATTCAGAGACGAATGTTACTTTAGTCTTATTCAGAGCTCTAGACAAGATGTAGTAAAGGGTATTTCTGCATTGAATTTTTGAAAATCAGTATTGATAAGGAAGTTGAGGGGGTAAAAATACTCAACGAAATTTTGGATTTCATCATTGAAATAAAATTTAGGGGGTAAAAATTTTCAGTGAACTATACATCTTTTAATATAAAGCAATTTCCATCGCATTGATGTTTTCGTGAGCAGTAGCATTGCATTAGATCAGAAAGGATTTAACCCTTAAGGCACCGATGACAAATTAGTGCATTCTAGGTTGTTTTGCTGTTGTTGTTGTTTTTCAGAGAAAGTAAAGCGTGTCATTTCATATGAATGGTCTGCTCAGCAAAACAATTAGAATTTTGAATATGCGTGGTAGTTTAAGAGTTAAGCATTGCAAAGGGGCATTTAAGTATTAAGCTTAAAAGCAGGTGGTTAAATACTCATTGTACCAAAATCTTATCTAAAGCACTGTTATTATAATATGCAATGACCATATTGTTTGAAATTATATTGTGCTCGAAAACGGGAATAAAACAACGAACTGTGATTCAGAATCGTCATGTCGTGCTTATTTTTCCTTTTTTGTTTTGTCATTCAATAAAATATAGTTCATGTAGCATACAGTATGTGTTACTGTTCATGTAAAATACAGATATGCTATACTTACTAATAATGCCAGGCGAGTCTGATAATTATTTTGACATTACGAAAACACGCCTATTCAAATATATTGAAAATTTCATCACCAAAAACTGAAAATTTTCCTCTAAAAACTTCTGATATTTTTCATATTTCTGCTCAAAACATAGATTATGGGTGCTCGTTAGAACCGCCTCGTCGAGGCGGTTCTAACGAGTACCCATAATGTATGTTTTTGAGCAGAAATAAGAAAAATAATGTATACCGCTGTAAACCCCAGTTTTACTATATAAAAGTGGGGTTTAAGGGGGTCAAAATTATATAGGTATGTTTTCGTGATGTAAGAATTACTTTTGTTACGTACATTTTGTATAATCAAAACGACATGTATAGCCAGTTCCGTATGAAATAAATCACGCAAACCACATCCTGATTTCTGAGTTCATGACTGTATCTGAATGCATTTATTGTGTTAAATGATAAATGATATACTAGATAAATATGACATCATATAACACGTGCTTACATATATGATGAAAAAGAAAGAAAAGTTCTAATAAAAATCTTAAACAGAAACCAAATGAATAAAGTTCTCCAGAATGGGCACAGGCATCCTTTCAAAACTTCCTGTTGTAACAGTAGAATTCATGGACTTGCAAGAAATATTTTAAAGTGTCTGAAACATCTTTAAAATAGTGTGATTTTTATAAGATACATGTAACAGTGTTTCACGAATAAACTGAACTCTCACCAATAAACCCTATAAAATTGTCTGTAGGTTCGTTGTTGTATATATTGAAAGTCAGAATAATTAACCGCTTCATCACGGAAATGGTAAATGAAGCCCCAAACAAAACTGAACCTTACTTGTGGTATTTTTCAGTTGCTTTTTCACGATACAATAATCAATTTTCACTGCGTAAAATCCGAGCGGATACGGAAATTAACAACCGTTTTCCGAAGACAAATCCATGCTAAAAATATCGACCAATCAGATGTTCGTGGAAACTGAGATGGCGGTGCCCGTGAACCGTCAATTAAACAGGAATGCAAACCAATAAAATACTGTCAAACTGCATTTTTCAAGGCTGCAATTTATAGGCAAACAATGATGAAGTGTATTTCCATCGTCTGCCTTAGATGAACGAAAGCAATGGCTCATTCGAGGTGGGAAGTTGGAAAAAAGAACTTGCAAATGCCATTGTTTTCCGCCAGCAGATGAGTTGTTAACTTGGGCATGTGATCAAAGTCCATGTGACTTTATTCTGATCGGATTTACAATGAACTGAATTATGCAACCACTATGAAATTTGCTGTTTTATAGAATTACCGATCCTTAGTATCAATGACGGAGAAAGTTGTAAGTCTCTGCGGAGAACCAAAAATGCAAAAAATATCAAATCGCCAAATAAACAATAATAAAAACAAAGTGATAAGAAATGCATACGAAATACTCCGGCGTTAGACAGTCTATATGCATAAAAAAACAAACCCAAAATAAATAAATAAATAAATAAATAAATAAATAAACAAATAAATATTTAAGGTTGCCGAGGAAATGCTTCAGTCACAAAGCACAGTCGTCCTGAGGCACTGAAAGAAGAAAAAGATGAAGTGCAAACAATGACAAGACACGGCCACACAGTTGCAATAAACG
Source organism: Anodontia alba (assembly GCA_964016985.1). Lineage (NCBI taxonomy): Eukaryota > Metazoa > Mollusca > Bivalvia > Lucinida > Lucinidae > Anodontia > Anodontia alba. Next base: position 76,050,826 of record OZ024822.1, read on the forward strand.
ACATATTAACAAAACTGTCGGCAACAGAGGAACCTCTAGACTGGCTCCACTGTATTTTTTTTTCTTATAACCCTATTTGATAATCCAGTAAAATAAAACCAAAATAATTCATCACTATAAAGGCTGGCCACTAGTGACCAGCCTTTATAGTCATGATATTATTTTGGTTTTATTTCAGTGACCAGCCTTTGTAGTCATTGTATTATTTCAGTTTTATTTTAGTGGATTATCAAACAGGATTATAAGAAAACAAATAGCCACAGGAGACTTGAGCCAGTCTCAGGAACCTTTTTGAACGGTTATACTTGTTTTACTCGATATAAACATTGCCTTTAATGTGTTCGGTCAGCGTATCCCCAGCAAACTGACAACGTCGCAGGAACGTCGGTACAACGTCGCTGCAACGTCGTAACGACGTTGTTGCGACGTTGTGTGTTTGCTGGGTGGTCCTCTATCGCATCAGTGAATCACAGTGAATCGCAGTAAAACACAAATACTCGCTCATGTCAAGAATATGGCAAACGGTTGTAAATGCAGAAAGACGTCCAGAACCAGGTAAGACGGATTTAAACATATATGAGCCGGGGTACACTAATTCCTACAATTTACATGTGCGCCAACGAAGACTCCGATCAGCTTGTGCATCAGCGCAGTCGTATCAGATTATTAGCTATGCATTCTATAAGTACATAGGGACCCAAAGCATCTTCATGAGGCCAGCGAAAACTCTGATCAGACTGCACGGATTCGCAGTCTTCAATAGGCGCGCATATAAAATTGTAGGAATGGATGTGACCCGGCTCACATTTTATATCTACATAATGTATACAAACATGTTTTCAGTCACGGAAACGAGATTTCAGTCACGAGAGTCACGCTGAGGCTTCGCATATGCGAAAGCAAATACCAAAGCCAGTTTGTTAGGTTTCCCAACACAGCTGTCATTTTATAATACTGTTAAGTATATTTTGTATGTAACCATTCTATTATTTATGATATGAAATGGCTATGTTGTTTGGCATACTGGCAAATATATTTTGTATGTAACAGTTTTATTATCGTATAATATGAAATGACTATTTTTGTATGGCATGTTTGTCATGTTGGTTAAAAAATGAATAAAAACCAAGAAACTTGCTATTGTTACTCAGCATTTACCATTTGCTACATTTGAATTCGATTTAAGGGGAATGGATTCACATCCAAGTGAGGCAGCTCTGTCAAAATAGTTTTTATCCCCCTTCTGAAAAAGGGTCTACTATGAAAAGAAAGAATTTGCTCCCAAAAGGGAGCAAAATCTTTCTTTTTAGAGTAGAACCCTTTTCAGAATGGGTTTGGTGTGTAGGAAGGCAGACATGAAGTCACAAAAGTTACCTCCCGCGTACAAAATTGTTGAAAATCTTCCAAGTGTATCCGGTCTCTTTAACCTTCCGATGAAAATATAGTTCGTGTAGTATTTAGACTATAGGTATAAATATAACTTTGTCCGGTGACCTGTGACTTCTGGTTTCAATTTTCTATTTAGCGTATTACAGCTGGGAACAGTAAGTCTCGGGTCACCTGACAAGGTATTATTTTTACCTACAGTAATATATATATTATTTACTGCGCCGTTTTATAGGTATAAATAAAACCTTGTCCGGTGACCTATGACGTTTGGTTTTAATTTTCTGTTTTACCTAATACAGCCTGTAATCACAAGCCTCAGGTCACCGGACTTGATTATTGTTTACTATACCCCTTTAACGTCCAAACACAGCAGCAGCAAACGAAACTCTAAAATAATTGTTATTATATTTTTAAAGGAATGAACGTCTGCTACAATTTTCAATGGAGACTTAAGGGGGCTAGATACACACTCAGGGGGAGAAAACTCTTCCAAATATTTTGTGACTGTTCTGAAACCGGATGTACAGAGAAGGGAAATAATTTGCTAAAAAGGGAGCAATTATTTTACTTACAGCATCAACCCTTTTCAGAAGGGGCTTTGTATGGGCTTGGTGTGCAGGAATGCAAACAGGAAGTGACAAAAGTTATTTCCATTGTAAAACTGGCTGAAAATCTACAAGTGTATTCAGTCCCTTTAAGGGTTACGCATAGGTCTAGATAAGGGAGGGTATCCGGCAAATACTTTTCTTATTTCTCCACGAATGTTGTGGGTACTCATTAGAAGCGCCCCGGCGAGGCGCTTCTTCTGAGTACCCACAACATATGTTTTTGTGGAGAAATAAGAAAATATCAATACTTTGGATTGAAAAAAGCGTCTTAACTAGTGCTTTGGGGTAAATATATAATAGTTCCAAAACACTACAAGAAAACATTGATGCAAAGCATCAATACGTCGGGAAACTAATCAGTCATGCATTACTTAGCTCCCTATAGATCGTAGTATAGTGAAAAAAATGTTATAATTTATGAAAGGTTGTAATTTTATAAATTATCGAAATACTCCACGGTAAACAACATTATAGACGTTATCAGAGCTATGTAAAAAAAAAAAAAAAAAAAAAAAGAAATCAACTATGATCGTCTGTTTTCTAGCCCGCATACATAATTAGATGTTGCCATCCATAGCCTAGGCCGAACATACTATATCCGAAATCATCTATGTAGCAGTGTTTCGTTCTTTTCTCCACTCATAACATTCTCTTTCGGCCCAAATCTTTCCATGCTTGAATATCAAATTAAACTGTATTATTAAACCAGCTTATAATCCGTTCGATTTGAGAATGCATATTTCCAATTGTAAACAAGGAAAATATCTTTTGTTTCTTCTTCGTAGTACGAAGATAAAAATGAAATGAAAAAATTCAAACGTGTACGAATATTGACAGCAACAAGCCCATTTCAGGTCGGATGGTCAGTTTGGGGCTGCTACGGGAAAACTGCTTATTTCTCTTTTAAATGAGCAAAACCCACATTGCTACATTCATTCTACACAGTACTTCCCTTTTTTTATTTCACTATGTTACCAATAGCACAGTTCTCTGCTGCAAAAGTGTGACTTTGAATAATAATAATAAAAAAATGTGGGGGTGAATAGTTATATATAACCCCACTAAGAACCCCATAAAACTGGAAGAAAACCGATGTTCTCCAAATGCATACACATTTTACAAAAAAAAAAAACAACAAAAAACAAAACAAAACAAAAAAAAAAAAAAAAAAAAAAACAACCTCAAATAGATACGCCGGGCTCCAGCCCGTCGTAAATTATGTTTGGTGATGATAACTTGGTAATTTTGTCGTTGTTGCCCAAAACATTTTATTGTAGGTACAATATAGAATGACACGTGTGATTCTAATAGTATGGACTCCAATACTCAATGTTTGCTAACCCTAGCATCGGAAAGATATTCGATTTATTTTGATATAGGAAGAAAGCCTGGACATGTCTGTATATAAAACAACTGTATAGCAGATATGCATACATTGGCGGTTTCTATGGAAGCCAGATTGACACTTAACACATTCTAAGTATACAAAACCTTGTGTATTCAGGTAAAAATCATAAAGAAAGAAAGAAAGAAAAAAATGCTCAAAACAGAAAGCAGAATATTATTTCTCATGCTAGTATGCAAACATGACGTTATTACTGACCCCGGTTGTTTTCCACTTTTAAGGGAGTACCCCGTTTTCCTGTCTGACATCAATTTTGCGTTTCAAATATAAACCTTCTACCGTTTTCTATAGCCCTTTTTCTGTAGCCCGTACTAGAAGGGTATGCAGAAATGGATTAACACCAAAAAAATGTTCGTTTTTTTTTTCGTCCTGTATGGCGACTATAATAAACCTGTAAGAAAACGTTTGATTGCAAATTTTATGACACCATTTTAAATGACACGTGTTAAATTCTACCAGACATCTTTCGGGCATTCGTGCTTATGGTTTTTCAATATAAAATATTCGTATAGAAGACTTTATTGTACTTACGTAAGTCTTAAACATGCATGTTGAGGGGAATCGCCGCGCATTTTTTTCATGTCCATAATTTCAAACCTTTGCTGACGAGTTATTCTGGGCAAGAAGTTCTTAAGACCAAACATAATAATTGCCGTAATATTCGCATACTAAAATGTTCACCAAAATTCCATAAAATACACGCCGTTTTGCAAGATGCGACAAGAATTTTAAACAATCAGTGTAATTTATATTCAGACATCAATTATACAGGTTTATTTATCGCGAGTTGGGTGTATATTGGGTGTATTGTTTCTGTTAGTATATACGTGTGTACTATATGCTTCATGATTTCATAGTCGGGTTTCTCAATTCCTTTACCTTGCAAAAAAAAAAAAAAAAAAAAAAAAATAATAATAATAAACAAACTAGAAATGTGTCAAGATGACACGGATGCCCCCACCCAGGGCCATCCTCCACACGCAGGCATTTTGCAAAAAAATAGCCATCAGAAGAGATGGCAAACCCCCCAACCGCACCGCAAATGGCCGCCTTTTTTTTAATCTAGGGCATTAGAGATGTAATTTTTATAAAGGGATACACTTGTTTACCCTGCAATGGGTGATAACTCCACAACTGTGAATCAGACATAGAACTCTAAAACCATAAGTTGTGGAAACTGGATTTTGTGTTTTTCAACAAAGAAACTGAAAATAATGAGAAAAATAAGGCCCGTTGCCTGCAATGATTATAACTCTCAAACCGTAAAACTGGAAACTGGATTTTTTGTTTGCTAGTAAGTGATTTTCAACAAAGAATCCGAAAATACTGAAAAAAAAAAAAATAAGGCATGTTGCCTGCAAAGATTATAACTCTCAAACTGTAAGTCGTAGAAACTGGATTTTGTGTTTGCTAGAAAGTGATTTTCAACTTAAGAATCCAAAAATAATGAGAAATATAAGGCCCTTTGCCTGCAAGGCCTGTAACTCTTCATTCGTAAGTCTGAGAAACTCAATTTTGTGTTCGCTAGTAAGTGATTTTCAACAAAGAATCCAAAAATGAGAAAAATAAAGCCTGCTACGTGCATTGCTGATAAATCTGCATCCGCAGTATAAGTAAGGGAGATAACTCCAACACTCCGTAGGTCAGAGTTGTCCTTACATATTGTGACGCACCTAGTTTATGTTCTTTGCATCTCAACTAACTATCATTAAATGTCTCCACTGGTTAAAGAGTTATGGCCTGCACAAGATTTTACCCACAGGGGAGATAATTGAAAATAAATGGAGTAACGAGTAACCCATAGTTACAATTTTTAAATGCAACTCTCCTTCTTAATGTTCTGAGCATCCCTATCAATTATCACCAAAATATCTCAACTGGTAGAGAAGTTATGACCGTCAGCAAATTTAACAACTATGGAAGATAACTCAAAAATGGAGTCAGACTTGTCTTTTGTGTACATGCCATGCCTACTCAATGTCCTCTACAACTTGATGAAGTATCATAAAAAATATCTCAAAGGGTTTAAGAGTTATGGCCTACACAAGATTTAACAACTATAGCAGATAACTCCAGAATTGAGTCAGTTAGAGTTGTTGTTCTTGTATATGACACACCTACTCAATGTCCTCTACAACTTGATCAAGTATCATGATACTATCTCAAAGAGTTATTGAGTTATGGCCTGCACAAGATTTCATAACCGTGGGAGATAACTCCAGAACGCAGCCAGTTAGAGTCGTCATTCTTGTATGCGATACCCTACTCCATATCCTCTACCTATTGGTGAAGTATCATGAAAATAACTTACAGGGTTTTAGAGTTATAGGCCACACAATATTTAACAACTATGGGAGATAACCCAAAACGGAGTCAGCTAGAGTTGTTGTTCTTGTATGTGACACACCTACTCAGTGTCCTCTGCAACTTGATCTAGTATCATGAAAATATCTCAAAGGTTATTAAGTTATGGCCTGCACAAGATTTTATAACTATGGAGATAACTCAAGAACGCAGCAAGTTAGAGTTGTCTTTCTTGTACGCGACGCGCCTACTCCATGTCCTCTACCTAATGTTGAAGTATCATTTAAAATGCCTTATAGGGTTTTAGAGTTATGGGCCGCACAAGATTTAGCAATTATGGGAGGTAACTCCAAAACGGAGTCAGCTTGAGTTGTCTTTCTTGAACGCGACACGCCTACTCAATGTTGTTTCAGAGTTATGGTCCGCACAAAATTTACAATTTTGGGAGACTATGGGAGATAACTCCTGAACTAAGTCGATTAGAGTTGTGGTTCTTGCACGCGACACTCCTACCCAATGCCCTCTACAACCTGACAAAGTTTCATGAAAATAGCTCAAAGGGTATAGGAGTTATGGGCCGCACAAGGTTTCGTCTACAGACGGACGCCAGGGCGATCGCTATATCCCCCGAACCTGTCGGTCGGGGGATAAAAATTAAGTTGAAACAATATGACCCCTGAGGGACACAAGGTATGCGTCATTGAATACTTATTGTCAAAATGAAAAATAATATATATGGTTTAGGGGTGGGGATCTGAATAATTTCTGAGATATTTGGCTTTTGATGAAATGAAAGGGACAGGGCAGGGTGGGGCATGATCCCAGGGGTCGCAAGGTGTATGACATTGAATGCATCTCATCATAAGGAACAACAATACATAGGTTTAGGGTTTGGGATCTGAACAGTTTTCTGAGATATTACATATTAAATACTTTTACATTTTCTTAGGCCCACCCAGTAGCCCAACCCCGATCCAGAATCAGTAGCCTAAAACTTGCCCTTTCATCAACAACTAAACAGCTTTCCTCTGTGTAATTATTGTGCTAAATTTTAACTCTTCAGCCTCACCAGTGATACCATACTGATATTTTTAGTCACATTTTTGTATGTTTTCTTGGTGACATGTTATATATTTTGACCCCTAGCCCCGCCCACGGGCATGACCCTAGGGCAATCGTACCATGCATTGAAAGATCTTGCTCTAGGTAAGTATCATACCAAGTTTTCAACTTTCTAGCCCAAAAGGAATGAAAGTTATAAGCTGCAAGAGAAATGCGGACGTAAAATTGCATCTAAACTTGCAGGTAAACTTGAACCTGATTACGACTGTGACATACGCACGTACGGCGAAACGCTATATGCCCCACTCCTGCCTTCGGCAGGTGGGGGCATAAAAACGTAACCCTAGCATCGGAAAGATATACGGCTGAATTTTTATATATATAAAGCTTGGATATTGGTCCATACAAAACCGTTGTATAGCAGTGCGAAATTAATTGCATTTTTGAGAAACGCATGAATTTTGCATGATACTGGTCTAGAGTTTTGCCAAGAAACTGTAAGTTCTATTAAACGTATAGTACACATGTATATACCAACAGGTAAAATACATGTACACCCAAAATACACCCAACTCGCGATTCATTAATCTGTACATTTGATGTCTGAATATAAATTAGCACTGATTGTTTAAAATGTTTGTCACGTTTTGTAAAACGGCGTGTATTTTATGAAATTTTGATAAACATTTTAGTTTGCGGAAATTACTTCAAATATTGTGTTTGGTACTCATACTTCCTACAAAATATAGTTCGTCAACAAAGGTTTTGAAATTATGGATATGAAGAAATGCCCGGCGATTTCACTTAACATGCATGTTTAAGACTTACGTTAATACAATACAGGGTTCTATACGAATATTTGTTTATTGAAAAACATGAGCACGAACGCCCGAAAGATATCTGGTAAAATATAAAATGTGTCATTCAAAATGGTATAAAAAAATTTGCAATCAAACGGTTTCTTACAAGTTTATTGTAGCGGCCATATTGGATGAAAATTCGAAAATTTTTTGGTGTTAATCCATTTCTGTATACCCTTTTATATAGGCTATAGGAAACAGTAGAAGGTTTACTTGAAACGCAGTTTGCATGCGAAATTTAAGAATTCATGTCAGACAGGAAAACGGGGTACTGTCCCTTAAATACGGAAAACAACTAGGGGAGTCACTAATGACGTCATGTTTGCATAATCACATGAGAAAATAAACATTCTGCTTTCTGTTTTGAGCATTTTATCTTTCTTTTTTATGATTTTAACCTGAATACACAAGGTTTTGTATACTTAGAAATCGTTAAGTATCAACTGGGCCTTCATAGAAACGTTCGAATTCTCGTGAAAAGCAAAGAATACATATCTGCCATACATTTGTTTTATATACAAACATGTCCAGGCTTTCTTCCTATATCGAAATAAATCGTATATCATTCCGATGCTAGGGTTAGCAAAAATTGAGTACTAGGGTCCGTACTATAATAAAACTTACAGTTGCTTGGCAAAACGCTAAACCAGTATCATGCAAAAGGCATGCGTTTCTCCAATTAGTGTCGCATTGAAATACAGCGTTTTGAACCAATACCCAAGCTTTATACGAGTATACATATATACTAAAATTTTGTCGTATGTCTTTCCAGTTGTAGGTTAACGTTTTGTTTTTTGTTTTTTTGCAAGCTACAGGAATTCAGATACCCAACTTAACCCATTTGTGCCTAGTGGGGCAATGGCAAACTGTGTAGACCCAGATCAGACGCCACAGAACGCGGTGTCTGATCAGGGTCTACACTGTTTGCATTACACCTAGGAATTTCTTTAAAACATATCACAAAAAATAGCCAAACATCTTCTATTTGGAAATAGACCAGTCCAAATAGTTATGGTAGAAGAACCCACTCGACCCAGCTCGGGTCATATGTGGGAAAGCCAAGTTCTGCTTACGGATGGTCAGGTGATTTTTCTCCGGGTACTCCGGTTTTCGCCCACCTTCGATGAACGATCGGCTCGATATAAGTGAAATATCCTTGAAAGGGCCGTAAAACCCAAATCAAAAAAAAAAAAAAAAAGAACCCACTCGGCATAAATGGGTTAATAAATATCCATCAAGTTTGTTTTGATGGAAAAATAAGAAAGCATATGTTCTAGAAACTCCGTTAGAATGGAGCTGTCATCACCAAAACATTGTAGCAATCGGCTGTAAAAGTCACAGATTCAAACAAAACTGCGTGGACCCATTTATACCGAGTGGATTCTTCTACTTTAACTCTTTGGACAGGTTCATTTCCTATATAAGGGGTATCTGGTTAGCTTTTACTATTGTCATGTTTCGTAGAAATACCTGAACTTAATGCAAACAGTGTAGACCCTGATCAGACGCCACAGCGTCTGACCTTGGTCTACACTGTTTGCCAGTGTTCCTTTATGGGATACTAGAGTAATATGGATTAATACCAGCGAAATGCAGTGTAGCAGTTGTGAAAATTGAGCCAGGGCACAACATTTCCTATGAGATTGCATGTGCGCCCAGCGAAGACTCAGATCAGCCCGCGCATCCCGACCGTCTTCACAGGGCACTCTACGGGTAGCCAAGGATGCAAAACTTCTTCCTACAGACAGCGAAGATTCTGGTCAGACTGCTCGGATTTTGTTTTGACTGCAACCTACGGGTGCGTCAAGTAAAGCAGAAGCTCGTATGGTTCGTGGACGTTAGCAGGCAAAGCGCTCCATTGTGTCAGTTCTGGCGGACGGCAGCGTGTCTGCAAATAGTACCTAGAGCTGTTCTCTGGTGCAACCCGTGCAGAAGCTCGTATGGTTCGTGAAAGTAAGCAGGCAAAGCGTTCATTTGTGCCATTTCTGGCCGACGGCAGCGAGTCTGCAAACAGTACCTAAAGCTGTTCTCTGGTGCAACCAGTTGTAAAATAGTATGAAACAAAATACCGCGTTGATATTTGTTCGACCGTAAAATAGTTGCTTTTATTGATGCAATTCATTGGATAGAATATGAGATCTCGTCAACGAGAATAACGACTTATCTCAATGCTTTAGGTCACACAGGACCGTTCAAATGCTGTAATAATGAAAACAAAATGTTCCGGAACTTTAACAGGCCCTGAAGGCAGCCCTGTCGTATTTCTTGTAACTTCCTAAGTGATAAATGTGCACTCGTACTTCTCTTAGGCGAAGTTCATGTAAGCATTATATATTGAAAATGTGAGCGCATTTTGTTAATCTCAGATGTTTCCCTGTACCGTTGCAAAACCCCATACAATAGTAGCTATAAACCATGTGACTTGACAGAAACGACAAAGTAATCAGTACGGGCCTTAACCCTTAAAATGCCAAGAAAATCTGGAAATGTCGTCTGTTTATGTCGTCTGCTGAACAGTCTTGCAAACTTTTCAAACCTATTTTTGCATACAGGCAAACAGTATGGACCCTGATCAGAGCAGTCAGATCTGGGTCAACACTGTGTGCAAAAATGACTTTTAAAATCACAAGCAGATGATAAAGGAGATGACAATTGTTGCGATTGGCGCTTTAAGGGTTAAATTATATATTTTGTAATTATTTCACCACAATGGTTCCATCAGTCATAATGTGTTTCTCTGTTGTATAAATACAGACAGTCGTAATTTGTTTGTAAAGCAACTAACTACAAGAGCACCATTTCGGAACCGTGTGATTTAGGCTAAATTGTAAGTCGGTTACATTAAAAGGTCGACTGACTTTATGCTTTTCGTCATCAAAGGGAAATAGCCAAGGAGAATAAAATGCGTTCACACAATATATTAAGTTACCAGGGGTGGGAAACCAGGATTAATCCTGATTTCAGGATTGAGAACTTTCATTTTAAACATGAAATTTCACTTTTACACTTGTTCACAAGACCATCCTTACGTGTCAGAAGTAGTTATTTGGGTTAATATATATCTGAAATAACTTTTAAAAACTAATTATCAAACTAATCAACAGTAGTTGTAAAGCTCCACATAAGAGAGGGTATCCACATAATATTTTTCTTATTCTCAATAAAAAAGTATGTTGTGGGTATTCATTAGAAGCGCCTCGCCGAGGCGCTTCTAATGAATACCCACAACATATGTTTTTACTGAGAATAAGAAAATATTTGTAGTTTTTGGACTGAATGTTTAGATTTCAGGATTGATTATTAGCAGTTGTTCTCACCCCTGGATATCGCGGAGAGGCAACAAGAAGAAGGGACTAGGAGTAAATAATGACAAAGCCAAACAGCACATGTACAATAACTGACATTAGAACAAAGATGAACTGCAACAAAAGAATCACATTTGAATGGCCAGCAGAAAACAAAACTGAGGGGGTTGGGGAGAGGGAAGTGATTCGCCAATTTTAGCTTCCTGAGCTATGCTCAGGATGAGCTATTGTGGTCACTTTTTGTCCCTCGTCCGTCTGTCCAACTCCTCCAAAGCTCTTGAAGCGATTTGTCCCTAATAGGAATAGATAGGAATTTTGCTTGGGTGGGGGAGGGGGAAGGGGGGCGGGTGGAGCTAAAACAGTTAAAATTATGATCATCTGCACTTTTGTTTGGATGCGATCACAATCGAAAGGTCCCAGAGACTTATAATGGGAAAATTTTAAATTGCACTTTCTTCATAACCAGTGAAGTGATGTGACCCATATTTGGCAGTTATTATCATTGAATAATTGTCTACTCAGTTAATGCTTTTATGACCGGTGGCCATTTTGTTTGGTTACTACGGCAACATATAATTTTGGAGTAGGAAGTTTTTAAATGACAAGTCCTCCAAAACCAATCATCAGGAAAACATACCTATATAATTTTGACCCCCTTAAACCCCATTGTTATTTAATAAAACTGGGGTTTACAGGGGTATACATTATTTTTCTTATTTCTGCTAAAAACATAGTGGATACTCGTTAGAACCGCCTCGGCGAGGCGGGTCTTACGAGTACCCACAATCTATGTTTTGAGCAGAAGTATGAAAAAAATAAAAATATTTAACAGAAAACTTTCAGTTTTTAGTGGTTAAATTTTCGATATATTTGAATAGGCGTGTTTTCGTAATGTGAAACAGTATGACCCTTATTTGGTAGAAATGTTGCTTGGGTAAGGTAAATTCAAAATAGCTTAAAGTTTGCCATCATGTCTCATAGTTAAGTGGCAATGGCAACAAAAAACTTTCATAGACTTAAATGGGAAAATGGTTAAATTGCACTTTCTCTATAACCAGTGAAGTGTTGTGTACCATATTTAGCAGTTATAATCATTTGTGTTTTTATGACCAGGGCCCAGTTGTTCAAAGCATCGTTAGCTTGGCGAGCTCGTTAAGGGTCATTTCGTTAACTGTTTTAGCGGATCCAATATATGATATTCTGATATTTTGTGCTGAAAAAATGTGAGTAGCTTTTGCACTCACATTTTTTCAGCAAAAATTTCACTGCAAAAGCTACTCACACTTTTTCAGCAAAAAATTTCAGCATATTTGCGTATCACTCGATGTAAATTTTAACGAATCGTTAACTAACGACATCGTTAGCTTTGAACAACTGGGCTCAGTTGTCACATTGTTTGGTTATCATTGTAAAATTACATTTTGAATTAGGAAGTTTTTACATGACAACTCCTCCAAAATTACTGAAACAGTATGACGCTAGCCTTGGAAATACAAAATAGCTAAAATTTCTCCAATCTGCCTCTTAGTTTGGTTGCCATGGTAACAGAGAACTTCCATAGACCATAATGGGAACATAGTTAAGTTGCATTTTCTCTATACCATTGAAGTTTAAAATAAACGTCAAAGAGATTGCCTTTGGAAACCAAGGACACACTACAGATTAGAAAATGGGACTCTCGGTTTTACGGAGACTCTTCATAAGCAGCAATGAAGTTTGCCCCACTGCTTACGCCCTCTAGCGTATACATGAGCAAAACTCCATTTTCAATAATACCACAATGGACCCAATGATTCCAAAAGAAATGAAATATAATCTGCACTATGGTGAAGAACGGAGAGACTTAAAGACTGAATCTTTGTGTATAGCATCGGGGACTCAAGGTCTACCAAGTTTGTTCAAATGATCATCGTATGTTAACCTTTGACCTTTTTAATGCAAGGTAAATTTTGCGTCCTCATACATTTGTATAGGGAAAATGTTTAAAAAATATTTTCTGAAAATGTATTAAGAATTAGCAGCTGAAACTTACAACGTATCGATTAAACTAGTAAAACATTTTAGTTACAATCAAACTTTTGTTCCCCGGGTGTTACCTGTCCTTGTCCTTGGGCTATATACATTTATAAAATTGTGTAATCTTAAAACTTTTGAAACTGCTTGATTTACCTTCTCCAGATTTCACATGGGGCCTTCTGCCGAAGGGATATTGACAATTCATTCAAATGGTTCCACACCGTTGAACAAGCTGGCTACCATGCCCATATATGGTAAACAATACTCAAAGCCTTCTTCTCCAGAACCAAGCTTTGAGGCTGAATCTTGGTACATAGCATCAGGGGCTCAAGACCTACCGAATTTGTTAAAAAGATAATCCTAAAAATACCTTTGATCTTTTTTACGACATGTTTAAATTTATAATCCTTCACATTTATAGGTGGAAAACGTTGAAAAATTATTTTCTCAAACTATGGTATGGTTGAAACTTACAATGTATGATCACAGAAAAAACCTTTTAGTTACAGTAAAAAGTTGTTCCTAAGGGGCTAAACGACTTATCCTCTGAAACACTTGACTAATTTTCACCGAATTTATATAGGGCGTTCTGTCAAAGGGATGTTGACAGTTTGTTCTCATGGTTTTCTACCATTAAACAAGATGTCAGCAAATTCTATATATGGTAAAACGCTTAAAATTGTTTTATAAATTTCATATGAAATGACCATTCCTGTAATATCCTCAATATATAGCATTCGAGACTTAAGGTCTACCAAGTTTGTTCAAATGAAGATCGTGGGTTGACCTTTGACGTTTACAGGGTAATTTGCTTCCTCATATATTTGTATGGGAAAAATGTTGAAAAATTATTTTCTCAAAACATTTTGAAGAGTAATGGTTTTCTCAAAATGTATTGCGTACAATTGTTTAAACCTTACAATATATGATCACAGAGTTATTATAAAATATTTATCCCCTAGGGCTGTATACATGCATAGAATCATGAAATAGTTAAATATGTTTTTCTTTGAAATCACTGCCGGTGTCAGTTTTCACCAGTTTTTTTTTAGCTCACCTGAGCTCTGCTCAGGATGAGCTATTGTGATCACTTTTCGTCCGTCGTCCGTCCGTCCGTCTGTGCGTCCGTCCGTCCGTCCGTGCGTCCGTCCGTTAACATTTTCAAACGACTTCTCCTCTGAAGCCGCTGAGCCAATTTTGCTCAAATTTCATATGGAGCCTTCTTAGGGTAGGGGAACGAAAGACTGCTAAAATGGTCGCGGTCCGTTGACCAAGATGGCCGCCACGCCCATATATGGTAAAAACATTTAAAAATCTTCTCCTCTAGAACCGAGAATGCCTTGGGGCTGAACTTTTGCAGGAATCATTGGAGACGGGAGGTCTACCAAAATTGCTAAAGGAATTATCGTACGTTGACGTTTGACCTTTTTACGGCAAGGTCAAGTTTGCTTCCCTATGCATTTAGATGGGAAAAACCTTTAAAAATCTTCTTCTCCAAAACCGAGCATGCCTTATGACTGAATCTTTGCGTATATCTTCGGGAACAGGAGGGCTACCAAAATTGCTAAAATAATGGTCGTACATTGACATTTGACCTTTTTACGGTAAGGTCAATTTTGCTTCCTTATGCATTTGTATGAGAAAAAATGTTCAGAATTTCAAACAACTTCTCCTCTGGAGCCTCTGGGCCAATTTTGCTCAAATTTCATATGGAGCCTCCTTAGATAGGGGGAACAAAAATTGCTAAAATGGTCACGGTTCGTTGATCAAGGTGGCCGCCATGCCCATATATAATAAAAACCTTTAAAAATCTTCTTCTCTAGAACCGAGGATGCTTCGGGGCTGAATGTTTGCATAAATCTTCGGGGACAGGGGGTCTACCAAAGTTGCTAAAATAATGGTCATACATTGACATTTGACCTTTTTACGGCAAGGTCAAGTTTGCTTCCTTATGCATTTGTATGGGAAAAAACATTTAAAAATCTTATTCTCCAAAACCGAGGATGGCTTGTGGCTGAATCTTTGCATATATCATCTGGAACGGGCGGTCTACCAAAGTTGCTAAAATAATTGTCATTTAACCTTTTTACGGCGAGGTCAAGTTTGCTTCTAAATGCATTTGTATGGGCCCCATACATTTGTATGGAAAAAATGTTGATAATTTCAAATGGCTTTTCCTCTGAAGCCTCCGGGCCAGTGTTGCTCAAATTTGATGTGGAGCCTCCGTGGGCAGGAGAATGAAAGATTACGAAAGTGGGTATGGTCCATTGATCAAAATGGCTGCCATGCCCATATATGGTAAAAACCTTTAAAAATCTTCTTCTCCATAACCAAATAAGCCCTGGGTCCTAATCTTTGCACAAATTATGGGGGACAGGAGATCTACCAAAATTGCTAAAATAATGGTTCTATGTTGACATTTGACCTTCTTACCTCCAAGGTCAAATTTGCTTCCCTATTTGTATGGGCCATATACATTTATATCGAAAGTATCGAAGTGACTTGTAAATCAACAGTAGTTAAAATTATTCTGATTGGAAATCTAAGATGGCCATCATCTGGTTTATATTTATAATATTTCCCTGCCACTGTGCTGTTTACATGTATAAAATCATGATTCTTCAGAAACCACTTAGCCAATTTCCACCAAATTTCACATTGATCCTTCTGTTGAAATGTGATTGATAGTTTATTCAAATGATCATGCTCCATTGACTGTCAGGCCCATATATTCTTCTTCAAAACTAAGAACTGCTCAAATGATGATATTTTCATTAGTTGCGATGATAGGAGTGGGAAAATGTTGCATAACATCTGCATGTCTGCAGTGGCTATGTCACTCAGGTGAGCGAACCGTGGCCCGTGGGCCTCTTGTTCTTGTTTTTATGTGGAGCCTTCTGTCAAAGGGGATTTTTAACTCAGGTGAGTGAATTATGGCCCGTGGACCTCTTGTTTCTGCTGGCGAAGCTACGGACATTGGCACAGGAATACAAACCTAAGAAAGAACAGAGTTGAAGAAACAGAAAGCATAGTAGATGGCCGTTGGAGACAATGGCTCACAAACTAATGCCATAACAAGAAACTCAGCACACAGTTCTAAACAAATCAGAAAACACTCAAGGCAGTCGAGCAGAGGGTGACCTCAATGCTAGATCTGTAACAAATTAGAATCACTTGAGAATATCCGCTTTGAATGGACAGCATTATAACTGACCTTGGAATATAACTTATATTATAGGGTTTTTGTACTGATATTTGTGAATATTGACCTGATTTGGGATATCAAATGACGCGAGCAAGTAATTGGTGAATAATGACCAGAGTTGGGATATCAAAGGACGCGAGCAAACTATTGGTGAATAATGACCAGAGCTGGGATATTAAAGGACGCGAGCAAGCTATTGATGAATAATAACCAGAGTTTGTATATCAAAGGACGCGAGCAAGTTATTGGTGAATAATGACCAGAGCTGGGATATCAAAGGATGCGAGCAAGCTATTAGTGAATATTGACCTGATTTGGGATATCAAAGAACGCGAGCAAGCTATTGTTGACGACCCTTTTATTATATAGCTATAGATATTTTGCATCATTTTCAGTTGTTTGTAGCCTCAAAATAGACGTTCCAATTGTCTAATATGCAGAGCTAGCATAAATTGGTGAAATTTTGGCGTGGCGCCAATACCATAAGACGTCATCAGAAGCAATGCCATGTACCGGTACCATTTGAAGGCATTCCAGTAAGCATGCCGATATCGAACTATATCTGCAAGCTTGTCCTCGGATTTTATCGCACATTTTTAATCATGCAATTTTTATAGATATATAATAATATTAGGTTATTGCACTGATATTGATGAATATTGTCCCGAGCAAGCTCGCGTCCTTTGATATCCGAACGAGAGGCACTATTCACCAATATCACTTTAACTCTTTTATTATATAGCTATACATATTTTGTGTTATTTTCAGTTGTTTGTAGCCTCAAAATAGGCATGCCCTTAAACGTCTCAAAAAGCAACGTCATTTAACAGTAATGTTCGAAGGCATCCGAGTCAGCACGCAATTTCAAATATTATATCCACGCTTGCTCCAGGGATTTTATCGCATATTTTTAAACATTCAATATTTATAGCTATGTAATAATAGCTTTTCTCGCGCGAAAATTCTCCATGTACAGTTAATACAATGTATAGTATTCTAAATGCAGGAAGAAACTATGAACATCGTATTTACCCTAAGTATTCGGACACCTGGACTTCTTATCATACTTGTTCTAAAATTTGAACAAGTACAGTTTACTACCCGATATTGTGTCTAAACATTTCTGGATGAGTGGCAAACAGTGTAGACCCTGATGAGACGCCGCAGAACGCGGCGTCTCATCAAGGTCTACACTGTTTGCTCAGGTTTGTCTGTCTGTCTGAATACATTTGGTAAATATGGTATCCCGTATCAGTCAGCCTCAACGGATTATACTAGCACAGGTCCCATTTGCAAAAGCAATTAGATTATATAATTCGTAGGCACATATAATCAGACAAAAACACAGAAATCAAACTAAGTCTAATTAAGAAAAAACTTCGGGTTACAGTGAAATTAAAACGAAAATAATTTAGCTTATGCACCTGCGTTATTAGACACACGCAAAGACGAAATGTCAAATACTTTTCTTATTCTGGAAAGAATAAAAATACATATTACTCATGTTTCAGTCATATGTCGCAGCCACTGTACTCCACAGCACAGTGTGAGGTATAGATAAATGATCTAGACTAACGTTGATCTCAAACATTTTAAAATTATTTCAGGTATAATAAAATTCTTTCTATCATTAGACACTATGGTCTAAACATAGTCCGTAAAGTTACATCATAGGTATAAATTTGGTATGAACTATAAAATCAATAAAGGCATCAGAACTTATTTTAGACGGTGATTGTTTAGTCTGCATGCAAACATCTTTACATAGAGGTGGACAGCTTGGTCATCCTTTGAGAATAATAACGCGTTTATATGTAAAACTGATCAATCACATCACTGGCAGTGATTAACCTTTAAAGCGCAAGAAAAACTGCATCTGAAAATGGCGTCTGTTTATGTCGTCTGCTGAATATTCTTGCAAACTTTTCAAACCAATTTTGCATACAGGCAAAAAGTGTGGATCCAGATCAGACTGCTCCTAAAGGAGCAGTCTGATCTGGGTCCACACTGTTTGCAAAAATGACTTTTAAAATTACAAGCAGATGACAAAGCAGACGACAGTAGTTGTGATTGGCGCTTTAAGGGTTAATACAAGAACAGAAATAAAGACTTGTCTAAATACTGATGTAGAACATGTTGAAACTGATATAGGAAACTCTTAAGAATCTAAAAGAAACTAGAAATGTGTCAGTAGGACACAGATGCCACCGCCCAGGGCCATCCTCACCCACACGCAGGCATTTTGCAAAAAATGAAGTTGAAAAAAGGGCCATAACTCTCATAATAATTGGCAGATTTTACCCTAAATCGAACTTGACCATATTTTATGATTATATACCTGTGTATAGAATATGAATCAAATACACAAATCAATCATTTTTTTCAAAAAAAATATCGGAAGGAACACATCTTCTGAAGGTGAAAAAGGGCCATAACTCCCATAATAATGGGTTAATTTTACCCTGATTGGAACGACATCTATTTTATGATGATATACCTGTGTGTTAAATATGAATTCAATACACTTATGTTTTCAAAAGATATCAAACTGAAACTATTTTTCACCTTGAAAAAGGGCCATAACTCCAAAAATAATTGGTGAATTTTACCCTAAATCGAACTTGACCTATATTTTATAATTACATGCTTGTGTATTAAATATTAATCCAATACACTAATCTTTTCAAAAGTTATGGAACGGAAACCATTTTCCAAAGTTGAAAAAGGACCATAACTCCCAAAATAATAAGTGGATTTTACTCTAAATCGAACTTGATCTACATTTTATGATTACATACCTGTGTATAAAATTTCAATCCAATATACCAATCCTTTTAAAAGATATCGCACGGAAACCATTTTTCAAAGTTGAAATATTTTCGAAGATGAAAAAGGGCCGTAACTCCCAAAATTAGTGTTGGATATTACCCTAAATCGAACATGACCTACATTTTATGATTATATATCTGTGTATAAAATTTCAATCCAATACGCCAATTCTTTCAAAAGATATCTTACGGAAACCATTTGTGTTACGTACGGGACGGACGGACGGGACGAACGGACAGAACGGACGTACGTACGTACGGACAGCGGTGATACTATATGCCCCGCCCCCATTGAAAATGGCGGGGGCATAGAAATAAACAATGAACAAAAGCACTCTTTAAGATGCTATATAAGTAATAAACTGTATTACCGAATTCGATCTTATTACCGCACATACCCCTGGAAGCGCACAGTCCAGCAATTTCGTAGGTCTCAGACTGCAGTACGTGTAATATTATCTACTTCTTTTATAATAGCATATGCAGTGGGTAATCAGTGGAATTGCCTCGACTTCGAAGCAATTCAGATGAGTACCCACAACATATGCTTTTATAAACTTGTCGAGGTAACTCGAATGAATACCCACAATATATGCTTTTATAAAGAGACTCAGAATCAGAACATATGAGCATATAAGTATCATTGAATACGCCCCTCAGGAAGTCCTATGCTTGCCGGCCTCGGTGGCTCAGTTGGATGCGCCGTCCGACTGGAGACCAGGAGGTCGCGGGTTCAACCCTCGCCGAGGTCGGCAACATTCTTTCGTGGAGGTTGATCATGAAATGTTTTCTACATTTATTCTCTCCCTTCCGTTGATTCAAGAAGGGCAGTTGTCAGTTTCTGGCGAAAGACTGTGCACAATATTGGTTAACTGCTTAGAGGACTAAGCCTGCCCAGTAAACGTGTGGTTAGGTAAACTGACCGCGCTCGACATGACCCCATTGGGTTGACTGGGCCGTAAAACCTCAACACAAACAAAAGTCCTATGCTCATATTCAGATAAAGTGTGCCCTTATTAGGAAGATATGTTATTACATTTTTTCCAGTAATTTTGAAAAACTTGTGTACACAGTGGGGTAATTAGGTCGAATACGGTGTGTTTATTTTAAAGACGTTTAATCATTCCTTTGGTTCATGCACTAGATAAACTGCAAAAGGTGAAACAAATCTACATGAATAGGCAAGGCTTTTTTTCAGGTTAGACAATCATCTGAGCGCACGACAAAATCTACAATAAGACCTGTGTGATCAGCAAAGACTCATTTCAGTCATTACGAAAACACGCCTATTCAAATATATAGAAAATTTCACCTACAAAAACAAAACAAAATTCAGATGAAAAACTCTGATAGTTTTCATATTTCTGCTGAAAACATAGATTGTGGGTACTCGTTAGAACCGCCTCGCCGAGGCGGTTCTAACGAGTACCCACAATCTATGTTTTTGAGAAGAAATAAGGAAAATAAGGTATACCCCTGTAAACCCCAGTTTTACTAAAACTTTACATAAAAGTGGGGTTGAAGGGGGTCAAAATTACATAGACATGTTTTCGTCATGTACATCCACTCAGAATGGCAAGGGTTCTCATTTATCCCTCTTTGGATAGCCCAGAGGTTGTAGAAGGCACATGCGATCAGCGAAGACTCTGATAAGACTGCGCGGATGCGCAGGCTGATCTGAGTCTTCGCTGGCCGCACAAGTCTTGTTGTAAGTTTTGTCGTGAGGTGGCGCAATAATTTTCATATCGGTTTGCATCATTCAAGAGAACTAACTGGAAATGAGCCGGGACTCAGGATTGCCTTCAAGACTGCATGTACACCCAGGAAAGACTCAGATCATCCTGCGCATCCGCGCTGTTAATCGTCTTTGCAGTGCACCTTGTGAGTACCCAAGGATTCAAAGCGTCGTTAGACGGACTGCAAAGACGGATGCGCGGGCTGATATGAGACTTCGCTGGGCGCACATGCAGTTTTGTAGGAAATGTTGTGCACTGGCTCAAATGATATTTATGAGTATAAATACTTTTCGAATCTCTAAGTGTTTTCGTTGATAATTATTAGAAACGTATAAAAGAGACCATTCGAATTAGCCGCGCAATATATTTTCGGCTGCCGTTTTATTAGTAAATTTGTCCATTTGTTTACCTCTAACCACTTCATCACGCTATGGGATAACATAGCAAACACAGCAGACGACAAATTCATGATACGTTTTCTTATTTCCCTGTAAAATAGACTTTGACATTTCATGCAAATTGTCTCCCAGGAGACAATTTGCATGGAATGTCAAATCCTGTTTTCCGGAAAAAATATGAAAACTCAGTTTTTTAAAATGTTGAAATTTTACCCAGCATGCTGAGCATGAAGTACCAAGAGTTTGTAATGTTTGACGTGTACACAGTGAACTTTGTTTATGATTACGAATCTCCTAAATAATATTTTTTTGTCGTGAATTTACTAAAAAGAATGACATTTGTCTACCTAATTTGATGGTGAAAACTTCATTGAGATATTCCAAAGACAGAAAATTTTTAACTATTCGAACACCGATGGCTCGTTTACCATGGCTGATTCTAATTCCATTACGAAAACACGCATATTCAAATATATTGAATATTTTACAATCCAAAAAATAAAATTTTCAGATAAAAAATTCTGATATTTTTCATATTTCTGCTCAAAACATAGATTGTGGGTATTCGTTAGAACCGCCTTGGCAAGGCGGTTCTAACGAGTACCCACAATCTACGTTTTGAGCAGAAAACAGAAATAATGAATACCCCTTTGAACCCCAGTTTTACTGTATAAAATTGGGGTTTAAGGGGGTCAAAATTATATAGGCGTGTTTTCGTGATGGCTTTTGAGTTCCTAGGAAATTCTTAAGGAAACGAAAAGGGATATTTGGGGATTTTACCATGAAAATGAATTGTTGTGTACTCATTAGGCGATTCTCATGAGTACACATTACATTCCATTATTTTATAGAAGATCGCAAAGACATCCCTAAATTACCCTCATTTTGCCTCCTGACTCTCAGTGGCTCGAACTACCCATGTCTAGAACAAATTTCCACGATCCCAAAATGTTCGACACATTGGTTCGACTGTAGTTATTGAGGTTTGAAGAGTTTGTTGACTTGCCCCTTGCGAATATTTGAGGAATCCTTGACGGTACTTTTTTAAAAAAGTGGTTAAAAATTACAATTTGAAAATAATCACACAATCAATAAATTTCTTTCATATTAGTCGAATTATATACAGCAAAATATAAATGTAAATTGTCAACTTATTTCATAATTCGAAAGCAAATTAATTTATAGGTTTAAATAAAATAAATAAACATTACGAAAACGTGCCTATTCAAATATATAGAAAATTTCACCTCCAAAAATTGAAAAGTTTCAGATAAAAAACTCCGATATTTTTTTATATTTCTGCACTAAACATAGATTGTGGGTACTCGTTAGAACCGCCTCAGCGGTTCTAACGAGTACCCACAATCTATGTTTTCGAGCAAAAATAAAAAAAAATTATGTATACCCCTGTAAACCCCAATTTTACTATATAGAAGTGGGGTTTGAGGCGGTCAAAATTATATAGGCATGTTTTCGTGATGAGAATTTATTTCAATCGAATGTCTGAATGAATCATGCATTTTACATAATTTCCTGTTTGTATTAATCGAAGTAGCATTCTTTGAACGGAGTAAGTGATATTTTATTTTGAATAAAAACTAACAAAGCATATTTAAAATCTAATTTAACATGATTTAATTATAGTATAACATGTCTAGGTCGAAATATAATCATAGAATATTTAATATTCATAGCTCGTTTATTTTTTCATGGTACCTACGGAATGGTCCCATGGAGAAATATGAAAGTACATGTTTGGATACCTTCTTACATTTTCAGGTACATGTATATACAAGAGAAACAAACATCTCTGCTGTGGTGGTGAGAATAATAATGAACTTAAATATAAAACTGATTAATCCCATCACTGCCAGAGATTAACCTACAGAGTATTTATTTACAGATGTCTGTCAATAGCGAGTTATACGTTTAATCTCTATTTCCAGGAGTCTGGAAATAGTGAATATATGTTAAAATCGCTTTCCAGACTTCAGTCGGACAATAGTAAACCTTGTTTGCTCGTAAGATCTGATGGTACTGCAACTGACTTGGAAAAAGATTTTTGTTTTCATTATTTAGCATAATTTACCAGACTCCGTTAGAAATGTTTCGGCATCTTTCACAAGTTCGTCATGTAGTTAGTAATTCAAATAAAACTTAAGCAAACTATATATTTGCTAGATGTATTCTTACAGCCTAATTTGTTGCTTGCTGTAACAGCATCATGAAATCTGGTAAATGTCGAATGAAGACTTCGAAGATTTTATCAATTCTCGGAGACTGATATATTTGATGTGGCAGACACAGGAAACTTTCAGAAAAGACAGTCAGAGAAAACCGTATACAAACTATTCGACTTTTGCTGACTTCAAATTACAGTGAACCCTCGTTACAACGACAGCATTTGTTCCTAAAGATGTTGCCATTAAAATTAATTTGCTGTTGTACAGAATACTTAATGAGCAGATTGATATGTAAGAAAGGTATTGTTTTATTCTTATTTTCTCAAAGAACAGAATATCCAAAACATATGTTTCTTAAAAGTATCAAAGACAATAAGCCAAAATAAATGGTTACGGCTATTTTCATTACTGACTGACTACGGATATTGACCTCAGCTTTGCCTCGGTCAAAGAAAAGTGGCATTTGGCAATTCCTCTGGCTAGATCTTGTCAGTATCAACGTGTATACAAAATTTATCAAACTATCTTACATCAATATTCTTGCATAATTTATGACTAATTGTTACCTCTTAAGTGAAGGTTTCGTGACAGTCAAATTGTCATTATAACGAATGTTGTCGTTGTATCGAGTGTCGGTATAAAGAAGATCGTCTGTGTATATAGAAATATGTCATTTCACATAAACTAATTAGAACTAGTATTTGTATTCATTTTTTTTCTAATTCTTGTATGCATGTGCCTCTACGTGGATATTCATTAGTATTGTATAAATGCTGTACTCCATAGCGCAGTCGGTGGCTAATCTGACTGTAGATTCAGGGGTTGCAAGTCCACATAACCTTCGTGGAGATTGATCATGAAATCATTCCTCCGGTCATTCTCTCCCTTCCGCTGACTGAAGAAGGGCAGTTGTGAGTTACTACTGTAACAAAAGTATGTGCACAAGTACGGTTAACAAATAACCGCTTAGAGGTTTAGCTTTCCCAGGAAAAAAAAGTGAACAAGTAACTGACCGACTCGACATGGCCTTGACAGTATTGACAGGGCCGTAAACATCCAAGTTAAACAAACAAGAATCATATAAAAGAGACCGTTCGAATGAGCTGCACCTTATATTTTCGTGGGAAAAGAGAAAAAATGAATTATTTATGGAAGTAAACAATACCCAGCTAGCATTCTTTACAAATCTACAGCGGGCCGTTATCGGCCCGTCAGCTACCCTGACGGGCCGATAACGGCCCGCTATAGATTTATGTAGAATGGTTACTGGGTATATTCTTTGGAGCTATGTTGTTTTCGTCAGATCTCTGCGGGCAAACTCAGCACACGACAAATGGACGATATGTTTTTTCTTATTTATCCCAAATAATAAGCTTTGACATTTCACGCTAATGTCTGTAAAGGAGACAATTTGCATGAATTGCCAAAGCCTGCTTGCCGGGAGAAAGAAGAATAATAAATAAGAATGCCATCTGCTGAAGTTTTTACCCGAGCGTTATTATTATGCATTGAAGTGAATGCTAGAAACGTATTGCCAAGAGCATTACTTATTATCGTAAATAATTATGGAAGCAGACAGTTGTAAAACACAAAAAAGTCCTCAAGATATTAACTGAATAGGTTCGTCAGGATAGAATATCACATTAACCCGAAGAATTCTTTTGATCATTAACCGAAGAAGAATTTTCACTTACTGTAACAGTTTCGGTTCTCATCGAGAACCATCAACAGACTGTGAATGTGCCCTCGTGATGTCACAGGACTTGGACTGCTTAACTCTGGTCTGGTTACTAGTGGTAAATAAAGGCCTATAGCTTTGGGAGCACATTCTTTTCTTTTAGACAAGACCACTCTTCAGAAGAGGCTTTGTCTGCAGGGAACCAAACAGAAAGTCGCAAAAGCTGTCTCTTTTCTAAAATTTATAATTTCTAGGTTTATCAATTCACATTAAGATATTGCAATATTATAAGAGAAAATTATGGTCTGAAAGTCGAAGGGTGAACTTTACACCATACCTGCAATCAAATACATAAACGGGGACGATTTTCTAAAATGAATGTGTTAACCCATTGTAGTCGGGAGACCCGTAAAAGGGTAATTGGCAAACAGTACAGTCCCAGATCAGACGCCGCAGAACGCGGCGTCTGATCAGGATCTCCACTGTTTGCAAATAGTTTAGCCATTTTTCTCTAGGAATATGTAAATCTCAAAGCCGGACGTACCTAAAATTGAAATTGGACTCTTCCAATATATAATGTGAGAGAGTCTATTCAGTATACAATGGGTTAAAGTAGGTGCCAGTGATCTTTGAGCTTTCCTTGTGATCTAGATTGACATGATGGATCATATTACAAAGACCATGGGCGGATCCAGAATGATTTCTGAGGGATTTGATTTGATCAAATTACCGGACTTACTCTAAGTATTCGGAAAGACAGGCCAGAGCAAACAGTGTAGGCACAGATCAGGCGTCTGATCTGTGCCTACACTGTTTGCCACTCATCTAGCAATTTTACGCACATTCATTGGTAGTAAAATATCCAAATTTATCAAATGTATCCAAAAGTACCCATGAAAATGAAACTTTAGTCAGAGGGGTCGACTGAGCCCCAAACCCATTCTGAATCCGACTCTGAAAGTGTGTACCCCAGCTGAAGATGAAGTAGACATTACAAGTATTAGCTTTTCGAAAACTAGCGGTTCGTTCAGCTTCAGCAATTGTATACTCAAAATTAATTTTGCTGACCAGATCTTCTTTAGAACATTTTCATTTAAAATATAGTTCATACCTCTAACCCAAAATGAAGTGTAAATGCTTCAATTATCCTACCCTTTAAAGTTCACACATCATAATGGCCGCCATTCTCAAAACAGGTGTAATATTTCCAGAGAAAAAGTAACAGAAAGATTTTTCATCCAGTTTTGTAATATTTCAACAGAACAGTAATATGTAATATATTGGCATATATTGTTCTTTCTGATTTCTGTTTCAACTTTAACCTTTCCTTCCTATTTCCTGGCTCTCCCTTTCCCTTGCACCTGTACTACGTATTACGTTGTATTATCCATCACGAAAACATGCCTATGTAATTTTGACACCCTTAAACCCCACTTTTATATAGTAAAACTGGGGTTTAAAGGGGTGTACATTATTTTTCTTATTTCGCCTCAAAAACATAGATTGTGGGTACTCGTTAGAACTGCCTCGCTGAGGCAGTTCTAACAAGTACCCATAATCTATGTTTTGAGCAGAAATATGAAAAATATCAGAGTTTTTTTTATCAGAAAATTTTCAGTTTTTGGAGGTGAACTTTGCTTTTGTTACAGAAACATTAACTATATTTTGGAGCTTTACCATCCTAAATTATCTTTGATATTATAAAAAAATATTTACTTTGGTTTTAGAGAAATAAGAACTAAGAAACCTTAATAAATAGAGAACTTATATGATGACTTGTGTTTGACTTCAAATTATTATTATATTTAAACCTCTCGTAAATTCCCCAAGTTAAAAAGGACTGAGCAGTGAAGAAAACTAGTATTATTATTACAAATGCTTTTTAGATTATTGAAATAATGACAGTTTATACTATAAAAATTCTGCAGTCTTTTGAAAAATATGAAGATTGATTTGATGCGTTATTTCATATGAATGTAAGCCCAAATCACAGCCATCACAGTTGTTTGTTTTTATTATGGATTTCTGAAGACTTTTGTAACAGGAATATTTTAGTGGTGTTAAATAATGTTCTAGTAATCCATGAAAATTTTTGATAATGAAACGATAATGTGTGCTTCTGAATGAATGAACAAACAAACTGCCAAATAATGTTTAGGTTCGTCAAAACCCATGACTCCAGAATACGTGACATCACGAAAACATGCCTATGTAATTTTGACCCTTTAAACCCCACTTTTAAATAGTAAAACTGGGGTTTAGAGGGGTATACATTATTTTTCTTATTTCTGCTCAAAAACATAGATTGTGGGTACTCGTTAGAACCGCCTCGGTGAGGCGGTTCTAACGAGTACCCACAATCTATGTTTTGAGCAGAAGTATGAAAAATATCAGATTTTTTTAATCTGAAATTTTCAGTTTTTGGAGATGAAATTTTCTATATATTTGAATAGGCGTGTTTTCGTAATGAAGGAAAAGTTTTGCTTTCTAGTATTCGCAATGAATATGCAAGTCGAGGGGTTCAGCAGTTCTTATACTGGATATTCCGACTACTGGCGAATATTGTAAACCCAGCTTAAATGTGTTTTTCACCGTTTAGTCAGACCGCGAAATAATTAAAATCCGTCTAAATGTTTCATTACAATGATATATCATCTTTAGTATTCATCACCCTTTCTGATAGAGTCTTTAACATTTTTCAAATCATTAAATAAAGAAATTTTATGAATACTCGTACTTCCGGAAGCATGATTTCATTTGAGGTCAAAATAAGCGTCAAAATAAGCAGCGCTTTTAACGTAAATTGTAATTTCAAGTGCACTGTGCGCTTTTGCACTTTATTTATTTATTTTTTTATTTAAACAATGTTTAAAGAGGATGACACAATTAGCTATAAATAACTTTCTAGTTCTTCCTGAAGGACTACACCTTGGAGGTCTCAAACCCGAACTGCCATATTCCAGGACAGGACGTAACAATTCTTTATATACTGCGTCTTTAACATCTTGATGAATTCTCGTGTGTGTAGAAGCATAATTTTATTTCAGGGCGAAATAAGCAGTTTCTTTAA
The DNA here is from genome assembly GCA_964016985.1 of Anodontia alba. Classification (NCBI taxonomy): domain Eukaryota; kingdom Metazoa; phylum Mollusca; class Bivalvia; order Lucinida; family Lucinidae; genus Anodontia; species Anodontia alba. The sequence continues at coordinate 76,078,873 of OZ024822.1, forward strand.
CATCTTAATGAGTTCTTGTACTTGCGGAAGCATAATTTCATCTGAGGGCGAAGTCGGTCGGTATGTAAGCGAACGATCTCATGCAGATATATTCATAGACGAACTAGAATGTTATGAATAACTAAATCAGACTTATATAATATTTATTAATATGTTAATTGTCTATATGTATATAGCGTTTTTATTGCGTACATTGCCTTTAACCCCATATGGGTAGAAATTAGCTATAAACTATATTCAGTTCTATTCGTTACCAGATGCACGATTACTATGTCAATAGTCTTGGCATTACGTCCATTTTAAGCTGGGTTAGGTATAATTCCCATATTTGATGTGAGATTAGCTGAACAATTAAATCGAAGTCAATGAACCAATATTCACAGGCCAAAAAGACAGATGTTGACTGCAATACTGCTGTATTGATGTATCGATGTGAAAAATACAATATTACGGCATAAACAGATCTCCATAATCACCTCCTAGACAAATTAATCTAAAGGTTAGAGGGCAAAAACCTTGAAGTTCATGAACAATGACATGTAGGTGAAAAGCACGGCAGAACTAATACAGAATACGTCCAAAAATAGCCACATTCACAAATCACAGCCTACCAATGAAACCAAGAGGAAGAGCAAACAATCCATGACAGACAGTACATAAACCAAATACAGTCGAACCTCAATGGCTCGAACATCCTTGGGACCATGAAAATTGGTTCGAGATGTGGGTTGTTCGAGCCACTGAGGGTTAATCATAGCGCCTGGTCAGAAAGCAAATGGCGATAATTTAGGGAAATCTGTTTTTTTCTACATAATTATAATATGTTGAGTGTACTCATTAGAATCGCCTCGATGAGGCGATTCTAATGAGTACACACAACATACTTCATGATGAAATAAGAAAATTTCTCAAAATATTTGTTTTCTTGAGCAATCGGAAGAATTTCGTTGGGACTCAGAAACGAGTTTGAATTAGCCATGGTAAACGAGCCATCGGTATTCGAGCTACTGAGGTTCGACTGTAAGTGGGAACTGTCTATCACTAACAAAACCTGAGCTCAGGACTGCGTGTATCTAGTGCTCAAAACTAAACATGGGTACAAGAGATTAAATCTGGAAATCAGTCACCCGAGGAATAGAAGCACAGGAGCCGATAGTGATGCTGTACCTATGACACCCTGCTGTGAAGGTTCAGCATCCTGTCAATGACAGCCCCATAGAAAATACAACAAACATAAACCTCACCCGGGTACATTTGGTAGATTTTCAACACACTGTATTATAAAAAAAATGGCGTCTACTCCCACAGTGAGCGAATTCTTTCCTTTTAGCTTAGAATCCTTTTTAGAAGGGAGGCCAAACATTCTAGACAGAGTTGCTTGTCCTGCAAGTGTACCCATTCCTCATACACACATTTTACGAACACTGTGTCGTCTAGCCACTTATAGTCGAACCTCTCATTACGAAAACATGCCTATTCAAATATACTGAACATTTTACCACCAAAAATGAAAATTTTCAGATAAAAAATTCTGATATTTTTCAAATTTCTCCTCGAAACATAGATTGTGGGTACTCGTTAGAACCGCCTCGACGAGGCGGTTCTAACGAGTACCCACAATCTATGTTTTAAGCAGACATAAGAAAAATAATGTTCACCCCTGTAAACCCCAGTTTTGCTATGTAAAAGTGGGGTTTAATGGGGTCAGAATTATATAGGCAAGTTTTCGTGATGTATGGCTCGAACGTCTTTCTCAACCATAGAAACTTGTTCGAAACTTAGGTAATTCGAGCCACTGAGGGTTAATCATAGACCCAGGTTAGAAGACAAAATTAATGGGAATAATATATGGATGTCATTTCGATCTTCTATAAAATAATGGTAATAATAATTATTAGAATCGCTTCGGTGATGCGATTGTAATGAATACATACAGCATACATTTTCTTGATTAAAATAGGAAAATATCCTAAAATAGCCCTATATGATATTTGTTTTCTTGAGCTGTCGGTAGATTTTTCTAGGGACTCAAAAAACGAGTTCGAATTAGCCACGGTAACGAGACATCGGTATTCGAGTTACTGAGTTTTTACTGTAGTTTTGTCGCACAACAAATCACAACAAACCGACTCGACTCGCAGGGGCTGGGCAAATGTCTATGATAGCAGTTTGAGATAAAAGAAGTTATGATAATATGGAAAATATAATGAATTCATCCTAAATAAATATTTTCTGACCGGATTTTCCATATCTTTTGTGTTTAGAGACATTGATTTTTGTAGTTAAGACAATAAACTAATTAACAGAAAATAAATTTTGGTTGGATAGTAAGATTTAAATTCATTTATTCACTGCCGTTGCCAATTCCAAAACGGTATTTATGTTGTCCTTCCCCTTGGGTTCTTTGTTCTGTTTTCGAATAAGTGTTGTTTTGTGTTGTCATTTCGTGTTATTCAACTCTCATCCGGTGCCTTTGGAGGGCTCTGTTCCCTGATTATAGCCTTTCCTGGGAATCTCCATATGTATTATTTGTCGGATATGTTTACAATTCCATGCATTGGGACTCCATTAGACTAGCTCCTAGACCTTGATGTCATGTTTTATCACTCCTTGCTATAAGCTGATTCAAATTTATGTATGACATCTTGTATAGCCAGTCTCTAATAGTTGGTCTCTGACATCTCCAAAATTAGTTGCTGCTATCAAAGAGGTGAGGCAAGCAGTAAGTAGTATATGGCTCTTAGTTCATTAAGTAAATCAATGATTATAATTGATTGATGAAAATAATATTGATATCCGAACTAGTAGCTAGTCTAGGACTCTATTAATACTTCAAATACAGTCGAACTTCAATACCTCGAACATCTTCGGAACCATGTAAATTTGTTCTAGACACGCATCACGAAAACATACCTATATAATTTTGACCCCATTAAACCCCACTTTTATATAGTAAAACTGGGGTTTACAGGGGTATACATATTTTTTCTTATTTCTGCTCAAAAACATAGATTGTGGGTACTCGTTAAAACCGCCTCGGCGAGGCGGTTCTAACGAGTACCCACTATCTATGTTTCGAGCAGAAATATGAAAAATATCAGAATTTTTTATCTGAAAACTTTCAGTTTTTTGGTGGTGAACTTTTCAATATATTTGAATAGGCGTGTTTTCGTAATGCGAACCACTGATGGTTATTAATAGCCCCAGGTCAGTAGGCAAATGGGGATGATTTAAAGATGTCTTTTCGATCTTTGATAAAATGATGGTATGTTGAGTGTACTCATGAGAATCGCCTTGATGAGGCGATTCCAGTGGTAACACACAACATACATTTTAATGATAAAATAAGAAAATGTTCCTTAAAGTACCCCTTAATATTTGTTTTCTTGAGCTATCGAAAGAATTTCCTAGGGACTCAAAAACAATTTCGAATCAGCCACAGTAAACGAGAAATCGGTGTTCGAGTCATTGAGGTATTACTGTACATAAAATATGACATACTAGATCCAAAGGTAAGCAAAACACTCCATGTTTCCTAAAATAGATTCTAAAATAATTCGCCCTTGAGAGCAAGGAACACACACAAGAAAATGAAAACAGCTGATTCGTTCTAGGTCATACTGGCTGAGTTCGTCAAATTAGGCCTTATCAATGACGTGATATACAGTTTCAAAATCCTGGAACGGACCCAATGATTACAAAAGACCAGCATAATGAACATTTTTATAATAGTAAAAATAATTGCAGCATTTGTGTTCTAATTCGACTTCAACTCAGACGAACACAAATGATTTGGGCCAGAGCACGACAAAAGCTACAATTAGACTTGTGCGACCAGCGAAGATTCAGATCAGCCTGCGCATCCGCGCAGTCTGATTAGAGTCTTTGCTGATCGCATGTGCCTTCTACAACCTCCGAGCTATCCAAAGAGGGATAAACGAGAACCCTTGCCATACTGGTTGGACGTACAGGCTGATTTGAGTATGTGCTGGTCACAAAGGTCTTATTGTTTTGGCTCATTTTCAAATTACGAAAACACGCCTATTCAAATATACTGAAAATTTAACCACCAAAAAATGAAAATTTTCAGGTAAAAAAAAATCTGATATTTTTCATATTTCTGCTCAAAATATAGATTGTGGGTACTCGTTAGAACCGCCTCGACGAGGCAGTTCTAACGAGTACCCACAATTTATGTTTTTGAGGAGAAATAAGAAAAATAATGTACACCCCTGTAAACCCCAGTTTTACTATACAAAAGTGGGGTTTAAGGGAGTCAAAATTATATAGGCATGTTTTCGTGATGTGTAATAACCATGTACGTATTGCATTTACATACACATTGTAGACTGACTTGTGAAATTTCACTTCTTTTGTTTGTTCTGTTTCTGTCGTGTTGTTTTGTAATGTATAAAAGTCAGTACATTTTCCGAAAATCATGAACATCATTACGAAAACACGCCTATTCAAATATATTTAGAATTTTACCACCAAAAAAAAATGAAAATTTTCCGATAAAAAAATCCTATATTTTACATATTTCTGTTAAAAAGATAGATTGTGGGTACTCGTTAGAACCGCCTCGACGAGGCGGTTCTAACCAGTACACACAATCTATGTTTTTAGCAGAAATAAGAAAAATAATGTATACCCAGTTTTACTATATAAAAGTGGGGTTTAAGGGGGTCAAAATTGTATAGGCATGTTTTCGAGATGGGTTACAAAATTTTAGACACCGGAAGAAATTACGCTTACCCGAATCAGCCTGCGCATTCGCACAGTCTTATTGGAGTGTTTGCTATCCGCATGAAGAAAGTTTGCATCCATGGTAATCCAAAATGCACCCAATGAATATTCTGGTCAGACTTCGCGAATGCGCAGGCTGATCTAAATCTTCGTTGGGCGCACATGCCCAAAGGTACGTTTTCTGATGATCGGCTCTTTTCCAAAGAAGAAAAGTGGATAAGCGCATGTCGGTTCTGTCCTCGTTACACGGTTAAGAATAACATGCTCTACGGTTGACCTTTAACCCTCTTTCTTGTACAGTGAGCCTTCGTTACATCGACAACATTTATTCTCAAAGATATCGCCATTAAAATGAATTTGCTATGGTAAAGAATTCTGAACGGGCAGAATGATACGTAAAGAAGGCGTTCTTTTATTTTGATTTCCTCATAGAACATTATGTTTTGGATATTTGTTAGAATCGCCTCAATGAGGCGATTCTAACAATTATCCAAAAGATATGTTGCTTGAAGTTTTAGTGCAATATTCATGCATAATTTATCCATAACTGTCTCACGTCTTGAGCGAACGTTTCGTGCTATTTAAAGACATTATAACGAAATTTGTCATTGTATCGAGTGTCGGTATAAAAAGGATTGTCTGTACTTGATTCGTAAAAGGCACAAAAACCCAAAGATGTCGCCATTAAAATGATTTTGTTGTTGTAAAGAATCCTTTAGGATATGTAAGAAAAGCCTTGTTTTATTCTGATTTCCTCATATAACATTATGTTTTGGATATTTGTTTGAATCGCGTCAGTCGCCTCACTGAGGCGATTCTATCAAATATCCATAACATATATATGTTGCTTGAAGTTTTAATGCAATATTCTTACATAATTTCTCCTTAATTGTCACCTCTTGAGCGAACGTTTCGTGCCATTTAAATTGCCATTACAACGAACTTTGTCATTGTATCGAGTGTCGGTATAAAGAGGGTTGACTGGACTTGATTCCTAAAAGGCATTAAAATCCACAGAAATAAATTAGCCGCTCTTCGGACTTGCCGCCGAATCAAACTTTTAGTGCACATACCAGGGCCCAATTGTTCAAAACTAACGATGTTGTTAGTTAACGAATCGTTAAAACTTTGATCATTAAATATGGCGTATATGCCAATATTTTTGCTGAAAAAAAAATGTGAGTAGCTTTTGCATTTGCAAAAGCTACTCACATTTTTTCAGCAAAAATACCTGTGAATTAGATATTGTACTTACTAAAGCAGAACATTTTGACCACTAACGAATTCGTTAAGCTAATGACGCTTTGAACAACTGGGGCCAGGTGTCTTAGCAAGGCCGTATGTCTAATTCTTCGACTGAAGTTTCCCCTAGGCCTACCGTTTACGGGAGCGAACAGTATAGGTTCTGGCGAGACTAAGAAAGAATGACGCTTCAGAGAAATATACACAATCCCACAACTAAAAACAAAACAGCAGAAGTTTTTCTGGACCAGACTAGCTATTTTCGGTTAATTAGGCCTCATCAGTGACTCTCATATTAATTTTCAACAAAACCCTGGACTAGAAAAAAATCTACAATAATACTAACATATGCCAAAGAGGGTCTTCCGCATTACCACACTGGTAAATCAAAAAGCACTGGTGGTGGCTGCAACGCTCCGGAGTCGGCTTTTTAACGCTCTGGAGGCGGAAAAGGTAAACAAAAGATATGCCTGTTCTTGTTATAATTTTTATTTGAGTTTATTTCGGTTTTATGTTTAGGGACACTGGGCGCACGGAACACCGAAAAGACTGCAATTTATGATTATGTAAGGCATCTCCTATTTGATCGTTTAGTCGGCAAATCGGCTACAGCGTATTCTAGGCGTCATGAAAATAGGGGTATTATTATGTTTTATATGTGAGCACGCGTTAGTCGTGGAATTATAACGATTGTACAACAAAAGCAATTTTTCTTGGCTGCTTATATGCAACTTGGGATTGTTATCAGCAAACATAACGTCAATTCATAGACACAAGTCATTTGTAAATTAAAGCATGGATTTACGTTTCAATACCCATGATGATTTATGGATGAAATCAATGACACTTTGCACTATTAATGTCAAAAGCAAACCAATTAATCTAGACATTATTTATACAATATGACATTTAACTATATCCTTGGCCGTATACTCTAAATGTTTAACATAAATCGGTGACATTATAAAACTTTGCAAACTGAGAATCATGTGTCAGTGTGCTGTGTGTGTATTTGGCCTGCTATTACCTAATACAAGGAACGTATAGATTATAGTGCGTCAGAAAAGAAAAAGCAATATATATATGAGCATAACATAAAGACCTTGACTTCACCCAATACATATGCCTCAGAAAATAAAGTTTATGATTCAGAATGGCCCAACTTAAGATTCCATTTGTTCAGTGTCTAATGATATAATCTGTACTAAAAGTTATGTTAAGCTAATTTCGACATTGTTAATTTTCCGTTTTTGGATGGCAAACGTTCTCAGGCTACATCCTATGGTGTATATATTTCTTAGCTTGTTTGTTTTGCAAGAGCATACAGAGCTTTCAGTGAGTCAAGTGATGAGTATAAACTGCTATGTCCGTATCATAAACTGCTTAAAATATTTTCTGGGTTTCAGCCCCATTGTTTCGATTTAAATTTCCAAACATACCATAGGCTTGTAAAAGTCTATCGAAACTCGAATTTCATAGTGACTTAATATATTCTGCATATTTTATCCTCTGTCCTGTAAAGTTTTTTTCCTGGTCATTTCTGATCATTTAGCCGATTCCGAGATTTTTGAAAATTTATATAAGGGTCACCAATAGGTCTAATTGGCCGAAACTTGCTAGTCTGGCCCAGAAACGTGACATTTTAGTTTGTTTTCAGTTTGTACGATATATTATTGCAAGACAGATTTTAGTCAAAATATAAAATAGAAGATATCCAAGAAGAGCCACCATCACATATGAGCACGCGCACGAGAAAACCAACAAAAAAGCATGTGCGCCCAGCGAAGATTCAAATCAGCCAGGGCATCCGCCCAGTCTGATCAGAGTCTTCCATATCCGCATGAAGAAAGCTTGGGTTCTTAGCTACCCATTGAGCGCACAGTGAACTCTCTGATCAGACTGGGCGGATGCCCAGGCTGATCTGTCTTCGTTGGGGGCGCACGTGCCATTTTGTTGGTTTAGTCAAGTGGTTCATATCATAGCCTACCAATGGCACCAAGAAGAAGAGCAGACAAACTACAACGAAAAGCAGACACGTTACCAAGCCACTAAAAGGAAATCAACCAACGAGGTAACAGCTGCTAGACAGGACCCAACAAACACGACAATACGGCAATAAACAGTACAAAGTACAAACAAAAGCGACGCAGCGAGCAGCCATGGTCAACAGCAAAACTTAAACGTAGTTTTATAAGCGTCGAACCTCGTCTTTCATCTTAATAAACTCCAGCACCGCATAATCATGCTTGCGTAAGGGTTTTCTAAAGCATAAATGAATCACAACAGAAAACATTGTAATGAAACATAGATGAGCGCTAGACTAAAACCTTGAAGATTCAGATCAACCTGTGCATTGGCGCAGCCTGGTCAGAATCTTCATTGGCCGCATTTTAGATAGACAAGGATGTAAAGTTATTTCATGCGGACAATGAAGACTGATCAGACTGCGCGGATGCGCAGACTATCCGCTTAGACTGATTTGAGTCCTCGTTGGATGCTTGGGTCAGAAGGCACGTTTTCTGATGCTGCGCCTTAAATGTAGCCTGTGGTGATCGTCATCCATCTACAGATCCATTAAAAACTGAGCTTCACAAAACATATTTCCATAGAACTGAGTATACACTTATGTCGACGTTTAATTGGCATTTTTATATTCTGCCATATGTATCTTGGGTATTGTATTTTCAGTTTATCCGTCCGTTCGCTGGACACAGTCACTACATATAAATAACTGTAACTCCAGTACAGTGATTATTAGAACGAGCTCTTCAGTCGGGGGTCCTGTATGATATGAAAAAAGGAAGCAACGAAATGATACAAGCCAACACAAAAGTCATGAAAGAAAGCTTTATTGGAACCGGTCAATGAATGTCACTCAAGAAATAATCACATTAGTATTTCCCTGTAGTTTTATCCAGTTGATATTTAAGCTAAAAGATAGACTAGATCTATATTGTTTTTGCCTCTGACTTCGAAGAACTTGGGGGTGAGGGGGCGGGGCATATTGCTTTTGTGTCGTTCCACCGTCCATTCGTCCGACCGTTTGTCACGGTTTTCTTATGAGCCAGATATCTTGATATGCTTAGAAGCTTGGTGAGCTTATTGGGGCTTTACAGATCACTCGATTAACGTTTGAAAAAAAAAACCCGGATTACTTTTGTGAGAGTTATATCCCTCTCTAACTGTTGGGGCATAGTGTTTTACAAACACACATTTCTAGCTTTCTTTTAATGTAAATGAATACTAACACCACTATGTTTTAAAGGAGACAATCTTTAAAGACATGAATTTAATTGTTTAGTACAGTCGAACCGCAATGGCTCGAACATCAATGGGGCCATGGAAATTTGTTCGAGATATGGGTAGTTCGAGCCACTGAGGATTTATCATGGCGCCTGGTCAAGAAGCAAACAGCGATAATTCATGGAAATCTTTTCAATCTTTTACGCATTAATGTTATGTTGAGAGTACTCATTAGAATCGTCTCGAGTACACACAACATACAAGCCATGATAAACGAGCCATCGGTGTTCGAGTTATTGAGGTTCGACTGTATTGTCCTTTTTTGAAATAGGCGCTACTTTTAAAGGAAAACATTTGCCATAGGGGAGACACATTCTGTCTTTTAAAAACATTCCTCGCTGAAGAGGAAAGAACCTATTTTCATGTCAACGTTGTTTCCTTGAAGGTGTATTAATTTCCCTTAATAAAACGGTGAACACTCGTTACAACGATAACACTTGTCCCAAAAATGTTGCCATTAAAATGAATTTGCTGTTGTGAAGAATCTTTAAACGCACTGAATGATATGTAAGGAAGCCCTTGTTTTATTCTTATTTCATCATAGATTATATGCATTGGATACTTGTTAGAATAGCCTCACTGAGGCGATTTCTAACAAATATCCAAAACATATGTTTTTGACGAATTAAATATGAGGCAATTCTAATAAATATCTAAAGCATATGTTTCTTGAAGTGTTAAATACAATATTCTTGCATAATTTCTGATTAGTTGTCACCTCCTGAGCGAAGGATTCGTGCCAGTCAAATTATCATTATAACGAAGTTTGTCGTTGTATCGAGTGTCGGTATAAAAAGTTTTGACTGTAGTACCATTCCAGAGGAAATAATGAAGACACAGAAGATCGAATTGCATATATCGTATCTTTGCCGGAAAGTTAGGATAGATATTTATCCTTTACCATTCTCTGTAGTCTGTCTCCAGACTCTTATCTTTTCTGTCATTTTCTCTTTTCTTTTCAAAGGTATGCAATCTAGTACAGCTTATAATGATTTGATAAGTTATGTCCCATAGTGGAAAAGATAGTAAAATAGTGAAATGGGATTAAAGAGACAAATACAGCTACAGGAAGTGATAGAGAATGACAAGAAAAAAAAATGCAGAAACGACTGGAGCCAGTCTTCATTCCCTGGGCTAAGTCAGCAGGCGACAAGTTCATGATATTTATTCTTCCTTTCCCCCCGAAAATAGGATTTAGCATAACAAATATCAAAACATGATTTCTAGAAAAAAAAAAAAAAATAAAAATAAATATGTCGTCTGCTGAAAATTTTACCCAGAGTGCTGAGCGTTAATGAAATGCATAACTCTAGTAGAATATTGCCAAAAGAACAATCTTGGAGGATTTCCAGTAGACACGTGACAATAGACTTCCACAGCCCTGTTGTTCAAAGCTAACGACGTCATTAGTTAACGATTCGTTAAAATTTACATCGGGTGATACGCAAATACGCTGAAATTTTTTGCTGAAAAAATGTGAGTATAGCTTTTGCAATGCAAAAGCTACTCACATTTTTTCAGCAAAAAATATCAGATTATTGTATATTGAATCCGCTTAAACAGTTAACGAAATGACCCTTAACGAACTCGTTAAGCTAACGACGCTTTGAACAACTGGTCCCAGAAGTTTCAGTCTTATATTAAATGTACCATATCAACATAATTAAGCTGATGGAAGGCAGAAGACCGAGTATTTAAAATTTGGTAAAATATGACAAGAACCATGTTATGATAGAGATTGTTTGGGACATGTGCCAACTGTACATGCGCAGTTTGGAAAAGGTATACACAACGAGCGTTTTAATGTCCACATGGCATGCATATATCCAAGCCAAACTGTACCTAAAATATATGAAATCCGACCTAGGTATACACACTTACATACATACTTTAATAAATACAGTCGAGACTCGTTATCTCGACTTCGCTTATCTCGAAAAACTGCTTATCCCAAAGTGAAAATCTGGTCCTGGTTTTAACATGGGAACAACAGGTAACAAACTATGGTGGAAAGGGGGAGAAATTGCTCCTAAGTGCAATATCTCCTATTTTCCCAATATTTTAATACATTTCTAACTTCAGAAGTCAAATAACATATTCATTATTTAAATGTGCTTCGATCTAATTTTTCAGCAATTCTGCAAATCTGCAATGATTCTGCCATTAAACTATGATTGTTTGCAGTGAGTCTGACTGTAGACTCTGATTATTTGCAATGAGTCTGACTGTAGAATCTGATTGTTTACAATGAGTCTGACTGTAGAATCTGATTGTTTGCCATCAGTCTGACTGTAAACTCTGATTATTTGCAATGGGCCTGACTGCAGAATCTGACTGTTTGCAATGAATCCGACTGTAGACTCTGATTGTTTGCAATGAGTCTGACTAGAATCGGATTGTTTGCAAAGAGCCTGAATTTAGACTCTGACTGTTTGAGCATGACTGTAGACTCTGATTTTTGCAATGTATCTGACTGTAGGCTCTGATTGTTTGCAATGAGTCTGACTGTAGACTGTGATTGTTTGCAGTGAGTCTTACTGTAGGCTCTGATTGTTTGCAGTGAGTCTGCATGTAGACTGGTTGTTTGCAGTGAGTCTGACTGTAGACTCTGATTACTTGCAATGAATCTGACTGTAGACTCTGATTGATTTGCAGAGAGTCTGATTGTAAGCTTTAATTGTTTGCAATGAGTCAGACTGTAGACTCTGATTCTTTGCCATCAGTCTGACTGTAAACTGATTGTTCGCAATGAGCATGACTGTAGACTCTGACTGTTTGCAGTGAGCCTGACTGTCGGCTCTGATTGTTTGCAATGATTATGACTGTGAACTCTGACTCTTTGCAATGAGTCTGATTGTAGACTTTGTTTGTTAGAGCATGAATGTAGACTCCGACTGTTTGCAATGAGTCTGACTGTAGACTGTGATTGTTTGCAATGAGCATGACAGAATATCTTACTGTTTGCAATGAATCAGACTGTAGACTCTTATTATTAGAGCATGACTGTGCACTCTAATTGTTGCAGTGAATCTGACTGTAGACTCTGATTGTTTGCAATGAGCATGACCCTACACTCTGATTGTTTGCAACGAGCATGCCAGAATATCTTACTGTTTGTAATGCGTCAGACTGTAGACTCTTATTATTAGAGCATGACTGTACACTCTAATTGTTGCAATGAATCTGACTGTAGACTCTGATTGTTTGCAATAAACATGACTCTAAACTCTGATTGTTTGCAATAAATCTGACTGTAGACTCTGATTGTTTGCAACGAGCATGACAGAATATCTTACTGTGTGCAATGAATCAGACTGTAGACTCTTATTATTAGAGCATGACTGTACACTCTAATTGTTGCAATGAATCTGACTGTAGACTCTGATTGTTTGCAGTGAGCATGACCCTACACTCTGATTGTTTGCAACGAGCATGACAGAATATCTTACTGTTTGCAATGTGTCAGACTGTATACTCTTATTATTAGAGCATGACTGTACACTCTAATTGTTGCAATGAATCTGACTGTAGACTCTGATTGTTTTCAATGTGCATGACCATACACCCTGATTGTTTGCAATGAGTCTGACTGTAGACTGATTGTTTGCAATGAGTCTGACTGTAGACTGATTGTTTGCAATGAGTCTGACTGTAGACTGATTGTTTGCAATGAGTCTGACTGTAGACTGATTGTTTGCAATGAGTCCGACTGTAGACTGATTGTTAGAGCATGACTGTGGACTCTGAATTTTTGCAATGAGTCTAACTGTAGACTCTAATTTTTTTAAATGAATATGACTGTAAATTCTGATTAGTTGCAATGCGCATGGCTATAGCCTCTGATTGTTTGCAATGAGGTTGACTATGGACTGATTGTTTGCTGTGCTCTAAATTAAGAACATTTCCGAATTTCGCAAGGGACATAGCATAGTAATTTGGAATTCCTTTTTGTTATCTTCCATGAAATTCGGGAATTTTCTCGTCTAAATATAGATCAGAAGTCGGACTGTTCATATCACTGTCGTAAACGGCCGAGGTAAGGATAAGGGCTACCATAGAAAGGACTATACTATAAAAATTCTAGAGAAATAATACGGCTTAACATAGAATTTTCTCTGCTAATTAGTATGAAAATGCCAACTATTGTTGACATTTTCATATTTATTAGCAGAGAAAAATTCATGCTCTAATGAGAGGGAATTCAAATGTACACGATTTCGTGGGAAAAATATATTTATTATAATTTCTTGCGTGCATATACGCTTTGAGTAAACTGCTTTCTCGCCAATAAAATCAAATTCATGGACAGTACACTTTGCCAAAAATGGTCAACATTTTCTAATATCTCATTGACTTCCGTATGCAATTATTCAAGTCAATTAGATTTTAGACAAGGTTGACTGAATTTTTGCGGCAAAGTAGAATTTGAATGAGCATACCTATATATGTGTCTAAAAACTGGTGTATTAGTGGCAAACAGTACAGACCCTGATCAGACACCGTGACATGCGGCGTCTGATCTGGGTCTACACTGTCTCCTCAGGCCTGTACAAATGTTATGAGTCTATACGGCAACTTATCCCACTCCGGTTTCAAGCATGCGGTTGCAACCATCGTTGTCTTTTACAATCCTTTTGAGCTGTCCTCCGTTGTTTAACGAAGGAAGAGATGCTATTATTCCGATCGGTTTGTAGATCTAACATTTGTTGGTTCATTTTTTGTATAATATAATTTCATTCAGTGTTAGGGATTGAGTCATAAGATGTGGTATTAGCGGGTAATATTCCGAAACGGCAAGCTAAGATGTGTTCATTTGATTGGTTCGCTTGGCAGTTAATGAAGATTCCCAGAGCCGCAGACTTTGGACCAAAAGCAATGTAGGAAGAAACTAGGCTGGTCATGGAACGCCATCACTGTTATTGAACTAGTTCAGTGTATATGATGCATTTCGTTGTAGATCTATGAATTTAAGATAATTGGTGGTCTACAATTGGTGCATTTGCAATACAAAATTTACTCGAAATATTCGGACACCTGAACCTCCTACAGTTTGAAAATATCAATTTTACTACCTGTTTAAGTGGCTTAAAACCTGCCAGATGAGTGGCAAACAGTGTAGACCCAGATCAGACACTGCATTCTGCAGTGTCTGATCTGGGTCTACACTACTTGCTGCCTTGCTCAGATCTGTCTATTCTAATACTTAGGGTTATTATGGTATATGTTGTGCTGCGCATTTAGCATTAAAAGCAGACCTGAATGAAACTACATACTGGCATATGCGGACAGCAAAAACCCAAACCACGAGCAGCCACGGTGTTTGCCTCGGTGGCGGATTTTAATAGAGGGGTTTGGGGGCTCAGTCGAACCCCACTTAAAGTCCAATTTATTTCGTATTCATGGGAAATTTTAAGAAGATATTGGTATAATGGTCAAATCGGACCCCCTCAGCAAATTTGAACCCCCTGTCCAAAACACTCCTGGATCCGCCCCTGTCCCTGTTTGGTCAGGACCATATACATTGTAAGATACTACATAATGGCATATATAAACAGTGAAAATCCAGACCAGATAACTTATATTATTAAATTAGAATACAACATTCTAGAAAGTAAACAGCGTAGTCAAAAGAAACTGTAATCACAAGCCGTCCTTATCACAGCATCGGAAGAAAGAAAAGCAAAAAGCTGAAAATTACAGTCTGTAGTATACATAGTCTACAGTGACTAAATATTTATCCATATAATCCTGTTTGATAATCCACTAAAACAAAACCAAAATAATATCATGACTATAAAGGACCAGCCTTTACAGTCATGATACTATTTTGGTTTTATTTTAGTGGATTATCAAACAGGATTATAATAATAAATATTTAGTCACTGGGGACTGGAGTCAGCCTATAGTATACAGTATGTCTGCAGTTCACATGTTAACAAGGCTCTGTGTCTATGCCGCATATGTTACACACAAGATATGGTGAATATTCTGAATTGTTCAATGTTGATCCATTTCTTATGCAATTTCCTGATGAATCCCTGTCTGGTAATTGGTCTGATGGCACGCGGGGTATATCTATGTCCTGACCAAGCTTGTTCCTGAAGCATTCAGTAGGACTCATATATGTCGAAAAAGCAGGCCTAGGCATCACTTCAACTTTGTTTTGACTTAGGTAATTTGCTGTTAGTCCTGCAAAGTGTGGATGCGTCCTATCCTGTTGAAACAGGTCGTCCATTACGAAAATACACCTATTCAAATATATAGAAAACTTAATCTCCAAAAACTGAAAATTTTCAGATGAAAAACTCTGATATTTTTCATATTTCTGGTCAAAACATGGATTGTCGGAACTCGTTAGAACCGCCTCGACGAGGCGGTTCTAAC
This sequence comes from Anodontia alba, assembly GCA_964016985.1. Lineage (NCBI taxonomy): Eukaryota > Metazoa > Mollusca > Bivalvia > Lucinida > Lucinidae > Anodontia > Anodontia alba. The sequence continues at coordinate 76,094,548 of OZ024822.1, forward strand.
GAGTACCCACAATCTATGTTTTTGAGCAGAAATATGAAAAATAATCGAGGCGGTTCTAACGAGTTCCCACAATCCATGTTTTGACCAGAAATATGAAAAATATCAGTTTTTCATCTGAAAATTTTCAGGTTTTGAGCAGAAATAAGAAAAATAATGTATACCCCTGTAAACCCCTGTTTTACTATATAAAAGTGGGATTTAAGGGGGTCAAAATCATATAGGTATGTTTTCGTGATGGTTCGGGTGCCGGCATAGAAAAAGTAGAACGTGAAGTTCGACCACCTCGTCAGTGTAATATATCGCCGTCAGATTGCCGTCAATCACTTCAAGAATGCCATGTGACACCGGCTTACACTGTAACGCCACATCCGCCTAAACGATCCGCGTGGTAACATTACATGCTGCATAGCATTCCCTCGTCCGACGATATTTCACGTCCGACAACAATGTAGAAGCCAAACGACCGCCGTCACTGATGTTGCGTCTGCTGGAGATGTTGCTGACACTATCTAACATAGTCACGACGATATTCAACGGTAAAATTGCTCTTCCGGCATAGACGTTTTGCCGTCAGCCCCGATTTACGTAAACGTGGTCTTATTGTTGGATAGCCTATTGTTAGGGCATATATAACCCGGCGTCTCTTGTGCTTAGTGGAAGCGTGCTGAAATTTGTTACCAGCTCTTGTATGACGATCCCAGTCAGCATTCTACGTAAATCTATATCGGGCCGTCATCGGCCCGTCAGGGTAGCTGACGGGCCGATGTCGGCCCGATATAGATTTACGTAGAATGCTAGCTGGGATGTAAACGGTCTGGCTGCAGACATTACATGACGTCTGTCATCTACATTGTCTGTAGCGTTTCGGTGATGAACATAGATGAAACATTGTGCCATGCTAAGCTTATACAGTTACGCAATTTTCATGGTTCAGTCACTGGAACACATTTTGCATGTTGGCACAGAAATGCCACAAACTGATCAGGACCTTCTCTTGGCCCAGTTGTTTAAAGCGTCGTTAGCTCGTTGGTTATCAAAATGTTACCTGTTCTAGTAAGTACAATATCTAATTCATAGATATTTTGCTGAAATAAAAAAAACAAAAACACAAAACCAAAAAAAAAAAAAAAAAAAAAAAAAACTGTTCAAGTAAGTTCACAAGCAATTTTGCTGATAAAAAAATGTGAGTAGGTTTTACAAATGCAACAACTGCTCACATTTTTTTCAGCAAACATATTAGCGTTTATTATAAAAAACAAACTGTATTTCATTGGTTGAGAGCTGTTTTCAGCCCAGTGAATATATCTGATGTTCACCGGCTTGCGGGCGCCTTCCAGTGAATATCAACTTTTAGTGACGTCGCCAGTAGTGACGCCAAGGTCTACGCGCGCTTTTTATATTAATGGGGTCTGGAGTTAATTGTTATTGCCACAGTTATCAAGAGAAAAGTAAAACTATATAATAAACAATTATTGACTATTGAGATATTGGATATGACGTTGATATCCACCATTGAATGTCAATTCTCTGGTGGATATGTCATATTCAATATCTCAGTAGTCAATAATTGTATAATATACCATATTTAATGATAAAAGTTTAAACGATACGTTAATTAACGCCGTCCTTAGTTTCGAACAACTGGACCCTGGTCTATAGTAGCCAGTAACAGACAAGTTAGTCGGTGATCAGAATCCACATTGTACAGCCCACATATGTGATACGGGCCCTTTTCCTCTGCTACATATCAATTATCAAAACATTTTTGTTTATGTTTTGTTTTGTTTTTATTTATCTTTATTATGTCCATCCCCAGTAAATATTCTCCTTACTCTTTGTGGTATAGTTAACTTCCTTGAAGAAATGCCCGTTGTTTCTGGATGGGGAGACCCTCTCCTCTGTAATTTGATAGTCCCGCTTCTTGGTAAATTCCCGCCTCTGGACCGGCCTCGCAGGCTCAGTCGAATTCGCGTTCAACTGGTGATTTGAAGGTCGCGGGTTCGATCCCCGTCGAGTCCGGCAACATTCTTTCGTGAAAATTGATCATGAAATATATTTTCTACGGTCATTCCCCCCTTTCCGCTGATTCAAGAAGGGCAGTTATCAATTTCTGGCGAGAGAATGTGCACAAGTAAGTATTTGATTAACCGCTTAGAGGACTAAGCCTGTCCAGTAAAAGTGTGGTTAGGTAAACTGATCGGCTCGACATGAACTTAACTGCTTTGACTTGGCCGTAAAAATCAAACTAAAATTAACCTCCCTCCTCTGTTGAAGAGTTCCCCCTCCCGTGGAAATCCGCCTATTTGTGGTAAAAATACCCTCGCAACAGTGCCTCCCATTCCTCTGTTGTGATGAAAGTTGTCCCTACTCTCTTTTCGACATCGTTTGGAAATGGGATTATTTTTTATTATCAAAGCAACCATATGTAGTAATTTATAGCCTTATACTTGTAAAAGTTTTGTCGTCCTTGAAAACTGCATTTGGATCTATGGTTTTGCTTGACAAAACAGTTATTCTTAATGTTGACCATGAGGTCAGGCTTTTCCATTGGTTACATCGATCATTCAAGATGGCGTCATAGCTACTCGCCGTCATCACCGAAAGGGATGTTACCGTTTCTGTTATTGTTTTACTTGCTAAATTATGTTTAATTTGTTACAGGTGTAATAAAAATATAATCCATTTACCAGAATTATTGATAGTTTTCTTTTTTTCTCCAGAAAAAAACATAATATGTTGAGGCGTTTCTGGTGAGTACCAACAACATTGGTAATATTCTAGGATACCCCTCTTTTCTTGAGCAATGTGAATAAGGTAAACACATTATGATAATGATTTTCATATGAAATCCTAAATGACTATTTCATTTCTCGCTTTCAGACTACAGGTGGAACGTGGCTGAATGCGGCTTGTTGCTAGTGTTCCATAACATAAGCAATTTCCGAAATGGATATTAAAGGACATTTTAACAGTTATTTTACCATAAACCAGCAGGTATTTGACGAGCGGTTTAAAGTTATTCTTGAATCAACTGTCTATGTATACGATAAAAATGGTGACCTGAAGAGGAACATCAGAAGGCAACTTGTAAGTAATTGGATATATGCCAAAGAAAATATCAAATCAAAATTTGGTAATGGCGTTGATATTGTACATCTTATTTTTGACCAGAATAAAACACAGAATATTGACAACGAAAGAAGTAATGATAATATGGTGGAGATTTCAAAATCGCATGCATCGACCACGGATGCTTTTGTAAACACAATTGAACAAAATAAAGATTTGAGTGGTGATAAATCGCACGGAATGACGTTAAACTTGGAATTAAGGCGTGCAGAGATGTTTCTGGCGTCGCTGGGACAATGAATTTAGGTAGCGGTAGACTGGACCGTTCTTCGCAGAGCGAGGTTTTGAAATTAAATACGAGGGATGTTCGAAATGAATTGCTTATTTCTATCTGGAGACTTCAAATTTCAAGTTAGCCCAAAAGTACTCATTTCATGCCCTCGAAGTACTCCCCGTGGCTAGAAATGCAAAGTTTCAGCCGATGTATCCACTTCTTGAAAGCGTCACGGTACGCTGATTTGGGCACAGTAATAAGGTACTGATGAATGGCAGATTCAAGTGCCTGTCGGGACTGGTATTTCCGCCCAGCAAGGAATGCTTTCAATTTCGGAAACAAAAAGAAATCACATGGGGCAAGGTCTTGGGAATACGGGGGGTGAGGCAAAACAGTTACTTTTTCTTTCTTCAAAAACGCCGTAACTATTGCGGAGGTATGAGCTGAGGCATTGTCATGTAGAAGACGGACATGTTTAAAACCAGTGGCAGGGCGTCGTTTCTGATAATACTTTTTCAGTTTCTTCAGTACTACGTCTTTGTAGTACTTTCCGGTGATGCTTTTGCCCTTTTTCACTGGCACTTTTATTGCGACTCCTTCACCAGAGAAGACTTTTCTCTTACCTTTTTTGCATACAAAACCTTCTTTGTACTCAAAGAACGTTTGGCAATTATTGGGCGTTTGCTGTGTTTAGTGGCCCAGATCTTATTGCTAACCTTTCTGACGGGCTCAAAATAATGGACCCAGGTTTCATCACCTGTGACGACATTGGCAAACTGCTTTTTGTCATATTTTGGAAACATTTGTAGCAGCTTTTTGGCCACTTTAACCCGTTGCCTCTTTTGCTCGTCAGTCAACAGATGTCGCACCCATCTAGCAGAAATCTTTCTGACTTTCAAATGCTTCTTCAAAATAAGGTGAACCGTTGAAAGTGATATGCCTACCTTTCGTGCAATATCACGAACTGTAAATCTGGCATCTCCTTCAATGATTTCCTTTATTTTGGAAACGATTTCTTTACGAGATGCAGATTTTGGCCTACCTGATTTCGGTGCATTTTTGATGGACTCTACACCAGACTCAAATTTCTTTTTCCACCGCCGAACTGTGTCATAAGACACACAAGACGGTCCAAAAGCAATAGAAATTTCAGTCATCAGCTTCTTCAAAGAACAACCAAGTTTTGAGTGAGCTTTGATGTAAGCCCGTATTTCATCTTTTTTGTCGACGCTTCTACCAACCATTTTCACTGCAGTGGTCAATGACTGCGTGTATTCAAATGGATAATTTTATGTCTTACACTTAGTCTAACATGTACATTTATACACCATTGTGTAGATATTGAATAACCCTGTACAGGTATGTATTGGTTTTTATCGTGCCCCATGTGGATATCGAGCTAGAGGACAATAAGCAATTCATTTCGAACATCCCTCGTAGAAGCTATACAGATAAACTAGAAACACTTGAAATGAATGTTTATTGTAAAACTGAAACGGAGTAGACGTCTCCAATGAAGGCAGTGGCCACATTCACATTGCTCCCGATAAAATAGTATTCGCAGATAAAGAAAAGGCAAACGCTCTTAATATCCCTGATACTGGATACTTGCCCAGTCAGACAGAGAAAGAAATAGAAATGGATAAAATAGACGCTTTAAAAACAAGTGATACTTATAACAACGGTCATGGTATTTCTGTTCGTGCATCGGATATGATTTCTGAATCAGAACCACAGTCAGACTGTCACTGTGAAACACTAAGTGAAAGCAATGATACACAACGTAGATACCCTAAAAGAAGCAGAACAAAATCTGGTAAAATCTTCCAGAAGTATTATATCTGTGATGAAGATTTGAAGCAAGAACCCGCCGATGATGATGATGATGATGCTGATGATGAGGATTATCAAATGCAGGAAACAAGACTATCGAAACGTTATCGTAAATCAAGCGCAGATGAATCAGATTGTGACTATGTGCCTTTAGAACTGGAAAAGTCAGTCAGAGGTAGATCTCTTTCAGATGCTGACATTGATAAGAAAATCAAAGACGAAGACCATGAGATAGAAGTCAAAGTTGAAAAATCAACGGAAGCAGAAGTGGATGCATTGGCAATAAGAGTTGAAAAACTGAAGAATATCCTCAATGAACAAGGCATGATAGATAAAATACCTAAAGAGTATATGAATCCTAAATTATTGATGGCAAAATTGCGACTTGAAATCAAACGTGCAAAGCGTATTCAAGTGGATCTGGCGGTCACAAAGACAAGTATGAGATTAAACCGTACATATCAAATACGCAGAAAGATAGATCAGGTATGGAAGAGAAGTCCCATATGTCCTATGCGTGTAAGTTATGTGGGACATTTCAGGCTGGATTAGAAGAAAAAATACGTTTGCATTTAGAACAACATTTAAATGGTGATTTCAGGTGTAAAATATGCAAAATAGAACTTGACTACCCAGGAAACAGAAGGCAGCATAATGAAGAATGTCATCCTAAAAAGTGGTCTAAAGCTCGAAACTCTAAAATATGTGAAGTATGTGGTAAAGAATTCTGGAAGGCAAGCAGTTGGAAAGAGCATGGATATAAATGTCATGGAGTGATGTCTTTTTCATGCAGCGTTTGCTTCGAGAAATTTGCTCTAAAAAGGACTTACAATTACATATGACAAATCGTCATGCTGATCATGTCTACATATGCGATAAATGTAACCGACAATTCTTTTAAGAGAATCACTGGGCGTATCATACTGTAAGATGTGATGGAGAGATGCCAGCGGCCAGTACCAACACTTGCCACTTATGCGGGAAAACTCTTTCATCATTGATATCGCTTAAAGGACATATCGGAAGTACGCACAATAAACAGAAGAAGTATCGGTGTTCCTTATGTCCATACTCTTGTTTAGATCCAAGAATTTAAAAACTCACATGGATGTCCACCAAGGTTTGATATCTGTGCATGTCTCATAGGTCTAGGAAACAGTGGGAATCAGGTAAATATTTTTCTAATTGCGTCACGAATACATATTTTATGGGTACTCATTAGAAGCGCCTCGCCGATGCGCTTTTAGTGAGTACCCACAACATGTTTTCGTGTCGAAATAAGAAAAATTACAATTCTTTGGGATTGAAAAATAAAAAAAACAACAACAACAATAAAAAAAAAATCTTATCAAGAGCTATGATACTTACATACAGTCAAACCTCAATAGCTCGAATCTCTTTGGGACCATGAAAATTTGTTCGAGATATGGTAGTTCGAGCCATTGAGGATTAATCCTGGCGCTAGGTCAGGAAGCAAATGGTGAATGATATAAAGAAATCTTTTTGATCTTCTATATAATAATTGTATGTTGAGTGTACTCATTAGAATCGCCTCATCGAGGCGATTCTAATGAGTACTTTCAACATAAAATTTCATGATAAAATGACAAAATTTCCCCAAATATTTGTTCTCTTGGAAAAAATTCGTAGGGACTCAAAAACGAGTTCGAATTAGCAATGGTAAACGAGCCATCGGAGTTCGAGCTATCGAGTTTCTACTGTAGTAAGAGCAGAGGACGTGCTAAAGATGAAAATTTGCTGATAAATGTAGGATAACTTGTGTTGTTGATCCATAAATTCTGCACTGTGACTACTCGTTAGAATCGCCTCGCCAAGATAATTCCTGCTAGTAAAAAGTCACTTATGGTATGTAATCATTGATAACTGGAGAAAATTATCCTAGACATATCATCAAATACTCCTCCTAAACACGTCTTCAGGTAAAGGTAAACGAAATTGTATTTTAACGAGAATGATGGTGTTTAGAGAAGGTTGTTCAGATAATCAGATTACAAAATGATAACTCTGTAATAAGGCTACCTGTCAGTTTTAGTCATTACGAAAACATACCTATTCAAGTATACTGAAAATTTTACGACTAAAAAAAAGAAAATCTGATATTTTTCATATTTCTGCTCAAAACATAGATTGTGGGTACTCGTTAGAACCGCCTCGCCGAGGCGGTTCTAACGAGTACCCACAATCTATGTTTTTGAGCAGAAATAAGAAAAATAATGTATACCCCTGTAAACCCCAGTTTTCCTGTATAAAAGTGGGGTTTAAGGGGGTCAAAACTATATAGGCGTGTTTTCGTGATGAGCATGAAACTGTACGAGACGAGCTTCGCAAACTACACTGCTGCATATTAAGAGACTTAATAAAACCGGAGCCTCCGACTCTCGTTCTTATGTGTGTTCTTTGTTTCCAAAATTGCATATACTAATCATCTTCTGCGGAGATAGCCTTGATTATGTGATTTGTAGTAAAATGTATTAGTATTTTTTATTTTACTCAACGAAAGCATGTTTTGAATTCTCATTGGAAGCGCCTCATAAAAGAAAACATTAAAGCTATATTGATATCTTGTTTTGGTTATGACGAAACATGAAGTGTTCCACGTCCTAAGTTCTTTGGAACTCTCAGGAATGTTTATTTTCTGTTGTAATTCCATGCCGATTAAATCTTTTGAGGACTATGTGCCGTGCATGTGACCTTGGGTATGTCCATTCTCTTTTTTTGTAAATGCTTGTAACCTGTTCCAGCTCTTATACGGTAAATGGCCGAAAATTTCAAACAATTTATTTTATAACTTTTTGGCCCTAATGTGTCTTTTTATGCAGTTGTTTCCTAAAATACCTAGTGGAATGGCAAACAGTGTAGACCCTGATCAGACTGCTCCTTCAGGGGGTGTCTGATCTAGGTCTACACAGTTTGAATATGCCATTTGTCAGGCATGTTGGTGTACAACATTTTAGGACATTTATCATAACAAGCACAGTTGCTGAATGTGTAGTTTGTTCTGCTATTTTACAGGTATCAAGAAACACAAGTGCCACGTGTGTGATTTTGCCGCGGTTCAGAGGTTCCAGTTAACCTCACACATGAGAACACATACACAAGAGAAACCATACAAATGTGACCAGTGCACATATGCCTCTGCATGGAATGTTCAACTGAAAGGTAACGTAAATTACAATAAAACCCCGATGACTCAACCCCCGATGGCTCGTTTACCTTGATTGATTCAAACTCGGTTTTGAGTCCCTACGAAATTCTTTTGATAGCTTATTGCCATTTACTTCCTGACCTGGCGCCATGAGTAACCCTCAGTGGCTTGAACTATCCGTGTTTCGAATAAATTTCCATGGTCCCAAAGATGTTCGAGTAATTGAGGTTTTATTGTACTATATTTCTGAATATTGGGACACCTCAATTCTTTATCATACTTAACTTAACGTGTGAACATTTAACCCTCGTCCTGCTTAACCTGGATATACCTTCCATTGCAAACAGTGTAGATCCAGATCAGTTGGCTTCTGAAGAAGCCAACTGATCTGGATCTGCACTGTTTGCCATTAAGAATGTGAATTTATAGCAACAATCCGGATCAAGTAATCTGACTGGCTGAAAATTAGAATAGAGAGTAAATATGGTAGGTTTGTTACAGATAAATTGGGATACAAAATATCTGACCATAGAAGGACTGCATTTCTAAGCACTAATATCATCAATTACTCCTGAATATTAATGACATACAAATGAGCAAACGTTTCAAATATCAGTAACTTCGCAAGTATTTGGAAATTTTCAATGAAGTTTTCACCACTGAATTCGGCAGACTCGTGCTTTTCTTTTCCGTATGTTTACATCGGAAAGTGAATTCCATAAACCGTTTTATTTAATAGAGAATTCTTAATAGGTGCATCCAACGGGAATCCCCGAACCTCGGAGCGGATCTGCGTGCAGACGCACTACTATAGACTACCTATGTGACCAGTGATGTGTGTGACCAAAAATGTGATGGTCCAACAAACGCTTGGGTGGTTCGGTGCTTATCCTGAAAAAAAAAAAAAAACAATAAGCGTTCCGTGATTTAGCAGAGACTATTGACACGGCTGCCGTGCAGATAATAGCAACAAAATAGCCAATAACACCAAGTATTCTAGTTGCAAGGGGTTTGAATCACGAGACTTATGACGTCAGCCTACAAATTTTGCGATCGCGGCCATTTTGAATTTTATTTCCACTTCGAATTTTATTTCTATCCATTCGTCGTCTATTTACAAGCTAAGCATGATTCGTTTTGTGCATAAGGTACACTTTGATGTAGATTTTTAGATAACTAGACTTTACGCTCTCTTCACGTGATAATCTTAAAAAAACTTCGACACAGGTAAGCGAACGATAGTATATTGTCGTTGTACCTGTCATCGGCTACACTACTTTTCGGTACTCGGAAAGCATGGCCCCCGCCCGTCGGGGCCCGCCAAGTAGATGGGCTGCCTAAAGCCTCCATGGCAGAGCTACTAGTAACTAAGCAGGACCCGAATTCATGCGATCGGGTCGGGTAAAAAGACCCACAAATTTGGAGGCAATGTCTCTGAACTACTGAAATATTGTTGACGGACGTTATATCGCATTCATGCAGTTGATAAGAAGTCAAGCGTGGTCTGAAATCAAATTCAGTTAGATCTGGACAACCCACCTATGAAGCATGTGATGATAATTTGGACGCACGGATATAGGTAGCACCTATTAAATTTATATTACTTTGACAGCTTTGGATGTGGAAAAATAAATTTTCCTTTTAGGAAAATAAAGCTGCGTGCTAAGGTATTAAGTCACAGCTGGGAAAAAACGCCAATCTTAGTGTTTGAACGACCTCAACATGGTAGATTGTACCATTCTGCAAGACGACGTACCTGACGATTGCAATAGCGGTTAAGAAGAATCAAAATATCTCTTTTTGTGTATTACAGCTGTTAACAGTTGAGGCAGGTCGCGTATAAAGGGACGTTAATGCATATGCATTAACGTCCCTTTCTACGCGACCTGTAAACGAATAAAGGAGCAGATCAGTTCGACTATCTGTGCAGTTTGAACATGGTCTTCTTTCAAGTGTTCATTGTTCAGATTTACTTCATGTGAAAGCAAAGAATTTGAGCAGATTGTTCACTAATCCACCAAGAACCGTTTCTATATAACGAAACGTAAGCTGAATGAATACACCTGAAAGATCCTGCGACCGTTTTGCAAAGGGAGATAATTTCTACACACAAGAATGTTGCCTACCTCTTTTTGAATGCTTTAAAATGGGGGCTTCAGCCTATTCTCTCTTTTACGAATAATTCTCAATAAGCCGGACGCACATATACAGTCGAACTTCAATGGCTCGAACATCTTTGGGACTATGGAAAATTGTTCGAGACATGGGTAGTTCGAGCCACTGATGGTTAATCATGGTGCCAGGTCAGGAAGCAGATGGCGATAATTTAGGGAAGTCTTTTCGATCTTCTATACAATAATGGTATGTTGTGTGAACTCATTAGAATTGCCTAGATGAGGCGATTCCAATGAGTACACACAACATACAACTTCATGATAAAATTAGAAAACAAAATCCCTAAACATTTGTTTTCTTGAGCTATCGGAAGAATTCCATAGGGATTAGAAAACGAAATAGCCATGGTAAACGAGGCATCCGGGTTCGTGCTATTGAGGTTCGATTGTATGTCTGATGTCCGAATCATTTTCTCTTGTTGTGTATCCGTTCCCCTTATTTTTATTATTTCATGTAATATACGTTCTTCAGGTCACAAGAAAGTTCATGACCTTGACAACACGGAGACATGTGACCAGTGTGGAATTGTTGTCAAGAATACGCAAGCCCTGAAACGCCATAAGAAGAAGGCCCACACAGAAAATACTGATAAAGAGGGTAGACAGAACAACTGAAGGGTGTTAAATACAGTCGAACTATGCCTTATGTTCTACGCAAAATAAGAAACAATCATTAGTTTTCTTAGCTCCTGATTTAGCCTATAGAGTGCTAAAGGCTAACACTGCATATTTTCATGCAAATGTACCCGTGGCATATGCAAATGTATCCGTGTGACATCACACAAAATTCGTCCATGCAGCCATGTGATCCAGCCCTTAAACTATTTCAAAGCAAATATTTTATGAACAGCTCTAAGCCGGAAAGTGTCTAAGGACTGCCATAATTGTAACCCGTCTATGTCAAATGTCAAGAGCTTATTAGATTCTTATATGCTACTTGCAAATGTATATTTGTAGTCATGGTCCTTGTTAAGTCATTTGAAACAAAACATACCCTTATTTTTCTCATTTCTCCATAAGAAAACAGGCGGATTCAGAAGGGGTTCATGGGGTTCAGTCGAACCCACATTTGACCCAGAATATCATTTTCATGGAAAATTTTGGATAAATTCGATAAATTTTGAACACTTGTCCCTATATTTCTCTTCAACAAGTCTATTTTAATACCTGTGAATATGTGTAAAATTTCTGGGTGAGTGGCAAACAGTGTAGACCCTGATCAGACGCCGCGTTTTGCGGCGTCTGGGTCTACACTTTTTGCTCAGGCCCGTCTGTCCGAATACGTAGAGTAAGTACGGTAATATCAATTCGAAGCCCATCAGAAATCCTCCTGGATCCGCCCTGGAAAAAAATTGTCTTAATGCCCTTATATCTACAGCTATGTATGCCATGACATTTGCACTATATAATTTGGAGAACGAGGAAGATTTGCTTATTGAGCACATTAAAATTTAATCTATGCAATACAGAAAGGTTTCGAGAAGTACCGTAATAATTCTAAATATTGGTACAGAAAGGGCTTTTGCAAATAGTGCAGACCCAGATCAGACACCGCAGAACGTGGCGTCTGATCAGGGGCTCCACTTTTTGCAAATAGTTCAACCGTATTTCTCCAGGAATATCTAAATCACATACCCTGACATACCTAAAATCGAAATTAGAATCTTCCAATATACAGTGTCGGGAGCTCATTCAGTCTCGATGGGATAATGATGGTGAGACTTATATTCTAAAAGGAGTATCCCTTGGGAGCAACGAACGCACTCACAAAACCGAAATCAAATGAAGAGAAAAGTTTTCCGGGCAAACTAGCTAGTTTCGGCAAATTAGGCCTCATCAGTGACTCTCATATATCAGCTTTTAAAAATCCGAAACCGGCTCAGTGATCACCCAGGACCAGACAGTATTAATTACACTGTAATGAAGTACACTACACTATAATGAAGTACACTTCATTATAATGAAGTACACTACACTATAATGAAGTACGGGGAGACGTTTTACGGCCTCCACACAGCACTAAGATTGATTGATTCTAAAGATGATCTGAATTTATTAATTTCGCATACGCTCCATGCCACAATTTCTCCTTGACACTGTCCATTTAGGGTTTCGAGCAAACAATCTTCATTCTTTTGAAAATGTCACAGAATCAAAAAACGTTCCATGATTCCTGACAAACGACTATTGTGGAATGTTTTATATGGTACTTTCTGGTATATGGAGATTAACACACAGCATGATGTGATTAAAATTCAGCAGACGACATTTTGAAATATTTTTCATATTTCGTTTTTCTCCAGAAAATAGGCTCTGACATTTCATGCAAATTGTCTCCCTTAGGAGACAATTTGCATGAAATATCAAAGCGTATTTTCTGGGGAATAAATATGAAAAATATCATTGATTTGTCGTCAGCCGAGTTTGTTCAGAGAGTTGTAAAGGTAACCGGCGTCAAGTGGTCACAAGTTGGCATATTGCCACTTTATGGTTTCTTCAAGTCATTTTGCTGCTGAATTACGACAGAGTATTGCATTAAATCTTTCATCATGGAACAAGTTTCCTCAGAAGACATTCAAAAGGCTTCGAAAAACATAGACACCGACTCGATCCTAGATATTAGCTTTGAACAAGTCCTGTTTACAATCAAAGGACTGAATAGCCCTGAAATGACAGATTCTATGAGAAACTAATAAATTCCCGGTATAATTCTGTTCTCCATTTAAGTTTGTGAGACGCTTCTTCGTCGAAAAAAAAAACGAGCTATAGTGAACAACAAAGGCGCTGATCTGCGCCTTTGTTGTTCGCACATATATTAAGGCGGGTTTTCTCAGCGACTCTCGCGATAGATCAAGCACAAGTTGCACTACTTTTGTATGGACAGCTCTTCAATGGCGTACTAATATACACACATTGAAACATTGGGTCTACTTTTGTGCGCGGATAAATACGAAATTGAATAGTAGTCAAAGTCACTTTCTCTAAAACCGTGCGTGGCAACGAAGAATGACAGATAGAATCTGTCATTAAAATCCTAGCAAGTGTCTAAAACGAAAGGATGGACTAACAAGTAGTCCAGACCTTAATCAGACGCCACATAATCAGCGGGATTAGATCTTGGTTTTCACCATTGGCTAGGGCTTAAAGGAATGGATACACTTACAGGGGAAACTCAGTCAAAAATGAGTTTGTCCCCTGTTGAAAAGGGGTCTACGCTAAATGGAAGGAATTTGCTCCCTCTAAGAGCAACTTCTGTCCGTTTTGAATATTCCCAGGAGGGATTTGGCTTGTAGCGAAGCAGAGAGGAAGTCTCAAAAGGTGTATCCCAAGTCAAAATTGGCAGATACTACTGCTATCGACGGGTGATAAGCTGACAGTGACGTCACCGATTGTTTATATTGTTAGACCAAGTTCATTTTAATAAATAGATAAAAGCCACCCGAATAGCTATCCTTCAATAAATATTAAAAGAAGCGATAACCGTAAATCCGCAATAACTCGGCAGTAGTTTTCCTAGATTCCAAATGTGGACATAGTGGGTTCGTTTTCTGTTTTATTTTTTTTTTTTGTTTTTTTTTTTATTTATATATTTATTTATTTATACGTATTAATAGATATAAAAGAAAAATAAGTAATTATCAGTAATGCAACAGATTTTCAGTGTGTCGACATTTTAATTTTCGATTTTGCATATCTTTTAAAGTTAAATAAAGACAAGGAGAAAACAAGTAAGTCTAGTTAAAATTTTGGTTTGAATAATTACCACGTGCTGACAATCGATGCAAAATGCATATGGAGACAAGAACATTGGAAGATGTCATTTATGTAAAAATGTCAACAACGCCATAATAATGTCTAATACTATCTAATTAAATTAATGTAATATGTAACATACAAGGATCAAAAGCGAAGTAAAAGTAATTTAAAAAAGTGCTGCTAGAGTCTAATGTTCTAAACTATCATATAATCGTTCGTCCAGAGCGCTCCGCTCTACCAACTGCGCTACCGCATCATACTAACAAAAAACACACTTAGAGCTTTAAGATTGTATGCACATACAATTGTTAGTAACGTTTTCCGGATAATTCATACAAAACCTGTTTTACCCAATTAGAGTAGTATCTGCCGTGACGTCACTGTCAACTTATCCTCCGAGCACTATAAGTGTGTCCAGTCCCCTTTAACTGTACGAGGCCCTGCCTCTATGTGACTCAGTTGCCTGGTGGCGTTAAAAATCTGCGCCCAGTTGTTCAAAGCGTCATTAGCTTAACGAGCTCGTTAAGGGTCATTTCGTTAACTGTTTTAGCAGATTCAATATACAATATTCTGATATTTTTTGCTGAAAAAAATGTGAGTGCTTAAGCTACTCACATTTTTTTCAGCAAAAAATTTCAGCATATTTTCGTATCACTCGATGTAAATTTTATAAAATTGTATGTTGTGTGTACTCATTAAAATCACAGAATCGCCTTGGAGAGGCGATTCCATTGAGTACACACAACATGCCATTATTGTGTACAAGATCGAAAAAAAATTCCCTATATTATCGCCATTTGCTTCCTGAACTGGTGCCATGATTAACCCTCAGTGGCTCGAACTACCCTTATCTCGAACAAATTTACATGGTCCCGAAGATGTTCGAGCCACTGAGGTTCGACTGTATTCGGACACCTTCTCTTCTTACCGTACTTATTCATGTTCACAAAAAGTCATCTGACTACCAGGTAATCTACTTAAAACTGCTGACAGAATGGCAGACAGCGTAGAATCCGATCAAACTGCTCCTTAGGAGCAGTTTGATCTGGTTCTACACTGTTTGCTAAGGAGAAGTTTGATCTGGTTCTACACTGTTTGCTAAGGTATGGTTCGATCGGCAAACCTCGCAGGATTTCATAACCTACACGGTAAAGTATCATACGAGGTGAACCAAATGAGGCATGATTGTGAGAATGTTTAGGGTAAATGCTGTAACCTAGCCTAAAGAATAGATAGGACCGTAGAATATCTCGTCGAGCACCAAATGTCCTGATCTGACAATCGACTCTTCTACCTATATAATTTGGACCGGTCCATTTCCAATTCAAGTGGTGTCAGGTCAGTTTTTATCACTACCATGTTTTTTTGCAGAAATTCCTGTTTTAATGCAAACAGTGTAGACCGGATCAGACGCCGCGTTCTGATTTTAGTCTACACTGTTTGCCAATGTCCTCTTTTAAGTAACGCCAGGTTTGTAATGAATGCTACGCCTTTGAAGAATATAACTGGCGAAAGGGAAATAACTAAAACATTTTACGTAAGTGGTCGGTTAGTCCAGAGATCGGTTAATTCATAACAATTAAAACCGTTTTTCCTTGATTAAACATTTAAACATGACCTGGAAACCCCGTTCTGAACCCCACACAATGAAGATAAATTCGATACGCTATCGATACCCAGATTTCCAAAAAAATTGCAAATCAGTTCTCATTCTTTCTACGTCTTGTTAAATGTAGCACATGCCCTCAACTCTTTCCCTGCTAGTGGCGAATTTTGTCGTCTGCTGATAACCTTTGCAAACAGTTTGGACCCAGATCAGGCCCGACAACATGTCGGGCCTGATCTGGATCCAAACTGTTTGACACTCTGATGGTTTTCCTGAAATTTTTTTTTTTTTTTTGAAAAAAGAATTTAAAAAAAAAATCCGCAGACGATAAACAAAAAAAAAAAAAAAAAAAAGAATATGCAAAATTATCCAGCATGCAAAGAGTTAAAACAGGATTTGACATTTCATGCAAACTGTCTTCTTTTCTGGGAGAAAAAAAAAAACAAAACAAAAAAACATCAAATTGTCGTCTGCTGAATTTGGCATGAGAGTGGCCAAGGGTAAAAGATCACAGTACATGTAATAAAACTTAAAACCATTTCTTAATCTGACCTTCTTAATTTGCAACAAGGGTTATACAAACACATTAATGTTAATCACTGCTGGAGTGACGTTATTTCCGCAAACAAAAATATTCATCAAAATTCCATAAAATACAAGCCGTTTTACAAAACGCGACAAGAATTTTAAACAATCAGTGCTTATTTATATTCAGACATCACTGTACAGATTAATTTTATCGCGCGAGGATGTATTTTACCTGTTAGTCTCGTATATACCTGAGTACTATACGCTTAATAGAACTTGCAGTTGCTCGGCAAAACTCCAAACCCGTATCATTCAAAATGCATGCATTTTTCCAAATGCAATTAGTTTCGAATTGCTAAACAGCGGTTTTGTATGAACCAATATCCAAGCTTTATATGTATAAAAAAAAAACCCAGTCGTATATCTTTCCGATTGTAGGTTTACGGGTTTTTTTGCAAGATATAGGAATTGAGAATCCCGACTATTAGTGTAAAAGAGTAAGTTTGTTCAAACTTTATACTGCAATCAAATCACTGACATCACTGGTGGGTCGATTGTCTGTGAAATAAGGCTGGTAAAATGGTCCTGAACGGGGACTTAAGATTGTTTCATTTAACCCTTGACTTCCCGTAATTTAAGCAAACAATGCAAACCCTGATCAGACCGCGATCTGCTGCGTCTGATCTAGGTCTGCACTGTTTACCAATGCCCCAGTCCAGATTTTACAGATAACCCTCTTTACCTAGCACTCTGACGTCACGGTGACAAGAATAGCGCGGCTATAAATAACTGTTACCAGGATTTCGTACAAACGCGCGGTTTAATTTCATTGGTCAATGATAATCACGTGGACAACATACTTAAAGACATTTTGGTGCATGTGTACGTCGGCTCGATTGTAAACGGTCGACACAAAATGTATACTAAGGCTCGATTGTAAACAATCGACTTAAACGGTTATTTTATTCAAATTTCACACTTCAAAAACCGGAGTAACTGTGAAGCATGCAATGATGCTAAAATTTCATGGTTCTACCCTTACATTGTGAAGTCTTTAACAATTCACAAGTGAAAAGTATAGCTCTAATTATATAATTAATATTTTGTTTAGCTGTGACGGATTTCAAAAACTCAAATTTACACCTTAAATATACATTTGGACATATTGCCTGTTTATTGACAGTTTGTACTATTTTGCTTTTAGCAAGTGTGACAATTCCCTTTTCGAAAGCCAGTTTAAAGGAAAGGCAAGGTTGGTGAAGAATGTATTTGAGATGACAAATCTTGACTAATCATGCATTTTGGTCTTACTCTGATGAAAACTAAGGAAGTTAAAGATGTGTAAATATTTCAAAACCATTTTAAAAGGTGCTGCCTTTTGAATATTGAATGAGGTTCAAAACATTTCAAAATATTATCTTCTTCTTCCAGGAAATGGACAGGATTCCAAGTCGTAATGTACTTCGTTCAGCGAGAGGGAATGAGACAGCCACCCACTGAAGGAGTTTAAAAGCATGTATATACAATTTAAAATTATGTACAAGTCGTGATCCTGTCTAGAACGCCGTTGAGAAAGGTACTGCTTGCAGCTAGGTTAGGGTAGCGTTGAAGTCCTCCAGAGATGATCACATAGTCACTCTTATGGGTAGGTCGTTCCAATCGCTGATCGTTCAGGGGTAGAAGGACTATTTGTACGTGCTCTGGACAGAATATGGTTGGTAGAGTGCGAAGGATCCTCTGGTCCGTCTGTCATTTGGTCGGAGAATGTAGCAATTATCAACGTCCACCTTCTCATGCTAAATAAATTTAGATGCCACACCCACTTTTCAGCCAGTCAGATTACTTGATCAAGGATTTTGAAACAAATTTACATACTTAATGGCAAATAGTGTAGATCCAGATCAGTTGCCTTCTTCAGAAGCCAACTGATCTGGATCTACACTGTTTGCAAATGCAGGGTATATCCGGGTTCAGCAGGACAAGGGTTAAAAAAGACATTGGCCAACAGTGTAGACCAAGATCAGACGCAGCAGAACGCGGCGTCTGATCAGGGTCTACACTGTTTGCATTTAGTACAGGAACTTCTATAAAACATGCTAATAATAAAAAACTACCCAGACACCCATTCTACTGGAAATGGACCTGTCCAAAAAGATGAGGTAGGAGAGTCCACTCGGCATAAATGGGTTAAACAGCTTGACAAGACGCTTGTTGACTCGATTACCGATGGCTCGTTCACGTGGCTGAGTCGAACTAGTGTTTGAGTCCTAGGAAATTCTCCCGATAGCTCAAAAAAAAAAAAATATTTTTTGAGATATTTCAGGGCATTATTTCTATTTTGTGATGAAATGTATGTGTGTGTACTCGTAGGAATCGCCTCATTGATGCAATTCTAATTTCATTCAACATACCATTAGTCATATAAACGATAGAAAAGACATCCCTACATTACTCCCATCTGCCTCCTGACCTGGTGCTATAATTAATCTTCAGTGGCTCGAACTACAGTATAACCTCAATGGCTCGAACACGGATGGCTCGTTTACCGTGGATGATTCGAACTCGTTTTTCAGTCCCTACAAAATTCTTCCAATAGCTCAAGAAAACAAATATTTAGGGATTTTTTCTTATTTTATCATGGAATTGTATGTTGTGCGTATTCATTTGAATCGCCTCATCGAGGCGATTCTAATGAGTACACTCAACATACAATCATTGTGTAGAAAATCGAAAAGATTTCCTAAATTATCGCTATTTGCTTCCTGAACTGGTGCCATGATTAAGCCTCAGTGGCTCGAACTACCCATGTCTCGAACAAATTTCCATGGTCCCAAAGATGTTCGAGCCATTGAGGTTCGACTGTACTCGAAATTTTCATGTTCCCAAAGATGCTCGAGCCATTGAAGTTCGACGGTAATTTTGTTATTATGCAGACTTTTCTCCTGTACTTTTAAATTGCTGTTATCTTTATATACAACTTTTACAGCAAAGAACAAAATGTATTCTCATTGCTTCTGTCAGTGTTCTTTCCAACTATATAAGCATGTCTAGAATGAGAGAACTTATCAAGGGAACTACTTTAGCAAACACAAGAATGCAAAGAAGTTTACGGGATTTGTTTTTATTAATTTATGTTTTACAAAGGCTTTTGGCATTGAGTAGGAATGTTGTTACGTTAGGCTTTATGACGTGTGCTTGGGCTGGTTGCCAGCACAATGTAGTTAAAGCCATATGCCAACAGCTAAGACACAAGTTATCCTCTTTGAACTGATTCTGCGTATGTTGTCTACAAATATTCATAGGTGATATTTCTTTTTTAAACTTGTGGGGAATGAATACACCTTATAAAAGGGGATATAATGTTTCTGATTTCATTGCTTTCTGCAAACTAAGCCCTTTCTAAAAAAAAACTTGAGACGATAATACCCGCCATTATCATGTCGCGGGCAGATGACGAAATTTGCCAATAAGCAATCCCAAAGCAGATCTCCTCAATATCAATGCTCATATCAAATTTGGTGAAAATCCATTGAGATTTACTCAAATCATTGTCCTAAAAGTAAAATACAGATGTATTGCGGACAGATAACTCTGTCAAATATGGACTAAATTTGCCCATTAGCAATTGCAAAGCAGATCTCTACAATATCAATTTACATATCAAAGTGAGTGAAAATCCATTTAAATTTACTCAAGCTATTGTCCTGAACATAAAATACCGATGTATTGCGGTAGATAACTCTGTCAAAAATGGACGAAATTCAACCATTAGCAAATCGAATGCAGATCTTAACAATATCAATGCACATACCAAGTGTGTCGAAAACCCATTGATATTTACTAAAGTTATCGTCCAGGAATGAAAAAAAAAAACAAAAAAAAAAACAAAAAAAACGCACGTGTTGCAACAGATCACTCTGTCAAAAATTGACGAAATTTGCCCATTAACAATCCCAAACGAGATCTCTACAATATCAATCCACACACCGAGTTTGGTGAAAATCTATTAATATTGACTCAAGTTATCATCCGGAAACGAAAATACAGATGGACGGACGTACGACATACAGACTGACCCACAGATAGACAGACGGACACACGGACAGCTATCGTAATTTATAATACCCCGCCACTATCATGGTGCGGGGTTTAAAAAGGGGTCTATTCTAAAAGGAAAGAATTTGCTCCCAGCGGGAGCAAATTCTTTCCTTTTAGAGTAGACCCCTTTTTAGGACAAAGTTTATCTAGACAGTTACCTCCCCTTACTTGCTTGTATCTAGTCCCCTTAAAAGCATATGCCAACAGCAAAAAAAACAATACATCCGCTTTTGAACTGATTCTGACCAGCCTGCGCCTGCTGACTCCAAGTGTTAAGATGGCCGAATATTTTGCACAAATACTGTAACACTGCCGGATTTTTTTTTCTGTCTGGACCTACATCCAAGACGTATTTATAATACAAAAACTGAACATAACAAAGGGCTAATTGATTGGTTTATTGTATACGATGTCGTCTGACATTATTTTAACTTCCTGTTCCAGACATAACCGGACGAGTTCTAGAAATTATCAGGATATGTATTTTCCGGTCGTTTAACGCTGAGCATGTTGGGTAAAACTTTCAGCAGACGCCATTTTGAAACGGTTTTCTTCTTTTTCCCAGAAAATAGGCTTTGGCATTTCATGCAAATTGTCTCTTCAGAGACAATTTGCACGAAATGGCAAACCGTATTTTCTAAGAAAAATAAGAAAAAATGTCACAAATCAATTTGTCGTCTGCTGAATCTGCCCAGAGAGCGGTAAAGGTTAATACGAAAGACAAGCAATCGCTACCCGGCTGACAAAATCACGAAGAGTGCTTAATGCAGCGAAAAATCACCAAGTGCATAAAACGTCTATTTTGGTGCTGCCTTTTACCAAAAAGGCTAACTCCATTCACATTCTAGATATTGTAGATACTTCGGCCAGTTATGCTTAAATTATTAGTGCTTTTGAATACCAACGCAGGTGGTCGTCTGACTATCCATTGTGCTTCAGACGCCCGATTTTTCGAAAGACAGACAGTCCAGATGACCGTGAATTTGGCACACTAAGGGAATACTATGAAACCCATTAAACCCTAGTTAGTTCAGAAAGCATTACGAAAACATTCCTGTTCAAATATACTGAAAATTTTACCACCAAAAAATGAAAATTTTCAGATAAAAAATTCTATTCTTTCTATTTCTGCTCAAAACATAAATTGTTGGTACTCGTTAACATCACGAAAATATGCCTATACAATTTTGACCCCCTTAAACCCCACTTTTATATAGTAAACTGGGGTTTACAGGGGTATACATTATTTTTCTTATTTCTGCTCAAAAACATAGATTGTGGGTACTCGTTATAACCGCCTCGCCGAGATGGGTCTAACGACTACCCACACTCTATGAATTAAGCAGAAATATGAAAAATATCAGAATTTTTATCTGAAATCTTTCAGTGTTTTGGGGTGAAATTTTCAATATATTTGAATAGGCATGTTTTCGTAAAGACCCTTTACTTCCTGTATGTTAAGCAAAAAGTGTAGACTCTGCAGACGCCACAGAACGCGGCGTCTGATCTGGGTTTGCACTGTTTGCCAATGTCCCAGTCCAGGTTTTACAGATAACCCACTTTACACGGTACTCTGACGTCACAGCGACGAGAATAGCGCGGCTATAAATAAATGTCGCCTGAATTTCACACAAACGCGCGGTTTTGTTAGAACATATTTTATTTTATAAACTCATAATACAATTTCACATAAAAATGCACAATTTTACAAAACGCGCGGTTTGATTTCATTGGTCAATAGTAATCACGTGGACAACAACTTTAAAGAAAATTTTGGTATACAGTCGAACCTCCTTATCTCGAACTCGCTTATTTCGAATTACCGCTTATCTCGAAGTGAAAATCTGGTCCCTGTTTTAACATGAAACTATGATAACAGGTAACAAAATAATGTGGAAAAGAGGAGAAATTGCTCCTAAGGAGCAATTTCTCCTCTTTTCCACATTATTTTATATTTCTAACTTCAGGAGTCAAATTACATATTCATTTGTTAAATGTGGATCTTCGATTTATTGTTTTCCTCACTTTCTCAACTCTGATATGTCGAGGTACGGATATCTCGAAGTGTTTCAGTGAGTCCCTTAGAATTCGAGATAACGAGAGTCGACTGATTGTATACTATGGCTCATTTGCAAACAATCGACCCCAAAATAACAAGTTTATTCTCTAGGCACTGGAGCCAGTCTACCTCTTTATGTACAGAAAGTCGAAACAAAACTTCTCAGCCCAGTGGCAATAATCCAAGAGACATATGCAAAAGGATATGAATACTCATTTTGCTTTTGAAGAAAGTACGGAATGAAAGTTGACGGTTTAGTTTGTCACAGGGAGAATCGACGCACACGAGGTAATAAGTGACAATTCATTCTTAAACCTAGCTTGAACCGTCAAGCATACAATAGCTGATTTCACTCCAGCTTTTAACGGAAAGTCCTGAATATCTACGAACGCTTTCCGAACTGAAATTTCACTGACCAATCAAAATTGAATAAAAAACAAAGTGGCTGCAGCCAGTGTTTGGAGAACACTCGCGGAAGCGATGCGTTTTTTCAGCGATAATACCTACCCCTGCCGTATAAAGGGTTGAAAAGGCTTCAAATGAAAGGAAATAACATTAGTTTTCCTGTGTGTCTCGGAAAAATGATGCACTCTGTGACAGTGGCTCAGTCTTGATGAAGCTGAAGCACCCGCCACGTTTCTTTTTCCGAGATCAACTTGCTGATTATGTCATATGACATCCGCCACATTGGATTACGAGTGAATTACGGAAAACTACAGATGCAATATGGAATCAGCTGTAATAAAACGTGCTGTAGTTTTGCGGTTTTATACAATATCTTCAAGAGAAAAGAATATTCCGTCTCAGTTGAAACCGGTTTGCAAGCTTCATACCAGATTTTGCAGTGGACATATATAATACACGCTAGGATATTACATTATTTACGTTGTTGTTTTTGTTATGCAAACGTATGATAATATCATAAATAACTTCAATAGCATTTATCAGCCGTTGAAATAAATTCGTATGTTAGACATTCATTATAGCTAGGCCAAAGGAGTTCGCCAGAACTACACAGCTGCCCTACTGTTGCAAATCATAATTACCCAAAGTATAGAGGCAGGCAGACACCAGGGGCGGATTCAGAAGGGGAGGAGAGGGGGCGGGGGGAAGAGGGGAGGACGTTAAATAAGTTTTACTCGCACGCAAACTCACCGTTAATTCTGATGCAGCTCCAAAGGACGAGTTACACTTTTCTATTGCGATATGCCCACTGCAAGGTGAAATTTGGAAAGTAAGCAAATCCAGAAACAAATATTGCAAAACGCTACCTTAATGACACTAGTTTAATCCCCTTGATTTCTTTTATTGATTGGAAAGGTGTTTTTTGTTTTAATTTTGCAGTGAAATCTCTGCCCTATCGATCACATTTAACAATGAGTCTATGGCAAACTGTTACACCCTCTTGCAGCTCATGGCGTGATTTCATACATGTCCATATTTGGAACCGGAAACAAATTCTTTTCATTTTATTAAGAAAATAATTATACACCTTATAGTGGAAACAGACAACCGGTTCCAAATATGGACGATACCGTAAAAAGTCTTTTTCGGCATTTTTAATACTACTGAACCTATGCGCATCAAAGTACTGTAGGGACTGCAAGATTGTATTTCAACATATGGACATAATAAAACGTCGATCGTTGGCAAGTCTGCATCAGTGCACATTTGTAACGGTACTTGAAATGCTTGAACGTGCTTCACAACCAACATTTAATCGGGTATAATCTCAAAGACGTGGATTTATGCTTTATTAATCCCATCGTTTTTGTCTAACATAAGGTATAGGATTTGTACGAGGGATGACTGATGTGGGCCTTGTATTGAAGGAATTAGGCAGGGCTGCCTACTTTCAGCCCTATTTATTCCTACCTTTTTATCCTCTCGCAGATCGAAATGGCGGGGGCATATAGGGTTTGTCCCGTGCGAAAGTACGTACATAACGTACGTACGTAACATACATACGTACGTATGTTCACCTTTATCATCGCTTTAGCCCCTACATTTATTTATGGATTTTAATATCTCGAGCAAGTGCGACTTTCAGGGTCTTGGGCTCAAGCTCAATGTCACTATGGCTATTTTTTAGAAAATCTTTGTATTCCTCTAGTGCCTACATTTATTAATGGATTTTAATATAACTCCACACAAATGTTGGGTATTATAATATCTAGAGCAGGATCAACTTTCAGGGTGCTTGGCTCAAGGTCAAGGTCACTATAGCTATGTTTAGAAAACTTTGTTATGGCTCTAGTGCCTACATTTATTGATGGCTTTCAATATTACTTCATACAAATGTTTGGTATGATAATATCTTGAGCAAGTTCGATTTTCAGGGTGCTAGGATCGAGGTCAGGCTATTTTAGAAAAAAAATGTCATCGCTCTAGTGCCTACATTCTACATTTATCAATGGATTTTAATATAAATTGACATAAGTGTTAGGTTTGTAATATCTCGAGCAAGTTCAACTTTCAGGATGCTGGGCTCAAGGTAAAGGTAACTGTGGCTATTTTTAGGGAAAAAAATCATTGCTCTAGCCCCTGCATCTCATATCATATATCATAATCGGATTTTTTTTAACGTGCAGGTACAGGGGAACATACACATCAGTGGGCCCCCTTCCAGATATCTGGCTTGCTGCAAGCATGGCAGATCTCACACCAGATATCCACATATTTCTATCATGAGGGTTGATAGCCGAGAGCTTCCACTCTCTGCAATCCCTCTCTGTCAGCTGCTTCCATGTCATCTTGGGCCTCCCAGGCCCACGCTTTCCCTCAACCTGTATGTGAAAGGCTGTCTTTACTGCACCACTGGAGCGTTCCACATGTCCATACCAGCGGAGCCTTCTCTCCTTCAGAATGAGGTCCAGATCCTCAATGCCAAGCCGCGCAATAAGTTCATTGGACCTGGTGGTGACAACGTCTTGCGGCCTGACATTGCAGAGCTGTCTGATCATTGCCCTGTCATTCCGCTACAGACGTTGGAGGTTTGGTTTTGTCAATGACCAAGTCTCACTGGCATGGACCATTGCGCTCCGCACACAAGAGCTGTACAGACGGCCACGTGTCTTGAAAGAGAGGTGGCGTGAAGAGAGAACTTGTAACAGCTCACTGAACTTCTTCCAGGCGGTTTTCACACGTGTTGTGGTTGAAAATTCACAGCCACCTGCTGCTGAGAATATGTCTCCTAGGTAGCAATAGGAAGCTACCACCTCCAGCTTGTCAGGTCCGACTTGGATTTCCCTCTGTGGTCTGCCGTCGAAGGGGCGTGCAGTTCACTGGCACCGTGTACATCTGTAGTCAGGGTCCTTTGTCAAGCGCTTGAGCCCACTGCATATCTTGTGCACCTAGTGCTTGCAGCCGTTGTAGAAGATGTTACCCACTCCAGTGCGACAGACGTCGCATGGAAACTCGCCTGAACTCTGCAGGAGGTCCAGGCCCGTATCGCAGATCATGATCTTCGTCTTTCCTGCATCTACTCTCAGTCCTTTCCTTTCCATTGCTTCTTTCCAAATCCAGATCCTCTGACACATTCCTCGAGCGATTCAGCGATGATAACGAGGTCATCAGCACACAGGTCCTCCCAGGGGACCCCAGAACGGCACTCTCGTGATAAGGCTTCAAGCACAATGATGAAGAGAAGCGGGCTGAATACTGAGCTTTGGTGAAAACCGACCTTTACTTCAAACTCTTCACTGTATCCCTCACAAACACGCACATGGCTCCGCGCATTTGCATAAATCCCCTGCACTAGTCGTACAATCCACTCCTCCACACCAAGTTTTCTCAGCGCCCACCAGATGACCTTCCGAGGTACTCGATCAAAAGCCTTCTCCAGGTCTACGAAAGCCATGTAGAATTAGATACTTCTCTTGCAGCTGCCTGACAACAAAGATTGCGTCTGTTGTGCCTCTGCCTGGGACGAAGCCAAACTGGGTATCGTCAGTTGACACCAACTGTCTGATGAGGCCGTCCACGATCCTCTCCAGGACTTTCATGACCTGCTCTGTCAGCTTGAGACCTTGTTAGTTGCCCCTTTTCCAATGCATCCCCCTTTCCCTTGTAGAGGCAGACAATAAAACTCTGCTCCCAGTCAGAGGGTACCTTGCAATCGCGAATGATTGCAGTTGCGATGTCACGGATCATGGTGGCGCCCATGTCACCGGCTGCTTGTATCATCTCTACCACTATGCCTGATGCGCCCGGTGCTTTGCCCGCCTTCATTTGTGAAACAGCCTTCTTAACCATATCAGTACTGATTGGGATGGGTGGGCCTTCCACTAGTGGTTGATAAGACAGGTGGTCTGGGTCCCAGTCAAACTCAACGTTGAGAAGCCTTTGGTAGTGCTCTAACCAGGCCTTTTGCTTTGAGTCTTCGCTCATTGACATCTTTCCTGCATCATTCTTCACTGGTTTGCCACCAACAGCATCAGCGTTCTCTCTTCTAAACTGGTAAGCAAGGCGGTAGACTTCTGAAGACGGGGTCAGTATTCGCGAAGACCATCTTGTCGGCTTCTTGACGAGCATGATGCACTGCATGTCTGGCATTGCGTTTGGCTGCATCGTATGATGCCCTAGTGCCTTTACCAGTCTTCCAAGCCTTGAAAGCTTTCCCCTTGGCAGCAATGGCCTATTCCACATGTTCATTCCACCACCAGGTATCACGACGCCAACGGTGGGGCCGAGTTGTACCACACACCTCCTCAGTTGTCTTAAGCTGTCCAGTCTTGATGTTGTTCCAGATATCCTCAGTGGTCCCATCAGCTACACCTGCAGACGTGCTCACATGCGTTGAAGACCTCCTGGAAATGAATGCTCGTCTGAGGGTCTTTAATCTTCCAAACTTTGAGGCAAGGAGTAAACTTGTGCTTGGATTTTGATGGCCCATCAATCCTCATGTCGCATACCAGAAGCTGATGTTGCAGGGCTATTTCCTCGCCAGGGATCACTTTTACATCTGTGCCAAGTTTGCGCATGGTCCTACAGAAAAAGGATGATGTCTATCTGGGTGGCTATGTTTCCCGACCTAAGTGATGAGATGGCTGTCACGTTTTTTGAAACATGTGCTCCCAAGAAGTAGGTCGAATGCTAGGGCGTATTCTAGGATTCTCTCACTCTCAACATCTGGTTCCGGCCTGCCATACCCCATCCCACCACGCACTTCCCTGTATCCAGTGCCTGCACGGCCTACATGGCCGTTCCAATCTCCACACGGGATCAGAAATTCTGATGTTGGGATCCTGGCAGTCACAGCACGCAGCTAATCAAAGAACAGGTCATTAACCTCATCACTTAGACCACTGTGGGGCAAACACAGACAGAACGGTAACCACACGCTGGACGACTATAAGCTTCACTAAGATGATTCTGTCGGAGACTCTCTGCACCTCAAAAACTTTCTCTATTTACTCTTCCGCCACAAACACTCCTACACCAGCAGTGCCTTTGTCATTTCCGGACCAGTAGAGCTTGTACCTGGTGTTCTTGCCCTTGATGGTGCGGCAGTTGCCACCCCGGTATCTGGTCTCCTGAATGCAGCAGACATCCACTCTCCTGCGGGATAGTCTTTCCACTACCTCGCAAACTCTTCCTCTCAGAGTGTTAACATTGAGTGTTCCCACCCTGAATTTCCTCAGGTGCTTGCTTGATTCGCCACAATGGCTCGACCCTGCCTCCCACACCTGACAGGAGGCCAAGCTGGAGACGTTACCAACAGAATTTTTATGTTTGCTTGCACCGCCTATCTCAGATTCTACTGCTGTGCTTGCCATGAAAAATTTTGGAACAACTGTTTTTTACGGGATCGCCTGTCCTAGCTGACGTCCAAACTCAGTCCTTTAACGGCATCTGAGCATGCACGCCGTTCCCGCACTAGGGCAGTGTGCTTTGCCGTTGTCCTTATAAAGAAAGGATCGTCCGCCAAACCACAATAGGTAGAACACCAAGCCATCGGTCTGTAAATGATTGCTGCCTAGCTCTGCCACCCAGGTTGTTGCAGCCTCGTAACCCAAAAGGTGGGGAGGCAACTGTGATAGAGGGCAGCCTCACATTCCCACACTCATGTTGAGTTTCACAGCTGGATGCAGTTTTACGTCATACCCAGGACCCCAGTATCAATGGATTTTAATATATCTTCACACAATTGTTGAGTATTACGCTGTCTCGAGCAAATTCAACTTTCAGCTTGCTGGGATCAAGGTCAAGGTAATTTGTTGCTATATTTAGAAAAAAAAACCGTTATCACTCTAGTCCCTGCATTTATCAATGGATTTTGATATATCTTCACACATTTGTGGGTATGATAATATCTCGAGTAAGTTTGGCTTTCAGGGTCCTGCGCTCAAGGTCAATGTTGACAAGACTGAAATATTGTCTATCACGTGAGATCTAATCCCTTCCAACCTCAAAATCTGAATGTTTACAATACTATACCTTAATGTCAAGGTCATACATGACCTTTACTTTAAGGTCACAGGCTTTTTGTCTCTTCATTCACAGAACTTTTATATGTCATCAAGTTCCCCAGTTCAGTGTTTGCCCACAAGAAGCTGTCTTGTGCGAGGGGATTGGTATCTCCTGCGATGTTTTGTTACAGTTATTTAACCAACAGCCTGTGTTATTTGGTCAGCATGTAACATGCTACGGTAAACAGGACACATTAATTTTGCAAAATAGACAAAACTGCTGAACGCGGGGTAATAAGTATTTGCATAAAAAGTGACCAGCACTTAAAGCTATTCATGCTGTTATTATAGCAAAAAAAGTAAAAGAAAAGTCCAGGGAGTGCCACAATCACAAACCGCAGCCCTTCACTGACCCCAAGAGGAAGAGGAAACACTGAGAAAGAATTTCACTTCATATTCTACCGTAAAAGGTAGAAGAACGGTGGCAAGAAGAGCCTAGAGGTTGACCCCATTCAAGAGGACCTGTTACTGTGGAAACTCCCGAAATAGTCACTAAAGTCCATGATATGGTTATGGATGACAGACGAGTTATAGAGAGATGCATCGCTAGTGATGTAGGGATTACTCAAGAAAAAAAGTGCATTAAATTCTTACAGATCTGAATATGAGAAAACTAAGCCATTTGGGTACCCAGACTTGTGACAGTTGATCAGAAGCACACAAGACAGAATATGTCGCTTGCTAATCTGAACCTTTCCGAGACAGATCCTGAAAAGTTTCTGTTGAGGTTTGCGACTATGGATGAAAGTTGGGTCCAACATTTTATCCAGAATCTAAATGTCTAAACAATAGAATCACCCTGGCTCACCCTGCCAAACAAGACAGAGTCTGGTTTGACAACTGAGAAGTTTATGGTCTCGGTTTTTTGGATGCTGGTGTAATTGTTATGGTAGATTAGCTCCAAAAGATACTTCATGCGATTAGAAAGTCAAGGTCAAATAAATATGCATTCTTAATATTTACAACTATGAGCACCCATACCTTCCAAATGCACGATGGTGTACACGGGCCTGTTAAATATACATGTACAACATGTCAGTTCTAGTATTTGCTTACTCTGAACCATAAACAAAAACAGTAATAAAACATAATTTCGCAACATGTAACTTCATCTATATTTTAACACATAGTTAAAGTTTTCCTATAGAAAATTATCTGATGCGCAGTCTCATTTGAGTCCTTGCAATTTGCTTCGGTTGTTTGCATAAAACAGCCAAGGTGGGTATAATTTGATGATAATCACAATGTATTTTTTTTTCAATTCTGAGCATTGATTCTCCATAAAAAAAAATATATATATAATGGTTAATCATTTAAATCACCTACGCTCGTAGCTGATATACTCTTGTTTCATCTACCTGTAGGATAGTCTAGAGCAGCAGCTTCCCCGGAACAATTACTATGACAGATAGTGTGGCTACATCACACAGTACGTGTGTCACAGTACAGAGTACCAGCAGTAGCTCCCCTTCAATGTTCCTGGCTGATATAGCTCTGTTTCATCAAGTGTCGTCAACAACGCCAAACGATGACATGACATCAACAGCGACGACCGAAATCAGTGAAACATCACCAATATCTACAAAGACAATAGAACCAGAGAAGAAGGAATATTATTCTGTCCAGAGCCAGACACCTTCAACTCTAGTGGTAAGCGTCATATCATTATCCTATTTACAAGTAAACTTCTGTTTCATCTCAGTCTTTATGTGTACATATATGTAAATTGTCTATTGCACGAAAATCAGTAGTCTTAACCCTTGTCATGCTGAATTAATTAAGATGTCCCGCCCACTTCTAATTTTCAGCCAATCAGACTCCTTGATCCAGATTGTTGAACTAAATTCATGTACTGAATGGCAAACAGTGCAGATCCAGATCAGTTGGCTTCTTCAAAGGCTATTGGCAGTATTTTGCATCAGGTTATTTCCCCGCATATTCCGCCAATTTGCAACAGATTTATTTCCTTAGTGCCGAAAAGTGGTTTCTACTCTTGATATTTCTCAACAGGCAATTAATTCATTTGGCAGGGTATTATGCAGTCCTGCATTGCTTTTATTACCCCATAAAATTGTTGGACTTCTGTTTATCAAGTTGTTTTGTCTCCGACCTTTTTTATTCTAAAATTCTTACCTGTGCTTTGTGCTTAAACCTTATTAAATAGCCTTTTTATATAAAAAAACTCTATATATACGTGTATTTTTAAATAGGGAGTACATACAAAAATCATAATATGAATACAAGATGTGAAATTATTTGCCATTTCACAAACGGTGAGATGAATGTTGCACTTTTGTATCAAAAACTCTACATATACGTGTATTTTTAAATAGGGAGTACATACAAAAATCATATTATGAATACAAGATGTGAAATTATTTGCCATTTCACAAACGGTGAGATGAATGTTGCAATGAATTACTAAAATAATTTAATAATACCAGGTATCGTTTGCTAATAAAAAATTATATATATATATATATATATATATATATATATATATATATATATATATATATATATATATATATATATATATATATATAGACAGACAGAGAGAGAGAGAGAGAGAGAGAGAGAGAGACTAAATGACGGCTCCTCCTTCAATCTGTTTCAGAAGGTTGGCACCCGACTATTGCTGTGGCCGGGCACGTCGTGTCATGGTCGAACTTGTGGATTTCTTTTGCTCTGGTTTCAGACTGACATTGAGCTCCCTGCTTTGTTTTTGAGTTTTGATTATTAGATCGATCGTTTACAATCGAGCCATTGTATACAAACACTAAAATTTTCTTGAGGTACTTGTCCACGTGATTATTATCATTCACCAATGTAATCAAATCGCGCATAAAACGAAATCCAGGCAACGGTTATTTATAGCTGCGCTGTTCTTGTCGCTGTGACGTCAGAGTGCAGTGTAAAGAGGGTTATCTGTAAAACCTGGACTGGGACATTTGAGACATTGGCAAACAGTGCAGACCCAGATCAGACGCCGCAGAACGCGGCGTGTTCTGCGGCGTCTGTTCAGGGTCTGCACTGTTTGTTTAAATTATAGGAAGTTAAGGGTTAAATAAAACAGTCTTAAGTCCCCGTTCAGGACCATTTTCCCAGCCTACACTCAGAGACAATGACCCAGTGCTATCAGTGCTTTGATTTCTGTTGCAGTTGTTCTTTGTTTATGTATCAGTTGTTGCAAAAGCTGTGTCTTGTTAGTGTTTGTTCCTCATTCTTCTTCTTTCGATACCCACGGAAGGGTGTGTTTCTTGATTGTGGTTTTTCCTGGGTATCATCATTTATATTTTGTATTTGAGTTACGAAAACACGCCCACAATCTATGTTTTTGAGCAGAAATAGGAAAAATAATGTATACCCCTGTAAGCCCCATTTTACTATATAAAAGTGAGGTTTAAGGTAGGGTCAGCATTATATAGGCATGTTTTCGTGATGCAGCTCCCTCTTCCCCAGCGACGTGATTACAGTTCCAGACAGGACCCACTAAACACAATAATAAGAGAATAAACAGGACAAAACACGAATGAAAAATGCGCTCCCCGCAGCATTAATTTCATTTAGAGTAACGAAATGTCAGGTGATGCTTAAATCTGCATTTAGTGACGCAAAAATTAAAAGCACAGAGTGCAGCAAAAGAAACAAAAAAAAAAAACAACAAAAAAACACAACAAAAAAAAAATTATAACACGGGATGGTACAAACCGATTATGGTCCGTGATTAAGGCAGCATGGCTAAATAAACTGAAATTAGTCAAATGATGGTTACTATCACTGTGAGCGAATTTTGAACAAAGGTACTTACCAACTCTAAATTTGCTAGACCAAAGACCTACATGCAATCTATTTTCTACTGGATGCATTTCCTGATGCCACCCTTCTTACGTAATAGACTGAATTGACACGCCTTTGCGTTTATAACAGAAACTTCCGAATATATTTCCCGATGCCACCCTGCTTGCATAATAGACTGAATGGACACGCCTTCCCGTCTGACAGCTGTTGTTTGTATATTGTAGGGCTTGAATTCCATTACGTCAGTGGTGCTAGTACGTATTGTCCTAAAAATAAATTGATCCGCAACGTTAGAAAACGTACCTTCTCACATGTGCGCGCAACGAAGACGAAAATCAGCCTGCGCGTCCGCGTATTTTGAATAGAGGCTTCATTGTCCGCATGAAGAATGTTCGCATGCTTGGTTTTCTAAATGCGCCTAGTGAATATTCTGATCAGACTGTGCTGAATCTTCGCTGGGCGCACATGTCCGAAATTACATTTTGTTTCTAACGTTGCGATTCAATTCAATTCCAAACATATTTCCGGTTCTGAATGGTTTCTTTCAATGTTGAAATTCTTTCTCTGACAGCACCTTCTGCAAATTCATTGAAAGTTTGAAAGCTTTCATTTCAAGAATTTTTCGATTCGTGATATCTGAAGAACACTGAGTGTTGTTGGCGGGCCGCAAGAAGGCAATAAAGGTTAGTCAGTACAACCTTAGAGACCGGTATAGAAACATAAATAATCAAGGAGTTCAAAATGAAAAAAAAAAAAAAAAAAAAAAAAAAAAAAAGAATGATAAAAAGACGACAATTTTAATACTGAATCGGGCCGGAATTGGGATATCGGGTACCGAAAAGACTTCCGTCCTTATATAGGGGCAAGATTAGAGTTAGATATTTCATATCTGTACTTTCTTATTAGTTCAATATTTCTTATTATTTCATATTAATGCAACCGTTTTCGGTACTGGATATCACCTTTTCGGTATTAAAATATTCCTTCCAATGTCAAAACTCATGTCTTCAGAGCTCCAGACGTGTATTTAACCAAAAAGTTTTGATATAAATCTTTAATCTGAATAGTCATTAGAACCAAATGATGATTGTTGATGAAAATTGATCAAATGCCAACCAGAAGTTCCAGGCAAAATTATTATTATTATTATTATTATTATTATTATTATTTGAATAATAGTCAGAGTTCCTTGTTGACGCAATCTGTATCTGAACTCATTACGTTAACAAGTCTTTGTAACGATCACCCCTTGTTCCCCCATAATAAAACAGGGGTACATAGGGGATACATTACAAGGCAAAATGTCCAAAATTTTGCCGTTTTGGCTATGCAACAACTGCATTTGGCATGATGCCCCTATACGCGCATAGTCAAGCTAAAATGTGCTGATTTACCCATATTTTCGGCGTAATTATGACCTAGTTGGAATTACAAGAAATGAGTTAGTATTTTTGTAGACTTTATCTATGATTAAACCGGCGAATCACTCACAAACTGAATAAAGCCCGAAGGGAAGGGTTTTATTCAGTTGTGAGCGATTCGTCGGAGTTAACACATCGATAAAATTCACTAAAATGAAATATATTTCTATAATAATAAATAAACATCACGAAAACACGCCTATTCAAATATATAGAAAATTTCGTTTCCAAAAACTGAAAATTTTCAATAAAAAAAAAAAAAAATTGATATTTTTCATATTTCTGCTCAAAACATAGATTGTGGGTACTCGTAAGAACGGCTCTGGAGGTGGTTTTAACAGTACCCACAATCTATGTTTTTGAGCAGAAATAAGAAAAACAATGCAGACCCCTCATGTAAACCCCAGTTTTACTATATAAAAGTGGGAATTACGGGGGCCAAAACTATATAGGCATGTTTTCGTGATGAACATGAATAAGGTTTTGAATAAAGTTTTGCAAACTTTAAGGGCAAATATGGTAAGGAGAAAATGTATCCGAATATGTATGGTAAATATGGCATGTATTCAAACCTTTTGTTCCACTGTGCGACTCACATTGTTAATCAGTGGGGTTTTTATGGTCGATTCCCTGGAATATAGCTAATCGTATAATTTATTTAATCGGAAACTGGAAACCTCATTTAAAAAAAAAGGAACCATAGATAACAGTATCGTATGCAACAGATACAATCAACAGAAGAAGCCCTACTCAATTTATTATTTGGGTCATGTCAAGCGAAAATGTGGTCTTTGAGCATGCGCAAAATACACAGATTTAGATTCATACTCTCATGCGAAAAGTCTCATCCGGGCATTTTCTCTCCATTGATACATTCTATGGCGTCAAATAATTCTGTTAGCGGGAAGCGAAGGCCCTGCTCAGACTGCGCGGATGCGCAGGCTGATCTGGGCCTTCGTTGTGCGCAAATGCCCGAAGACACACTTTCCCATGGCGTGGCTCGTTTAAAAAAAAACTATATAATAATCTGTATGGAATGAACCATCTTACTTTCAAAGAGCTCTGGCCCATTATCGGATTTCTCAGCTTGCTATCTTTTATTGAGCTTCATGTTATTGCAAGTCCTTTATAACAGCCAGTGTTAGCGAGGGCAAACTCGCTGAGACGCCTTTGATAGGATTGCAAATTATTTCAATCCATTTGATTAAAAGCGACCATAAAGTGTGGTGTATAATTATAAATGATTCATAATTTCGTGCCAGTATGAGTCTGGGTGATTTCAGCATTCAAAATTCATAACTTTATTGTGCATCAATATAAGCTACCAGTTTATTTTACAGCTAGTAAGATTCAGATTCCGTCATCTTCTCCTTCACGAAAACACGCCTATATAATTTTGACCCCCTTAAACCCCACTTTTATATAGTAAAACTGGGGGTTACAGGGGTATACATTATTTTTTTTATTTTGCTAAAACGTAGAATGTGGGTACGCATTAGAACCGCATCGCCGAGGTGGTTCTAACGAGTACCCACAATCTATGTTTTGAGAAGAAGTATAAAAATATCAGATTCTTTTTTTATCTGAAAATTTTCCTTTTTGGTTGCAAAATTTTCAATATATTTAAACAGGCGTGTTTTCGTAATGCAGAAGCAACTTGGTTGCAAGTTATCTAGTATTGGTCCTAATATTATTTCGAACTTAGATGACATCCTGACACATTTAAAAACTGACAATTTCTTTGAGAACCTGCCTTATTGTAATAACATATTTCTTTATCCGCTGGTAGAAGCCTTGGGTCATTGGCTATCCACGGACCGCCCGACGAACTGTTATCAGACTACGCGAATGCACGGCGTGATCTGAGTCTTCGCTTGGAATACATGTGATAAGGTACGTTTTCTCTCGTTGCCGCACAATGATTGTGTGTTAATGGTCGCAGGGGTATAATAAACGTCAAAAAGATTGCCTTTGGAAACAAAGAACACACTAAGGATTAGAAAATGGGAGTCTCGGTTTTATTGAGACTCTTCATAAGCAGTAATGAAGTTTGCAACACTGCATACGTCCTCTAGCGGATACATAAGCAGAAGTCCATTTTCAAATATACCACAATGGGCCCAATGATCCCAAAGGAAATGAATCTAGTTCGATCCTGTCAGCTGCAACCAAGCTGAAAAAAATAAATAAATAAAAAAAAAATAATAAAAATAATTATAAAAAATAAACAAGAAGAAAAAGGAAGGAAATACGACAAATAGGATAGAAAGAGCAAATATACCATGTTCTTCTCGTGAAGTAAGCACAGCTAATTTGAAAGTTTTTTTATGTATTTTTCTAGAAGACTTCAAAGTTAAAATAAACGAGCACGAAGGAACACTGGACCGATATATTAACCCTTCTCTTG
The DNA here is from genome assembly GCA_964016985.1 of Anodontia alba. Classification (NCBI taxonomy): domain Eukaryota; kingdom Metazoa; phylum Mollusca; class Bivalvia; order Lucinida; family Lucinidae; genus Anodontia; species Anodontia alba. The sequence continues at coordinate 76,131,210 of OZ024822.1, forward strand.
CTGAGCAGGTCATGCCCTGTCTTAGCAAACAGTGTAGATCCAGATCAGTAGCCAACTGATCTGGATCTGCACTGTTTGTCATTGATTATGTGAATTTCTATCAAAAACCGGATCAAGTAATCTGATTGGCTGGAAGTTAGAAGTGGGCGTGTCATCTTAATGTAGGGTTAACCACTCTCTGAGCAAATTCAGCAGACAACAAATTGGAGATATTTTTTTCTGTTTTTCCCAGAAAACAGCATTTGACATTTCATGCATGAAACGCCAGTTTCCTAGAAAAAAAAATCATTTTGTCGTCTGCTGAACATTCTACCCAGTATGCTAAACATTAAGAGCCGAGGACGAATATTTGTCATAATGTAAAGAGTAATAGTTTCTTTGTTACGTTTATAAATGACGTCAATGATTATGTTCAACTGAACAACTTGGGCCAACTTCTCAATGAACTAATTAGTGTCAATCAATTTTGCGATTAACAAGAGCCAAAATGCAATTATTGCTTTCCACTGAAGAACGTTAAATATGCCAAAAGGAAATAATCAACACAAGGACACTTACGTAAATAGACCATTTCAAGATCAATGTGTTTTCATATTTATAAAACGTCCCTTCAAATAATATTCCGGTATGGTTAATATAGTTTAACAAATCTTAGTCTGGAGACCCCCAAAAAGGTAATTGGCAAACAGTGCAGACCCCGATCAGACGCCTCATTATGCGGTATCTGATCAGGATCTCCGCTGTTTGCAAATAGTTCACCCATTTTTAATCTCTAGGAGTATCTAAATCACATAGATAGACATACCTAAAATTGAAATTCCAATATATATAGTGTTTGTCGGGAGATGTGTGTGTGTGGGGGGGGGGGGGGGGGGGGTGAGGGGGGGGAGGGGGGGGGAGAGGTGTGTGTGTGTTTGTGGGGGGTCGGGGGTTGGTATTCAGTCTTAAAATGGATCAACGCTGCACATGTAGGGTAAAAATTTCATCCAAAGTAAAAATTTATCCCAAGATATAGGATTTGACATTTCATGCACATTGTCTCTTAGGATGAAATGTATATCATATTACTGGGAAAAAAATGAAAACACTCATTAGTTTGTCGTCTGCTTAAATTGCCCTGAGAGTGCTAAGCTCAAAGTCAGTAAGCCAATGCATCTCTAGTGGTTGCAAACACAGGTAGTAACATAGTAAGGGGAATTAGTGCGCTATCAGGGGTGACAAATATGAGAAAAGTTTCTTTCGTCTGTAAAGGGGTCTACACTGAAAAAAAAACAACACAACACACACACACACACACACACACACACACACACACACACACACACACACACACACACACACACACACACACAAACTTCTCTTAGCAAAACGCAACGTCTGGTCAGGATCTGCACTGACTACCATTCATCCAGCATTTTCAGTCACATCAACAGGTAGTAAAATGTAAGTTTTCATTTTAGGACCACTATGATAAGTTAAAGTGTCCGAATATTTAGATTAAATAGGTCTACACTGTTCCAAAATGGGAAATATCGATTTTCCCACCCACTTCTATGAGCCTTATGATGCTATGCGCGATAGGAGAAAAGGGCTTATATGTTATGAACAAACAATGAGAGTCCAACTCATCACACGCATGCGCAGTTCAGAACCGTCTATCCTCGTCGATATATACGACATACCCAACTAGAGGCCTAAGTGGGCCAGAAATCGCTCACCTGGATTAGGCTGATCATGATATGTTACAGTGTGCCATGGTGGCTATCTTGGCTATCATATCAGATTGCCTTTAGCAATCCAGAATCAATTGTTGTTTGAAGAATTTCTAGATTGCCACCATGACCGCCATCTTGGATATTGAAACTGAATGATTTAGCAATTCTGAATCTCCCCGATGCCTACCATCAAGTCTCGGCTCAATCTAACTCAGGGTTTGGGAGTAGATGTGGCTCGAATTTCAAGATGGCCGCCATGGCCGCCATCTTGGATATTGGAACAGAATGATTTAAACAATTCTAAATTTCCCCAATATCCAGTGCCTCCCATCAAGTTTAAGCTTAATCAGACTTACCGTTCGAGAGTAGATGTGACTTGAAGATTTTCAAGATGGCTGCCATGGTGGCCATCTTGGATATCAGAATGGAACCATTTTAGGAATTCTAAATCCCCATGCTGTTCCTATGTCTTCCACCAAGTTTCCGCTCCATCCGACTTATTGTTCGGGAGCAGAAAACAATTGAAGACTTTCAAGATGGCCGCCATGGTGTATATCATGGATAAGATTCTGATGGAGATGCCGAAAATGTGAAAAGTTACTGATGGACATATGGGTGAAGGACGGACCATGGTCAACAGACCACGGCATAAGCTGACCTGGAGCAAAGCTCTAGATGAGCTAATAATTGAAGATCTTCAAGATGGCTGCTGTGGTGGCCATCGTGGATATCGTAACAATATGGCTTACTGTTGTTAAAAAGCATTGGCTTAGATATTATGATACTGTTTACGAAAGGGGCGGCATTGACTATTTTTGGTCAATTAAAAACTCCAATGAAGTTCTCTATAAATTTAAATCTACCAGCAAACCAACAAACAGACAGGGCAAAAACAATATGTCCCCGCAATCGCTACCGGGAACATAAAAACTTTAAGGCTTCTAAATTGTCTATATATGATTTTTCTACACTGTATACTACGTTACCTCAATATCTTATAAACGATTAACTTATTGATTTAATTAACCGAACGTTTATTCGGGAGAATACCCAATTTTTGGCTTGCAACGAAGAATTTGCTTTTTTTCACTTCTGATGTATACAAAAATTACAATGTATGGTCTTGTCAAAAAGTCTGTAATGCCCTTGTTTATCTTTTGGATAACATTTTCATTAGCTTTGGAAGTGAATTTTATAGGCAAACTATTGGTATTCCGATGGGAACTAATTGTGCTCCTCTTGTTGCAGATTTGTTTCTTTTTTGTTATGAAAGAGATTTCATGAAGGCTCTCTCACGGGAAAATCAGGCTGGCATTATTGAGGCTTTCAATTCCACTTCAAGGTACCTTGATGATTTATTAAATATTGACAATATTTACTTTGACCAAATGGTGGCCCGCATATACTCTACTGATTTCCAGTTAAATAAAGCCAATTCTTCCGATACCGAGGTACCTTTTTGGGATTTGAATCTATGTATATCTAATGGTACAGTTTCCACCAAAATTTATGATAAACGGGACAATTTTGATTCTGATATAGTCAAGTTCCCTTTTCTGGATGGCGATGTTCCCCGACGTACCTCAAATGGAGTATACATATCTCAAATTATTAGATTCGCCAGAGCTTCTTCAAATATTAGTGACTTTAACTGCCGTAATAAAGCCCTTACTGCCAAACTTCTTAGGCAGGGCTATCGTTATTTTAAACTTCGAAAGGCCTTTTCGAAATTTTATCGCAGACACAGTGCCTTGGTAGAAAAATATAACGTCAGTCTGAAAACACTTCTGCAACAAGGTATATCGGAACCAGAATTTTACGGTGACTTAGTGTACAGATTTAGAAAAATTGTGGGAAAACCTAACTTTTCGGAACAATGCAGAAAATTAATTAATCGTAATAAAAGTATCGGTAATATCCTGGATATTATGCGGCAGACTACATGCCCAGTTATCAACCCAATCATTGCTGACGGCTATACTTTACTCTTTAATTGCAGACTCAATGACGGCCTATTCGTAAAACTTTAACCAGTGGGTTGGGGCTTGATGATTTGTCTTTGGCTTGACCCGCCGTGGTTCAACTATTGGTTTTCAGTAGAATTAGCCATGAGTACTCGTCTTTGTTTATCATAGGGATGAATTTGATTTTTATGTTTTCGCTTTGATGCATTGACTAAGTTGGGAGCCTTTATGCGAACCGAATTTCTATGTTTTTCTGTATTAAGAGTTACATCGAGACCCAGGGTGAAGTTGGCTGGCCGTAAAAGTGCTTTCAACCCCCAGCTGGTTTATTCTACTAACCGTTCTGAGGCTGTGGTCCCGGTGTTAGTATTACTCTTTGATGCTTTGTGGTTTATTCTACGAGGCGATTTGTTTTATGTCTTGCCTTGTGTTATTTTGTTCTTGTGTTATTCAGTCCTTTTAGCATTGCGATTACCTCTCTTGGGGAAGAGAGAGCTGGTCTTGGTGCTTTTCGTGCGTTTGTTCGATTGCGCTTGTTTGGTTTTGTCTGTTTGCTCCTCCTCTTGGAGTCTGGGATGGGCTGCGATTTGTGATTGTGGCACTCCCTGGACTTTTCTCTCACCCCTTTCTTTTAGCAATTCTGACTCTCCATGTCGCCCCAATGCCTCCCACTAAGTTTTGGCTCAATCTGACTTACCATTTTGGAGCAGATGAGGTTTGAAGGTTTGCAAGATGGCCACCTTAGTGGTCAGTTTAGATATCGGAACAGAACACTTTTAGCAACTATGAATCTCTGTGTCACCTCGATGCCTCCAATCAAGTTTGGGTTCAATCCGCATTACGGTTTAGGGGATGTCATATGAAGAATTTTAAGATGGCCGCCATGGCCACCATCTTTGATGTCGGAATGGAACGAATTAGGCAGTTCCGAATCTCCCCAATGCCTCCCACCAAGTTTCAGCTTAATCTGACTTACCGTTCGGGAGCAGATGTCGTTTCTAGATTTTCAAGATGGCCACCATGGTGCCTCCCTCCTTATGCCTCCCATCAATTTTAGGCTCAATCCGACTTAACTTTCGGTAGCAGATTTGAAGATTTTCAAGATGACCACCGTGGCGGCCATCTTGCATATCGGAACGGAACGATTTAGCGACTCTTAATCCCTACGTTGCTCTGATGCTTCCCATCAAGTTACAGTGCAATCCAATTTACAGTTTGGGAGGAGATGTCGTTTGAAGATTTTCAAGATGGCCGACATGGCAACCATCTTGGCTATCGGAATGGAATGTTTATAGCAATTCTAAATCTCCATTTGGCCCCAATGCCTCCTCCCAAGTTTAGGCTCAATCTGACTAAGGGTTCGGGAGCAGATGTTGTTTCAAGATTTTCAAGACGGCCGTCCAGGCCACCAGCTTGGATAGCCGAACAGAACGATTTTAGCAATTCTGAATCTCTATGGCGCTCTGATGCTTCTCCTAAAGTTTCGGCTCAATCCATCTTATAGTTTGGGAGGAGATGTCGTTTGAAGAATTTCTATGTCGCTCCGGTGCCTCCCCTCGTTTCGGCTCAATCCGACTTACGGTTTGGTAGGAGATGTCGTTTGAAGAATTTCAAGACGGCCGCCATCTGACTTATGGTTTGGGAGGAGATGCCGTTTAAAGAATTTCAAGATGGCCATCTTGGATATCGGAACGAAACTATTTTAACAATTTGAACCTCTATGTCACTGTGATGCCTCCCATCAAGTTTCGGCTCAATCCGACTTACAGTTTGGGAGGAGATATCGCTTGAAGAATTTCAAGATGGCCGCCCTGGCAGCCATCTAGGATATCGGAACGGAACGATTTTAGCAATTTTGAATCCCATGTTGCCATATGTCTCCCACTAAGTTTCAGCTCGATCCAACTTATGGTTCTGGAGGAGATGTCGAAAATGTGAAAAGCTAACGACGGACAACAGGTCACGGCATAAGCTGACCTGCAGTAAAGCTCCAGGTGAGCTAATAAATCTGTAAGCGGACAAAGGAGGCCAGGAAAGGCTCCTTATATCATATAGTCTGATTAGGGCCCGCATATGATGCGCAACGCACGAAAAGGGCCCTTAGGCAACTTGCCGTCACTGCAGGCCCAGATCAGCCTACGCATTCGCGAATGCTGATCAGGGTCTTTGTTGGCCGCTTACAAAATCAATGGATACTATAGTATACTTCAGTCGACGAACAGAGAATGTCCAGATCAGACTGCATGGATGCGTACGCTAATCTGGACCTTCGCTGTTCGCATGAGACATAAGAGCCATTTCCCACGTTGTGCATCAGATGATATAAAGACCCTTTTCTGACGTTCCGTCACACATTTTTTTTCTCCACAAGGCCTGCTGCCTCTGGAGTATCATATGCAAATTTTATGCTTATCTCTTAAATAACTCTCCGTTACAAGTAATTTATTATAGCTTTCAAGTTTCAAATAACTGATTAACCTTAACCACTGTCTGGGCTAATTCAGCAGACGACAAATTGGTGATATTTTTTTCTTATTTTCCCAGAAAATACGATTTGACATTTCATGCAAATTGTCTCCTTTGGAGACAATTAGCACGAAATGTCAAATCCTGTTTTGTGGGAAACATAAGAAAAAATGTTTCAAAATATCGTCTTCTGAAAAGTTTACCCAGAGTGCTAAGCGTTAAATTTCCTATCAGTTTTGTCTATCTTCGCCATCGGATTTTGAATAATATTCATTAACAGCGGTTTCATTAGTCGGAAGCTAAGGTTACCATAGTTACCCTTATAATGGATATTTCTGAACAAAGAGTGTTGACCCACATCAAACTGTTCCCGAGAATTTGAACAGAGGCTGCACTGTCCGCCATTTAGGCAGCAAGTTTGACATCAATTCGTCAAATGGACTTGACCAGATTCTGTAAGAACGGAAAGCAGTTACGCTGTCTAAATACAGAAAAAAAGATCAGTGATTCGAGTATTGATGGTTCGTTTAACGCGGCTGATTCGAACTCATTTTGTCGCGACTGCTTTAGCAAGCAAGAGCGATGCAGGGATCATTTTCCGGTGTCGTTGGCGTCTGTGTTGTCGTCGGAAGGTTTCTAGGCTAACGAAACTTCTTACAAACCTCCGCTATGATGCATCCTGCCATTGCCGTCGACTGCTTCTGACCGTGACCTACTTTTCACGCTTTGCTGGACAATGTTAAGTCTGTTCGTTTGGTTCCGTTTCTTGAACACTACCAGCAGTCGCCTTTCGGCGAATTTCTTGTTAAATCCCTTGGAACTGTTTCCAAGGCTTAAAAAATATTTAGGGATATCTTGGGGAAATTGTCTTATTTTATTATGGACATGTATGTTCTGTGTACTCATTGGAAACGCCTCAACACTCAACACACCGTTATTTCATAGCAGATCTAAAATGCAGCTCTAAAATATCCCCGTTTGCCTCCTGACATGGCGCTATAATAAACCTTCAGTGGCTCGAAATGCCCATATCTAGAACAAATTGCCATGATCCCAAGATGTTCGAGCTATTCATCACGAGAACACGCCTACATAATTTTGACCCTTTTAAACCCCATTTTTATCACCTTTATTTAGTAAAACTTGGGTTTATAGTGGTGTACATTATTTTTCTTATACATAAATTTTTAACGAGTACCCACAATCTATGTTTTGAGCAGAAATATGGAAAGATATCAGAATGTTTTATCTGGAAAATTTCCTTTTTTGGTTGTAAAATTTTCAATATATTTGAATAGGCATGTTTTCATAATGGAAGCTCGGCTGTGTTAGGATAAATAGGACAGTTTTTTTATAGCACTGCGAGTAACCATCATGAAACAATCAATACAGTGTTTTTATATGGCATTTGGTTCTCTTAATTTTCATTAATTTCGCAATTCTATTACCATAAATGTCAGATTTATAAACGTTGAAAACACACCAAAGCAAGTGCGTGATTATCTTAATTATTGGGACACATTAACTGTACTTACCTTATTTGTAAAAAATGAAGAAGTTCAGTAAATTATTTGTTAGGGTTTCCAAAATTAGCCGGGTAAGTAGCAAACGCCATAGACCCTGATCAGACGCCGCGTTCTAATCTGAGAACAATGTCTGCTCAGGCCTGTCTGTCCCAATATTTAGGGATATTATACTAAGCGTTATGTTTCTTTGGGGTGATAAGGAAGAGTCTTTCTGAGAAATGAAAGTAAACGTTATGTCCAGTGTCCTCCGGGGACGTGTGCGATCGCGCCTAGCGGAAGCTGCATGCAGCCACGATGTCTGACAGATTACCAAAGCACAACTGTACCAAGCATTCAATCTACAGCTTAATTCACCGTTTATTGTGGGCATTTAAAAATGATGTAGTTCTCAATAATAAATGCACCATTTATAAATAACAAAATACACCCAGTGAAGATTCTGATCAGGCCTCGCAAAATATTTCCTTTTTGAGTAGACTCATTTCAGCAGGTAGGCAAAGCAATTTTAATAGTGTTGCTTCCCCTGAACGTGTATCAATTCTCAATAAAAACAACAAATCGCTAGTGTCAAACCTACAAACAAATCACTAGTGTCATACCTATTGACAAATCATTAGTGTCAGACCTATAAACAAATCACTATTGTCAAACCTATAAACAAATCACTAAAGTCAAATCTATAAACTCTTTAGTATTCACCCTATAAACAAATTATTAGGATCAAAATAAAAGTAAAAAAAAGATTGCCTTTAGAAACAATGCACGCATTACAGATAGAAATTGAGAAACTCGGTTTTATTGAGATTCTTCATGAGCAGTAATGAAGTTTGCAACACTGCTTACGCCCTCTGGCGTTTACATGAGCAGAACTCCATTTTCAAAGATACCAAAATCGGCGCAGTGATCCCAAAAACACGAAAATATAATCTGCACTATGACCTATGAACAAATTACTACTGTCAAACCTATAAACAAAACACTAGTGTTAAACCTATAAACAAATAATAAGTATCACCCCTATAAAATCACTGGTAACAAAACTATAAACAAATCATTAATATCAGCCCTAAACAAATCACAAGTGTCAAACCTATAAATAAATCACTAATGTCAGACCTATAAACAAATCATTAGTATCAAACCAATTAACAATTCACTGTTGTCAAACCTATAAACAAATCGTTAGTGCCAAACCTCTAAACCAATCATTACTGCCAAACTTATCAACGAATAAATCACTAGTGTCAGATCTATAAACAAATCACTAGCGTCAAATCCATACACAAATCACTAGAGTAAACCCTATAAGCAAATCATTAGTGTCAAATCTATAAACAAAACACTTGTGTCATACCTATAAACAAATCGCCAGTGTCATACCTACAAACAAATAGCCAGTGTCAAACCTATGAAATCGCCAGTGTCATACCTATAAACAAATCACCAGTGTCAAATCTATGAAAAAATCATTAGTATCAAACCTATAACAAATCAATACTGTCAACTCTCTAAACAAGTCGCCAATGTGAAATAAACGTCAAAAAGATTGCCTTTAGAAACAAAAAAAAAAAACACACTACAAATTAGAAAATGGGACGGTTATATTGAGGCTCGTCATAAGAAGTAATGAAGTTTGCAAAACTGCCTACGCCCTCTAGCGTATACATGAACAGCACTCCATTTTCAAATATACCATAATGGGCCCAATGATTCCAAAGGAAATGAAATATAATCTGCACTATAATGAAGTACAGGGAGACGTTCTACCGCCGCCATACGGCACTAACACCAGCTAGAGTGTAATAAAATAAACGCCAAAAAGACTGCCTTTGGAAAGAAAGAAAGAACACACTACAGATTAGGAAATGGGAGTCTCGTTTTTATTGAGACTCTTCATGAGCAGTAATGAAGTTTGCAATACTGCTTACGCCCTCAAGAGTACACATGAACAGAACTCCATTTTCAAACATCTAAACAAATTCTTAGTGTCAAACCTATACACAAATTGCCAGTGTCATACCTATAAACAAATCGTCAGTGCCTCACCGATGAACAATTAATCATTAGTATCAAGCATATTAAGAAATCATTAGTGACAATCCTATCAACAAATCGCTAGTGCCAAATTTATGAACGAATCACGAGCGTCAAATCTACCGATAAATCACTATGGTCAAACCTATAAATGGATCGCTAGAATCAAATCTATAAACAAATCCTTAGTGTCAAACCTATAAACAAATCGCTAGGGTTGAATCTATTAAACAAATCGCTAGTATTTAACATACAAATAAATCACCAGTGTCAAACCTATAAACAAATCGCTAGTGTCAATATTTTAACTAATCATTAGTGTTAAACCTTCAAACAAATCGCTAGTGTCAAATCTATAAACAAATCGCTAGTGCAAAACCTCTAAACCAATCATCAGTGTCAAAATTATAAACAAATCGCTAGAGTCAAACATATAAATAAATCGCTAGAGTCGAACCTATAAACAATTCTCTTGTGTAAAATCTATAAACGAATTGCTAGAGTCAAAGCTATAAGAAAATCGCTTGGATCAAACCTCTCAATAAATCACGTGGTAAACCTCTAAACAAATTACTAGTGTCAAATCTATAAACAAATCGCTATGGTAAAGCCTATAAGTAAAACACTAGTGTCAAACCTATAAACAATCACGTGTGTTACACCTATAAGCAAATAGTTAGTACCGATCCTATAAACAAATCACTAGTGTCAAACCTATAAACACATCGCTAGTAACAAGCCTATAATTGAATCACTGGTGTCAAAACTCTAAACAAACCACTAGTGACAAACCTATAAACAAGTCGCTAGAGTGAATCCTATAAGCAAATCACTACTGTCAAACCTATAAACAAATCACTTGTGAAACACCTATACACAAAAGATTAGTATCGACGCTACAAACAAATCATTAGTGTCAAACCTGTAAAAACATCGCTAGTAACAAGCATATAAACGAATCGCTAGAATCAAACCTATAAACAAATCGCTGGTGTCAAACCTATTAGGAAGTCGCTTGTGTCAAATCTATAAACAAGTCGCTAGCTAGTGTTAAACCTATACACAATTAGCTAGTGTCAAATGTTTTAACAGTTCGCTGGTGTTAAACCTATAAACAAATCACTTTTGTCAAACCTATTAACAAATCGCTAGTATCAAATTTATAAACAACACACTAGTGTCAAACCTATAAGCAAATCACTAGTGTCAAACCTATAAACAAATCGCCAGTGTCAAAAAAGGTAAGAGAAAAGTCCAGGGAGTGCCACAATCACAAACCGCAGCCCTTCCCAGACCCCATGAAGAAATCGCTAGTGTCAAACTTATAAACGAATCACTAGTGTCAAACCTTTAAACAAATCACTAGTGTCAAACCTAGAAACAAATAATTAGTATCAATCCTATAAATAAATCATTAGGGTCAAACCTATTAATTAATCGCCAATGTCAAACCTATAAACAAATCATTAGTATCAAACCTATAAATAAATCATTAGTGTCAAACCTATAAACAAATCTCATAAGCGCACAATATTTTACATATATATATTTGCACAGTTTATTTCACAATTAAATCTCAACGCTAGAAACAAATCACTAGTGTCAAGACTATAAACAAGTCGTTAGTGTCAAGCTTATAAACGACCCACTGGTGTCAAACCTTTAAACATATCTCTAGTGTCAAACCTATAAATAAATAATTTGTATCAACCCTATAAACAAATCATTAGAGTCAAACCTATAAACAAATCGCTAGTTTCAAACCTAATAACAAATCGCTAGTTTCAAACCTATAAACAAATTGCTAGAATCCAACCTATAAACAACTCGCTAGTGTTAAACCTATACAAATCAATTGACTATGTGTCAAACATATAAACAAATCAATAGCGTTTAACCTATAAACTATTTGCTAGTGTCAAATATATAAACAAATCACTGGTGTTAAACTTATTAATAAATCAGTAGTGACAAACTTCTAAATAAATCAGTCTTAGCGTCAAACTTATAAACAAATCGCAAACCTTCAAACAAATCACAAGTGTTAAACCTATAAACAAATCGCTTCAATAAAAGCTATGAACAAATCACTAGTGTCAAGACTATAAACAAAGCACTAGTGTCACCCCTATAAGTAAATAATTAGTATCGATCCTATGAATAAATCATTAATGTCATACCTATCAACATATCTCTAGTGTCTAGCCTATTAACAGATCGTTAGAATCAAACTTGTAAACAAATCGGTAGTGTCAAATCTATCACCAAATCACTAGAATTAAACCAATAAGCAAATCACAACCTATAAACAAATCACTATGTCGAACCTATTAACAAATCGCTAGTGTAAAATCTGTAAACCACTCGCTTTTGTTAAACCTATAAACAGATCGCTAGTCTCAAATCTATAAACATTTTGCTAGTTTTAAACATATAAACAAATTACTAGTGTCAAACCTATAAACAAATCGCTAGGGTCAAACCTATCAACAAATCGCTAGTGTCCAACCTATAAAAAAATCGCTAGTGTCAAACCTATAAACAAATCACTAGTGCCAAATCTATGAACGAATAAAAAGGTAAGAGAAAAGTCCAGGTCCAGGGAAAGCCACAATCACAAACCGCAGACCCTTGCCAGACACCAAGAGGAAGAGGAAACCGACAAATCCAAACAAGCGCAAATCGAACAAATGTACGAAAAGTACTAATATGAGCTCTCTCTTCCCCAAGCGAGGTAATCGCAATGCTAAAAGGACTGAAAAACACAAGAACAAAATGACACAAGGAAAGACATAAAACAAATCGCCTCGTAGAATAAACCACAAAGCAACAAAGAGTACCGGGACCACCGCCTTAGAACAGTCAGTAGAGTAAACCACGCGAGGGGCGGGGGGCGGGGTGGGGGGTGGGGGGGGGAGGTTAAATCTCGAAACAAATCACGACTGTCAAACCTATGAACATATCACTAGTGTCAAACATTTAAAAAATCGTCAGTGTCAGACCTCTAAACAAATTCTTAGTGTCGAACTTATAGACAAATCGCCTGTGTCAAATCTATAAATAAATCATTTGTATCAACCCTATAAAGAAATCATTAAGTGTTAAAACTTTAAACAAATCGCCAGTGTCAAACTTATAAACGAATCACTAGTGTCAAACCTATAAACAAATCACTAGTGCCAAGCCTATAAACAAAAAATAGTCACAACCCTATCAACAAATCATTAGTGTCGACCATATGAGTAAACCGCTAGAATCAAACCTATAAACAAATCGCTAGTGTCAAATTTATAAACAAATCGCTATAGTCAAACGTATAAACAAATCACTAGTGTCAAACCTATAAACAAATCACTAGTGTGAAACCTGTAAACAAACAAACCTAGCAACAGCGACAAACCTATAAACAAAGAATTATAAAAGGAGCCACTCCTACGTAATAAAACCTTGACACGAGCACTCATGATTTCCATGAATCTTCGTCTTTGAGCAAGTCTCTCAGATACGGGTAATGAGACAGGCTCTCCATTAGTTTATTTTGTATTCCGTCATCGATTACAATTAACCCATCGAAGACTGGAGATCCCTAAACGGGCATCTGGCAAACGCGAAGACCCAGACCAGACGCCTCAAAACGCGGTGTCTGATCAGGGTCTCTACTATTTGCAAATAGTTCAACCAGTTTTCTTTAGGAATATCCATATCATATAGCCAGACATACCTAAAACCGAAAATGGACACTTCCGATAGTTCAGTCTTTAATGGGTTAAATAAGCCAGAAAGCAAATAGCAGTAAAGCTCGTGTTGAATACTCTGAATTACTTCGATTTCTATAAGTTTCCAAGAATTTAGGTCATGTTTAATGAACCAGATGACTTTAAACTTTACCACTCTCTGGGTTAATTCAGCAGACGACAAACTGGTGATAGTTTCTTTTTTTGTCCCCCTAAAAAATCGGGATTCGACAGTTCATGCAAATTGTCTTCAAAAATCTGTTTTCGGGGAAAAATAAGCAAAAATTTCAATATGTCGTCTGCTGAAAATTTTACTCAGAGTGCTAAGCGTTAATGAAGTAGACGGCTTTAACCTTTACCACTCTCTGGGCATTTTCAGCAGACGACAAAGTGATGATATTTTTCTTATTTTTCCCAGAAAACAGGATTTGACTTTTCAAGCAATTTGTCTCCTTAGGAGACGATTTGCACGAAATGTCAAACCCTGTTTCCTGGGAAAAATATGAAAAATATTTCAAATTGATATCTGCTGAAAATTTTACCCAGAGTGCTAAGCGTTAAAATAGAATGCTTTACAACGCATCTGGTTGAATCCGTAACGCAGCATACGTGTGTTCATTGTAGGTTTCTTGCATTTGATAGGTAACTGTAAAGTTTATTAAAACAAAGCCTCATTGTTGGATCATCTTTTGTCTAATTCCTTGTCCCACAACGTGTCCGTGTTACTGCCCGTCTTGTTTGTTAGAATATTTGCATGTTTTACTGAGTTTATTCATGAACAGTGATGACACGTGCAACGCAAATCACGCCTCCTAGTTCTGTTTGAACGATATTACTGCATTAAAAGCAGTGTCGCACGTTATTAACAGCCGTTCATTAATCGGCGAAAAGCCGTGTATTAACAAGGCAATTCACGCGCCGTTAATGCACGGCTACGCACATTTCAATATGCTCGTACCGGGGCCACGGATTTGTTGCCGTTACGAGATGTGTTCTGCCCTGCCCTAGAACGAGCATAGTCCGTGGAAATTGCGTTCGTGAGACATCGGTGAAAAGGCGAAACAAAATAGTGCTAGAAATATGGCGAAATGTAGCAAATGTTTTCAGTTTTTAAGCTATAATAGCGATCGAATATGATTTTTCAATGCATTAACATTCGCTAGGTCCCTAGGGAGGTGTTGAAAAGCGCGGCCTTCAGCCTCGGTTTTCAACACCACCCTCGGGACCTGGTTAATGTTATGCATGAACAATCATGTTTGATCCCTATATTCTATTTTCAAATCCACCTGAGCTAAGGTATCCCAAAGGTTCAGAAAATGTTAACTACACTAAAGTAAAGGACGTACGAAGAGACAGACGTATCTGTATACAGTCGAAATTCAAAAGCTCGAACACCGATGGCTCGTTTACCTTGGCTAATTCGAACTCGATTACGAGTCCCTTCGAAATTCTTCCGATAGCTCAAGAAAACAAATAATTAAGGAAATTTTCTTATTTGATCTTGAAATTGTTTGTTGTGTGTACTCATTAGAATCGCATCATCGATGCGAATCTAGTAGACTCAACATGCCATCGTTGTCTCGATCGAAAATCATTCCCTAAATCATCGTCATTTGCTTCCTGGCATGGCGTCACGATTAACCCTCAGTTGCTCGAAATAACCGTATCTCGAACAAATGTCCATAGTCCCAAAAATGTTCGAATTATTGAGGTATATATTGAATAACACCAGTCGTGCTTGAAGAATGGCTACATATTGAGCCGGGGCAAAGCATTTCCAGAAGATTGCCTGTGCACCCGGCCAAGACTCAGATCAGCCTGCGCATCTGTGCAGGCTGATCAGTGTACTCGTTGACCGACTGAAGACGCTTAGGATACTTTGCTACCGACGGAGTGCCCTGCGATCCGACTGCGCTTATACGCAGGCTGATCTGAGGTTTCGCTCGACGCATAGGCAGTCTTGAAGGAAATGCTGTGCCCCGGCTCAAATGCTTAGTTTAAAGCATTAAACTACCACTGATTTCCCCTTATATTTTATATATGTATTATTTTGCAAACGTTCTACAGCCATTTTGACCAATTCTGGCACTAAAGCAGGCGAAAAGATATAAAAGAAAAACACACACACTTAGGAAACAGGCAACATGGAACTATTTAATATAGAACAATAGTCTTATGGAACCAAACCGGTGCTCTGCAAATTTTTGCAGCTCTTGACCTTAATGGAACCACCATTGTCATAGACTATTATATGCATACCTCATCAATCTCTTATTAAACATGTTTCTATTACAAGCAATTTATTGTCGCTTTCAAGTTTCAAATAGCTGATTATATTTCCTGCCAGTTTTGTCTATCGTCGACATCTGCTTTTGAATAATTCTCATTTCATCGCTTTCATTATACTAATGCTTTAGTCGTATTTTACCTGATACCTGAAGCGATTCCTTTTGTAACTATGTGGAATTTGTCATTAAGGTAAATGGATCCACCTGATATTTTATTCTGCTATATTGCATAAGGGAAACAACTTATATGACGTCCTGTTTCGTTTCTGCAAAACAACACCCTTCCCTAAACATTACGAAAACAAGCCTATTCAAATATACTGAAAATTTTACCACAAAAAAAAAAAAAATAAAAAAAAAATAAATAAATAAATAAAATTTTTCAGATAAAAATTCTGATATACTTCATATTTCTGCTCAAAAACATAGATAGTGAGTACTTGTTAGAACCCTCTTGGCGAAGCGGTTCTAACGAGAAATAAGAACACTAATTTATACCCCTGTAAACCCCAGTTTTACTATATAAAAGTGGGGTTAAGGGGGTCAACATTATAAAGGCATATTTTTGTGATGAGAGTCTACTCTAGGAAAGAATTTGCTCCCTTTTAAGGGTCTACTCTAAAAGGAAAGAATTTGCTCCACTTGGGAGCAAATTCTTTCATTGTTGAGTAGACCCTTTTTCAGAAGGGCGGCAATAGCACTTTTAACAGTTCCCCCGCCCCCCCTCCTCCCCCCACCCCCCACGTAAGCACGATTACGTTATGCTGCTTATTGGCACAGCGTTAATCTTTTATAATCAGGCCCCGAAGTTATAAAACTTTTTTCATGCTCAACTCAGCTGAGCATGAAAAGTTCCATGCTAATTAATCTCAGATTACTAATAACTGCAAGGTCTTTCTTGCTAAACATAGTTGAGTATCAAAATTTCTCATTTGAATCTTCGTTCGGCCCACATGTCAGAACGTACGTTTTATCATGTTGCGGCTCATATGATGTGGTGTCTCCTCATTATCCCACTGTTGCTAAGGAAAAGAATAAACTATCATAGATAAATAGATAAAAGTAAGTTCCCCGCCATATTAATTTACCCATTTACGCCGTACGAACTTTTTTTTTACCTCAACTCTTTGGATAGGTCTATTTCTAATAGAAGGGGTGTCTTGTTAGGTTTTATTATTGCCATGCCTGATCATACGCCGTGTTCTGTGGCGTCTATTCTGGATCTGCATTGATTGCAAATGTCCATTTTATTGGTCGCTAGGAATAAATGGCTTAAATTAACACACGCTCGCTGATGTAATAACACATAACGAAACACGCCTCCCCTTAAACCCCACTTTTATATAGTAAAACTGGGGTTTACAGGGGTATACATTATTTTTCTTATTTCTGCTCAAAACATAGACGCACAAAATACAACGACTCAATATAGTAAAACTGGAGTTTACAGGGGTATACATTATTTTTCTTATTTCTGCTTAAAAACATAGATTGTGGGTACTCGTTAGAACCGCCTCGCCGAGGCGGTTCTAACGAGTACCTACAATCTATGTTTTTGAGCAGAAAAACATCAGAATTTTTTTGTGAAAACTTTCATTTTTTCGGTGGTAAAATTTTCAGTATTTTTGTATAGACTTGTTTTCATAATGAAAACCCCGTAGCAAGCAGCCACGAGGCACCCGTGACGATGAACGAACAATACAAGAACCACCGTTCTTGAAACATCCAGCACAGGCAACGAGGACAAAGACAAAATAATATTCTGAAACAAAAATAAAAGAACATGTACATTTTGTATTTTATTTTGCTTAATAGGGTACTACACAGCCTTTCCGAGACGCAAAAAAGAAGGGAAATGAGAACAAACAATGACAAAAGAAACAGCACATATGAAACCACCGACGCACAAACAAAGATGTCTTGCAACAAAGGAAACGCCCTGGAATGATCAGAAGGAAAACTACTGGGTGTGGAGGGGTGGGGTGGGGGCTTAAACCAGTTTTTCTCGCCTCAAACCTCACCCTTAATTCTGATGCAGCTCCAAATTACAAATATATGTTCGGTCCGCATAGGGGTCCTTTACCTTCGTTTGTTTCAGTCCCAGTCGCGAATAATGTTGTTGTTGTTTGACGGCTCCATTAAATTAATACGTTGATAGTCATAAAACCCATATATCAGATCTGCATTATGTATTAAAGATATCCAACACAGACATCATACGTGATATTGCTTCACCAAATCTTTATAAAAGAGTAGATAAAGCATGCTTTTATTATGAATTCTAGTTCATGAACTACTATCAAGCTTTCTAAATTATTAGCGTATTACATCGCACGCAGTTAAATACGGTGAAAAACGGTTATGAAATAGCGGGAGAAAATATTACGGTCAATTAAAAAATATCTGTCGAGGTCCTAGATAATCTTAGATCCATACCAGTTTGTCTACATATGGATTTGCACACTCTATATCAATCTGTCAACAAACTGTTCGAAGGCATACTTCTTTATCGTATATGTTCGAAGCTTTTTCGATATATGACTATGTTTAAGTTAGATTTCTCAAGGAAAAGACAGCTATCCTTAATAAAAATGCCACTGATAAAATCAGAGGAATCCAATTAATGGGACCTAGTTGTTAACAGAAAGTACTTGGGAGAGTTAACTGACTGCTTTTTTTTTTTGCCATTATAACGACTCCAAAAAATCTTCCTCAACTAAGCCTATCAGAACCTAGGTTCCGTGCCAATGTGTATGCGTTAAGTATGCATGCTTAGTGGTTAACGCAGTCAAGGTTAACAATAATGCTAACCTCTTTAATTGCGCAACGGTGGATCAAGTCGCAGACTCAATGTCGGCTCGACCCTAAATATTCTCTAAACGGCCCTATTTGTGTTTACTTTTTTTTATTATTATTTTGTGTTCTGGCTTCAGATCGCTATTGAGCCCTTTGCTTTGTTTCATCACAGTTTTCTGATTATCTGCGTTTCTCTGTGTGTTTCACAGATGCGGGGGCTGTGCCACGTGAATGGGTTTCTTCACTTATAATTGTTCTTTCTTGTAGTCATTATGTGAAAAAAGTATTTCCTGGGTATCTTCACTTATATTTTTGCTTTCTTGTAGTCATATGAATTGCGACATGAAAAAATATGTCTTCGGGGTAAATGCAAACAGTAAATATCCAGAGATTTCGGGGTAAATGCAAACAGCACAGAGATATATAGTCCGACCAGGTACTTTGCTACATTCTACAGTATAGAGATCAAACATGGTTTTTTCAATGCATTAACATTCGCCTGGTCCCGAGGGAGGTGTTGAAAACCGAGGCCGGAGGCCGCGGTTTTCAACACCTTCCTAGGGACCTGACGAATGTTAATGCATTGAAAAACCATGTTCGATCGCTATTATTACATAAAAATTGAAAACATTTGCTACATTTCGCGTTGTTTCTTGCACTTTTTTGTTTCACCTTTCCACCGATGTCTCGCAAACTCAATTTCCACGGACTATGCTCGTTCTGGGGCGGGGCAGTACACATCACGTTGCAGCATCAAATCTGTGGCCTCGGTACGATCATATTAGAGGTTGCGTAGCTGTGATTAACAGGCGTGAATTGCCTTGTTAATACACGGCTATCGCCGGTTAATGCACAGCTGTTAATAATGTGCGGCACTGCTTTTTTATGCAATAATACCTATTGATTCTATAAGCGGGTTTGTTATTCTTGTTTTGTCCTGTTCGTTCATAACCTTATTGCAGTGTTTAGTATTGTGATCATCTTGTTAGATAAGAAAGGGGTTGGTTGCTTTGCTTTTCTTTGGTTTGTAGTTTGTGTACTGTCTGTCGTAGTTTGCTATTCGTCTTGGTGTCAGTGTTATGTTCTGTGATTGGGGCTATCCCTGGACATCTTCAAAACTATTTTCAGTGATTATGGGCCTCTCTCTCTCTCTCTCTCTCTCTCTCTCTCTCTGACGTAATTTGTTTGCTCTTCCTCTTGGTGCCATTGTTATGTTCAATGATTGGGGCTATTTCTGGATATTTTCAATACTATTTGCAGCGACTACGATCTCTCTCTCTTTCTGACGCAGTTTGTTTGCTATTCATCTTTGTGTCATTGTTATTGTCTGTGGCTGGGGCTATTCCTGGACATCTTCAATACTATTTTCAGTGACTATGGTCTCTCTCTCTGTCTCTCTCTCTCTCTCTCTCTCTGTCTCTCTCTGTCTGTCTCTCTTTCTCTCTCTCTCTCTCTCTCTCTCTCTCTCTCTGTTACGTAGTTTGTTTGCTATTCCTCTTGGTGTCATTGTTATGTTCTGTGATTGGGGCTATTCCTGGACATCTTCAATACTATTTTCAGTGACTATGGTCTGTCTCTCTCTCTCTCTCTCTCTCTCTCTCTCTCTCTCTCTCTCTCTCTTTGTGACGTAGTTTGTTTGCTATTCCTCTTGGTGGCATTGTTATGTTCTGTGATTGGGGCTATTCCTGGACATTTCCAATACTATTTTCAGTGACTATGTTCTTTTCTTGGTATCTCTACCTCTTTATATTTTGCAATTTATAAGCACTACATATACACAAACACTAAACAGGGAATATTCAACTGTTTGAAGCGCTATTTGTAAAAAACGAATGTCATTATGGGTTTAGGGAAATTTATGTTTTATGACTTCTTGTTTACGAATTTGGAAACCAGGTAGAGGATTTGGGCCGCGCCATGCGAAAATGTGTCTTCTGACAAATGTGGACAGCGATGGCCTAGATCAGACTGTGCGTCTGATCAGGACCTTCAACGTCCTCTAACAGAAATATTGGATACTACTGAATGTATGAATGTCGGGCAATGGTCCAGATGATACCTTGCGCATGTGCATGATGATCTGAATCTGTACATTTTCGCATGTTTGAAGTCACCTTTTCGTTTGATGCTGCTCATTTGAAGCCAGTGAAATCGTTGTTACCCCACCTCTGATAGATTTAACTACTGACCATTCTACGGCGATAGTTGTAATGTTCGTTCTTTGTGGGGTCTTCAGGCTGGTCACTGCGGGGATTTAACGGCATGTTTTGTCCTGTGTGTCTTATTATTCTGTTTTGTTGATCCTGTGTAGCATTCGTTAGTGAGCAAGGAACTGTTTGAGTTTCGTTATTTTCTTACATGTGCGGTATCTGCAGTGGTCATGCTTTGCTTTTCCACTTGGCTGCACTGGTAGGCTATATTCTGTAAGTGTGGTTCATTCTGGTTAATTTGAAAATCGAATACCGCTTAAGCCGGTGCTGTGGGTGGCATATGCAACCTCGCAAACTACATTCTGGTATATGAAGAGGCTTAGTAAAACCGCTTCTCCGATTTTCATTCTTTTGTCTGCTCTTTTAGCGGCCGTAAAACCTTTTAGATTTTTGGAGGCGGTTGCCAATCCACCGCCAGGTTTAACAGACAACATTTCAACAGTCCGTATTCCAAGTTACTACCAATCCAATAACTACCTAACAAATAGTTCCCTGCGCCCATAATGCTAAATTCTGCATACAATCATATAAGCCTTATACACTTTATTGCTTATAAATAGCAAATACGAGGGATGTTCGAAATGAATTGCTTATTTCTATCTGGAGACTTCAAATTTATACCAAAAGTACTCATTTCATGCCCTCGAAGTACTCCCCGTGGCTAGAAATGCAAAGTT
The DNA here is from genome assembly GCA_964016985.1 of Anodontia alba. Taxonomy (NCBI): domain Eukaryota; kingdom Metazoa; phylum Mollusca; class Bivalvia; order Lucinida; family Lucinidae; genus Anodontia; species Anodontia alba. The sequence goes on from OZ024822.1 coordinate 76,152,620, forward strand.
TCAGCCGATGTATCCACTTCTTGAACGCGTCACGGTACGCTGATTTGGGCACAGTAATAAGGTACTGATGAATGGCAGATCCAAGTGCCTGTCGGGACTGGTATTTCCGCCCAGCAAGGAATGCTTTCAATTTCGGAAACAAAAAGAAATCACATGGGGCAAGGTCTGGGGAATACGGGGGCTGAGGCAAACAGTTACTTTTTCTTTCTTCAAAAACGCCGTAACTATTGCGGAGGTATGATCTGGGGCATTGTCATGTAGAAGACGGACATGTTTAAAACCAGTGGTAGGGCGTCGTTTCTGATAATACTTTTTCAGTTTCTTCAGTACTACGTCTTTGTAGTACTTTCCGGTGATGCTTTTGCCCTTTTTCACTGGCACTTTTATAGCGACTCCTTCACCAGAGAAGATTGCATACAAAACCTTCTTTGTACTCCAAGAACATTTGGCAATTATTGGGCGTTTGCTGTGTTTAGTGGCCCAGATCTTATTGCTAACCTTTCTGACGGGCTCAAAATAATGGACCCAGGTTTCGTCACCTGTGACGACATTGGCAAACTGCTTTTTGTCATATTTTGGAAACATTTTAAGCAGCTTTTTGGCCACTTTAAAAACCCGTTGCCTTTTTTGCTCGTCAGTCAACAGATGTGGCACCCATCTAGCAGAAATCTTTCTGACTTTCAAATGCTTCTTCAAAATAAGGTGAACCGTTGAAAGTGATATGCCTACCTTTCGTGCAATACCACGAACTGTAAATCTGGCATCTCCTTCAATGATTTCCTTTATTTTGGAAACGATTTCTTTACGAGATGCAGATTTTGGCCTACCTGATTTCGGTGCATTTTTGATGGACTCTACACCAGACTCAAATTTCTTTTTCCACCGCCGAACTGTGTCATAAAACACACACGAAGGTCCAAAAGCAGTAGAAATTTCAGTCATCAGCTTCTTCAAAGAACAATCAAGTTTTGAGCGAGCTTTGATGTAAGCCCGTATTTCATCTTTTTTGTCGACGCTTCTACCAACCATTTTTACTGCAGTGGTCAATGACTGCGTGTATTCAAATGGCACATTTTATGTCTTACACTTAGTCTAACATGTACAGTTATACACCATTGTGTAGATATTGAATAGCCCTATACAGGTATGTATTGGTTTTTATCGTGCCCCACGATATCGAGCTAGAGGACAATAAACAATTCATTTCGAACATCCCTCGTAGATAAACAAAACTAAAGAAAACGTCAAACTTGAAGAAATAATATTTTAATGATATTGCCTACAATACTGAGGGACGAATGCGAATACTCCAATAAGACGCGCCAAGTAGATAGCGTTTGGGTAAAAAGTGCAACTCAAGCCGCGGTCCTACTAAACACCGGAAAGGACCTTTTCCACCGAAAAAATTAGCGTAAATCCCAATCAATTCTAGAGGCCTGTAGAATTTCAGACAACCAACCCAAGCAGTACTCTCAAAGCTTTGATTAATCTTTCTGATCATCTTCTTAACTGTTTTTTAATAGTATAGAAAATGTCCAAGAAAAGTCACATTCGCAGAACATAGCATATATCAATGACACTTTGAAACAGAGGGCCTGTCGTATTAAGTGGAATGGGTAAATTTTTACGGGAGACAACTTATATTTCAAATCTCTTTTACCCTCCTTCTGAAAAGGGACACACCCTAAATGGAAAAATTGGTCCATCTTCAGAAAGGACATGGTATGCATGGGAGCAAGCAGAAAGTGACAAAGGTTGTCACTTTCTGCTTGCTTCCATGCACACCATGTCCCTTCTGTAAATAGGAGCAATGTTTTTCCTATCTAAAATTGTGTAAAATCTACCAGATGTATCCAGTTCCCTTAAAGTATAAGCCATGTGTGCACATTAGGCGAGAACAACTATTCGTGATATTCCAGAAGACCATAATGCCTTGCGCGAACGTGACATCCGGTTTAACCGAAAGTAGAAAACCAATACTGATAGTGTTATGATCATAACAAAACCCGCTTTTTGTTTGACTAAAGATGAATTATTTTCAAGATTTAAAATCAACAATGAAAATACTTTTAAGCAAATATTTTAGATGGGAATAAAATAATACCGACCAGTGGGTCTGTTTTCTTACTTTTATCTTTGCAGTAATCACCAGGAGCTCCGGTGAAGAGGTGCAAGGTTATTGTTACTGATGACTAAATCCCGACATCTCTCAAATTATACCGCCGTTTAGAATTGTTGGAAAGTCTATATTTTCACTCTATGATTTAATAGAATAAATATTTTATTCCCCGATATAGGTTTCAGCAAACTTTACCCTCTATAAACAGATGTTCATACCTCGAGGTACATGCATTAAGCAAAAAATTACACTATAAGCCAGTGACTGGCATTTTTGTTGACAAAACAGCAATAAAAAAATTTAGAAATAAACATACAATCTAACATGGTATTAGAGAACTTCATATCACTGATTGATTGATTTGCGAAAACGATGCGCATCATAAAAAGTATAGTACATTATGACAGGGTCGAGATTGATGATTTGTTGATAGTTGACAGATATAAATATACCTGAATAAGCAACAAAGTATACAAAGACCTGTAAGCTACACTATTACCCAGTGTATCAGTCAGTAAACTAGGGTATAGTGGTCTGTCACATGGAGAGTAAACCGGCATATTAGTCAGCAATAGTAAACCAAGACCTGTAAGCTACACTGTACATCGGTGTATCAGTCAGTAACCCAGGGTATATAGCGACCTGTCAGCTAAAGTATATACCGGAATATCAGTCGGAGACAAAGTATACAAAGACCTGTGAACTACACTGTACCACAAAGTATCACTCTGTAACTTAGGGTATAGCAGCCTCTCACCTGGACCGAATGTTAGTCAGCGACAAAGTATTATAAGGTCTGTAAGCTACACTGTACCCAGGTATAGCCGCCTGTCACCTGGAGTACATACCCGAATATCGGTCAGCGACAACGTATACATACCCAGTAAATTAGTCTGTAATCTGGGGTATAGTGGCCTGTCAAATGGAGTGTATACCGGAATATCGGTTAACGACAAAGAATATGAAGACCTGTAAGCTACACTGCTCCCCGGTATATCAGTCAGTAACCCGGTGTATAGCGACCTGTCACCTAAAGTGTAAACCAGTGAATATCGGTCAGCAACAAAGTATACTAAGAATTGTTAGATAAACTGTACCCCAAAGTATAAGTCTGTAACCCAGGGTATAGCGGCCCGTCACTTGGAGTGTATAGCAGAATATCAGTCAGCGGCAGAGTATACTAAGACCTTTAAGCTACACTGTTACCCTGTGTATCAGTCTGTAACCTGAGGTATACCCCCTTGACACTTGGAGTGTATACCGGAATATCAATCAGCGACAAAGTATACGAAGACCTGTCAGCTACACTGTACTCCTGTGTCAGTCAGTAACGCGGGTATAGCAGCCTTTCACCTGGAATGTATACCAGAATATATGTCAGCGACAAAGTACATTGTATACGAAGATCAGTATCAGCTACACTGTTACCCGGTATATCAGTCAGTCGCCCAGGGTATAGTGGCCTGTCTCTTGAAGTGTACACCTGAATATCAGGCAGCAACAAAGTATATGAATACCTGCCAGCTGCATTTAGCCCCGATGTATCAGTCAGTAACCTGGAGTATACACTTTGAGTGTATAGATCTACCGGAATATCGGTCAGCGACAAAGTATACGAAGACCTGTCAGCTACACTGTTCCCCGGTGTATCAGTCAGTAACCCGGGATATAACAACCTGTCAACCGGAATGTTTCTTATATACTTTGTCGCTGACCGATATTCACTGGTTTACACTTTAGGTTACAGGCTGCTTTACACCGGGTTACTGACTGATATACCGGGGAGCAATGTAGCTTACAGGGGTATAGCTTACAGCTTTGTCGCTGTCCGATATTCTGGTATACACTCCAGGTGACCGGTCACTATACTCCAGGTTACAGACTAATATACTGGGTAACAGTGTAGCTGACAGGTATTCGTATACTTTGTCGCTGACCGGTATTCGGTTATGTACTCCAGGTGACAGGCGGCTATACCTGGGTACAGTGTAGCTTACAGATCTTATTATACTTTGTCGCTGACCGACATTCTGGTCTAGGTGAGAGGCTGCTATACCCTAAGTTACAAAGTAATACTTTGGGGTAGTGTAGTTGACAGCTCTTTGTATACTTTGTCTCCGATTGATATTCCGGTATATACTTTAGGTGACAGGCCGCTATACCCTGGGTTACTGACTGATACACCGATGTACAGTGTAGCTTACAGGTCTTGGTTTACTGTGTCACTGACTAATATTCCGTATACTCTCCATGTTACAGACCACTATAATCCGGGTTACTGACTGATACACTGGGTAACAGTGTAGCTGACAGGTTTTTGTATACTTTGTTGCTTATTCAGGTATATCTATAACTTTCAACTATCAACAAACCATCAATCTCGACCCTGTCACATTGAGTAGAACAAAATGTACTTTTTATGCTGCGCATCGTGTTTGCAAATCAATCAATCAATTAATAAATTAATCAATCAATCAGTGATATGAAGTTCTCTAATACCATGTTAGATTGTGTGTTTATTTTTAAATTTTCAATTGCTGTTTTGTCAACAAAATTGCCAGTCACTGTCTTATAGTGTAATTCTCTGCTTAATATATGAACGTCTGTTTATAAAGGGTAAAGTTTACTGAAACTTATATCGGGTATTTTAAATATTTATTCTATTATCTCATAAAGTGAAAATATAGACTTTCAAACAATTCTAAACGGCGGTATAAATTGAGTGATATCGGATTTAGCCATCAGTAACAATAATCTTGCACTTGTTTTTCCCGGAGCTCCTGGTGATTATTGCAAGGATAAAAGTAAGAAAATAAACCCACTGGTCGGTATTATTTTATTCCCATCTAAACAGTTTGCTTAAAAGTATTTCCATTGTTGATTTTAATGTAAAATATTGAAAATAATTCATCTTTAGTCAAACAAAAATGTCATCATAACACTATCAGTATTGGTTTTTCCTACTTTCGTTTCAACCGGATGTCACGTTGTCTCGGATAAAGCGAATGATTAATATTAACACTATAACCCATGAGTTTCTGAAATACTGAAATACTCTATTTCATCTTTGAATTTGGACACATTTATTGTAATAAATATGGGTCAATAAACCGGAATCGAAAGCAGTGCAGAATGTGATAAGGCGGCTAGTAGTGAGACACTGCTTTCATAATTATCTGGTTGGGTCTGCGGGACTAAACGTCTTAAGAAAGGGAGGGGGATGTTTTTTTTTAAAAAAATCTTCTTAGAAACTGCTCATGACGTTGCATCGACGTTAATGCGACCTTGTATAAACGGCATGTGCCCGCTGCGTGTGTTTCGTGATTATGGTGTCTTCTGGATATCTCCATTTCTTTTATTGTTAGCGGTGAAATCAGTGTATATCTGGTGAAAATAAAAGTGGTATCAATCACTAGTGAAATGATATCGTATCATTTCACTAGTGACTGATACGATTTATATTTTCACTCCTCGCTTTGGACGACTTCGGTTTTCTTCATTGTTTCATAAGTGGATCTTACCTCCACTTCAGATTTTTGAACGCCTCTAAATTGTTTGTTTCTGAACTAAACTATCAAGTGTTGGTATCCATTTTCTTAGTTAGAATGTAACGAACATGTTGGTATCAAAATTATTTTTATTTGCCGAAACTTTTTTGTTTTTGTTTTCTCCAGCGTTTTACATGCTTAAAAGCACTGAGCGTCGACGCCATGACGTTCATGTTTTGTTTGGTGACGTTAGCTATGACGTCAGAAAAGCGCATTGGCGTGTAAACAATAAAATAAAAAGAAAATTTACCGGTACTCTTTGTCTGTGAATACCATAAAATTTCATCTCGTGTAATGAAAACATTCAAATTTTCACTCGTGCTTCGCACTCGTTAAATATTGATGTTTTCATTACACTCGATGACAATATTTATGGTATTCACAGCCAAAGAGTAAATATCCTCTATATCTATTCTTAAACTTAGCAATAATATGCTGTTAGTTTAAAGGACTTCATACACTTGGTATTCAGGGGAGTGGGAGATCACCCAGTCTTATTTGTTTTTGTTTATAAACAGGAACGCAAACAGGAAGTCAGAAATATTGTCTCCTATGTAAAAATGGCGGAAAATATATCAATATTATGAAGTCCTTAAAACTAAAAGCATATTGTTACTAAGTTAAAAAGTTAGATATGGAGACATCCAGGAGACGCCATAATCACGGAACACAACCAGCGGGCACATGATGTTTATAAAACGTCGCATTAATGTCGATGCAACGTCATGGGCAGTTTCTGAGAAGAAGAATTTTAAAGTTTGTTTTCTTTCCGTTGCCTTGGCAACCACATATCTGACTGTATCAAAATGTTCTGAAGAAATCTAAGAGAGGGTGTTGAGAGAATGCTTTCTGTGAAGTTCCAGCAAAATCGACCAAACAGTATTAGAGATGTTTACGTGAAATTGTGGACGTCTGACGCACGATAGAGGCTGGACGACTGACACCAGGTTATCACGATAGCTCACCACGAACACTTCGTGCTCAGGTGAACTAAAATGGGCACGCCTTAATTGACACTAATGTAATAAACATACCAAGAGTATTTCCAGAAAACCTTAGACGCAGATACGAATGTGTGCTTAGATAGAACCTCTTTATGTAACACATGAAACCGTGTGTGTCGCCCGATTATGGCTTTTATTGTTGGCATTTAAATGCTTCAATAACTAATTATTCAGTTAGCTGATCTGAGCATTCCTTTTTAATGGGTCAAAAGGTATCGTTCGTGCCCCGGATCCATGGAAACAAAGCCAAACATTTTGACTATCACATTTAATTACTGACGAAGTAGTTTATTAAAAACCAAAACAATGAAAATCCGAATGCGGTGTTCAATATTACTTTCGAGTGTTGTTTTCTTTGAAAGGAAATCGGTACAGAGATTTAGTAATTAAAGGGCAATATGCCAGATTGACACATTTACAATAATCAGTCACACAGAAGCCTCGTTTTCGACAGCTTGAATGATTAGAAGATCTTCAGTTGATGGTAATTCTCGCTTCTGTTAATGCTAATTTTCTATAATTATAGCCGAACTAGGGACCTTTATGAAACTGCTGGAAACCTCCTTGGAAGGGAAATTACGACGCAAATCTCAATTCCCACGTTCTCCACCAATTAATCGCGTTTGCCAGAGGGGAACTATTCCCAGCGATGGCTGCTTTAGCCTGGCCGAATAAGACTGATTAATGAAACACGCATGGCTATCAACGTCTGTTACTTTCTCGTCAGTCGGTTAGGGGCGCGTGGCGGGGAAAAATAATGCATATGTGAAAAAAATAACGCTTAGCATGCTGGGTAGAATTTTCAGCAGATTACGTATTGAAATAATTTTCTCAGAAAACAGGTTTTGACAGTTCCTACAAATTGTCTCCATTGAAAACGATTTGCATAAAGTATTAAATCCTGTCTTTCTGAGAAAACTAGAAAAAGATATCTTCAAATTGTCGTTTGCTGAACTAGCTTAAAGTATTAAAGGATGTAATTTGTACCCTTATATTCCAAACTAACATGTGAAAACTAGATTATGTTAGGACATACATTATTTGATCCGTATGCCTTAACCTACTGTCCTTTTGACATCACTCGGGAAGACGCCTTTTGCTTGGCGTTTAGTTTTGGATGAAACTATTTTGTTTTGATTCACCATATCTTATCAGAAACCATTTGTCTCTTGTGTTTCTGTGTCTTGTTCTTTCTAGTGTTTCTGTGTCTTGTTCTTAAATACAGTAAAATTCCACTATTAATACCACTCGAAATTAATACACCTCCGCTATTAAGATTTGTATCTGCCAATCCAAAATATTAATCCTTGTCATGCTGAATAAATTAAGGTGCCACGCCCACTTCTAATTTTCAGCCAATCAGTTTACTTGATCCAAGTTGTTTATGTAAATTCAAATATTGAATGGCAAACAGTGCAGATCCAGATCAGTTGGCTTCTTGATAAGCCAACTGATCAGGAGCTACACTGTTTGCAAAGACAGCCTATCCGGGTTCAGCAAGACGAGGGTTAAGACCACCCCACTAATGACCACTTTTCGGCAGTACCAAAGGTGTTCTTAATGGAGGAATTTTACTGTATTTGCGCTGAAATTAAATTTACGGCAAAAAAATTTACCTGACCTATCCAATTTCTATAGTGAAGCGATATTTTGGGAATTTTTATCTAAGGAAATATTTTTAGTTTTCTTTAGTAATTGTTAATTATTAATGTTTCATGACCATACTGTGAAAATTTCAGAAATTTCGAACAAGAGGAACTTGTTGAAAACCTGCCCAAGGTTTACCTACCTAATCAATTTCTGTATAACTTGCAGCAATTTTCGCTAGGGAAAAAGTAAAAGAATATTCGATGTTTTTGAAAACATACACTAGAATAAACACACACACACACACACACACACACACACACACACACACATATACATACATACATACATATATATATATATATATATATATATATATATATATATATATATATATATATATATATATATATATATATATATATATATATGTATATGTATGTATGTAGTACAACTAATGGTTTTTTCATTAAATCATAACAAATGCATGCGCAAAGTTACTTCCTCTGTGTAAAGCGCCAGACAAACCTCCCCCGCCCCCCCCCCCCCCCCCCCCCGCAAAAAAAAAAAAAAAAAAAAAAAAAAAAAAGTTTCCCGAAAGATGTTGAAAGGAGAGCCGTTTGTATTATTATTATGTTTTATTTAATGTTACCCTGTTGTACTAAACAAATCGTTATAGTAAGTTTAATTATTATTATTTTATTTTTAAAGTGTATGAAGGAGAGATCAAAACAGTTATATGTCGGTTGAGGTAAACTGTATTCTCCATCTTATAACTCTTTAAACTCTTTATAGAGTAAATTTATATAGAGTAAATTTAAATACTACCAGGTTATATTTGTAACTATTTTCTTGATTTTCGCAGAAAATAGGACCTGATATTTCTTGCGAATCGTTTCCTTCTGGAAAAATAAGAAAGATATTAAACATTTATTGTCGCCTGATTTTCTTGTCAGCGTACAAAGGGCTAAGAGTTTTATGTGATTCTTATGGTAGAGAAGCTTATTAAGAAATAACTACGACAACTTAATCAGATCTGTGGGCCCAGTGTGTTTTGTGGGACTATATAGTACAAGTGCTATATAACATAAGACCACAATATCTTCATTTTTTCGTTTTATGTACTGGACACCCTTTGGCACATAAGGGAATATTTTGCGTAAAGTGTGTTTGAGTAATATGTTGAGGCTGCATTATGAAACCCAAAGACCCTTACTGGACTACACTAAGGGACTTTGCCGCTTGCGATATGCTTGACTTTCTCTAAATACAGTCGAACCTCGTTATCTCGAACTCGCTTATTTCGAATAACCGCTTATCTCGAAGTGAAAATCTGGTCCCTGTTTTAACATGAAACTATGACAACATGTAACAAAATAATGTAAAAAAGAAGGAGCAACTTCTCCTCTTCATTTTATATATATATTTCTAATTTTAGGAGTCAAATTACATATTCATTTGTTAAATGCGGTTGTTCAATTCATTGTTTTCCTCACTCTCTCAACTCTGATATGTCGAGGTACGAATATCTCGAAGTGTTTCAATGGGTCCCTTGGAATTCGAGATAACGAAAATCGACTGTATATTGTAAATGAATCGCCTCTATCAATGAATTATGAAATTGTGTTTTACGTCTTTTTCAACTGTTTTTCATATCTTTCGCGGTGACGGCTAAAGACTCCAAAGGGAATAATGCGTAAGAGCCATAAACAAAGACACGCACGCACGCGCACACGATATGCAAATACCTGAAGGGTCGAAGATTTAGGGCAAAATGAATGCTGCTAATGGAATGACCTGTGCAATAAACATATTATTAAAGGATTCTTCTGTAACTGCCTTCAATATTGAGCCGAAGTTTACCGCCAGTGAGATTCGTGATCCGAAGTCGTCGGCTGTTACAGCTTGGACGCAGAACATAAAAGATGTCTTCAGATAATCAAAGTTCGCCAATGAATTCATACCACGTCTGATGACTGCTTTTCTGGTACACTGGGCTGTAAACGAGCTGTCAAACAGGGGAGAATCCATGGTGATTTCTGAGGGGTTTGATTTGATCAAATTACCGTACTTACTCGACATATTCGGATAGATGAGGCCTGAGCAAACAATGTTGACCCAGGATCTACACTACTACATCCAACAATTTTACACACATTCGCAAGTAGTAAAATGGATTTGTTGAAGGGAAGTATAAGGTAAAGAGTAAGGGGTGTGAATATTTAGGGCAAATACGGTGTTCCAAATTTATTCAGAATTTCCCATGAAAACGAAACTTTGAGTCAAAGGTGGGTTCAGCTGAACCCTGCGAACCCCTCTCAATCTGCCCCTGTGAAAGTTTTACATTTGTTAGAATCTGATCAGAATAACTGGCTCAGTTAAGTCTTATTTTTATTTTCTTCTTTTCTTGATCAATAGCATGATTTATTGTATTTAATTTAACTAATAAAATACAGCATTACGAAAAAGAAATATTCTAATGCATATGAATCAACCGGACCGGAAACATTCAATTAATTCAACAATGACCCTTCGTTTAATGATACCCACGTTATTTTTAAAGTGACTCTAATCAATTGTATAAATGTTTAGATTTAACTTATTATGGAAATTTGGAATTAAATTAGGATTGTATAGTGCAGTTTATATTATTCTGATCCTTTGCAATCACTGAGCCCATTTCGGGTGTTTTGGAAAAAAAAGTATGTCTTTGCATGTATGTCCTGGTGAAATTTTTGTTTTGGATAGCCGTCTGGCCAATTTGTGGGAAAGAAACTGTCCTTTTGGCTTTCTGCTTGTTGTGTTTTGATTATGGTGCCGTTGCTTTAAGTGCGTCCTTCTTTTTCTTTCCCTTTGGTGTCTTGGAACGGAAGGTGGTAGGTAATTGTATCAATTCCTGATTATTGCCTTCCTTTCTATTGTTGATGAAGCTAATTTGTCTGATCTCGGACAGTTAACACTTTAGTTGTTTTCAGTTTTATTAATGTGTTCATTGCTATCAAGGGTCATTCCTTTCAGAATTTTGACAAAAAACAAAAAACAACAAAAAAAAAAAAAAAAAAAAAAAAAAAAAAACTATTCTTTACGTGAATTTTTTACCATAATGATCGACAAATTAATCAACAACAAGAGCAAACAACAAAAATTCTACACATACGTAAAATACATAAGCAGTGATAACATAACTCCTTTTATGAAATAAAATAGCTCCAGGTAAGAGGAGTATTCAGGTATATATTTCTCTACTTTCACCACGAAAACATGTTGTACTGCTCATAACCAAGGCGCTCCTAATGAGTACTACAACATGTGTTTTCATGGAAAAGTAAAATAAATAAATTAATAAATAAATAAAACAAGAACAAAAAAAGCAGCAACAACAAACTTTCGGTTAAAAAGAGCCTTATCAGGAGCTATGAAAACGCATGTCTTTGTCCAATTACTCGTTTTTATCATCAAAACATAATAGAAAGAACAAGGAATTGGAAGTTGGAAGAAAACCGAATGTTTGGAACATTTGTTACACATGATTTTACGATCCACTAGTGCCTTCCTCGTCCTGTGTAATTAAATTCACATGTTAAAGCTCTTATGAATAAAACAGCCATTTATACAAAACATCATCCATCATTAAAGTGTAGTCTTCCACTTCAACTTTCTTCTAGATCTAATCTACAGCACAATCCTTATCACACATGCTCACGACTCCGTTTCAACTGTTTTTCCGCTCTGCTATCACTCTTGACGCATATTTGACATATCTGTTTTTATCCCACGCACTCTGATTGGCCAGATTCGACATTAAGTCTTCCGGGGCGGAGCGAGTGTCAGAAGTGTAATACAATATAATATCAAATAGATTTAGGTCGGCAATGAACATATAGATCACGGTCGGTAATAATTTCTAAGCTGTGTGTGACGCGTTCGTATCGTTTTATGCCATTATGCATGCATACATGCATACATTTATGGAACCCTATCTTTTTCTTGGATTTAATGGACCATGCTCAAGGATATATATAGTTGCTGGTAAGTTAGTGCTTCAACACGGAAAATCGTTCCTCAAAATAATAAATTGAGCCAGGACGCCTCATACAGTGGGATATTATTCGAAAAATCGATAGGAAAATTAACAGCCTAAGGCTTGTTTGCCATTACCAAAGACTAATAACGCCTTTGAGAGTTCAAACAAATTTATCAAAAGATAATGGCCCAGTGTTTTGTGTATTCAATATTTCTATCGTGAACCATGCTGTGGCTTATCTAAAAAACCTTTGTTTGATGTCATGGGTTTGTATTATGCGCAACAAAATAGTCACGTTCAACCTAGATTGCTTGCAGTACAAGTGGTTTTAATAATAACCATGCTTATATTAAAGCTGGTCATGACGTATTTACTCTAGTCTCCATGTAGTAGGATAAAAATAGTTTTGGACATGATAGAAATACACGATTATAATGGCGCCAGCTCAGAAGCAATAATGTAAAACATAAATGGCGTGTAGAGCAAAATTGATCGTCTAGATTTACACGGTGTGACACGCAAGAATGTCACCGTAGTGAATTAAACAGACATAAAGATTTATCATATACCTTCATGTCGACTAAAGTTTAACTAAATTACTGAACTAGAAATGACAGTGCTGATACACATATTACGTATCACATCATTAGGGGGCTTTCTCAAAACTTTCAAGAGATTTTGAATGGGACAGGCTATGTTACCTGTTAAACTGGAATAACGGTTTAGGCTTTACTGACCTTTTTTCTTTGCATTTGAGAAGCTTGAAGAATTGAGTAATACTGAAAGGGACGTTTTACAATACTGTTTTATTTTTCTGGCAATCTTGTAACAAACGTTGCACCCTAATCAGACATGACGTTCTAAGGCACCTGATCTGCGTGTGCACTGTTTGCCAAAGTCTTATTTGTGGGACTGGTGAACATTGAGTATTAATGGGTTGATTAATAATATCATGGTGGGTAAATTTTTCAGCAGATGGCAAATTGATGATATTTTTCTTATTTTTCCTAGAAAATAAGGTTGTCATTTCATGCAAACCGCCCCTCTCTCCTAAGGAGACAGTTTGCATGAAATGTAATAGCATATGTTCTGGGAAAAATAAAAAATAATATCGTCAGTTTTGGTCGTCTGCTGAATTTACCCACAGTGTGATAAAGGTTACTATCATACAAATTATATGCTTCAATAAATATTTCCGAATTAATTGCCGTTCTAAGACACGAGACTAACAATATTCAGAAAAAGCGTTACACGGTCGCTCGTGGTTAAGATATCTAAATGAAATTACATGGTCACTTGTTTTTAAAATATGTAAATAAAACTGCATATTCACCCCTTGTGAAATATACAAATAAAATTTCTTGGTCGCTCGTGATTAAAGTATATTAATAAATTACATAGTCGGTCGTTGTGAAATATATAAATAAAACTATAGTCACTCGTGTTTAAAGTAAATCAATAAGATTTCAATAAAATTACATGTCAGTTGTGGTAAAAATGTATCAATAAATTACATACCAGTTGTTGTTAAAATGTATCAAAAAATACATGTCACTTGTTGTTAAAATATATAAATAAAATTGCATGGTCAATTTTGGTTAAATATGTAAATAAAATATCATGGTACGTTGTGGTTAACATTTTTAAATAAAATTACATAGTCACTGACTCATGGTTAAACTGCATAAATAAAGTTTAAATTATATAGCCACTTATTGTTAAAATAAACAAATCTATTAAAGCACGATAATAATAACTATCATAAGCGATGGGAGATGGTTAACGTTCTAGTTTGATAAAACGAATTACGATAGAAAATACCGAAGAAAGATAACAATGCATGAAAAATAAAATGTTTAGGTTTTTACACAATATGATATACATATTGTAAAAACAACGAACGACATGACAATTACTTTTGTGTTTTAATAATATGTACACAATACTGTATAAGAAAGGTTTGGAGAATATAGCAGAGTACTTGTTAAGGGGTAGGATTTGATGATAATTCTAGGATGATATTTTTATTACTTGTTCATAAAACAGATGTTGTGGGTACCCATTAGAAGCGCCTCGGCGAGTCACTTCCAATGAGTATCCACATCATTTGTTTCTATGGAGAAATTGGAAACGATTATCCCATAATTACCAGCAATCACTTCTTAGTCCTCAGAATTACATATACTGACTGAAATTGTAAATACAGGATTGAGAATAATTTGTAATGCTCGGTGGTATGACTTCCATTCAAAGAGTGTTTTTGTGGGTTCCTCTGTGTTCATCTCGTAAGTAACTGTCATTCTAATTTTTGCGTTTTGTATTGACTTTCTCATATGCCTTACTTTTTGAAAACGTAATTGCTCTTATAATTATTTAAAAAAAAAAAAAACAAAACAAAAAAAAAAAAAAAACGTCTTACGTGCTGAACATTATAAGATATTTGGCATCACGTTAACTTCCTGATAATTTCTTAGCTACCGATACCCACGTTTTCCTATGGACAAATGGAACGGGCGATTGTCTGTATTCTCAGTAGAAGAAGCATTTCTTTTTATGGGTGTGTTTAACGATGTTTAACCTTCGGAAATTTTAGGAAGCTTTTTGTTTGTTTATCCGTCCTCTTAAAAGGGGCGTTGTTTAACTTTATGGAAGCATATTAGAAAAAGTTCCAAACTTGAGAGCTTACATTTTAACCTGCTGACTATGAATAAATGTAGACAGCATTTAAAAGATAGCTTTCTTACTTTGTTTTGTGAGGCAGTACATATGGTTAAACATAAATAAATAAAATAAAAAATAAGATTGCATGGTCATTCTTGGTAAAGTCAGTCGTGGTGATTAGAATATTACATGATCACTCGTGGCAAAATACATATAAATAAAATGACATGGTCACTCGTGATTGAATATATATAAATAAAATTAAATGATCACTCGTGGTTACATATACAAAAATATATGATCACTCATGGTAAAAATATGTAAATAAAATTACATGGTCACTCGGCGAGGCGGTTCTAACGATTACCCATAATCCATGTTTTGAGCAAAAATAAGAATAATAATGTATACTCCTGTAAACCCCAGTTTTACTATATAAAGTGGGGTTGAAGGGGGTCAGTATTATATAGGCATGTTTTCGTGATGAATTGCTTTGTTCTCCTTTGTGTTTTAACTCTTATAAATCGCAACCAGCAATATTGATACTGAGCTGAACATATGTGCAAACAGCAAGAAACCCAGACTAGCCAAAATATAGGTGGAAATACCACAACCACGAAACAAAGCTTTCGCGAGTCACCAAAAGGAGAGATGGGAAACAATAAAGACAAAACCAACACCACATATGAAACCACCGACGCGCAAAGAAAGAAGAACTGACAGAGAGGAACGGCCTTGATACGGATAGTAGAAAAACTACTTGGGGTGGGGGTTGGGGTGGGGGCTTAAGCCAGTTTTAATTAGTGCGAAACCTCACCCGTAATTCTCATGCAGTTCCAACTTGCAAACACATATCTTATGAGGCTGAACCTATATATTGTTTCCTCTTATCCTATATACACATACAAAGAGCCTTACAGAAAACATTTATTTATTATACTAAAACGTAATTGTATTTTTCTTACAAGATCAAATAACCTCAAACTGATCGAAAATGAGACACGTTAGCAGACAAGTGATGGAATTTCTTTATTTTTCTCAGAAATCGGGTTTTATGAGGGTCGCTTATTAGGCCTACTTTGCTTGTCTGTCCCGAGAAACTTGATACAATGCACTTCAGCTGTTGTCAATGTTGTGAATGTATTCATTGCTCTTTGTGGTCATTCCTTTTACAATCTATTGTCATTTTATGCAAATTGCCTCCCAAGCAGAATGAAATTTTCAGCCCACAGCAATGACTTTGGCAGACGGTGTAGACCTAAAACGGCGTCTGATCATCTACACTGTTTGCGTTTAGTTCAGGAACTTCTATATTAAAGGACAACACTAGAAACCCACTAGACCCCTTGAATTGGAAATGGACCTGCCCAAAGAGAGTCGTATAACTGTACATAAGGCATAAAGATGTTAAGCATGTTTGCTGGATTATATTAACAACATATGTATATTTAAATTTTCATCTTCTGAATTATTTACCAAGCCATCACGAAAACATGCCTGTATAATTTTGACCCCTTAAACCCCATATTTATATAGTAAAACTGGGGTTTACTGGGGTATACATTATTTTTCCTATTTCTGCTCAAAACATAGATTGTGGATACTCGTTGGAACTGCCTCATCGAGGCAATTCTAACGAGTACCCACAATCTATGTTTTGAGCAGAAATATGAAAAATATCAGAATTCTTTATCTGAAAATTTTGATGTTTTCGTGGTAAAATTATTAGTATATTTGAATAGGCATATTTTCGTAATGTATACAAGGCTTTAAATTCAAGAAAGAAAGAAAGAAAAAGGAGAAATACACTCTATTCCCCGGCTTACCTACTGGTCTTGCTGACATTTTGGTATAGATGCGATAGCTCCTGATTAGAGTGGGTATCCGGAAAATATATTTTTCTTTTTTTTCTCCATGAAAACGTACATTGTGGGTACTCATTTGAAGCGCCTCGTTTCCGCTATGTTTTCGTGGAGAAATAAGAAAAATATCAAGAACATTGTTTTTAGAAAAAAAAAATAAATAAATAAAAAATAAGCTTTATCTGGAACTATGATAAGGGGAAAATATTTTTGACAGGACTGGCCTTACTTCCTTTATTCCTTATATTAGACAAAATAAAGTGCAAGGTCTCTCTCGGCGAACATGGTTTATTCTATCAAAGATGCTCTAAAACCTAACGAATATTGATCGCATAATATACATCAATAAAAGAACAAAGTAGAAAAGAGAAAATGAAACACTCTATGAATGTATGATTTTTAAAATATAACATTGATAACAAGTAAACATATACCTAATTAATATAACAGTAATTAGTAAACATATATATATATATATATATATATATATATATATATATATATATATATATATATATATATATATATATATATATATATATATATATATATATATATATATTCTAGCACAACTGAAAATAAACGATAATCAACTTTCAGCAGAGGTGCACGGCCCCCTTTATACGGCAATCCGTTTTAGTATAAAATCGCTATGTTATTCTATAACTGTCCGGCAGCACTAAACATTTATAGCGCTATGGCCATTTTCGCTAACTGACAAGAGACGGACAGACCAGACGATTAAAGAGCACACTTCGCATCACGAAACCATGCCTATATAATTTTGACCCCCGTAAACCCCACTTTTATATAATAAAACTGGGGTTTACAGGGGTAAACATTATTTTTCTTGTTTCTGCTCAAAAACATAGATTTTGGGCCTCGGCGAGACGGTTCTAACGAGTACCCACAATCTATGTTTTGAGCAGAAATATGAAAATATCTGAGTTTTTAGCTGAAAATTTTCAGTTTTTGGAGGTAAAATTTTCTATATATTTGAAGAGGCGTGTTTTCGTAATGGAAAGTCCACATTTCAATCGGTCGACTCGGTCGAATTTCATGCGAGTCATGGAATCCTAGTTATTTCGTATGCATATTTTAGAAATTATAACGCAATAACAATTGAATAAAAGGAGAGATTCTTATTCAAATTTATGAAAATAAAAAGAAAACCTCACGGCACATAGTTTAATTAAAAAGAAAAATGTTCTATAATATGAACTTAATCTTTAACTGGTCTGGTAATTTTAGTTGGATCGATTTAAACCTTGTCTGTTTTTTTTTTCTTTTGTGTGTGTGTGTATATGTGCGTGTGTGTGTGTGTGTTTTGTTCCCGAGTATTTTTTTTTATTATGTATTATTTTGAAAAACGAAACAACAACAACGAAAAGCAACTTTACAGTCACTCTATAATTTCATAATCTCTTGTTATTTATTCTTGTGAATTTACAAACAACAATGATTAAAATGTATACCCTTACTGACTGATTTAAGCAATACAGTTATGCAAATGAATTCAGACAAAACAGAATGAATGACATGTAAATAGTGATGTAGCCAGAACGGACTTTTTTACGCACACCAGGGATATATCTTGAAAATTTCTCCGAAGTTGCGCTTCCAAAAAGGGGGTTACTCTTAAAGGAAAGAATTTGCTTCCAGAGTAGCCCATAATTTGGAAGCAAAACCTTATTTCCTTTAATAAAAGCAGTCGTTTTCGTAAATAAGCTAAGTATTTCATGTTAGTTGATGTCTCTTTATTGCGAATATTTTTCTTATGCGTGTTACGCACCGTAATGTACGCTAGGCCTATGCATTACGAAAACACGCCTATACAAATGCATTGTTAATTTTACCGCCGAAAGAACGAAAATATTAAGATGAAAAATTGTAATATTTTTCTTATTTCTGCCCAAAATATAGATTGTGGGTACTCGTTAGAACCGCCTCGGCGAGGCGGTTCTAACGAGGCGGTTCTAACGAGTACCCACAATCTATGTTTTAGGCAGAAATAAGAAAAATAATGTATACCCCTGTAAACCCCAGTTTTACTATATAAAAGTGGGGTTCAAGGGGGTCAGAATTATATAGGCGTGTTTTCGTGATGGAAATGCATATCCCGAATGGCAGTCCTATGAAGTAAGCCAGCAATATAAAATATAACAATAATATCAATCCAGATCAGTACATAATATTTCCTTTTCACCCATTTACGTCGAGTGGACTCTTCTTCCACAACTCTTTGGACATGTCTATTTCCAACAGCAGGGTATCTGGTTAGTTTTTATTATTATGTTTTTATAGAAATTCGTGTAGTTAATGCAAACAGTGTAGACCCTGATCAGACGCCGCAGAATGCGGCGTCTGATCTGGTTCTGCACTGTTTGCCCTAACCCTTTTGGGGTCTCCAGACTAAAATGGGTTAATAATTGAATATGCGAAAATATCGTGAATGTTTTTTTTTTTTTTTTTATGCAATTCGTTTGATTTCTATTTATTTTAATAATTTATTTTCTATCGGTTTCCTTTAAATTTACGAAATCGTTTATTGTTGTGTGAAATTTTAGTAACGCAATATATCTATATTAAAAGAAGAACGTCTTCACGTGTCACACATTGTTTTAATTAAAGCTGTTTAGATAAGGTAATTATTTGAAGAAAAAAAAAAAAAAAAAAAAAAACTGAGCCGGCGCACAGCATTTCCTACAAATAAATAAATTTACAAGGAGAAACGATTGTACGATATTAGCATTTAACTGAAACATAGACATAGAAGATTTATTCTTTGTTGAATATATAAAAATTATACAACATAAAACCCTGAATGATTTTTCTTTGTGTATAAGATTATAAGAATCCATCATGAGCGTCCATGCCGGATAGGGAAATCTCACCCGAGGGATAGGAATTTCTACCAGAGACGAACCTTGCCGAGTCCCTGGTTAAAATTCGTACCCCGAAGGTGAATTTTCCCTAGCCGGCATGGACTGGTCCATGATGGATTCTTTTTCTCCCACCTTTAAATGGATTGTTCCTAGGACCAGCATGGTTTTGCAAGATAGAAGCCTATCTCATACAGGCAAGGGCTGGGGAAAATAATTTCACAGTACATGCACATATAAAATAAATGTTTACAGAGCACATTAAGCTGAACATAAAATCAAAGTCAAATACAGTGAACCCTCGTTACAATGACAACATTTGTTCCCAAAGATATTGCCATTAAAATGAATTTATTGTTATAAAGGATTCTTAATGAGTACAATAAGATACAACAAATACCATGTTTTATTCTTATTTCTTCACAGAACTTATGTTTTGGATATTTGTTAGAATCGCCTCGGTGCTTGAAATATTGAATGATAATGTTCCTGTATGATATCTGATTAACTGTCACCTCTTGAGAGAGAGTTTCCGTGCTAGTCAAATTGTCAGTACATCACGAAAACATGCCTAGATAATTTTGACCTCCTTAAACCCCCCTTTTATATTGTAACACTGGGGTTTACAAGTATATACATTAGTTTTCTTATTTCTGCTCAAAACATAGAGTGTGAGTACTCGTTCGAACCGCTTCGACGAGGCGGTTCGAACGAGGACCCACACCCTATGTTTTTGAGCAGAAATATGAAAAATATCAGAATTTTTTGTCTGAAAAAATTTCATTTTTTGGTGGTAAAATTTTCAGTGTATTTGAATAGGCGTGTTTTCGTTATGATAACAGATCTTGTCGTTGTATCTAGTGTCGGGATAATGAGGGTTGACTGTAGCGGGCTTAGAACAAGTAAAAGCCTAAACAGAAGTTAATTCGTCTAAACTTATACTTTACGGTTACGAAGCACAATCTTCCCGTGGCTCCGAAAGAAAAAGACATTATGAAAACACGCCTATTCAAATACATAGAAAATTTTATCTCCAAACACTGAAAATTTTCAGACAAAAAAAACTCCGATACTTTTTATATTTCTGCTCAAAACATAGATTGACGATTAAAGAGCACACTTCGCATCACGAAACCATGCCTATATAATTTTGACCCCCGTAAACCCTAATTTTATATAATAAAACTAGGGTTTACAGGGGTAAACATTATTTTTCTTGTTTCTGCTCAAAAACATAGATTTTGGGCCTCGGCGAGGCGGTTCTAACGAGTACCCACAATATATGTTTTGAGCAGAAATAAGAAAAATAATGTATACCCCTGTAAACCCCAGTTTTACTATATAAAAGTGGGGTTTAAGGGGGTCAGAATTATATAGGCATGTTTTCGTGATGGATGAGTAACAACAAACAATGGTCGTACATCTTATTGTAGGTTTTGTCGTACGCTGGCTCAAATATTCGTCATAAAAGCGGTGGAAGGACATTTTGAAAACGTTAAAAATCATTAACAATGGCAGTGTTTTCCTATGCATTAAAAAGACACAAAAACATAATAGCCAGTTGGAACCTGTGCTGGCTGAAAGGAGGTGAGGCATCCTGGATGCTGTGCCTCGCTTGAAGTATTGATACGAAATAACAATGCTAAGAGAATAAAAATCCTAAAGATTACCTTTGGAAACAAAGAACACACAAAACAGCGAAAATCGGAGACTCTGTTTTATTATCTCTTCATATGCACAGTGTGGGGAATCCACGTGACCAAATGACGAGGTACACGGAGTTTGGTACTATTTTTTAGCTCCGCATAAGGTAAGATGTTTTAGAATATCTATATTCATTCCAAATGGAATTTATTCAAATAAAGCGCAGAGTACACGGAAAATCAAGCTCTTTCTGGTGGTGTAAGCGCTATTCAGCGATCTGGTCTATTTCTCGAGAACATTCGAAGAATATGTTTGCTGTCAATCTGGGCTACCGGGATAATATACTTGAGTTTTGACGAAAAAACATTCTTCGAATGTTCTCGAGAATTAGACCAGATTGTAGAATAGCGCTTACACTACCAGAAAGAGCTTGATTTTCCGCGTACTCTGCGCTTTATTTGAACAAATTCCATCAGGTGCAAATCGAAATATTCTAAAAAATCCTACCTGATGCGGAGTTAAAAATAGTACAAAACCTGTGCACCTAGTCATTTGGTCACGTGGATTCCCCACACTGAAGTCTCAGCCTAGAAATATTAGTTTGCTTTCCAAAATATCGTGCCAAAAGCAAAGTGTAAGGATGAAGTAAGCTTCCAAAATAAATTTTAACATAGGGAAATATATACACAACATAAATATGTGGTACATGTATATAGAGAATACTTACATTCAGGTCCGTTCCTGGTACGACAATTCTCCGAAATTGCGGATATGACTCTGCAAGTCAAATATAATCTGGGAGGATGTTCCATATAAATGTCCTCAGTCTAAAGCTGGAAGTTTTCATCCTTTAAAACGTGAAATTAGTTGATTATTATGAAGTATTATTATCATCTTTATATAGTCAAACTTCAATGTCTCAAACGTCTTTAGGACCATGGAAATTTGTTCTGGACATGTGTAGTTTGAGCTACTAAGCATCACGAAAACATGTCTATATAATTTTGACCCCCTTAAACCCACCTTTTATATAGTAAAACTGGGGTTTACAGGGGTATACATTATTTTTCTTATTTCTGCTCAAAAACATAGATTGTGGGTATTCGTTAGAACCGCCTCGACGAGGCGGTTCTAACGAATACCCACAATCTATGTTTTGAGCAGAAATATGAAAAGTTCTCTTTTTTTTTTTATTTGAAAATTATCAATTTTTGGAGATGAAATTTTCTTTATATTTGAATAGGCGTGTTTTCGTAATGGGGTTAATCATAGCACTAGCCAGGTCAAGAACCAAATGGGGCGAAGACTTTCGATCTTCTATAAAATAATGGTATGCTGAATGTACTCGATGAGGCGATTCTAATGAGTACGCATAGCATACGTGTTCATGGTAAAATAAAAAATATCCCTTAAATACACCTAAAGTTTTGTTTTCTTGAGCTATCGGGAGAATTTCTTTAAACTCAAAAGGAGTTCGAATCAGCCACGGTAAAAGAGTTATCAGTGATCGAATTATTGAAGTTTTAATGTACTATACGTTTCAGTAAGTTGCCATTTCATTTTTTTTTTAAATTTTAATTCATCATTTCAGATGCGACTGCTAATCGAAAGTTATACGTTTATAAATTTTCCCTTAGAAGATTATGTATTAAATGTAGTTCTTTGAATTATTTTAGACAGGGATATTTAATTGACTAATATTAACATTCTCGTCACAGCCTGCCTTAGGACACAATATGTTCGTATGTATGACAAATTACTCAATGAGACAAATTATATTGAATTTAAAAGAAAACTTGACCACAGTAGTGCTGTGCTTCGTGTTTGTGCAATTACTTGTGTATCTTTACTAATATTTCTATATATGTACTTTACAAAAGAGATTCATTTGACGCAATATCTATATTTCATAAGT
The DNA here is from genome assembly GCA_964016985.1 of Anodontia alba. Lineage (NCBI taxonomy): Eukaryota > Metazoa > Mollusca > Bivalvia > Lucinida > Lucinidae > Anodontia > Anodontia alba. The sequence goes on from OZ024822.1 coordinate 76,175,866, forward strand.
CGGGTATGAATTAATATACATGTATGGTTCGGCAGAAAATCATTTCAAGTGTATGTTTTAGTATATGCACTTATATTGCTCAAGTCTTTCGTTTGACCTGCTTTCAGATTTAAAAAAAAACAAAACACACAGCTGACATTATTTAAAACCCGAATAGGTCTTAAATACAGAACACGCAACTGGGTTTAAACAGTTTTTATTCAGTCCTAATTTACATTCTTGTCTAAAATATACAGATTCATAAAAGAATTTGGTTGACGGCGCGTAGGCTTACAAGCACCTTATCTTGGCAGAGCAAACTAGGAACGAAATTTTCAAGGAACAACCACACTCACAAAACATATGTATAAATGAAGTTACAACGGAAAATAACTACAATCACAACAATTGTCGTCTGCTTTGTCATCTGCTTATGATTTTAAGAGTCATTTTTGCAAACAGTGTGGACCCAGATCAGGAGCAGTCTGATCAGGGTCCACACTGTTTGCCTGTATGCCAAAATAGATTTGAAAATTTGCAAGAATATTCAGCAGACGACGACATAAACAGACTACATTTTCATATGTAGGTTTTCTTGGCATTTTAAGGGTTAAAACCGCTGGAAGAATAGAATACAGTACTGATCCTGATCAGATGCTGTTTTTATCGGCGCCTGATCTGGGTCTGATTGTTCAGACCTGGTTGTCCTAATACTTAGGGAAAATAAGGCAATAAGCAATACATTCTTCCCTGTCAGTTTCAGCTACAATAAAATACATTTTATTTTTAAATATATCAGAATATGCAATTCGTTACATTTTTCTACATTTGCAACTATGTGAAAAATAATATATTTCAGAGAAATAAATGCTCCTTTTATAATGACAGCATTTAATACAAATGAATTATCGTGGATAAATACGAAGCATAGCCAGCCTGAGGCGCGGAAAAGAAAAGAGATGACGACTACACAATTGCAAGACACAGCGGCACAGTTGCAGTAACAAACATATCCAGCAGGCACACAAAGTTGAAACAACGTCGATGCATGATTCAACGCCAAAAAAGGTAAGAGAAAAGTCCAGGGAGTGCCACAATCACAAACCGCAGCCCTTCCCAGACCCCAAGAGGAAGAGGAAACTGACAAATTTAAACAAGCACAAACCGAACAAACGTACGAAAAGCGCTAAGATTAGCTCTCTCTTCCCCAAGCGAGGTAATCGCAATACTAAAAGGACTGAAAACACAAGAACAAAATGACACACGGATAGACATACAACAAACGCCTCGTAGAATAAATCACAAAGCAACAAAGAGTAAGACTAATACCGGGACCACCGCCTTAGAACGGTCGGTAGAGCAAACCACCGGGGGGTTTAAAGCACTTTTACAGCTAACTAACTTCACCCTGGGTCTTGATGCTACTCTTAATACAGAAATACATAAAAATTTGGTTCGCATAAAGGCTCCCAACTCAGTCAATGCATCAAAGCGAAAACATAAAAATCAAATTAATCACTATAATAAACAAAGACGAGTACTCATGGCTAATTCTACTGTAAATGAAAACCAATAGTTGAACCACGGCGGGCCAAGCCAAAGACATATCGTCAAGCCCCAATCCACTAGTTAAAGTTTTACGAAGAGGCCGTCATTGAGTCTGAGACCCGAACCGCCGTCGTGCAATTAAAGAGTGAAGCATAGCCATCAACAATGTTTGGGTTGACAACTAGGCATGCAGTCTGCCGCATAATATCCAGGCTATAGCCAATTCTTTTATAACGGTTAATAAGTTTTCTGAATTGCTCCGAAAAGTTAGATTTACCTATAATTTTTCTAAATATGTACACTAAGTCACCGTAAAATTCGGGTTCCAATATACCTTGAAATGTTGCAGAAGTGTTTCCAAGACTTTGAATTGACATTGTTTCGACATTGTGTGCTCAATGTAGATTCAATATAGGGATCACCCATGTTTTTTCATACATTAACATTTGCCGGGTCCCGAGGAAGCTGTTTGAACACGAGGCTGCATGTTATTGCAATGAAATAACCATTGATTTGATGATCGTTGTTCTTGCATAGCTTACGATTCCAACGGCAAATTATGACGAAACCGCCTCAAAGCTCCATATAAACTCTATACAAACTCAAATGCGACGGCAAACCAACATGGCGGCTAGTTCAGAATATTGTTTACAATGACGCCAGTTGCACAATGGCCCTTTGACGTCACCATAAAATGATAAAATGCTAAGTTCAGACCGATAACGTTATGTCGCGCAACGCAACGTAAACAAAGCAAGGCCCATTGTAAACAAAGCAAGGTTGGTATCAAAAGTTCAAAATCCATGTTCAAACAGCACGTGAATTTCATGATTTGAACATGGGTTGTGCTGTTTGAACATGGATTCTGGTCCATTCAAGAATAGCTTCATGCAAGAACGTTGATTCAACGTTGATCCAACATCAAGACGATGAACCAACGTTGAATCGACGTTGTTTTAGCGTTGTGTGCTCGCTAGCATACACACTAAGAAGAACTGCAACAGAAGGACCGCCATGGAAGGGTCAGCAGAAACAGCTACTGGATGGGGAATGGATTAAACTAGTTTACACGATCTGTCTGTATCGCTGCAGCTCAAAATTATATGAGCCAGCGCACGACAAAACCGACAAAAAGATCTTTGTAGATCACAGCAAAGACTCAAATCAGCCTGTACACCCACCCAGTATGGCAAGAGTTCTCGTTTATCCCTCTTTCGATAGCCCAGAGGAAGTAGAAGGCACTTGCAATCAGTGACGGCTCTGATCAGACTGCGCGGATGCGCAGGCTGATCTGAGTCTTCGCTGGTTGCAGAAGTCCCATTGTGTCATGCACTGGCTCTTCTTCAGTCTACTTCTTATATTTACGACTGTGATGACAGTATGTAGAATATGCGTTTATGAATTCATATAAGACACGATGATTTTTTTTTCTTTACGTATTCCATATGATTTGTCGATTTTACTGTTTGCTATTATAAGTTATAATCCATGTATGTAGTTCATAACATACAAATAAAACAACTTTAAACTGAAATACATCTCTGTATGACCCATTTTATATGATTCAATGACATTGTTATTTTTTTATTTACTGGCTTTCTTTTCATTCCGTCAGTTGTTCGTCCAGTTGTTATCTTGTTTTTATCCCTTTTAAAGTGTATGCTGTTTTTATTTTTATTGATTCTTGTGACTTCGTAAGATCTATACAAGTACAGCTCGGAACGATTTCAAGAAAACACAAGTAATTGATATACATGTACTATTGAATAAAACTATATTCAAGAAATTATGTTATAGGGATTGAACTTCATATTTTAAATTTCTCATAATAACATGTTTTTTCTTCATTTTTTAAAGCATTTTCACATAATGAATAATTCTTAATGGCGGAGACTAATGAAAACGGTTATGTGTGGCGTCTGCTCAATAGAACATATTCTGAATTGCAATGAAAAGTTAAATCAATACAGTCGCAAAATGGTCATTTTATTCCACAGAAACAAACATACAAACAAAAAACAACTTTATTTTAAATACAAAAAAAATGTATGTGAAGATAGACCGCTCCCCTACCACGCCTGCATATTTTTTTCAAATACAATAAACACAACGGCTTCAAAGACATTTAACATTTCTTAAAGTTTGATATTGCTAACTGTCTGTCATGGTTCTCAGGTTTGTTCTTCCTTTTGGTGTCATTGGTATGCTGTGTCCTGAAATTATCGATAAGGCTCTCGCCTAACATTCTCAAACTATTTTATTAATAATTCAGTGACATTGCACATTGTTGAGTGCGCAAGTAATAGAGTATTAAGCCAGACAGGCATGCGCAAACACTGTGGATCCTAATCTGACAGACGCCGAAGATCATTATCTACACTGTTCACCATCCATCTAGAATTACTATAGACACATCAGCATGTGGTAAAATGGGCATGCATATATTCTAGGACAAGTAGGGTGAGGAGTTTAGATGTTCCAATATTTAAGGGTAAATACGATTATCCTGGCAATTGTTGAGGATTTGCAAAAAGAACAATCTATCACCTGATACGTCCTACTATCGTCACCGTATATGCAAAGTAGTGCGTGTCCAGTAAGCATTCTTTATAAATCTACAGCGGGCCGTTATCGGCCCGTCAGCTACCCTGACGGGCCGAGAACGGCCCGCTGTAGATTTATAAAGAATGCTAGCTGGGTGGTTATTTAATCCATCTAATATTTATCTGAAATATAGGTTTAACGCAAAATAACAAGACTTTATTCTAAATATTTTTTCTATGGCTTTCTTTTCGACCAAGCCGTGTCGTATCACAGTTGCAGTGGTATTATTACCATAAATCGCTAAACACCGTCCGTATTTCAGATTTATATCATTCCACCTTTTGAGCATATTTGATAAATTACATGCATCATACTTACGCGAAAAGTGATACACGTTCCCAAGCAGGAAGAAATAAATTTCAATTATGTCCAAGCTGTTTGTATAACTAATATTTATAGATTACCTCTGTACAATGCTTTTATTTTATGAAATAAGCAATTACATTTTCTTTTATTTTATGCATTTGTACATTTAGTCTCATCGTTGAAATACTGTCAACATTTTATCGCTTTGAGATACTTTAACTTCAAATAAAAGGAGATATTTTGCGTTTTGCAAACTTACATTCTTAGACATATGCAGATAAAACTGATATCTTGAACCTTGGTCTCATGATATTGGAAACATTATTACCGAAGGCAGAAATCTGAGGCAGAAATATTTGAATATTTTTACTGTTTTATAGCTAAGCTTTCAATACATTGTATCATGATCACCTTTGACACATTGTTTAAAACAATATTAATCCTGCCGAAAATGTACAAATGACCAAATAAACGATGTGAAAATAGTTTCAACTTATCAAAATGTATTTATATCATTTGTGGGCGTCAGTATACCAGTTTTTGGCAGAAGTTCAATCAGCATTAACTAGATCTCTGACAATCATGACCATATGCAATTAAACAATTGTAATCGTATTTAGCAAAAGTGTTTGGTACAGACTGATCGAATTTCGGAAGAAATGTTCTCTGCTTTATGGTTGGTAATTTTTCTTCCCTCTTTAACTGACTCCGTGCTAAGACTATGTTTTAGTACATTACGAAAACACGCCTATTCAAATATACTGAAAATTTAACCACCAAAAAATGAAAATTTTCAGATAAAAATTCTAATATTTTTCAAATTTCTGCTCAAAAACATAGATTGTGTGTACTCGTTAGAACCGCCTCGCCTTTCTGCTCAAAAACATAGATTGTGTGTACTCGTTAGAACCGCCTCGGCGCGGTTCTAACGAGTACACACAATCTATGTTTTTGAGCAGAAAGGCGAGGCGGTTCTAACGAGTACACACAATCTATGTTTTTGAGCAGAAATAAGAAAATAATGTATACCCCTGTAAACCCCAGTTTTACTATATAAAAGTGGGGTTTAATGGGGTCAACATTATATAGGCATGTTTTCGTGATGATGTTGGCGCATAACTATCAATGATTGTGATCGGACACATCGTTGTCCTGTTTGTGTTTTTCTTATGTTCCTGCTTTAGATCGCCATTAACCCATTTACTTTGTTTCATCACAGTGTCAATAATAAATAATAAGCGTTTCTCTATTATGTTTCACTAATGAGGTAGAAGACGCTAATGTGGACCGAATGTGTGTTTGTTATTTGGAGCTGCATCAGAATAAAAGGCGAAGTTTAGCGAGAATAAAACGTGTTTAAGCTCCCAGTAGGTTTTCTACTGACCATTCCAAGGTTGTTCCTCTATTGCAGTCCCATTTCGAAAACACGCCTATTCAAATATATAGAAAATTTTACCTCCTTCATAATTTTGCTCAAAGCATAGATTGTGGGTACTCGTTAGATCCGCATCGGCGAGGCGATTCTAAGGAGTACCAACACTCTATATTATAAGCTAAATAAGAAAAATATTATATATCACTGTAAACCCCAGTTTTACTATATAAAAGTGGGGTTTAAGGGGGTCAAAATTATATAGGCATGTTTTCGTAATGTTTTTTGTTCGTGCGTCGGTGGTTTCAAAGGGCTGCGGTTTGTGATTGTGGCACTCCCTGGACTTTTCTCTTACCTTTTTTTTTCATATGTGACGTTTGTTTTGTCATTATTTGTTCCTCGTCTCTCTTTGTTTTGGTGCCTCGGAAAGGCTGTTCTTCGTGATTGTGGCATTTCCTGGGTGATCCTCACTTAGTACACATGTTTTAAGAGTAGTGTACACATTATTTAAACCATTACGAAAACATGCCTATTCAGATACACTGCAAATTTTACCACCAAAAAAAATGAAAATTTTCAGATAAAAATTCTGATATTTTTCATATTTCTGCTCAAAACATAGATTGTGGGCCCTCGTTAGAACCGCCTCAGCGAGGCGGTTCTAACGTGTACCCACAATCTATGTTTTTGAGCAGATAGCGAGGCGGTTCTAACGAGTACCCACAATCTATGTTTTTGAGCAGAAATAAGAAAAATAATGTATGCCCCTGTAAACCCCAGTTTTACTATATAAAAGTGGGGTTTAAGGGGGTCAAAACTATATAGGCGTGTTTTCGTGATGGGACGTGTTGTACCTTCGAATGTACAAATGTGCATATGGATAGAGGCGTTGTTATATGATCGCGTGTTCAAAAGGGTTTTTGTCATCAAACACTCATGTTATCAAGTGAAAGTTTGTTTATCGGATTTCATGTTTAGTCGATAAGCATACTCGTAGATGATATCGTTATTGCTTTTGTAGCTGGCTAACTGTTTGCGTGCTGACGTCGCTGTTTCCTTTATGGTTTAATGTAACAGCCGTTTATGTTGTTTTGTGACAGCTACTGTCTTTCTGTTTTATTTTCTTTTTCATACTTTCTACATGAAAATATAATACCGATAAAGCTCTGCTAAGGGTGTTGACGTTTCCATCATTCACCATCGACAGATTCGAGCGAACTGCATCTTTTGTCGTATGCTGTATCCCCCTTGACGAATATTTGAGTAATTTCATATCTGATGCATTAGACAGTTTTGTACTTACGCATGAAAATATTTTCGATCAGTATAAGTACAGTCGACTCTCGTTATCTCGACATCACCTATCTCGAACAACCACTTATCTCGAAGTGAAAATCTGGTCCCTGTTCTAAAATTGAAATCTAACAACAGGTATCAAAATATTGTGGAAAAGAGGAGAAATCGCGCCTAAGGAGCAATTTCTCCTCTTTTCCATAATATTTTCAATATATCTCTTAACTTCAGGAGTCAAATTACATATTCATTTATTCAAATTTGGTTGTTCGATTTATTGTTTACCTCAATTCCGCAAATCTGATATGTCGAGGTATGGATATCTCGAAGTATTCCAGAGAGTTCCTTGGACTTCGAGAGTCGACTGTATGTGTTGTAATGTTTATGTGTACAGAAATAAGTGATACCCAAGAAATGCCGAAATCACGAAGCTCAGCTTTCTTGAGGCAATACAACAAGGAGAGATGAAAAACAAAAGACTTTAATTAATGTTCTTTTATATTTTGCATTGCAAAGAACAGATATTTATGTAAATGTCTGATGAAACATAGCCCCCAGTTAAAGTTTAAAAGTGGAATATTAAGTTCTGACTTTAGAGAATGTATTCATTATATGATAGGTCTATTTATGGATAATACTAAATATGAAGTACATGTTAAACGTGTTCAGACCGACATACTAATTTTAAACACTGTTCTGAAACTATTATAAGCTATAGAAAGACTGAACACTAACAGGGTTCTCGTAACATTGCATTGATCAGAAACAGTCGATAATGTAAAGGCGATACCCAAGAATTGCCACAATTACAGAACACAAAGGTGGAAATGACATTACAAAAAACAAAATCAAAATAAAAGCAAGCAAAACAAAAACACTTTGAGGCTACATATCCCCTATTTCAGAATATTTCAAATTAAAGATATTGTTGTGACGACAATAATGTTGAACACCGCATTCAAACATTTCTAATGGTTCAAAATTTACATTCATTCAAAGTCATAGTAACTTGTGTTGCTATTTATAGTCTAGTAAAAAGCTATCCCACAATACATTTTTCTACGCTATCGTTTGTTCTGTGTAAATTTTACTTTGTAATTTAAGTTTTATTTAAATCCTGTAATTTTATTCCAGACTGCTATACTTGATAAAAATAGTAAATAGTTTCACTTTATATTTCAAGCTAGCAGGTTTTGTTCAACTGAGAAAATTGATTTAATCAAATCTAAGAAAAAGTTTTAAACTATTAAAAAACAAGATACAAATCACTATGTTGGAAAAAAGCATTTCAAGAATGGATAAATTGTATTATTTCAATAAAATTACTGGAGATAATAGAATTTAAATTAATTTTAAAGTTTTCCCTAAATTAAAAGTTTAAATGAACTGTTAAATTTCATCTAAAATCAAACTGATTATGAAATTATATAAGCACTGCATCCTTACATGTAAATATGGAGAAGACATATTTTTCACTGCATAGATTTCCTGATTATTTTTAAGTTAAATTTAAAAAATGAATAAATAAATATAACTATTCATAAAAATCAATGTCATCATTGGTTCCTCGTGAATACTAATGAGATGCAAATTAAGTAACTCTTTAAGTGTGTGAAATATTTCAATGGGGCTATCACCACAGGACTCGCCAGCCACATGTCGTTCTTTGTAGTACGTATATAAACAACTGAAATTAAGGGATACGTCTGTTTTAATCGAAAACCGAACGGGCAAAGGTAGAAACACAGCAAAATAATCATAAATTGAAATAGGCATATAGAAAGCCCCAATATTAATATATATAGCGTTTTTGTTTACTGTTGTTTTCTCTGCCTTAGTTAGAAGGCAGGTCTTCATCTTCTCTTTTTTTCAGAATTATGTTGCAAAATTAATTTACAAGTCTGTCTTTCAAATCTGTCCACTGTTAGATAAAATATTATTTCGAACAAATAAACATCATCTTGAGGTCATTTGAGAAACATTCATTGCCAACCTTGCATTTCCTTTAAACGATACTTTTACTGGATAATAAATGACAGGTAAACATTAACTTAAGTTACAAAAATAAAACAAAACAAAAACGCATTCCTTTCTTTTAGGTACACGCACGATGCTACTAACAGTACAAGCGATGTCATGAGTCCTCATGGAATACACCGAAGTAATGAGAAGAAATCCTCAAAGAAGAAATGAGAACCACTGATGATGAGGAGGATAATTACAGTAGTGAAGATATGCACCACATATACACTAATACTACAAAAAGATGCAGCTGCAGTGGTTGTTCATATTATTAATAACAAAATAATAAGGATTCAAAGACCGTGGCTGCGTACAGAGTAAGAACATCCTGGTATCTGGTGACATCATGTTTCAATACGTAAGTCTGTGTTTCGTTATCTTTTATTTAGTCATGATTATCATTTACTAGTTTGCATTTTTATGCCTATCAAGCGTCGTATTAATATGATCATAAGTTTGCGCTTTATTTACTACAACAAGGTTTAACCCTTGTCATGCTGAATAAATTAAGATGCCACACCCACTTCTAATTTCCAGCCAATCAAATTACTTGATCCAGGTTTCTAATAGAAATTTACATATTTAATGACAATCAGTGCAGATCCAGATCAGGTCTTCAGAAGCCAACTTATCTGGATCTACACTGTTTGCCAAGACGGGGCATATCGTGTTCAGCAAGAGAAGGGTTAAAATGTGCATTATCATATATTGGATAGCTCTTTTTTTCAACTCAAAAGTATTGATATTTTTGTTATTTCTCTACACAAGCATATAAGTACCCGCAACATATATATTTATGGAGAAATACGAAAAATATTTAACTGATACCCCCTGTTATCTTTAGATATGTATTGCAAGTGCTGAAAACGCAGATTACGCAGATTACCTTCAGAATGTTTGATTACGGTTATTCAAGTAGCACAGAGGTATGAGGTATCATTTTCAGGTCTTTCGGGGAAATTTTCGGTGATTGGTCAGTTACTCCAAGCACCTTTATAACCTTATCTAATTATATCAAAGCAGTAGGTTCAGTCAGGAATTTGACAAGTCATTAAATGAGATAAAATGGTTGTTTAATAGTACCAAAAAGCTCCCTAATAATTACCAAATAATTCCTAACAGTTCAATTCAGTACTTCATGGCATGTACAGGCTAATCTGAGTTTCCGCTTGGAGCACATGCCAAATAAACTAGCTACCAATTTAAGTAAAACAGGCAAGCACTGCAGACCCAGATCAAAATGCGACGTCTGATCAGTGTCTACAGAGTCTGATCAGAATCCGCATTGTTTGCTTACAGAAATTTGTAATCAATCCACCAGATACCCCTAGACTTGGAAATGGACTGGCCTAATTGATAAGGATGGACAAGTCCACTGATCAACAATAGGTAAATACAGTCCGATCAGGGTCATCAATGTTTCCAGTTCTATTAAATACATGTAAAATCAAGTAGTATCCTCAAAACGACAGCCTTTGAAGTTAAATTTATACAACAGTCTGTAAAACTAAAGTAAATATTGTATGCAGAAAAAGAAAAGAACCTAGTACTATCCAACATATATTGTTTTCATTATAGGTATCAATTAGGCGGGATGTTACAGAAAGATGCGGTAAAAAGGAAAGGAGAACACTCAGAATAGAGATGAAGATAAATCAGGAATGTTGCTTACGTCTTTCAGATCCTCCGACAACCTGGTTAAGATGATCAGCTAACTATCAGAGTTAAAGGAACGACTGTCGCTACAAAACTATCCTGTTCTAAACCTCCAGATCTGTCGTCTCTATCCAGTTCAAGTCAAGCTACTCAGTATCATGAACCTGAAGTAATGACCTACAGATTCAGATGTAGCAGGCCCCCGTAGCCTAGTGGATAGAAGAGTTGACTCTTAATCCATTACGTTTCTCACCGCTGAGGTTCGAGCCTCGCTCGGGTCACATGTGGGAAAGCCAAGTTCTGCTTACAGATGGTCAGGTGTTTTTTTGCCGGGTTCTCCGGTTTTCGCCCACCTTTGATGAACGATCGGCTCGATATAAGTTCTTGAAAGGGCCGTAAAACCTAAATCAAAAAAGAAGAAGAAAAAAAAAAAAAAAAAAAAAAGATTCAGATGTGGGGGAAAAAAAGCTTTATAAAGACACAACAGCAAAACGTGCAGTTATACTGATAGTTATATGGAATCAAAAAAAAAAAAAAAAAAAAAAAAAAAAAATAGATTAATAAAAATAGATTAATATAGTTACTGTTAAAAAGCTACGGGACAATTGAGCTTTTGCACAAAATAACCGTGTTGCCTTCAGTTCTCTGAGCTTAAGTATTTGTGGGTCTCCGTTTTGTTAAATATTAGAACTGTGAATTTGAATCTCCATAAATCCTTTGTTACTGATGCGTTCAATTTGACTTCTACGTCTTGCTAAATACTACTTAATGTGTTTTGAACACGTTGTTTATCAAACTTATCCTGAAAACATCAGCTAATTAACGAAAATATTCATTTGATATCGAAGCTCCATTACTGAACTTAAATTTGTCAATATCTAATGATAACATTATATCCAAAATGTATTACACGAGAGGCGATATTGATCTTGAGATTTTCGTAATTTGCCCGTTTTTGATCAGACAAAAACACAACGTATCGTGAACAGACAAAACACAACATATCGTCATTTACGTAACAAACAAACGACGTATTCATTTGCGCTGTACTTCTTGAAAATCTTTTAAAATGAAAGCAGTCATGAAGATAGTTTAGATGCCCAAAAACGCAACGCAATCACATAACACAGCCAACTTATGACCAAGAATAGGAACACACAAGCCAAGACAGACAGAACACAAGCGACAAACCAAGGAAAAACAAAGCAACCAGCTCCTTCTTTAACAAAGAGGTGATCAAAGTGCAAGACATGCAGGATCCACTAGATACAACAAGACAACAAACAGGACGAAACACAAAAATTGCACACAGCGAGCAGCCACAAGGCTACACAAAGAACTAACAAAACAAAATATTTAGATGTAAACGTCTAAGTACCGGCGCAAATTTTGTTCATGTTTACATAGAGATATGGGACAAGGGTAAACTATAGTTTAAATCGAACAATAATGTGATTTTTAATTTTCACTGCCACAGGCGATAATAATAGGCTTTTGCAAACAGCATAGATCCAGATGAGACGGCTCATATGAGCCGTCTCATCTGAATCTACGCTGTTTGACATTCCGTCTTTCAGCTTTACGTATAAACTTCTTTTCAAGAGATAGTTTTAAAAAAGAAAAGCAGACGACAATGTTGTCTGAAATTTGGCACCGAAAATGTTTGCTTTTATTAAGCTTTATGAAATTTCTTGATTGAATTGAAAATTAAATAGACATTAATCTGTTTACAACACAGTTTGTAATAAGATTTTTCATATTTGCCGGGATCGTCACAAACCGACGATCCCGGCAAAAACAAAAAACTGCTTAGTGAGCTAATCGAACACGCTCCCATATGTAAAAATCCAAAGCTATATTAAGAGACCAGAACCACCGCTTTAGAATGGGCACTAGTAAAGCTACTGAGGTATGGTGTGAAAGTTTCATCCTAGGTTCAAATATTATGAAAAAAAAAACAAAAAAAAACAAAAATATATATATATATATATATATATATATATATATATATATATATATATATATATATATATATATATATAAACAACAACACAAAATGATGGTTCAGATCGCATACAGGCTCTCAAACATCAAACGTGACAAAAAAAAAAAAAAAACCTGTAAAATTGATTCGTTGTGACAAAACAAGGATGCTGGCTCATGGCAATCACTAGACTGGCTCCAACCAGACTGGCTCTGCAATTATTTTCTTTACTTTTGTTTTGTTATTCTTTTTCACTTCCTGTAGCCGTATTTGTCTCTTTAATCCCATTTTACTGTGTTACTACAGAAACTAAGGGACATAACTTATCAAATAATTATAAGCTGTACTAGATTGTATACCTTTGAAAGGAAAAAAGAAAATGATAAAATGATGAGAGTCTGGAGACAGACTAGGTAGTCACCTCAGACCTCGGTAATCAGAGCTAAATAATACCACTACACTAGCTGAACCAAGATCAGACATCAAACTTCTAACGAAAGGCTTATGTTAGCACCTTCATAGAATCTGAGACCTGACCCAACGCCTTGATATTAAAGAGGAAAGCATAGCTATGAACCATGATTTGGTTAGAAATTAAGCAGACAGTCTGTTGCATAATATTTAAGTTATATTGTATTATTTTATAACGGGTAATAACTACATTTGTATTTTGAATTCTTCTAGAAAAAAAAGGCCTTTCCCAACAAATTTCTTAAATTTATAAACTAAGTCACCGTCAAACTCTGGATCTCATATTCCTTGTTGCAGAAGTGTATTCAAGCTAGTTTAGTATTTATTAATGAGTTCTCGAAATTGTATGATAAAGCCCTTTTCAATAATGCCTATCAGAACCCGTTTTATGATTACTTAAGTTACAAACTTAGGAAGGTTGTTGGTGAATCTGACAGTATTTTCGTTCATATAGTTGAAGTTCAATGGCTCGAACATTTTTGGGACCACTGAGCCAATGAGGGTTATCTTAGCTAAATAGGAGGACGCAAATAGGGATATGTTAGGGATTTTCTTTCGATATTCTATACATAATGGTATATAGAGTGTACTGGCGCCGACAGTTTGAATACAGTTGACTCTCGTTATCTCGACCTCGCTTATCTCGAATAACCGCTTATCTCGAAGTGAAAATCTGGTCCCTGCCTTAACATGAAAATCTAACAACAGGTAAAACGATATTGTGGAAAAGAGGAGCATTAGGAGCAAATTCACCTCTTTTCCACAATATTTTCAATTAACTTCAAGAGTCCAATAGCATAATTATATATTTGTTAAATGTGGTTGTTCGATTTACTTTTTCCTCAATTCTGCAAACCTGATATGTCGAGGTAACGGATATCTCGAAGTATTTAAGAGAGTCCCTTGGACTTCGAGATAACGCGAGTCGACTGTATTTGAGGTTCTAAATATTCATATATCAAATAAAAGCTTCTTTCTAATAGAAAACATTGTGTTGTCATAGCAAAATCAATATAAATCTAGAGAGGATGCCACACGCACCATTATCGATGTTGAAATTGTTTCAAATGCTGTTTATTTTGGTTTTGCATATTTAATAAAAGCTCTATGGCGTCATTAAGTATTAATAAATATTCCAAATGTCGGTGTCCATAAAAGCAACTTTGATCCTGTTTAGGATTGTGAACACCTTGCTGGGGTAGAGGGAGTGGTTGCTTTGTTTTTCTTTGGTCTGTGGCTTATATACTGTCTGAAATGTATATTGCCGAGTATCTAACAAGCCAAGCTTTTTCACACTTTTTCTTGTTTTTGTGTTCTAGTATTTACAGGTACCTGTCTTTTTGTAATATGTCTAGATTTTCGATCCAGCTGCGGAATATCTATCCTATATAGGTTATGTTTTCGCCCGTATTTTCTGGGATTTGCTTGAAGTCTGTGTTGTTTGTTATTTGGAACTTCTGAATTTATGCGGACAATTTCTGATTACGATGGTGCTCCTACCTCTGTTTTGCATATTGCCAATTATCCTTTCTGCAAATAGTAAAAAGTGTATTTTGTTTTTCATTATGCTGTATACTTATTACGAATGTTTTGTTGTTGTTTTTTTTTTTATCAGCATACCTTCTTGAAATAATCCATATATTTTAATTTATGCAAGATGTTGCATTTCCCAGTTTTTTGTTTTGATAAATTCGTCTACACATACAAAAGCATAGTTCGCATTTACCTTTTTTCTGATTTTTTGTATCAGACCTGTACAACAGTGCACGACCGCTGATAGCCGCCTTTATATTTTTATCAACCCACGTGTCTGTTTTGTTAATCAAATTAGAATAATAAGTCTCTATTCACATCTCGAAAACATACGTAAATAATTTTGACCACCTTAAACCCCACTTTTATATAGTAAAACTGGGGTTTACAGTGGTATACATTAATTTTCTTATTTCTGCTCAGAAACATAGACTGTGGGTACTCGTTAGTACCGTCTTGACGAGGCGGTTCTAACGAGTACCCACAATCTATGTTTTGAGCAAAAGTATGAGAACTATCCGATTTTTTATCTGAAAACTTTCAGTTTTTGGTGGTGAAATTTTCAATATATTTGAATAGGCGTGTTTTCGTAATGTTTTCCTTATTAACCAGTCAGAAGCTATTCTACAGAAATAACTATCCCGGTTGCCTGTACCTCGGATCAATCAATACTATGGCAACTGGGCGAGGTGAGGCGGGAGAGAAGCTTTATCCGGATTTACCTTTAATTCTACCGTTCGACAATGGCCTAGTTCGAGCATAGCAGCCATTTACTATAGTTGCTGTCACTTTTATTAAATCTGACTCCCTCATAAAAGAAACAACCACATAAAAGAAACAACCAATAAATGCCGACGGACAAAAGTAATGGTTCCAGTGTTCAGCTGTTATATTTAAGGACAGCTTGGAAACAGCTAAACATAGTCTGGCCATACTATTATCCAAGTCAGAGTACGCTGGAACCGACCTAGTACACTGGAACCGGTATTTTAGTTTCGCCGGCATTAATTGAGTGTTTCTTTAAAAGGGAGTGAGATGTAATAAAAGTAACAGCAACTATTCTCAATGGTTTGTACGCCCGAATTAGGTCATTACAAGTAATATGAATACATGTAAAATATAGCTGAAAATGCCAAGGAAACACAGTCACGAAGCATAGCCTTCTCGGGGCACCACATTACGAAAACACGCCTATTCAAATATATTGAAAATTTTACCACTAAAAACTGAAAGTTTTCAGATAAAAAATCTTATATTTTTTCTTTTTTCTGCTCAAAACATAGATTGTGGGTACTCGTTAGAACCACCTTGCCGAGGCGGGTCTAACGAGTACCAACAATCTATGCTTTTGAGCAGAAATAAGAAAACTAATGTATACCCCTGTAAATCCCAGTTTTACTATATAAAAGTAGGGTTTAAGGGGGTCAAAATTATATAGGTATGTATTCGTGATGAAAATAAGGAGAGATGAGGAACAAACACTGATAAAACAAACGCCACATATGAAGCCATTGAAGCACAAACAAAAGAGGAACCGCCTTGGAATGGTACTGAGGGTGTGTGTGTGCGGGTGTGTGGGTGTGGGGGAGGGGGGTGGGGTGTCGGGGTTGGGGTGCTATTTGCGCGAAACGTCACTTTAAATTCTGATACAGTTCCAAATTACAAACATATGGCTAGTCCGCATATGGATCAACTATCTCCATTTGTGAAACATCTCAGTGGAACACATATAATCCCAAATACTGTGATGAAACAAAGCAAATGGCTCAATGGCGATCTGAAAGCAGAGGACAAGAAAACCACAAACATGACTACGATGGGATCGACTACAAACGTCTGAAACAGATGGAGGAAGGCGCCAAACATCTGAAACAGATTGAGGAAGGCGCCAAACATCTGAAACAGATTGAGGAAGGAGTTCACATTTAGTCTGAGGACCGACCTATCGTCGTTGTCTAGAACAAAGTTAAAACTGCGTCAGCTAAGATGCGCCAACACCGCTATTGCGTGTTTGTATGCCCCGAAGACAGGTTTTATTATGTCAAGCCTCATATTTTTGACCGCGCGCGAATTGCGCCGGTCTCTTAATATAGCTTTGGATTTTTATATGGGAGCGTGTTCGATTAGCTTACTAAGAACTTTTTATATTTTCCGGGAACGTCGGTTTGTGACAAAAATCTTATTACAAACTGTGTTATAAACAGATTAATGTCTATCTTATTTTCATTTCAATCAAAACAAAAAATTTCATAAAGCTTAATAAAAGCAAACATTTACTCTTCCGGTGCCAAATTTCAGACGACACCGTCGTCTACTTTTCTTTTTTAACAAACTATCGCTTGAAAAGAAGTTTATATGTAAAGTTGAAAGACTGGATGTCAAACAGCGTAGATCCAGATGGATTTATGCTGTTTGCAAAAGCCTATTATCATCGCCTATGGCAGTGAAAGTTAAAGAAGATTTAATCACTTCAATCAAGAAATTTCATAAAGTTTAATAAAAGCAAACATTAACTCTTTCGGTGCCAAATTTCAGACGACATTGTCGTCTGCTTTTCTGTTTTTAACAAACTATCGCTTGAAAAGAAGTTTATACGTAAAGTTGAAAGATTGAATGTCAAACAGCGTAGATCCAGATGGATTTATGCTGTTTGCAAAAGCCTATTATTATCGCCTATGGCAGTGAAAGTTAAAGAAGATTTTACCTGTTACATTGAAAATTTATTAAACTTTAGTATACCCTTGTCCCATATCTCTATGTAAACATGAACAAAATTTGCGCCGGTACTTAGACGTTTACGTCTAAATATTTTGTCTTGTAAATTACGTATATAAAGTTCCTTTGAAATACTTTAATAAGACTGAACTATAATCGACAATACTGGATACACATGGTAATTTTCTGTCATTTTCACTCAACTTTTGTGAGTTCTAGTTTGCTTTCATGCGCACAAATCCCATTCTGAACAGGGGTCTAGGGGAGCAAACTCCTTCCTTTTAGAGTAGACCACTTTTTAGACGGGACTACCTTGAACGTGTATCCATTTCCCCATTTTATATATTTGTTTTAACTATTCATATAAAAAGCATGAGAAAGTTTACCAGCGTGTTCAGTCATTGTAATCACCTGTCAACGATTATCACCAATGATGGATGGGGGTTGTTTATTTTCACAAATTTCTTTCATGGGTGGGCGGCACCATATCCTCTCTTTCAAACTGCTGCCTAGATACGCAGGCAAAAAATTATACGCGCGACAAGTTTTAAAACGTGGAAAGTGGGTGCATTTCGTCAAACAAAAACAAACAATATAAGAAAAAGACCATATCTCCAGTTAACCCTTAAAGCGTCAAGAAAAACTGCATCTGAAAATGTCGTCTGTTTATGTCATCTGCTGAATGTTCTTGCAAACTTTTCAAATCTATGTTTGGATACCGGCAAACAGTGTGGACCCAGATCAGACTGCTCACAAGCAGATGACAAAGCAGACGACAATTGTTGCGATTGGCGCTTTAAGGGTTAAGAGAATTCGCTGAACAAACATTAAAGAAAAAAAGACTATACCTCCAGATAAGAGAAGACAGACAAAACTTGTGTTTTTTTTTCTTCAAATTTCTCCCTGTCAACACATGTTGCAGGTACTTATTAGAAGCGCCACGGTGAGGCGCTTCTAATAAGTACTCTCAACATATTTTCGTGGAGAAATAAAAAAATGTATTAGAATATTTTGAATGAAAAAGAAAAGTGCAAAACCCACAATCTATGTTTTTGAGCAGAAATAAGAAAATTTTCTGGATGTTGCAAGGCCGAAATTCGGGAAGGTCGAAAGTAACAATAAACTACAGAATGGAAGTGGGTAATTCATAAGTAGTACGTTCTTATTTTGTTTTGGAAAGAGGAGCAGTTTAGTCTGGATCTATAATATTTGTTCGGAAAATCCTATCAATTCAGAAAGTATTATGGCACACTCTTGTTCCAAGCCAAGAACGTTGCCAGACTCTGCGCATGCGCATAGAGAAGCTACCAAAAGTTGGTGTCGGATTCGATTAGCAGTTCAATCTGGCCAGGTTCTTCGTTTTTTGTACATGTATACAGTAAAATTTGTACCAAAAACGAAGTCCCTGGCCAGACTGAACTATAATCGAATCCAACATCATTTCATTATGTCCATCAACTTCTTTCTTGTATAAAGTAGAATTTTTATGCCGGCCTCGGTGGCTCAGTTCGATGCGTGTCCGACTGGTGATTAGGAGGTTGCGGGTTCGACCCACGCCGGATCGGCAGCGTTCTTTCGTCGAGATTTGATCATGAAATATTTTCTATGGTCATTCTCTCCCTTCCGCTGATTCAAGAGTCTGGCGAAAGAATGTGCACAATACTGGTTAACCGCTTAGAGGACTATGCCTGCCTAGTAAAAGTGCTGTTAGGTCAATGCCCGTCCTCGACATGATCCCATTGGGTTGACTGGGCCGTAAAACCTCAACACAAACAAAATATAGTAAAAGTTTCTGTTTGCCACAGGGAAGCTCACTAACTAACAACGACTGATAACAAATAGTGGATCAACATTTTTCTTACCTTTAGAAAGATCGTTTAAAACCCATCAATAATAGAGACAACATCAGTTCTGAGTTAAAAATTTAGATTTATTTAAATTTAGTCTTTCATATAATGGCTTTTTTTCGAATAAGTATAAAATGTCATGATTGTATAAAACCACCCAAAAAGACTTTAAAATTAGATCTAAGGTTATGCCGCCTGTATTAATGAGCTGACGATAAATGGAGATTGAGGGGCTGTACTTTTAAAAGTAGTAAAACATGCAAACAATAATGATATTAAATAATAAAAATAATAATGATTATTATCGTTATTATTATTATTATTATTATTTGACATAATAATAATAATAAGAAGAAGAAGAAGAATAGTAACTGACATCAAATTATACTACTACTACTACTAATAAGAAGAATATAAAAATGAAAGCTCTTTGGTGAAAGAAAATGCCGATTCAACGCTTTTTATCGAATTCTGTCAAAACTTGCATGTTGGGTAAAAGTTTGACAGACGACATTTTTTCCAGGAAATGGGCTTTTACATTTCATGCTATTTGTCTTCAAAGAAGACTTGCTTTTTTGACTACCGTTGACATTTTCAAGGGCAATGGCTAATATGTACAACTGGAATTTTACATGTTTATCAATGCAAATAATCGCATTAAGGGGACTGGAAACACTCAGTAGATTGTCCGCCATTACGACAAGGAAGCCAACTTTTGTGATTTCCTGTTTTCTTTCCTGTACACCAAGCTTATTCAGACAAAGCGTCTATTCTAAAAGGAAAGAATTTGCTCCCCAAGGGAGCAAATTCTTTCCTTTCTTGGGGAGCAAATTCTTTCCTTTCAGAGTAGACCCCTTTCAGAATGAAGACAAAAATATTTTTATCAAAGTTGTCTCCTCTGAAAGTACGTCAATTTCTGCTAATCATTTGCGATAAAATAAACGGCCCTGCCTCTTCTAAAACACTCTGATGACAAATACGAACAGCGAATGCATAGACAACAATGTGAATCAACCAGCACCTACATGTAATAATTTCCCTCAGTTTTAGTTCAGCCGAGTTTAAAGGGGAACGCAACCCTAATGTAAAGTAAATTTTACAACGAAGAGCTTAACAAACCATAAAAATACAAGTTTGATCAAAATCGGTCAAGAAATAACAAAGTTATTATTGTTTGAAGGATTTAACATGGCCCACATTAGCACCGCCATTTTGAATATTTAATGAGATTTTAAAGTTTTAAACTTTAAAATTGTGCATTATTTTTTTATAATCAAAGCATTTTGTTTAGAAAATCAGTTGCTTACCACTTTAGGAAAACATGTTCAGAAACATCAGGCAAAATATCCATCTATATGCTGTTTATTTTAATTATGCATATTAAATTAGGTTTGTGTGACGTCACAAAGCCTACAAATGGCGACCTCCGTGACAGCTGGTTTTCAAATATTTAAACTCAAATAACGCTCTTATTTGCCGGTCGATTTTGATCAAACTTGTATCAAACTTTTCGGCCTGGAAAGTTCTATCCTGTTAGATATACTTTATTTCTACATTGTCTTTCCCTTTTATTAACCTTCACAACTCTTAGGGATAATTCAGCAGACGACACATTTCTGTTATTTTTTATATATTTTTCTAGAAAACAGGAGTTGGCATTTTAATGCAAATTGTCTCCATTGGAGACAATTTGCATGAAATGTCAAAGCCTGTTTTGGGGGTAAATAAGATAATATTTCAATATGTCGTCCGCTAAAAAGTTCACCCAGAATACTAAGCGTTCAATAATAGCAAACGGCAAGGCCAGACTACACGAACGCCCAGTCTGAATGAAATTTCTAAACCTGTTTTCGGTGGAAAATCAGAAAAAATGTTCAATATGTCGTCTGCTGAAAATTCTTCTCAGAGTGTGCTATGCCTTAAATAATAGTAGACAGCCAGACCCGATTACCACGAACGCACAGTCTGCATGAAATGTCAAAACCTGTTTTCTGGGGAAAAGGAGATAAAATATTTCAATATGTCGTCTGCTTAAAATTTTACCCAGAGAGCTGTGCGTTAAATAATAGTGAACGGCCAACGAACGCACAGACTACGTGTTTTGTCAAAACCTGTTTTCTGGGAAAATGAGAAAAATATTTCAAAGTATCGTATGGTCGGCCAGACCACAGACTACCACGAACTCACAAAAGGAGCCATTTTCACCACTTGTCTACAAGCTGAAATATATCAGACATCGGGTCTCAAGGTTTGAGAAAACGAGACGAAGTCATGACTGCGGATGATATTTTACCCATAACAAATTTGAATTTGTGTAAACGATAGACAAATTTGTTTAAAACATATCTGTGTCAGACTTGATAATCAAGTTATATGTACACAAGACAGAGTCTTCATAAACTTCTACTGAATGACGCTATCTCCAGACCAAATCAAAGTTCCAACATTCATAAGGCACCCCATTGAGTAAATATTGGTAAATCATGCAAAAAGTAAAGATGTCCAGGAAATGCCTCAATCGCGAAGCATTGACCTCCAGAGGCACTAAAAGAAGCCATTAAGAAAACACTCCTATTCAAATATATTGAAAATTTCACCACCCAAAACTGAACGTTTTCAGATAAACATTCTGATACATGTATGTTTCATATGTCTGCTCAAAACATAGATTGTGGGTACTGTTAGAACCGCCTCTCCGAGGCGGTTCTAACGAATACCCACAATGTTTTTGAGCAGAAATAAGAAAAATAATGTATACCTCTGTAAACCATGTATTACTGTATAAAAGTTGGGTAAAAGGGGGTCAAAATTATATATTCGTGATGAAATAAAGACCAAACAAACGCCATATATGAAACCACAGACGCACAGACAAAGAACTGCAACAGAGGAACCGCCTCAGAACGGTCAGTAAGAAAAATACTGGGTGGTAGGTGGGGGATGGTGGTGGTCGGGAGGGGTCAAACTAGTTTTACTCGCGCGAAACCCCACAGTAGTATAGGCTTAGCGACAGCCTATACTACTCCCCACCCTTGATGTAGCTCCAATTACAAATATATGCTTGGTCAGCTAAGGGACCCTCTAGCTCATCTGTGAAACATCACAGTGAAACACGTCCTAGAGGCCACATAACGTTTATACAACACGTCGCATTAACGTCGATGCAACGCCATGGCGTTTATAAAACGTCGCATTTACGACGTTGTATCGACGTTAATGCGAGGTTGTATAAACGTCATGTGTCTGCTGGGCAGACCTGGGGTAATCGTAATCTGTAATCATCGCAAAGTAATCAGTAAGCATAAATTTTCATGATTGCAGGTAATCGTAATGTAATTGATTACATTAGAACATGGCCTGTAATCATGATTACTTTGTGATTACTTTATGATTACACTTTGAAACTGACAGTGAACTATCCTAAATTGAGTCTGTGAATAATAGAACCAAACTAATGTATCTTTAATTAATAATAATTTAATACTGTTACTATGTTACAGTTACATAAATAATGTATAGTTGCTGAAAAACAGATTGAATTTCACTGCACAGTAGATGAAAAGAAGCTGGTTTCGGTGGCTCATCGGATGTGCGTCCGACTAGGGATCAGGAGGTTGCGGGTTCGACCCTCGCCGGGTCGGTAACATTCTTTCTTGGAGATTGATCATGAACTGATTTCTATGGTCATTCTTTCCCTTCCGCTGATTCCAGTGTTGTCAGTTCCTGGCGCAAGACTGTGCACAGGTATTGGTTAACTGCTCAGAGGACTAAATCTGCCCAGTACAAGTGTGGTTAGGTGAACTGACTGCGTTCTACATCACCCTAATGGGTTGTCTGGTCGTAAAACCTCAACACAAACAAACACGATGAAAGGAAAAGTTAAGCACCAATTTGATTTTCATAAAGACATGAAAGGAAATCAATTTGTTTCTTTATCCCTTGCAAGACAATTAAATTGATACTCAATTAACTATTAAAAATTGGTTGTAATTTACTTCTTTATTTGTATTTTAAGGTGTGAAACACTAAACAAGTGAAAGACTTTTTTAAGTACTTTATTACTTCATTGTCTGTTGTAAGAGTCAGTTCAGTGAAATTTTAGTGAGATAATTCTGACTGGGTGTCGTCGTATAGGGATATTAGAAGAAAGGTCAAAACAGAGGGTCCTTGTGTTTGTTTCTATAAAATCAGTATTCCCTTACATGTACCATATACATTGTACCTAAACTTTTTGGTTTTGGTTATTTTAAGTCTCCAAAATTTCAAACATCTTATCATGGCAGATAATCCACTGCTGTGCAGGCTGATTATTTTGTTATTTACACATCAGTTTGTTTGTTTTGCCAAGCCCTGTCTTTGACACCTAATTGTTTATTGTACCTGGATGGACTATCACATGTATGTGCAAACTGTGAAGTAGGGTGTCAAAACAGTCTTTCATTAAGATATCGTTTAAAGAAATGCACTCATCACAAACAATCTAATTTTAAAACATCGGTCTTAAATAATTTGTAAACATATTTTCGGCGTAGTCTATTTACCTTCAAGTTATAGAGCATAGCTTTTAAAATAGTCAACACTTTATTTCATACTGTTTTGCCTTAATGTTTGCTTTTTATGCAATTGTTTCTTAAATACTTAGTGAAGTAGCAAACCGTGTAGACCCTGATCACTCTGCTCCTTCTGGAGCAGTATGATATGGGTCACTACCGTTTGCATAGGCCATTTTATCTTAAAATTTGGTGATGAATTTTAAGACATTTATCACAAACATAAATATAAGTATCAGTCATTTTGCGGAAAGGTAATATGTATTAGTTTGACAGTAAGTATGACAGTTACTTGAAGAAATAAATATTGAAAAAATTAGATCACTTATTACTTCATATTTCTTTTCATTCATATTCTTCTTGAAGTCATAAAGAAAAGATTATCTATCTATCTATCTATCTATCTATCTATCTATCTATCTATCTATCTATCTATCTATCTATCATCATTAAATTCAAAAGTAATTGTAAACCGTATACGATTTCATTTGGAAGAAATCGATCCCAGGTCTGCTGCGGGGATATAATCAAAAACACTGTGATAAAACAAAGCAAAGGGTTCAATGGCGATTTAAAGCCAGAACAGAAGCAAACCACAAACAGAATAAGCAAGACAAGTTTGGTAACAAACACATGAAGTAAAAAGAAAAAGTTTTAGAAAGAGAATCGCCATCTTCCTGGACAGGTAACATACCCTTTAAGCCCTGCAGACCAAACTATTTTTTTTTTTGCGAACAGTGTAGATGCTGATGAGACGGCTCATGATCATCGGGATCTACACTGATACCATTCTGGTTTGATTTATTGACTGAGATCCCTATTTGGAACGATGATTCTCACCATATTCAAAGATGGAAGAGTCCACTTCAGAAACTCAGGGATGAAAGGGTTAATGATACAAACAAGAAATTCCCTTACGAGTTAAAAAAAATATGCAATAAATACGAGGGTCCTGCAAAACGTTTTGTCACTCGGTTCGGATTACTTCAGTGCTACGTTTTATCAAACATATTTTTACTACAAACCTTCAAAGTATTCCCCCTTTACTGAAACACATTTTTTGTAACCTTTTTACCCAGTCGCAAAAAGCAGATAAATAGTCTTCTTTTGGTATCTGTTGGAGACACTGATAAATAGCGCTGCCAAGAGAACTTCTAGAGGTATACTTATTTCCAGAAAGCATTTTCTTAAGCCTTGGAAATAAAAATAAGTCACAGGGACTCAGGTCAGGTGAATAAGGTGGATGGTTTAAAACTTTCACCTTTTCAGAAGCCAAAAAAACTTAACAACTTCACACTTATGAGAGTAGGCGTTGTCATGTAAAAGGTGGACTCCTGACCATCCTCTGCTTGGTCGTTTCTTATTGTAAAACTCTTTCACTTTCTTCAGTACAGAATTCTTGTAGAATCGGCCAGTGACTGTATGACCAGATGGACAAGCCACTTGAACGACTGGCCCACTTGAATTAAAGAAAATTCCGTACAACATCTTTTTCGAACTTATGTTTCTTTTGGCAATACATGGGCGTTTTATTTTCTTTTCGCTTCCATTGCTTATTATCAGGACTTTTTTGTGGCTAAAACATGTGCACCCAGGTTTCATCATCTGTTAGCAAGTTAGAAATAACCCGACTATTACAGCCTTTGTATGTTTTCAAAAGTTCCCGGGCACATTTAAGGCATTGTGTCTTTTGCTCCTCGGTGAGCAAATGAGGTTCCCACCTAGCACAAACCTTTCTCAGGTCCAAACGCTTTTTCAGAATTGTTTGCACACTGCCTTCTGATATGCCAGTACAACTAGCTATATCTTTGACAGACAATCGCGCATCCTGTTCGACCACAATCTTTACTGCAGCGATGTTAGCCTTGGTAACAGAGGTTTAGGCCTTCCAGGACGGGTAACATCTTCAACAGAAAATTTCCCAGCTTTAAAAGCTTTACCCATCTAAAAACTGTGCACATTGAAACGGTCTGAGGTCCATATATACCACACAATTCATTTAATATCTGCTTTGAATCTATATTAAGCCTAATGCAGCATTTAATATAGCTACGAATTTCAGTCTAGTGTTTGACGTTTAATCTGGTCCATGTTCCAATGTAACAAGTAAATTGATCAGTGTATATGACTGCATCTATTTCAATTTGAAATAACTCGGTCAGTTGGAAAGCAATTTGCACGAAATAATGGGTATCGTTAGCTATTCAACACACCATTCAAGTGCAGTGAGCATTTTAAAATATACCGGGGATAAAACTAAGGAAGCCTATTAGTGACAGAACTTTTTGCACGAGCCTCGTATTCTTTAACAGGTTGCCTTTGGAAACAAAGAACACACAAAAGAACGAAAATCGGATGCTTGGTTTTATTAAGGCCGGCCTCGGTGGCTCAGTTGGATGCCCCGTCCGACTGGAAACCAGGAGGTCGCGGGTTCAACCCCCGCCGAGGTCGGCAAAATTCTTTCGTAGAGATTGATCATGAAATATTTTCTGCGGTCATTCTCTCCCTTCCGCTGATTCAAGAAGGGCGGTTGTCAGTTTCTGGCGAAAGAATGTGCACAATACTGGTTAACTGCTTAGAGGACTAAGCCTGCCCAGTAAACGTGTGGTTAAGTAAACTGACCGCGCTCGACATGCCCCATTTGGTTGACTGGGCCGTAAAACCTCAACACAAACAAATTAAGTGTCTTCATATGCAACAGTGTAACAAAAGCTTGAACATCGCAACGATTACTTCGGAAATGTATGCACAGCAAAGACAAACCTGTACAGTCCGATCAGTCTTAGCTCGGTATTCTGTGGATATATGTGCCGGTCGTGCATATTTTCTTCAAGCGGACAATGAAGACTATGGTTAGAAGCGCTTACATGCAATCTGATAAACAGTAAAACTTCAATGACTCGAACACAGATGGCTCGTTTACCGTGGATGATTCGAACTCGCTTTTGAGTTCCCAGGAAATTCTTCCGATCGCTGAAGAAAAATACTTACGGACATTTTAACGAAAGTTTCTTATTTTATCATGAAATGTATGTTGTGTGTACTCATTAGAATCGCCTCATCGAGGCGATTCTAATGAGTACACTCAACATACCAGTATTTTATATAAGATCGAAAAGACATCCGTCAACCCGATTTGCCTTTTGACCTGGCGCAATGATAAGCTCTCAGTGGCTCGAACTACCCATTTTTAGAACATATTTTCATGGTCCCAAAGATGTTAGAGCATTTGCATAATGAAATAGCACATGTTTATCAATACATATGATCGCATTAAGTGTGCTGGATACGTTTGGTAGATTTTCCGCCATTTTTGATAAGATACATAACTTTTGTGACGTCCTGTTTGCTTTCCTGCGCAAACCCCGAGCCCCTTCTGAAAAGGATCTACTCTTAAAATACTTTAGACAGAGTTGTCACCTCGAAAGTGCATCAGTTCCCCTTAGTCGTTTGTGAAAATTAGATCCAAAGTCTTTTAGAAATTTGCCTCCAGCTTTACGACCAAGAATTCCTTGAAAATGGCGGAAGTGGATCGTGTATTACGTACCGTGTATGTTGTTATCATTACCCTGTACCAATTTAACCAAAATGTTATTATTCTTGGAAATCATCGCCAAACCCAAACAAGTAATATTAGTCGAGTGGTTAGCGCCTGGCTGGAGACCAGGGTTCGAGTGTTTTCTCTCTCTCTCTTTTCTTTTCTTTAATACATTTATACCACAGTTTGTTGTTATTATCATTATAATTATTATTATTACTTACTGATTTTCCATTAATCCCCAGCTGACAATCTCGGAATTAGAAAACGAAACCAGCCAAAAGTTTTGTTTGCAAATGTAAAGTTGTTTTCCTGTTAACGCAGGAATTGTTTTAAAAGTGCATTGCTTGCACCTATGATCTGTGATTTATGGTACTTCTAAGGGCTAGGAACGACATATTGTACAATAGGTTAATGATATTTACATTTCCTGTCACAAAAGAAGTTGACGCAATCCATGCTTTAACATGCCTGCCTGAAACGGCATCAAATGGTCGAGGAATTCGTAAAGCTTTCCAGGCACTTTTAGAAACCCGTTTCAATATGTTTCTGTGATGTTTAAAGTAATTTGCTGCTGCTTTTCAGCACAGTGTCGTGCTTGATGGGTATCCACTGGCAAATGATACTTTGTCTGTTTACTTACGTTTTTCTTTCTCTCTCTTATACTTTGTCTGTTTACTTACGTTTTTCTTTCTCTCTCTTATGAAAAAATAAAATACAAAGAAACTGAAATAGAAATATAAAACTGAAAGTTTTTATTTATTTATTAATTTTCTAAAGTAAATAAGCACACTTCACAATTATTCCATAGCTACCTCAAAACTAAATAGTTTAACTTTAGTAAAACAACACATTATGGAATAGGTCAGAAAGTTCTTATACAATTTAGAATGTGTATTTTATGCCAAAAAGCTTTTTTGGTTTTCAATAAATAAATAAATAAATAAATAAAATACTATTTAGTTTACCAAATTTTCTGTATTTGATCCAAAGAAGCAGATAAAGAGCGCAATTGATGATAAATTAGCATAAAAGCATAAGTATCTGTATTTCTCCATAAAACATGTTGTGACTCATTAGAACTGCCTTGTAGAGGCAATTCTAATGAATAACAACTAGATATATGATATTGAATAAAGAGAAAAAATATCAAATTATCACTTAGTTACCCACATTATCTATTTTCCTGTCTTCATCATAAACTTTGCCGATACCTCATTTAATTACCCCTTAACAGGCCCCTACCTGTAAGGGTGGCCTGTCACCAAGAATGTCTTATCTTAATCTGCTAAGAGGCATTAAGGTGTAATGCAAAGTCTTTAAACATTCAGCTTTTCATAATCAGTAATATAAATTTGACAGAGTCCATTTTCCTGTGTAACTTGAGGTGATATTGATGTAGAAGATGCATTTGACTTGACAAAGTATCGTACTATTTTCCAAACGTCCCGTTTGTTGTTACTAGTAGATTCATTTAAATTTGTTTCCAAGAATATTTAAGTGTAAAGAATAGAAATGCTATAACATGTGGACTTTGGTCCTATCTTTGGTCGGGCCCACCGGAGTCTAACTATTGGTTTTCTTTTGCTCCAGCATTTCAGATGTTTCGTGCTGTCGAGTCCTCATCGTTGTTTCATCTCTGTAATTAGTTGATTTTTTGTATTCTCGGAGATGTAGCACTGATGAGTTAGGAAGCCTTCATGCGGACTGAACAAATAATGTGTCTAACCGCGGCAGAAGTAAGGGCGAGGATTGTGGCCACGCAAAATCGATTTTAGCCTCCCATCCCGCTTCCCCCCCCCCCCCCCCCCACCCCCCACCCACACACACACCAGCGAAATACTTTTCACTGACCGTTCCAAGGCGGTTCTTCTGTCATTATTTTTGTTATAGTTTTTCTTTGAATGTGCGTGTCGCTTACATCTTTTTGTTTTGGATAGCCATTTGGCCACTTTGTGGGAAAGTGACTGGCTTTCTGCTAGTGATGTTTCCATTAGGGTCTAGTTGTTTCATGTTTGTGTTTCTTTCCCTTTGATGGTTCTGATGGGAGGTGTGGGATAATTATATCGATTCCTGATCACTGTCTTCCCTTCTATTTTGGTCCTGGGTTTGCTTCCAGAACACTACAGTGATTACTCTGTTATTCAAATACAATATAACTCAACTAATATCTGAGCAAGTGCACGACAAATCCTACAATATCCGCTTGTACATCCGCCCACTATGGCAAGGATGCGGAGGCTCATCTGTCTTGGCTGGTCGCACCTTTTTATTATAGGTTCTTCTGTCATGGTTTATTTTTGTTATAGTTCGTCTTTGAATGTGTGTGTCGCTTACATCTTTTTGTTTTGGATAGCCATTTGGTCATTTTTGTGGGAAAGTAACTGTCCTTTTGGCTTTCTGCTAGTGATGTTTCCATTAGGGTCCAGTTAATTCGTGTTTGTGTTTCTTTCCCTTTGATGTCTCTGATGGGAGGTGTGGGATAATTGTATCGATTCCTGATCATTGCCTTCCTTTCTATTTTGTCGTTTGCTGGCTCAATTTAGTCAATGATTAACGGGCATAGTACAGGATTAAAGTAAAAAATAAAATTATTGTCTTAAGAACTAAGTGTTCGTTGCAAGACAGTATTGTTGGGTCATTTATTCCAGTAGATGCAGCATACACTAATGTCTAGACCTAGTCAGTGATAAAGGGTAACAGTAAAGTAAAAATGAAAATGAAAATTTTTGTATTAAAGGGGAACGCAACCTTAAAATGTATTGTGCTTTGAAGTAAAGAACTTTACAGACAATGAATTTTGACACAAATTTGATCAAAATCGGTGGAAATTAAGTAAGTTATAGACAATTGAATATTTATAATTGGTGGAATGGGCGCCGCCATTTTGAATATTGAATGCGGTTTCATATAAATTAAGTTCGTATAATAAAGGTAGTTATTCTCACAAAGTTTGTTTATTTTGGGGGAAATGATTGCTTGTCACTTGAATTTAAAGATTCTAAAAAATTCTAGCAAAAGTATTCTTAAAAACCCTTTATAATTTGGCTTTGCATATTTAATTTGGGCTGTGTGACGTCACAAAGCCTACACTATGGCTGCATCCATGACAACCATTTTAAATATATTCAAACCATCACAACTTCCTTATTTCTAGGCCGATTTTGAAAATTCTTGCATCAAAAAAATGGCTTGTTAAGCACTTTACAACTTATATTGCGTTCCCCTTTAAGAACAAATTGTTTGTTTCAAAACTGTTTTTGCACATTTCACATTTTTTCCTGCTAGGTCATTGGATATCTTGATACCCTGAACTATTGCTACAAGAATTATCATAGTAACAGTCAAATGGTTAAAGAAAATACCATTTCAAAATATTTTGACTGGAGATTAATCCATTTATGCCGAGTGGACTCTTTTACCTTAACTCTTTGAACTGATCCTTTTTCCAATAGAAAGAGTTCTGGTTAGTCTTTATTGTTACTCGTATCTTATAGACATTCCTGTTTTTAATGTAAACAGTGTAGAGCCTGATCAGACGTCTACACTATTTGCAAATGCCCCTTTTATGGGACATAAATGGGTTTTATGGGACATAAATGGGTTAAAATTATCAGTGTCTTAATCCTTGGGGCTTAGGCGACTGCTAAATACGAGACAGAGTCAGTTTTGATACTACGGATTCTGTTCTCCTGGTACGTATCATATTCTGCAAATATAATATTGCGTCAGGGAACAGCATTTCCTAAAAATAACTGCATGTCCGCCCAGCGAAGACTAAGATCAGTCTGCGCATTCACGCTGCATGATCAGAGTCTTTGCTGTCCTCTTGGAGACGCTGAGCATCCTTGGCTGCCCACAGACTGCCCTGTGAAGTCTCTGATCAGGCAGCGCAAGTTCGCACATGCAATCTAGTA
Source organism: Anodontia alba (assembly GCA_964016985.1). Lineage (NCBI taxonomy): Eukaryota > Metazoa > Mollusca > Bivalvia > Lucinida > Lucinidae > Anodontia > Anodontia alba. Next base: position 76,207,201 of record OZ024822.1, read on the forward strand.
GCAGTACGGAAACACGCCTATTCAAATATATTGAAAATTTTACAACCAAAAAAGGGAAATTATTTTATGAAAAATTCAGATATTTTTCATATTTCTGTTCAAAAACTAGATTGTTGGTACTCGTTAGAACCGCCTCGGCGAGGCGGTTCTAACGAGTACCCACAATCTATGTTTTTGAGCAGAAATAAGAAAAATAATGTATACCCCTGTAAACCCCAGTTTTACTATATAAAAGTGGGGTTTAAGGGGGCCAAATTATATAGGTATGTTTTCGTGATGGGATATGTTTTGCCCCGGCTCATATTTCACCACTTTGACTTATTAACGAGTTCAAGTGGACCTCAAGTAACACGATCGGGATCAGTTGCATCATATAATAGTTTATTATTCACTGGTGACAATTAAGTAAATTAGTTTGTAAGTAATTAACGGTGTATTAAAGTGTCACATATCAAATATACTGACCTATACATAGAAGATCTTACATATTTCATAAATTTCATATGAAATGACCACGAATGTAACTTGAGATTCTGTTTGTCATATGACCTTTAAACTGTATTTTATGGCGTAGAAGTTGAACTATTCATCAGGTAAACATACCTATATAATTTTGACCCCCTTAAACCCCACTTTTATATAGTAAAACTGGGGTTTACAGGGGTATACATAATTTTTCTTATTTCCGCTCAAAAACATAGATTGTGGGTACTCGTTAGAACCGCCTCGGCGAGGCGGTTCTAACGAGTACCCACAATCTATGTTTTGAGCAGAAATATGAATAATATCAGAATTTTTTATCTGAAAAATTTCATTTTTTGGTGGTAGAATTGTCAGTATATCTAAATAGGCATGTTTTCGTAATGTTTTCAACGGAAAACATAACGTTGCCCTGGTCGACGTCATGACGTTATGACATGACGTTATCCACTGAATAACAGCGACGTCATATGATAAAAAATTATTACAATACAATAATACATATTCGATACCCAGCCTCGAAAGGCTTATGAGACACTATTATACACATTTTGAAAATATAAAATACAAATCACAGACAGCCACCATTTAATATGTTATAATTAAAATGATAAGAAATGATGCAAATCACAGATGGCATGTAATATACAACACACATGCACTAATGTACTATAATTCTACTCAAAAATTTATATTTCAATACATTGTATTAATAATTTGCAAGTGTCATTAAAATCTGTTGCACTCAAACTGCACTGACTCGGATGATACAACATTGTGTTAATTATTATTATTAATATTGTTATGATTGTTATTATTACACATGCATATCTATTGTCTAAAAAAGGAACATCTAAACATTTACTGTTCCAATCTGCCCATCCCTTAAGCGTGCATGTCATAACTGACTCTTAAGGGGAAATTTAACATTTCATTACGAAAACATGCCTATTCAAATATACTGAAAATTTTACCACCAAAAAATGAAAATTTTCAGATAAAAAATTCTGATATTTTTTCATACTTCTGCTCAAAACATAGATTGTGGGTACTCGTTAGAACCGCCTCGTCGAGGCGGTTCTAACGAGTACCACAATCTATGTTTTGAGCAGAAATAAGAAAAATAATGCATACCCCTGTAAACCCCAGTTTTACTATATAAAAGTGGGGTTTAAGGAGGTCAAAATTTTATAGGCATGTTTTCGTGATTTCAGGGGGCGGCGCTTTGTCAAATGTTTTGCCCTCTCCTGAAAAAGAGCCTACTGTAAAAGGAAAGAATTTCCTTCCTTTTACAATGGGTCTCTTTTCAGAAAAGACTTGGTGTGCAGAAAATCTACAAAATGTATTCAGTCTCCATAAAATAGAATTATACCATACAAATTAGTTCCCGAAGGAACTCAGACACATACAACATATACCATTGAAATATTCTTTACTTTAGGGCATAATCTAATAGTGAGAAAATTATTTTTACTTTTGTTTATATAGCAAATGAAATGATATGAACAAAATATTGCCATAATAAATTTATAGATGGATAATCAAGTACAGAAAATAATATATACAAAATATCACCTTAATAAATTAAAAAAGGAAAAATAATAATAATAAAAAAATAACAATAAAAAAAAAAAAAAAAAAATATTTTGTCTCAGCTCAGAAAAATGCAGAAAAACAACAAAATACAACACAAACGAAATCATTTGAACAGTGATTGTCTTCACGAGTAATTAAAGTACATGTCAGTTTGTGCGCGCGCACTGTCCGTTTAAGTAAAATCATGTCCCACATGTGCAATAGGGAGCCACATTTGAGTTAGCACATGACAAAAGGGTACTTATCACATAGGCGACCAGCAAATGCTCAAGCGAGCCTGCGCATAAGTGCAGTCTCGCCAGAGCCTGTGCTGTTTGCAGGCAGATCGAAGAGATCTTGAGGAAGCTTCAGGCAAAAGCACGCATGTCTGTAGCCCAAATAGGGGACTACTCATACGCATTTGAAGACCCACAAACCGGAAAAATATAAGGTCCCTTTTTGTGTGCCGGCTCATATTATGATTATTTATTTTTCCACCAATAATGATATTTCACTTGTGCCTTTTACCTCTGCCTCCTGAAGTGGACTCTTCCTACTTTGAATTTGGACACGTTCACTGTTTCAAATAGGGATACTAGTCAAAAACACAAAACAAAGTGACAAAGAGTGCAGATCCGGGTGAGGCGAGCCGTCATCTGGATCGACAATGTTTGCAAGAGTATCTGTTTTGGTCTGCAAGACAACGTAGGATTGCATTCTTATCACACTAAATGACAACGGCAACTGGCTGTTCATTGTTATATTTTCAAACAGGTTTCGATTGAATAAATCTAGTTTAACACACACACACACACACACACACACACACACACACACACAGAGAGAGAGAGAGAGAGAGAGAGAGCAGAAGAAGTAGTGGGCAGCCGTACAGCTGGTCGCCATAGTGTTAGCATTCAAACTAGGCTTAACAGTTAGCGAGGGGCCGCAAAGCCTTTCACAGAATAACACAAGTACCATCGCCTTAGAACGATCAATTGTAAGAGATACCGTTGGGGTAAGGTATTCAATAGACTCTACTGGCGCCAATCTTTATCTTATATTCAAATTTTCTGCATACATGCACATTACGAAAACAAGCCTATTCAAATATACTGAAAATTTTAACCACCATAATATGAAAATTTTCAGATAAAAATTCGGATATTTCTCATACTTCTGGTCAAAACACAGATTCTGGGTACTTGTTAGAACCGCCTCGGCGAGGCGGTTCTAACAAGTACCCACAATCTATGTTTTGGGGCAGAAATAAGAAAAATAATGTATACCCCTGTAAACCCCAGTTTTACTATATAAAAGTGGGGTTTAAGGGGGTCAACATTATATAGGCGTGTTTTCGTGATGTGAACCGGAAGATGTTGTGGTGTTATGCAAAGACCTAGAAATACACCGCAGACAGTTCCACCGCCTTAGAACGGTCTGTAGCAAACACTGCACATTTTTCTGGATTAATATATGAAAGACCCCAGTTTTCTAATTATTCTGGTACATGCACATATTTTTCGTTCAGAGATTTTTCGAGGCTGCTTGTTCTCTTGGTACTCAGTGAATTGACTGTGATATTTGTCTGACTAACAGCAATAAATGGATACAAAAACCAAAGGGCAGTGTATGAATGGGTCAACATATCGGACGAGCTAGTATATGAATGGGTCCGTTTTTTTCAAAGACCAGGTATACGAATGGGGTAGGTTTCGAAATACTGGCTCGAACACCCGTACCATAATTACCCCCAAGTTACCCCCACAACTCTTCGAACCGGCCTGTTTCAAATAGCTTGGTGTCTGGTTAATTTTTGTTATTACTATGTTTTACAGAGCTTTCTGTAGTTTATGTAAACAGTGTAGAACCTGATCATGATCTTGTTCTGTACATGTTTGCCAATTACCGCAGACTAAACTGGATTTGAATATCGCTCCCGAAGATAATTGCAGGTCAGGGGAAGCAACTAAATTGAAAGAAACTGCATTTGATAACTAGAGTAGGTGTTCTTTACGTTGCAGATTCTGGTTTTAAGCCCTCAGAAGTAAATATGTATCTGGTTTTATGGATATCGTGCAACCCTCTCCTTGAAGCCCAACACAATTCCAGCTACCTAATTGCTCGGTCCGTATAGGGGTTTCCTAATTCATCATTGGATCAACAAAGAATAAAGCACATAAATTAACTGCTCAACACTATATTATTGCATAAAAAACAGTGTCGCACGTTATTAACAGCCATGCATTAACCGGCGAAAAGCCGTGTATTAACAAGGCACGGCTACGCAACTTTCAATATGCTTGTACCGGGTCCACAGAATTGCTGCCGTCACATGATGTGTACTGCCCTGCCCTAGAACGGGCGTAGTCCGTGCAAATAGCGTTCGCGCGACATCGGGGAGAAGGCGAAACAAAATAGTGCAAGAAATAACGCGAAATGTAGCAAATGTTTTCAGTTTTTATGCAATAATAGCGATCGAAAATGTTTTTTCAATGCATTAACATTCGCCAGGTCCCTTGGGAGGTGTTGAAAACCGCGGCCTTCGGCTCGGTTTTCAACACCTCCCACGGCGCCTGGCGAATGTTAATGTATGAAAAACCGTGTTTGATCCCTATATTAACCTTATAAAGACTGTGCAGGCGGAACTGTGTCAACATCGCTCACGTCATAAATTCGACTTTTACTTTGAACTGTAAAAGATCGCAAATGCATATTATTAAGAATACTAAGGTAAATGGATGCATGCTATTTCCTTCAAGGGAGACAACTATAATGACTCTATTTGTGTTGAGTCTATTAAACTAAAAACCGAAAGTCAAAGCAAAAGAAACTCACTTGTAGAACCAGAAAACGGACGAGTGAAAACACCAAGGAAATACCACAAACCAAAAGCACGAAGCACATCCTTCCTCAGGTACCAAAAGAAGGAGCGATCAAAAACAGATAAATACAAAACAAACACCATCTACAGAATCACCAGCGCATGGACAAAGAAGAACTGCAATAGAAGAACCGACTTGGAATGGTCAGTAGAAAACTGCTTTGGGCTTAAACCATTTTAACCCGCACGAAACCTCGCCCTTATCGCCAGATGCAGCACCAGTCAATTCATCAAAACCATTACGTAAACACGCTTATTCAAATATATAGAAAATTTCACCTCTAAAAACTGAAAATTTTCAGATAAAAAACTCTGATATTTTTCGTATTTTTGCTCAAAATATAGATTGTGGGTACTCGTTAGAACCGCCTCGGCGAGGCGGATCTAACAAGTACCCACAATCTATGTTTTGAGCAGAAATAAGAAAAATAATGTATACCCCTGTAAACCCCAGTTTTACTGTATAAAAGTAGGGGTTAAGGGGGTCAATATTATATGGGCATGTTTTCGTGATGCAATACAAACGGTAAGAAAACAGGAAGTTATGTAGGTTGCCATTCATGAAGATGTTCCCCGTTGTAGCCTTTCAGAAAAGGTTTAGGAATGGACTGTCATAGGAGAGCTGTGGTGAAAATTCTAGGTCGTGAGTTAGGTTTTTGGCGGGTTCGATCATGCGAGACTAAGTGTTGTGTCCTTGAGCGAGACACTTTATCCATATTGCTTAGTATCGGTTTCTTCCCTGGAAGACCAACGCATAATACCCAGAAAATGAGATTGTCGCAATAAATATAGAAAAGAAAAGAAAACACCTGTGGTCCAACCCGTCGTGGTGCAATTAAATGGTGCAGCACAGAGGCTTATAACGGGGCTAGGATCCATGAAACGACTTACAGGAGGAAAGAACTATATCATCGGCTAACCGACTCCAGCAGTGATGGGTATTAATGTATTTGTATAACTCTAGCTGCAAATTAATCATTTCAAGTTTTATTACCTTTACCACTGTCTGGGCAAATTTAGCAGACGAAAATTTGATAGTTTCATTTTCTGTCCCAGAAAACATAGGTTTAACATTTCGTGCAAACTGTCTCCTAAGGAAACAGCTTTCATGAAATGACAAACCGTGTTTTCTAGGACAGTCCATTCCTAAACCTTTTCTAAATGTTTACCAGCTAGTTCTCTAAAAGAACTAGATTGTAATCGTGATAAGCTCTCAGTCAGAAACCAATCAGGTGATAGGCAACCGCACACAACATGTCGAACACACTATTCTAGGGAGCTGATGGCACAATAGACTGGCTCCAGTCTCTAGTGACAATTTTTTTTTCTTATAATCTGTTTAATAATCCACTAAAATAAAACCAAAGTAATATCATGACTATAAAGGCTGGTCTAGTGACCAGCTTTTATAGTCATGATAGTTTTTTTTTTTTTTTTTTTTGGTTTTATTTTAGTGGATTATCAAACGGGATTATGAGAAAAATATTTAGTCACTGGAGACTGTAGCCAGTCTAATAACACCGTTAAAAGAATTATAAGTCTCTGGGCAGCAACTTTGTTTATCTTGGTTTGGTTAACCACTAAGCAGGCTATTGTCATACATTATGTGCATTTATCCGATCATTTTCTATTCCTTCATATTAATTAATAATCTTAATTTAACTGTTCTTTGTCATCACGAAAACACGCCTATATAATTTTGACCCCCTTAAACCCCACTTTTATATAGTAAAACTGAGGTTTACAGGGCTATACGTTATATTTCTTATTTCTGCTCAAAACATAGATTGTAGGTACTCGTTAGAACCGCCTCGATGAGGCGGTTCTAACGAGTACCCACAATCTATGTTTTGAGCAGAAATAAGAAAAATATCAGAATTTTTTTATCTGAAAATTTTCAATTTTTTGTTGGTAACATTTTCTATATATTTGAATAGGAGTATTTTCGTAATGGTAACCCGAAGTATTGGGACAAACATGTCTGATTAAAAAGAATAGTGTGCACCCGGATCAGGCGTCACATAGTGGGGCGTCTGATCAGGATCTATACATTTTACTATTCATCAAGCCTTTATAGATATACAACCATGTAGTAAAACGGACTTTGAAAAAAATAAGTAAAAAAAAAAAAAAAAAAAAAAACAGAAAAAAGTACTAGTATGGTACGGAGTTAACCAGAATGCGGCGTCTGGTCAGGGTCTCCACTGTTTGCAGAGTTTGGCCCATTTCTCTAGGAATATCTTAATCGCATAGCATGTAATACCTAAAATTTAATTTCGACTCTTCCAATGTATAGTGTGGATGAGTATTCAGTCTAAATGGGTTAAGGTGCCCCCAATGTTTATGGGTTAACGGTTAAATATAGAAGTAGCATATCTGTGCTTTCGACATCATTTGGGCCGCGCCACGCATGCGCAAAGTCTCTTCCGGACATTTATTCTCCATTGATATATTCTATAGTGTCTAATTATTCTGTAAGCGGAAAGCGAAAGCCCTGATCAGACTGCGTAATTGCGCAGGATGGTCTGGGCCTTCGCTGTTTGCATATGCCCGAAGACGTTTTCGCATGGAAAGATGTTTGTTTTTTTTTTGGCTGGGCGTTTTATGCTAAATGCAAAACTTTATTTGTGAGTGACACGTTCTAATCAGGTCGTTTCAGTTTCTGAGCTTTCTTCACAAATAAAACCTTTAAAATTAATTTTTATGCAGATAAATTGGTCTGACCTATACAATGTCTAGAGTGAACTGCTATTTTGAAAATATTTTGTTATAAAATATATATTGCTTTTCTTCACTGAGTTGTTAATTATTGGCATTTAACAATACTGCAAATAAACAAAAATCAGAAATTTTGAACTTGTTGAAAATCTGCCTCCAGTCTACTTACCCTATCGAATTTCGCATGATTTAATTAAAACAATTCAAATAGTTTAAAACCAATACATAGAATAAGATTATTTGCACATAGGTAATTACGACAAATAGTTTTACATTGAATTTTGATAAAATTTTGCAAATTCATTTCTTCTTAAACATTTTGATCCTAAAGACCGAAATAGATTCTTTTGCAAACAGTGTAGTCCAGATGAGACGGCTCATCTCGATCTACACTGTTGCCATTCTAGTCTTGATATGCGACTAGCATCCGTATTTGTAACAAAGGACATATCTACCATAGGGCAGAAAAGTCGTTATATCCACGGGATTTCCGATAATCTCCGAGCGCACCGGAGATAAGCAGTTACCTGTATTCGGTCCTCAGTTTAATAGGAAAATGTATAGAAATACACAAATAAATTTCTTTCCGATTTTAATATATTTTCCGACATAAAATTATAACGTCTAGGATGAAAGAGCATTCCAAGCTTTTTAATCTGGTATAAAAATCATAGAAATACGTCAATGAGAAATTTCTTCCATCTGAGCCTAAAGTATTCACCATCCTAATTTTCTTATAGAATTTTATTCAGATTACGCGAATCTTCGCTTTTGTATCTAAAAAAAAACATAAACTAGCATTTGCGAATCTATTATAACGTATGAGCAGAAAGCTAGTATTCCATTGATTATAATGATGTAATTTATTCATATATAGCTAAACAGGAATTTCTTCCATTTACGCCTAATTTTGCTTACATGTACTTTTAATCCGAACGTATGGCCGAAAATTTTCTAAGTTCTGTATATAATTCGTTAAGACATTCTAAGCATGTGATCATATACTTGACACTAGCAACTTGTGTCAATACCATGCGAAAGTTTATTTATTTATTTATTTATTTATTTTCCCATCGCATGATTTTCAACACAAAGTGAGAGTGAGTGAATGAGTCAATGAATGAATGAACGAACGAACGAACGAACGGACGGACGGACGGACGGACGGACGGACGAGCGAGAGAGCGAGCGAGGGAGGGTGGGAGGGAATGAATGAATGAATGAATGAACGACGAACGGACGGACGGACGGAGCGAGGGAGGGAGGGATGGAGGGAGAGAAGGAAGGAAGGAACGAACGAACGAACGGACGGACGGATGGATGGATGGACGAACGGGCGGGCGAGGAAGGGAGGGAGGAAGAAAGGAAGGAAGGAAGGAAGGGAGGGAATGAATGAATGAATGAATAAATGAATGAATGAATGAATGAATGAATGAGTGAGTGAGCTATTCAAACAAACAAAGATGGTCAAAATATGTTTTGATTGGAATCAGTGTAAATCGTTACATAAACAATCATTATCACTAAATCGTACAGGTAGCCAACAACAGTACCAAGGGAAACAAGTACATTTTCGGCCGGGGGCTTAATTCACAGGTACTACAGGAGTTATCGATTTGACACCGTAACGAGTTTTCTGCGAGATGATTCGAAGATTGAAGAGTCCATTACAGAAACTCAGGGGTGAAAGCTAAAGCGCCTGGCAAAGTATGACTTTCTGAAAGATGTCGAAAACAGAATGATGTAAGCCAGTTATGTTCACATTATATTGTTACTTTCATTCTTTCCTGTGCATTTCCGCTATATCCACAGTCTCATGAGTTTCTGTGTTCACTAGTGTTGGTCCGCTATTCGACTCACTGACAAGGTCGTTGGTCCCAGGAAGAGATGTCAGTGATTCATCTTGTGGTTGGTCAAGTCTGTTCGAAACCTCGGTATCTTGAGATGGCGGCTGAGACACCTAGAGAACATAATGACAATAAAGACCACTCAAAAGTCCGTTTACTATAGTATAAGAGTAATTCAGGGGAAATGATATACTTTCAGGGGAGGCAACTGTATCAGAATTAGTCTCCCCCCACCCCCACTCCCCCCCCCCCAACTTCCCTCCTAAAAAGTGGTCTACTCTAAAAGGAAAGAATTTGCTCCAAAAGGGAGCAAATTCTTTCCTTTTAGAGTAGACCCCTTTTCAGGAGAGGCTGGTTGCGTAGAAAAGCAAACATGAAGTAACAACTGTTGTATCGCTTGTAAAAAGCCAAGTGTATTCATTCACCGGTGCTGTCACAGAGTTAATGCAAATAATTCCCGCCGTTTTCTTTTATTTTATCTATATATTGTCCCTGTGGGAGCACATTCCTTCCATGTAGAGTAGACGTCTTCCAGAAAGGAGGCAAACATATTTTGACAGGGTTATAGAGTTATTTCTACTGAAATATATCAATTCCCCTCAATCGTATTAAGGATAAGTACGGCAAGGCAAGCTTCTAGCTATGGGCGACAAAAATAGTTGCGTAAATTGATGTTTTTTTATAAGAATAAATTTTATTTTTGTGGATTTCTTTGATGTGAAAACTCCAGCGAATTGAATAAAGCCCGGTGGGTATACATGGGAGTGATTTACCGGAGTCAACACATCGATAAAATCCATAAAAATAATAAATCATTCCTTATAATTCAAACCTTGTCATCGAAATATAATAACTAATGCTAAAATGTAATTTTTTTGAAACTGCGGAAGGGAAAAGGATCCCACGGATTCCTGCTCTGGATTTTATTGAAATGTAAAACTTTTCTTTAGCCAACCAAATTGCGTGAAATGTGAATAATGATGAGGAGATGGAATTATAGATGCATAGTTCTAAGCAACTGCTGTATTCATTATTGAAGATATTTTATTTTAAATTGTCATTTTTCATATAACCAGCTACCATTCTTTTTCTTTTTTTTTCTTTTCTTCTTTTTTTTTTTTTTTTTTTTGAAGGGAAAATTTTATTCATCTTAAACCCCGTTACAATTTACACTGAAAAAAAGGTAAGAGAAAAGTCCAGGGAGTACCACAATCACAAACCGCAGCCCTTCCCAGACCCCAAGAGGAAGAGGAAACCGACAAATCTAAACAAGCACAAACCGAACAAACGTATGAAAAGCACTAAGATTAGCTCTGTCTTCCCCAAGCGAGGTAATCGCAATACTAAAAGGACTGAAAAACAAAAGAACAAAATGACACACGGAAAGACATATAACAAATCGCCTCGTAGAATAAACCACAATGCAACAAAGAGTAAGACTAACACCGGGACCACCGCCTTAAAACGGTCGGTAGAGCAAACCACCGGGGGATGGGGGTGGGGGGGGGGGTGGGGGGGGGGGAGGTGGTTAAAGCACTTTTACAGCTAGCTTACTTCACCCTGGGTCCCGATGCTACTCTTCATACAGAAATGCATAAAAATTCGGTTCGCATAAAGGCTCCCAACTCAGTCAATGCATCAAAGCGAAAACATAAAAATCAAATTAATCACTATAATAAACAAAGACGAGTACTCATGGCTAATTCTACTGTATGCCAGAGTAAATGAAAACCAATAGTTGAACCACGGCGGGCTAAGCCAAAGACATATCGTCAAGCCCCAACCCACTGGTTAAAGTTTTACGAAGAGACCGTCATTGAGTCTGAGGCCCGAACCGCCGTCGTGCAATTAAAGATTGAAGCATAGCCATCAACAATGATTGGGTTGACAACTAGGCATGCAGTCTGCCGCATAATATCCAGGCTATAGCCAATTCTTTTATAACGGTTAATAAGTTTTCTGAATTGCTCCGAAAAGTTAGATTTACCTACAATTTTTCTAAATCTGTACACTAAGTCACCGTAAAATTCGGGTTCCGATATACCTTGTTGCAGAAGTGTTTTCAGACTGACGCTATATTTTTCTACCAAGGCACTGTGTCTGCGAAAAAATTTCGAAAACGCCTTACGAAGTTTAAAATAACGATAGCCCTGCCTAAGAAGTTTGGCAGTAAGGGTTTTATTACGGTAGTTAAAGTATATTAAGATTTGAAGAAGCTCTGGCGAATCTTATAAGCTGAGATATGTATACCCCATATGAGGTACGCCGGGGGACATCGCCATCCAGAAAAGGGAAATTGACTATATCAAAATCAAAATGGTCCCTGAAGCACCGGGGAAACTATCAGGGTTGACATATATAGATATAAAATTATGATGAGCCACTCATACCAGCACTCTCACATTTTATTAGTACGGCAATACAATAAATATAGGTTTAATTTTTTTTTTCTTATGTTTGCAAATTATCCCTTACACCCTTCTGTTTAGGATAGTTATAGGAAGAAAAAGTCTACTAGAGGACAGAGATAGGCAGACCTCAATGCTCTTATCTAGCAATTTTGGGTAAACTAAGAGAAACAGCCAACCTTACGGTGGCATAATTAATACAGCCCGCATTTGTACCTTCTGGTTTTAGATTTTTTTTATATATAAAACTTCATTTTACTTCAACATTCAAGTAGAAGTTTTTCCACATTGAGGTCTGAGGAAAAGGGAAGGAAGTAAACTCATAGCTTCTATCATCAGTCATCCAGGACAGGTCAATTTTCCCTAATAGTATTTATTAGATATATTGTTACTAAAGTCACTATTAGAAAGGGTGATTAGTTGTACTAAATTATTCTTTTTTGTTTTAACAGGTCCATACAGGAGCATTAGATATGAGCACAGAAGATACTTTTATATACTTTTGTGTCAACAGAGGCCTTGCTTATATATTTATCTAAGTGATTAAGGAATCTGAACCAATGTTATTTATTGTACACAATGCTGTTTAGAAATAAAGTCCCCAGATTCCAGAATCCCTTAAATTCTACATATAATATAAAACATAAACCCAAAGCAAGACCTCTAGTTAAACTATTTCTATATAATATTACCCAATATTTCCTTAACTGGCATCCAGGCTTGTAAAGATTCCTGCAACTTGTTTTTCTTTAATGCAGTTTCTCTGTGACTTAGAAATAGTGAATGGACATTAATTTTATATTCCAAGAAATTTTAATGCTTATGTGCACTTCTGTTCATATTAATGTAGTATTTTGCAACTAGCATTAAAAGCTGAATAACAAATGATGTGGTTTTTGGAAAACTGCCTAAAATAAAAGTTTTCTCATCTAGGTTTAATGTTATAGACATATCCTGAAATCTTCTGACCATTTCTTGTATAAATGATTGTGTTTTTGAGCATTTCCACAGTAAATGATCAATAGTTTCATCATCATTACCACAGAAAGAACATTTGGGTCTGTCTATCAAATTCATTTGGAAAAGGAGTTTATTTGTTGTTAATATTCTATGATTAATGGTTGTCTGAAACCATCTAAGTTTGGTGCATTTTGTGATCATGAAAGGGGCTTGAAATATATATTCCCAGGACGTTTCATCAATTGTATATATTTTATTCCATTTACATTTTCCTATTGGTTCATCTTTATTTTGATATAAAATAGTGTAAATGTTTTGAGAGCCTTTCTTATGTTTGAGGATAATGTACATTACTTTTGGTATTATTGGACCAATCATATTATTGTTAATATTTGCCTGTTTGTTTCCTCCAAAACCTTTTAATACTTTCAATTACTCCATGATATTGGAGAAAGTTTGTATGTATAGATCTCTTTTGAATAAAAACATTATATTCATAGAAATTGCCTTGATCATCTAATATATCTCTAATATAACAAATGCCACTATCAAACCATGATTTATAAAAGAAATATTTGCCCCCAACAGTTAGATTTTTATTATAAAATATAGGTGTCTGATAAATAGTACTACTATCCCAATCTATATTTAACAGCAACTGAAACCTTAATAAAGCTTTTAAGGTAACTTTCCAGAATTCATTTTTAATTATTATTAGAAATGAGTCTATATATTCAGAACCACAGGGAACAATCTTTTCAGTATCAACATCTTTTTTTATCAAAAACTGCCATTTGCTTTCTGTCTGAAAAATCCTTCGTAACCATGTAATTTTTAAAGCTTGAGCAAAAGCTTTTAAATTTATCATTTTTAAGCCTCCTTCACAATATATTGTTTCACCACCACTGATTGTTTTATCTTGGACCTCCCATTCCATAGAAAGTCAAAAAACATTGCATTAATATTATTTAAAATGTTTTGTTCAGAGTTAGGTAAAGCCATTAAAAGATGAGTAACTTTAGGCAGTATAAATGATTTAATTACCGTGATTTTTCCAAGTAGGGTAAGGAACCGTCTACGCCAAAGTTTTAAAGAAGTTTTCATTTGTGTCATTAAAATTTACCTCTATAATCTTACTGAGATCAACATTAAAAGTTATCCCCAATTATCTAAATTGGGTGGTACCCCATGAAATTTTCCATTTTGTTTTGATGGCATCAGTGCTATATTTCTTTGCTCCTATCCATACTACTTGGGTTTTATCAAAATTGGTTTTTAGACCTGATATGTCTGCAAAAGTTTTGAGTTCTTGCAGTGTCTGTTCTAGAGAAGTTCTAGAATCATCCAACTACCATTCTTAATGTCGCATAATATTCTAAACATTACCTATAATAGCAGCAAACGAACTCCATATAACCTCTCAACTTTTAAAGAATACGCATACCCGCATTCAAACTTGCAACCAGTACGTGATTAAAAGATTTGGAATACTGTTTTACAAGCTTCTAAATTCTCACCGAACGTATAGCATTCATCATATCCACACGGCCATTACTTGTAACAAGAAGTGCGGGGTCATCTGGTGGCTGGGATCCAGGTGCAGTCAACTGTTAACAGAAACAACAGTCAGTAAAATACGCCTAGCGGGGACATGAAGCTTATACAATGTCGCATTAACGTCGATGCAACGTTATGACGGGCGGTTGGATATGAATATGCTTCAGACTAACTGCCTTACTTTTTGAGGGCACTTGAAAGACTTGGTAGTGTTTCCGCTATTTTACAAGGGAGACACACCAAGTGCCGTCTGAAAAGTGGTCTACACTAAAAGGAAGGAATTTGCTCAACAATCGAATAATTGAAGGGAATAGATATACTTCCACGGGAATGGTGGACAATGGTGGAAGTATATATTACGTGTACCAAGCCCACGTAATGCTACAGGATACACTTGGTAGATCTTTGCCATTTTTGACAAGGGAGACAATTTTTGTGACTCCCTATGTGTTTTCCTGCGCCCCAAACTTCTTCCGAAAAGGGATCTACTCTGGTCAGAGCGATAGTCAGTCATCTGAAACCTGTTTTAACAAAAGTGAAGTGATAGATCATATCGTTAAGGCTAACCATGTCATCGATTTGCACGGGGTGGTGGGGGAGAGAGCAAAATTAGTTGACAGGGAGAATAATCAGAGACTCAGACAAGTCAAAGGAGCTATTTGGATCAGTCAGTCTCCACATCCCCTATGAACCGGGATCCTGGCAACATCTACAGGCCTATGTTTACCACTTGGAACCAGTCTAGTGGTAAGCAGTACAAGTCACTTGGTCACACGGTCAAGGTCAGAGTCTGATGCTGGTTCTCGATGAGAACCGAAACGGTCACAGGAAGTGAATATTTCTTCTTTGATAAGACAACAAGACAATTGTGGAATAATATAGGCAGAATTTTAGCATAAACCAAGCGAATAAGTAGAAATTAAGACGATAAGAGAAAATAAGGGTATTTATATATTTGGCTTCAGAACCAAAACTGTCAAAGTGAGTGAATATTTCTTCTTGAATAAAACAAGAAGAAAATTGTAGAAATTAAATAGGTAGATTTAAGCACAAAATAAGCGAATAAGTATAGAGTAAGACGATAAGAGAAAATAGGGGTATTAATATAATTTGGCTTCAGAACCGTAACTGTCACAGCAAGTGAATATTTCTTCTTGGATAAGACAACAAGAAAATTGTGTATGTATTTCTTCTGATCGCCGCACCCCCGCCCGACCCCCACCCCCACAAACGATATCCTGCTCAATGCCAACTTCCACTTCCCCGTGGTGAGCAGGAGGCAACAGAGTTAATTTAATAAACACTATAGGATACTTAAATGCCTTATGGTGCAAGTCATGTCTGGCTAACGGAAGAGGTAGCATTTTATTACCCTTAATCACTCCTTAAACACCTTTTACATATCTTAATAACACTTCTACATCTACATCTATACGTTGAACCGTCAACTTTGACTGTTACTCAACGGTTTGGGTCCTTAATGGTTCACGCTAGGAAAGTAAAAAATAAAGAGAACATAGACAAATAGAAAAAAACAACATAGACATAAACTAATAGAGTCTGAAATCATTAAAAATAAACATAATAAAATAAATTAAGAGTACAAAAATAAATAGAGCAGAAGGAAGAAAGTTTTCCCAGCCACTTTATGCTCACCAAGGTAAGACCAAGCTGCCTTCTGTGGCGGTACCAGGGCCCTTGCGTCCCGGACAGCACAGCTCCCCCTTGATGAGGTATAGGTGACTGGGACCCTACACTTTTTTTATACTGAGATGGTGGTCAGCTCCTTCAAGCCAGTGAAGAGGCCTCAGCTACAGAAGCTGGTAAAGAATTCCACAGAGGGACAGTTCTGGGAAAAAAGCTAAACGTAAATGGTCCCGGTGTTAGTCTTACTCTTTGTTACTTTGTGGTTTATTCTACGAGGCGATTTGTTTTATGTCTTACCTTGTGTCATTTTGTTATTGTGTTTTTCAGTACTTTTAGCATTGCGATTACCTCGCTTGGGGAAGAGAGAGCTAATCTTAGTGCTTTTCGTACGTTTGTTCGACTTGTGCTTCTTTGGATTTGTCGGTTTCCTCTTCCTCTTGGTGTCTGGGAAGGGCTGCGGTTTGTGATTGTGGCACTCCTTGGATTTTTCTCTCATCTTTTTTTTAAACGAATCAAAAGAAGTGGAAAATTGTCTGAACTTATTGAAATTCGAAGATCTTGTTCTTGCTGAAGCTTGATTCAAGCAGTCGGATGCCTTGATGTCGTCGACAAGGTCATGCATAACTTTGTAGAATAGCGTTAGTTGAATCTTTGACCTCCTTGATTCAAGAGATTCCCACTGCAGATATTGAAGCATTGAGGTGACACTGCTAGTAATTCTTTATATTCGTGTAATGTACCTAGCAGCCCGTCCCTGAACCATTTCGAGCCTCCTAATCTGTTCTTTGTGGTTGGAATT
The DNA here is from genome assembly GCA_964016985.1 of Anodontia alba. NCBI lineage: Eukaryota > Metazoa > Mollusca > Bivalvia > Lucinida > Lucinidae > Anodontia > Anodontia alba. The sequence continues at coordinate 76,224,073 of OZ024822.1, forward strand.
CCATACTGAACAACAGTACTCCAGGTTCAAACGGACCATGCTAAAGTAGGCAGTAAACTTTGCATCTTCACTTGCGATCTTGAGTTTCGGCGCAGGAACCCCAATGTGCTGTTGGCTTTCTTGGTGACTATCAATGTGGTTCTTCCAAGAAAGCGAGACTGAACATCAACGCCGATTTGGAGCTGTTTTGTAGCTCAAGGAGATGTCCCTCCAGTCTGTATGGAAATGGATTTGAGAGCGAGCTCTTGAGAGCCTCAGAACATTACATATCTGTGGATGAAACTCCATACCCCATCGTTGATCTCATTCAGCCAGTGTATAGAGGTCTTCCTGTAATACTCAGCTATCTTCTGGATCATGGATTGGTCTATAAATGGTGCAGTCATCGGCGAACAACACTTAAGCACATTTTAAGAATTTAATTGGCTATCGTTTTTATGTGCAAACGTAATGTTGAAAACTCGGCAATCGTAGTAATAAAAATGCAAAATTTAAGGCCAAATAGCGCAAATGTAAAACGCCGGTGGCATTATACTGGTCGAAGTTTAGCATAAAATAAGCGAATAAAAAGAAATCAAGACGATGAGAGAGAGAGAGAAAAAAAAGGTCTTATATGATTGGCATCAGAAAACTGGATTATTCATATATAAGGTCTTAAAATTAGGTTTATAATATCTTTTCCAAGGTGTAAAAGAGATCGAGTGGGCATTCGGGTCGTACGTCTGTAATACACATATATAGTGAGACATTCGGCTGATATACAAAACAAAATCATTTAGCAAGACTTGCTATTAATTTCGCTGGCACAAAGAAAAAACTAAAAAAGAAAATTGTCTTTTCAAACTTACCCGTTCTTTGTTTCCAAAGGCAACCTTTTGGATTTAAATTTTACCTGTAGTTGATTTGTTTATATAAACAATTGCTTTGTGTTGATAGCTAAAGAAAAACATCTTACCGGACTTAAAGACAAACTTGAAGATCGATTAACATAGGTTGATAAGAATTCAGCTAAAGGTAGTGTCGCACTTGATAGAGCCTGTCAGTATTATAATAAACTCTACGATTCAAATAAAGAATGGCGTTCATAAGAAATATAGGCCATGGGCACATGGGCATAAATGATACTACAATGACTGAAAAGGTCCTGTAAGGATGGAAGTGTATAAAAAAAAATAGGTAAGAGAAAGTTCCAGGGAGTGCCACAATCACAAGCCGCAGCCCTTCCAGGACACCAAGAGGAAAAGGAAACAGACACAACCAAACAAGCTCAAATCGAACAAACGTACGAAAATCACTAAGATTAGCTCTCTCTTCCCCAAGCGAGGTAATCGCAATGCTAAAAGGACTGGAAAACACAAGAACAAAATAACACAAGGCAAGATTTAAAACAAATCATCTTGTAGAATAAACCACAAAGCAACAAATAATAAGACTTACACACCGGGACAACCGCCTTAGAACGGCCAATACATATAGAATAAACCATCGGTATGTCAGATTTGATGATTCTAGTATTGTTTGTTCTTTGTGAGGCCTTGTGCTGAATGTCGCGGAGTTATTTTCGTGTTTTATTCCATCTGTCGTCTTATTCCTGAACTTTACTGTTGTGATGATAGTATGTCATATAAATAGATTCTAAAAGGAATGTTGAAAACGATCAAGCAGATGCGACAAAAATACAGTGCCAGATATAGTTATAATGCCATTTACGTAATGTGGCTGATATTTATGTACCAAGAAAAATACCTTACTTGAAATGCTCTTACAATGTCCTTACAACCATTGCTTGTGACTACATTTGAGTGGCCATTGGGTGATGGCTGTGATATATCTGCTCGCATCTGCCATAAAGAAAACATAATAATTACAATCTTATCACATTAATATATGTGAAATATCTGTTCGCATCTGCTTATAAAACATAATAACTATTATCTAATCACAGTATATTTTCAAGGCATACAGAAATTCTATATTAACAACAGTACTTGATGCTAATAATGGTATAGTTTTTATTTAGCAACATTTATCATACTCAAGTACAGTGTATAAATTATATGAATGCCTACATTTACGAAAAGATATATGTTGTAATCTATTTGCCATATCCAAAGCGTATATGACAGTAGGCAAAATGGGGGTTTATACTGTTGCCCATTCAAAGGCGGATATTCTAATGTGGATCTAAGCTCTGGTTCATACTGTTGTCTATTCAAAGGCGGATATTCTGATGTGGAGCTAAGCTCTGGTTTATACTGTTGTCTATTCAAAGGCGGATATTCTGATGTTGATCTAAGCTCAGGTTCATACTGTTGTCCATTCAAAGGCGGATATTCTGATGTGGATCTAAGCTCTGGTTCATACTGTTGTCTATTCAAAGGCGGATATTCTGATGTGGAGCTAAGCTCTGGTTTATACTGTTGTCTATTCAAAGGCGGATATTCTGATGTTGATCTAAGCTCAGGTTCATACTGTTGTCCATTCAAAGGCGGATATTCTGATGTGGATCTAAGCTCTGGTTCATACTGTTGTCTATTCAAAGGCGGATATTCTGATGTGGAGCTAAGCTCTGGTTTATACTGTTGTCCATTCAAAGGCGGATATTCTGATGTGGAGCTAAGCTCTGGTTTATACTGTTGTCTATTCAAAGGCGGATATTCTGATGTGGAGCTAAGCACTGGTTTATACTGTTGTCTATTCCAAGGCGGATATTCTGATGTGGATCTAAGCTCTGGTTCATGCTGTTGTCCATTCAAAGGCTAGTATTCTGATGTGGAGCTAAGTTCTGGTTTATACTGTTGTCTATTCAAAGGTGGATATTCTGATAAGGATTTGAGCTCTGGTTTATACTGTTGTCCATTCTAAGGCTGGTATTTTGACGTGGTTCTAAGCTCTGGTGTATACTGTTGTCCATTCAAAGGTATCTATTACTGTGAATCTGGGCTCTGATTAGAACTGTTGCCCATTTCAAGGCTAGTATTCTGATGTGAATCTGAGCTCTGGTGTATGCTGTTGACCATGCAAAGGCGCATACTCTGATGAGGATCTGGTTTATCCTGTTGTCCTTTCAAAAGATCTGTGGATCTAAGCTCTGGTGTATACTACTGTCCATGCAAAGACAGATGTTCTGATGTGGACCTGAGCTCTGGTGTATACTGTTCGCCTATTGAAAGCCGGGTGTTCTCCTGTGTATCTGAGCTCTGGTGTATACTGTTCGTCTATTGAAAGCCGGGTGTTCTCCTGTGTATCTGAGCTCTGGTGTATACTGTTCGTCTATTGAAAGCCGGGTGTTCTGATGTGTATCTGAGCTCTTCTGTATACTGTTCCTCTACTTAAAGCCGGATGTTCTGATATGGATCAGACTCTGGTGTATACTGTTCGTCTATTGAAATCCGGGTGTTCTGATGTGTATCTGAGCTCTGGTGTGTACTGTTCGTCTATTGAAAGCCTGGTGTGCTGATGTGGATCTGAACTCTGGTGTATACTGTTCGTCTATTCCAAGGCGGTTATTCTGATATGGTTCTAAGGTCTGGCTTATACTGTTGCCCATTCCAAGGCGGACATTCTGATGTGAATTTAAGCCTTGGTTTATACTCTTGTCTATTCAAAGGCGGGTATTTAGACTGGTTTATACTATTGTCTGTTCAAAGGCGAGTATTCTGATGTGATCTAAGTTCTGGTTTAGACTGTGGTCCATTCCAGGGCTGATATTCTGATGTGATTCTTAGCTCTAGTTTATATTGTTGTCCATTCAAAGGCGGATATTCTGATGTGGATCTAAGCTCTAGTTTATAATGTTGTCAAATCCAAGGCGGATATTCTGATGCTGATCTAAGCTCTGAATTATACTGATGTCCATACCAAGGCGGATATTCTGACTGCGTTTAAGCTCAAGTTTATTCCGTTTTCCATTCAAAGGCGGGTAATCTGATGTGGATCTAAGCTCTGGTTTGTACTGTTGTCCATTCAAAGGCGGGTATTCTGATGTGAATCTAAGCTATGGTGTATACTGTTGTCCATTCAAAGGCGGATATTCTAATGTGGATCTAAGTTCTGATTTATACTGTTGTCCATTCAAGGCGGGTAATCTGATGTGTATCTAAGCTCTGGTTCATACTGTTGGCTATTCAAAGGCGGATATTCTGATGTAGAATTACTCTCTGGTTTATACTGATGTTCATTCAAAGGCGGATATTCTAATGTGTATCTGAGCTCTGGTGTATACTGTTGTCCATTCCAAGGCGGATATTCTGATGTGGATCAAAGATCTGGTTATAATATTGTCCATTCGAAGACGGATATTGTGATGTGGATCTAAGCTCTAGTTTATATTATTGTTCATCAAAGGCGGATGGTCTTATATGGATCTAAGCTCTGGTTTATACTAATTCCCATTCCAAGGCAGATATTCTGATTGGATTTAACCTCTGGTTGATAGTGTTGTCCATTCAAAGGCGGGTAATCTGATGTGGTTCGAAGCTCTGATTCATACTGTTCTTTTAAGTTATACTGTTCTCCATTCCGAGATGGATATTCTGATGTGGATCTAAGCTCTTGTTTATAGTGTTGTCCGTTCTAGGTTAGATAGTCTGATGTTGACAAGCTCTGGTTTATACTGTATTCAATTCCAAGGCGGATATTGTGATATTGATGTAAGCTCTGGTACTCCAAGGCGGATAGTCTGATATGGATCTAAGCGCTGTTTTAGACTGTTGTCCTTTCCAAGGCGGATATTCAAAGGTGGATCTAAAGTCTGGTTTATACTGTTGTGCGATCTAATGCGAATATTCTGATGTTGATTGAAGTTGCTATTAATCTAACAATGTAGTTACCCGCTGTTTGACTGCCGACTTTGCTTCTTAGTTTCTTATCATGCGTTATATTTTCTGGTTGTTATACTAGCATTGTGCTCTCTTTCGACAATCTGCTAATGTTTGCTTTTCCGTTTTCGGTTTGTTTGCGCACTGTACTGTATTTTTGTTGTAATGTCTGGAGTTACCTCAGAAGATACGGGTACTGTGGCGATCAAGTAAAACTTATTCAAGCTCGGAGTAGTTTCTTCTACTACCGACCGTTCCAAGGCGGTCTTGCAATTCTTTCTTGTACCAAGGTCGCTTATTGCAACTGGTCATTGTTTGTTCCTAATTCCTTCTCCTTTCGATGAGTCAGGAAAAGTGAAATCGTGATTTTGTCTTTCCTGGGTAACTTCATTTTTTGTGTGTGTGTGTGTGGGGGGGGGGGGGGGCGGGGCGGGGCGGGGGGGGGCGGGGCGGGGAGGTGGAGGGGGACGCGTTAAGCTAAAACGTGCATTCGAACATTCAGCACAAAATGCGCAGATTCAGATCAACCTGCGCATATGCAAAGTATCATCCGGGCCTTTAATATAGGGATCAAACATGATTTTTCATGCATTAACATTCGCCAGGTCCCGTGGGAGATGTTGAAAACCGAGGCCGAAGGCCGCGGTTTTCAACACCTCCCAAGGGACCTGGCGAATGTTAATGCATTGAAAAGCCATGTTCGATCGCTATTATTGCATAAAAACTGAAAACATTTGCTACATTTTGCGTTGTTTCTTGCACTATTTTGTTTCGCCTTTTCACAGATGTCTCGCGAACGTAATTTCCACTGACTATGCTCGTTCTAGGTCCGGGCAGTACACATCTCGTAACGGCAGCAAATCTGTGGCCCCGGTACGATCATATTGAAAGTTGCGTAGCCGTGCATTAACAGCGCGTGAATTGCCTCGTTAATACACGGCTTTTTGCCGGTTAATGCACGGCTGTTAATAACGTGCGACACTGCTTTTTATGCAATAATCTCCATTAAAACATTTTGTAGTAGCCAATGATTCTGTTAGCCCATACCGTGAAGGCGTTGATCAGACTGCGCGGAAGCGCAAGCTGATCTGTGTCTTAGCTGTCCATATATGCCCGAAGACAGGGTTTCGCTTGGCGCGCGCCATATTATCAAAATGATTTAAATGATCTGATGCTGCAATATTTCTAGTTTTACCTCGGCTGCTTCTTCTTCTGATCCGATGTTTATTATTGCAGATGATGCTGTAAAATCAAATGAAATATGACGTAAAAAAGGGTGTTCCGGCATAAGAGAATGGTGTAGGTCCAAATCAGATTGCACCACTGCCATGAGGCGCACACAAAGTACATGTACCTACTCATTTCTATATACTATGATATACATGTACTATGACGTTATTCAGGCTATTAAATAAATACGTCTATGTAATCTGGACAATCACGTTTCTCTGCATCTGGACAATCACGTTTCTCTGCATATAGGGATATACATTATTAGGCGAAGTTTCATGTTTCTGTTTTTAAAAGATTAACTCAGTTTATTTTCGCCTGTCCTTTGCACTTTATAGATCTGTGTTATTTAGATTAAAACTATAATTTAGGCATTTCGACCTACCCCGTGTGTAATGTCAAACTAATTTCATAATGATTATAGGCAAACAAAGAAAAGAATAAAAATTATTATTAATATAATTATGCATCACAATGGTACCAAAAACCATCTGAAATGCTTTACAAAATTCATTTATGCAAGAATAGCATTTGACTTTTTATTACAGTGGTTATTTTACCTCCAAAGCAATACAAAAGGACCTGTTGCCAGGCCGCTAATCTAAGTTACATTAAAAATCATTTCTTGTCCACTTTCAAGTAGTGACGTGTGACAAAAACCCAATTCTTTCTAATTCAACAAAACGACTAGCAAATATTTCAGCTCTCACGATTCTTGCTTATAAAATTAAAGAAAATATCGTGTAGGTCAAATAATGGTATAAAGCTATAGCAAAAAAATCAAAGCACTGACTCAAGTGATGGTTCGATGGTCTCTGAGTGTAGGCTGAGAAAATGGTCCAGAACAGGGACTGAAGACCGTTTCATTTTCAACAAACAGCGCAGTTCCTATTAACCGCATTCTTGGTCTGCACTGTTTCCCAGTAATCCGGCACTAAGCCAAGTCCAGGTTTTACAGATTACCCTCTTTACACAGCACTCCGACGTGAAATCGACAAGAATAATGCAGCTATAAATAACCGTTATCCGGATTTCGTACAAACGCTACTTGCATGGATTAACTTTATTGCTCAGCGATAATTAGTTCACATGTCAGCCTGTACATCTAGTGACATCTTAATAAACAGTAAATTCACATAACTGTCTACCCGTCTAGTGACATCTTAATAAACAGTGACTTAACATTCTAGCCTGCACGTCCTGGGAGGCCTTAATAGAACAGTGGGCTCACATACCGGTCTGCGCATCCAGTGAAGCCTTCATAAACAGTGAGTACACTGACCTGCCTGCCTTCACATCTAGTGACACTTTGATAAACACTAAAATTTTTGTGTATGTATACTTTTGGTCAATTGACCAAAAAATACATATTCTGTTTGGTTGAAAATGAATTTTATCTAGAGAGACGGCTTACCCGTTTATCTTAACCCATTTATGCTGAATTGATTCTTCTACCTCAAATGTTTGGACAGGTCCATTTCTAATAGAAGGGGTATCTGGTTAGTTTTTGTTACCGCCATGTTTATCAGAATTTTCTGTATTTAATGCAAACAGTGTAGACCCTGATCTGGGTCTTCACTGTTTACGAATGTCCTTTTTATGAAATGCTAGGCATAAATCTCAATGAATCCCTTGACTGTGCAAAATGGTCCCAAAAACCATTTAACTTGCCCAGACCGGAGCTTTGTTTCAAAGCATTAATTGTATGGTCAAAAAATGGGTTAACAAAATGCAGTATCGTAACTGAACAATAGTTTTGAAAAGTTTGAAAAGAAAAGTTTGGCTGTTTCTGCGTCGCACAATTTTGAAAGCCTTACAACGTTATATAGGCGCATGATGTTTCGACATTGTACAATAATTCCTAACACAATTTCGAAACGTTTCCTCACGAAAAAGAAATACTCTCTCACGGCTATTAAGGGAGGGGGATTTTTAAAGGAAGTAAACTGTTAAAGTGTTTTTGCTTCCCCTCTGAAATGGACCTACTCAAAAGTAAAGGAATTTGCTCCCCTATCCTTCGGCCCTGGGAGCCAGTTTTTTTTTTTTTTTTTTTTTTTTTTTTTTTTTAGAGCAGAAACATTTGTAGAAGGGAATACGTATACAGGAAAGAAAACGGGAATTTACTAAAGTTGTCTCCCATACCAGAATGGCGGAAAATCTACTAAGTGTATACAGTCCCCTTAAAGACATAACACTACGATGTGTCTCGGTTATTAGTGTTATCACTGATAAGAGACTGGGCACAACAAAACCAGTGAGGCCCAATAGGGGAATTCAGTACTGGCTTATGTATCTGATGCAGAGGTCATATCCCCTCTAAAATATTCATTCCCTTTCAGTAGGCTTCTTTACCACCCTCTACTGGGATCTTATAATCACCTCTGTATGACATGCCTTTGATGTCATTCGCATAGCACCTAAGTAGGGGCAATAAAAGCATTAGTGAGTGATACCACTTTTGGTCTCATTTTATCTATGCCTTTAAAAGAACGGTACCTAGTTTCTGAAAGTGAAAAGTAGTACTTACGTGCTGATCTATACCCACTCTCAGGATGTTGTTCAACTGTAAAAAAAGAGATATAAATATAAAGAAAGAAACTGTTTACTATAACTCTAAGCATTTTGCACGACCCGCAGTAAAGTCATCCGAAAGGAGGACTTACGAGGAGTATCCTATAATCACCATGTCTATCCGCCCGCCCGTAATCAGTTTGAACTGCTTAAAATATTTCGATAATTTTGGCATGCAGATACGTATTGACAAGACCTAACCAATGAAATTTTCAAATTGCCAGAATTCTTTATAAATAGTCTCGACGAGGCATGTCCGTCCGTGATCAGTTTATGAAAATCGCTTTAACTTTTAGACCGCTTGGAATATTTTGACATTTTTTGGCATGCAGATACTAAGGCGGTGGTCCCGATGTTGCTCTTACTGTGTAGCTTTGAGGTTAATTCTACGAGGCGATTTATATATTAAGTCTTGTCTTGTGTTTTCAGTCCTTTTAGTATTGCGATCTCCTGCTGGTAGGTGTGCTTTTCATGCGTTTGTTTGTTTTGCGCGTGTTGGTTTATGTCTCTTTCCTCTTCCTCTTGGTGTCGGGGATTGGCTGCAACTTGTGATTGTGGCACTCCCTGGATTTTTCTTTTTACCTGTTTTCATAATCTATTTCTGAATTGTTTTTCCACAGAAGCAAAAAATGCTTCACTTATCAAGATTTCGGTCAAATCCCGCAATTTATCCATTTATATAGTAAAGAAGGGCACCCTACGATGGCGGTGTCAGACATAAAAAAAGACGTCCACGTTATGGAATCCGGCTGCAACTTCACGGGCGTAGATAATCTTAATGTTTGCCATTGTTTCAGAATCTCTTTATAAAAGCTTACGGACTGATCCAACGTTCTTTTCCAAGGACTGTTCAATGTTATTGTGGCCAATAATTAGCTTTTCTAAACAACATCCTCTACTCGTAGCACATATTGTTTGTTAAGCGTAGGCAAAACATTTTGTGAAAACAGAAATTTGTATACCTATTATACGCAGAGAAAGACTTTCAATAATAAATGCATCAACAGACATTATCGATTAAACACTGTTGAATGACTCAATTTACAACAACACCCCAGATTTACAATCCTAAACAACTGTTCGAAGATCCTAAGGAATTCAACAGAAAAATATTAGAGGAATGCTTCGAAGGCACGGAGGATGTGTACGGAAAACTGGTAAGAAACTAAATCAAATTGTATTCCACCGAGTAACCAAAACGTTGCATTAGAAAAATATACATCCAAAGTTGAAGGCTTTTCCAAAATAAAAAACACAACATAATTCTAAACGTAACTTGGCCAAATCTGAAGAATTAACAATCAAAACCAACAAACCTATAATGAAGGAAGCTGACTGATAAAGGAGAGCAACAACTATGATGAATAAAGAACATTACAAAGCTATTTTATAGAGTATTATAGATGACACTGAATATTATGACAAACTGCCAGCAGATCCGATTAAAACAGCAAAAATATAACATTAAAAATGAAATAAAGATAATAAGAAGAATAATAATAAGAATAATAATAAAATATTAGAATCAGTTAACCGAAAAAAGAATTCGATTATTTGCAATGTTTTGAAGTAAAATCAAATCAACTGTACGGACTACCAAAGGGTCGATAAAAGTAAAATAATCACGGAATATGAAGCAAAAACAAAAAAAAAAACAAAAAAAAATCCTAATGCTTCTGATGCAGAAGACAAGGGTGTAACTGACTTAAATGTATATTACGGCCTATAGTAGCCGGTCCGTCGTACCAAACACATAGACTCAGCTACTTACTAAATATTCTCCTTAGGCCGTTTGCAATGTACTAAGCATGTACAAAGTAACTTATAAGACACAATTAACTTTCTAAATAATCCTCCGGAAAGATTAGAACTTAATACTATTAGTCGCATTCGATACATTGTATTCTAACATTTCCCATGAACTATTATTTATTATATAAGTACCCAGAAGAAAAATGCCCTCGATTTATGGCGAGCGTAGTGGCACAGTGATTAAAACGGTTGTTTCTGAATGACTAGGCTCTTCGTTTCTGAATGACTCGTTTTTAGTCCATAGGGAATTCTTCTAATTACTCAAAGTACACAAATATTGAGGGATATTTTAGAGAAATGTTCTATTTTTTATCATGAAAAAAGTATGTTGTGTGTACTCATGTAATCATTTAATAAGTACGTGCATCATACCATTATTCTATAGAAGGTTGAAAAGGCATCCCTTAATAATCCCCATTTGCCTACTGACTTAGCTCTATGATGCAACTGCAGTGGCCCGGCCTACCAATACTTTATCCATAAACAAATTTTGATAATCCCAAAGATGTGCGAGTCAGTGAAGTTCGATTTTATATTACAGTGAACTCTCGTTATCTCAAACTCAGAATTCTCACTTTGAGATAACAGTAGTTGGAGATAGCAGGTGATAAAATGTAAAACAAAATAAAGCAAAACTAAATTAACATTGTCAATAATCTAGTTTGACTCCAGCAGTAGTTTGAGTTATCAGTGTTTGAGACAACGAGAGTTAACTGTATTGTATTCATCCGCACGACCCTGTGTTTGTATGATTGTAGCAAATACTGAAACACATTTTCGTAAGACTGTAACAGGTAAGCTATATCTTCCTCTCCTCATCGCTTATCTTGTAGAGATTATATCGTAAATGCTCTCCTATTCTTTCTACATTTGTAGTTTCTGGTATTCTCTGGACCATTCGTTTGGTAACTTATCCAGACTGGTACAGCAGTCGTCAGCGAATTGTACAAAGCGTTTGTCATATAAATTCAGTTTAGGAGTCAAAACCCAGTAAGCATTCTTTATAAATCTATATCGGGTAGCTGACGGGCCGATAACGGCCCGCTATAGATTTATAAAGAATGCTAGCTGGGAACGTATAAAGTGAATTAAAGCAAATCAAATATTTTCACAGGTGGACATTTTTTCCCAAACGAGGAACTGACTTAATATCCTAATTTTTTACAAGTATGCTATATCAGGGGCGGATCTAGAAGGGATCGAAGAGTTAATTTAAACCTCACTTTTGGATCTGCATTGTTTGCTCGGGTCTGTCTGTCCCAATACTTATGGTAAGTACTGTCTTTTGATGGACACGAACCCCTTAAGAAATTTTTAAACCCTTATTTGATAATCCTTGATCCGCCCTTTGTTAATGATATGTGTAAGAGTTATATTAAATTGTCAAAATTTAACTTCCTTACTATTCATGATTTGGATTTACTTTTTATTTGTGAAACTCAATACTCACAGTTATTGTTAAATGCATGTTCAGAAATATTTGAAGTTTACTTACGTCGTAATAGTTCAGTGAAGGTCGAGGTTATTATGATGCACAATTTTATGCAATGTCATCTATTATTATTATTATTATTACTATTGTTGTTGTTGTTGTTATCTATTTTACTATTGTCAGTATTATTATTATTATTATTATAACAGCAACTACCATCACTGTAAGTATAAACCGTAAGCTATTTGTTTATAGTTTCAAGATTCTAATTCTGTATTGCGTAAAGCTCTTTCTGAAGCAACAACAACAACTACAACTACTATTATCATTATTACTACTACCGCTGTTAGCATTACAATACGCGTCTTCTCTAAGTGATTCTATGCAAAGACCATTCACTCTGTATGATAAAGAGAAACACCATTCATTGCTAACCAATTCTCCTATTATTATTAATTCGTTTGTCTGTCATTACTGACAATGATCAATCCTAATCAAATGCGTGAAGTGTTATTGTTTGTGTGTTCTAAGATGGCTGATGAGACCAATCTTATCTCTAAACTGCCTGTTGCAGATACGAGTAGGTCTAAGGATGAAAGCTCTGTTTGTGATGCCTTGCTTTCCACTGAGCACGTTTCTGCTCGGCTTCGCTGATTATTTTTACTTCGTATTCACCAGCTCCCCTTCTTATGAGACCTCGCCACTTTGTTCGATCCTGTGCAATCTCTTCCCACGACACTGTTGGTATGTTGAAGTCTTTAAGGGAGGCTTTGGGGGTGTCCTTGTATCGCTTTTTCTGACCACCATGGGAACGTTTCCCCACTTGCATTTTCTTTGGCAAACATTCATAAGTCATTCTGGTAACATGGCTTGTCCATCTTCATTGTGCCAATTCTGCATTCCCGCCCTTTTCAGGACTTCTGTGTCTGGAATCCTGTCTTGCCAAGATTTAGATCTTAATGTTGTAAGATAATGCCTATCCCGTGAAGCGTATGTAAATAGGAAAGCCAAGTTTACTACTACTACTACTACTACTACTACTACTACTCCTATTATTACTATTAATATCCCCACTACTACTACTACTACTACTACTACTGTGCCTGTGTGTGAGTTATTTATCATGTAATTTGTACATAATTTGAAATGTTTCACAAGCCGTTTTAATTGTTTTATGTCAGTATCACCACAACCAGACCACAAACATCCTCCTAGGCTAACTGGCTTTTGCAATGTCTCTTGAAAACCTATGCGAGTCAACACCCCTCCCCCTAGCCTTGCCCAAGGCTTAGAAATATACATATATATTTTTGGCTTGTTGAGCTCTGTGGCTAGTCTATAGATAATATGGTCTGGATTTCAATATATTTCAGAGACAACCACAGAAGAAAAGTTCACCCATAGACTAGCTAAACATTGAATCAAAAAGGAGATGTAAATGAAAAAACAAACAATAATAAGTAAACAAAACGTGACAAACATACTTATATATTGGCCTAGTAGCTAGGCTACCCTCCCCCTTGCTTTGTAGTAGTGACTAACAAAAGCGGTGTATATGCGCTGTCTGCTAATCATGCTTATAAAGGCCTATTTAAGGGAGGAGACATATCTCTACATCCTACAAATGTTGGACCGATGTAACGAAGTAAAGTGCCCCGATGCAATAACGAGCCACGGTCATTTTTCTTTAAAGAATATTGACCCCGCCCCTCGTCGCCATAACTTTAAGACACCCTACCCCTGGTCATAATATTATGACCTGGTCATAATATTATGACGCTAAGTAAAATAACCCCTCGCGAAGAATTGTGAACCCCATAGAATAACGACTCATAAGAGGGACATTGGCAAACAATGTGGACCCAGATCAGACGCCGCAGAACGCTGCGTCTGATCAGGGTATACACTGTTTGCATTTAAGAAGGAGTTTATGTAACATATGGTGGTATTAGAAAAACTAACCAGAAACTCCTTCTACTTGAAATGTATCTGTCCAAAGAGTTACGGTAGAAGAGTCCACTCGGCATAAATGGGTTAGAAAAGATAGAGAGCGGCTCGGCTGGTTTTAGTGAACAGATAGCCCTGATGGCATCGACTTCTCGTAATTCTAGGTCGCACCATTATGGCTGTAGAATCGCTATAAGACCTTTTCATTTTGTTATTTGAGCATATAGACACTCCTTCGAATAAAAGTAACTTAGAAAAACTTGAATTCTTGAAATCTGTACGATGCATTTGAGTAATAATATAGGTTAGACATACATTGATTTGTTTTCTACTGTTTTTGTACTATAGAAAACATAATACTAACGTACCTTTGTACAATTTGCCAAGGTTTCTAGAATACCTCGCCTTGCAGGTCTACTCTGAGTTTGAAAACTTATCTATATGCAGTTAAAAGGACTACTCTTATTTTGAAGACTTGTCTATATACATTGAATTCCCATGAGTTACTTATGTCATCCCCAAGAGTTACAATAACCGATCCAATTTTGTGTTATTTCGGCTAGTTTGGGCGAGGGAGCAAAACAACAAACCTTAAGAGGAGCGTTAATTTAATTGTGTCACTAATGGCCCGCCATACCGCGTGGCTGTAATAAGCACGTGGAAACTGCAGTGATTTCACGGGGGGGGGGGGGGGGGGGGGAGAGTGATTTTCTATAACAGGATGAAATTTCGGTCTAATCCGTTCAGTCTTTCAAAAGTTATTGAAAGTTCAAGTTGGTTCGTGCATATACACTCAACCCATACTGTATGCAAAATGAAAAACGTAGACCTGCAACCGGTTTAAGGGGTCTGTGTCTTATCTATGACAACGCACCAGCTCACAAGTGTGTTCCTGTCCAAGACTTCTTGAAAGAGGAAAAGGTAGTTCAGCTTTTTCACCCACCTTATTCGCCAGATCTTAGTCCCTGCGACTTTTTTCTGATTCCTTTAGTTAAGAAAATTCTTTCTGGTCGTCGTTATGAATCAAGAAGTGCACTTGATAGTTCAATTTACCAGTGTCTTCAGGGTATACCTAAAAAGGCCTACTTCTCTGCCTTTACAAAATTGATTTCGAGATTTGAAAAGTGTGTTTCCGTCAAGGGAGAATACTTCGAAGGGTTGAAGTACACGAAATGTGAATGGGATTAATTACGCGCCCTATAGAACCCCAATGATAACAGTAAATGAACGCCCCTCGTACATTATCACCGTCAGTCAAAATATACACATTATCGTTTATCTTAATTTGTGACTGTGACTTTTGAGGTGAGGAGCCAGATATTGCACGCGATACATTGTCTTGGCTAATATGGCTAACATTTGTTTCCAGTTATTTTAAAATCTACCCACAAATGACAAAGTTACAGGTCAAACACGACATTCTGATAGCAGGGCACTATTATCTTTAAATGATCTCTATGAACTTGAGTTGGGTACCTAGGTTTTGCGCGCGACACATCGTCTTGACATTTGTGCCAAGTTATTTTAAAATCCATCAACAAATAAGTGAGTTGTAGCAGAAAAGGGTCACCTTTTTTCTATATAATAATGACCGGGGTCTTTATTCTATGGGCGTCACTTTACTTCGTTACACCAGTGACCCCTTTTCTCCTGTTAAAAATGGTGACCCTCGATGTTATTATGATTGAAGGTTATAAAATTATGACCGGGGCTCAATATTATTTAAAGAATAATATCCGAGTGTCGTTATTCTATGGGAGTCACCTTACTTGTGACACCTGTAATAATATTAAGACAAGTTTAAGCTTTCCAAATAAGCTTGCCACAATACTTTTAGCCCTTTTTTCAATGTCGTGTTTTTTTTTTTTTTTTTTTTTTTGCTTGTAGTACTTTTAGCTGTCAGGCCCCAGCCCCATCCTTGTATCTGATTTTCAGTCCTGTCCTGTTTATCGATAGTTCTGAACAAAATACGTTCAAACCGTAAGCAATAAGTCTAGATACATACACATTACGAAGGAACCAACAAAAAACAAAAGAGAAAATTATTTCATACGTCTCAACATTTATCAAAATGATCAAGAAATGTTCAGCACTATGTATTATAAACAATTTGACGATTTTTAAACCAAGACGAAATAATGAAAAATACTTCATCAAAATATAGAATAAAAGTAAACGACAACTTAAACATCTCAAAACAGTACTTGACAAGGCAAATAAAAAATATGACTTACATAAAGAATGTAATATGAGCATCATATGCATAGGCTGTGACAAGAAATAGGCGAAATTGGAAATTATTTAGGAAAGGTTTCATTGTCTACAATTAGCAAATTCGTGATGCAAGGATGCGAATTGTATATAAACCACTGTGCAAGCTCATATCAGTCAGGGTCCAGTTGTTCAAAACTAACGATGTCGTTAGTTAACGTATCGTTAAAACTTTGATCATTAAATATGACATATACGCTAATATATTTTTGCTGAAAAAAATGTGAGTAGCTTTTGCATTTGCAAAAGCTACTCACATTTTTTTTCAGCAAAAATAGTTGTGAATTCGATATTGTACTTACTAGAACACAGTTAATATTTTGACCACTAACGAGCTCGTTAAGCTGACGACGCTTTGAACAACTGGGCCCAGAATCTTATATTTTTTTTTTACAAGATAAATACAGATAGTACAACATGGGCTTAGTTATCTTAAAAGAACATAAAATATTAACTTCACTACAGTGAAGTACGGGGAGACATTTTACATCATTATAAAGGTATTCGTATCATCGCATACGTCAGACACTAAGTATACACTTAGCAATTATACATGATTAAATAAATGGTTCTAATTCATATACGGTAAAACTTTCTAGACGCGAATACCGATGTCACCTTTGCAGCGGCTTATATGGACTCGTATTTAGTCCTAAGGAAATTCTTCCAATCACTAAACATCACGAAAACATACCTATATAATTTTTACCCCCTTAAACCCCACTTTTATATAGTAAAACTGGGGTTTAGAGGGGCATACATTATTTTTCTTATTTCTGCTCAAAAACATAGATTGTGGGTATTCGTTTGAGCAGAAATATGAAAAATGACAGAATTTTTATCTGAAAAAAGTTCAGTTTTGGTGGTGAAATTTTCAATATATTTGTACAGGCGTATTTTCCTAATGGTAAATAAACATTTTGTGATATTATAGGAAAATTAATTATCTTATCATGAAACTGTATTTGTGTACTCGTTATAATTGCCCCGTTGATGCAGTTCCAAAGAGTACATTCAACATACCATTATTTTCATTGAAGATCTAAAAGAGATCCCTAAATTATCCTCATTTGCCTCCTGACCTTGCGCTATGATTAACCCTCAGTGGCTCAAACTACCCATGCCATAAGCCGGCCTCAGTGGTTCAGCTGGATGCGCGTCCGACTGGTAATCAGGAGGTCACGGGTTCGATCCCCGTCGGGTCCGGCAACATTCTTTCGTGAAGATTGGTCATGAAATATTTTTTACGGTCAATCCAACCTTCCGCTGATTCATGAGGGGCAGTTGTGCGTTTCTGATGAAAGAATGTGCACAAGTACAGGTTAACCATTTAGATGACTAAAGTGTGGTTAGATGAACTGACCGGCTCGACATGACCTTAACAGTGTTGACGAGGCCGTTAAACGCCAGCCCTACCAAAGCCTCCATAAACAAATGGATGGACCCAAACATGTCCCGAGTCATTGAAGACGGATTTTATCTTTTAGATTTTATTTGCATTATTGTACTCACCCGCACGACCCTGCGTTTGTCTGTATTGTGGCAAATACTGACCCACGTTTTCACAGGCTGACTTTATCCTTTGGCTAAACTCTTCGTAAGCCTGTAACAGAACTACGTCTTCCCCATCTTCATCGCTAGTCTTGCCGGGATTATCTCGTAAATGCTCTCGACGCGTTTCTAGTTCCTGCCATTCGTTTTGTAATCTCTTCAGGCCGGTACAGCAGTCGTCGGAGAGTTGTTCAAAGCTTTTATCATATGTATCCATTTTATTTATTAATAATACAAAACAAATTTAAGTTAATCAATTTTTATTGCCTATATAGGATTTTTTAACCCAACTGACTTGATATCTACTTTTTTTACAAATGCGCAATATCTGGGGATGTGCAATATCAGTTGCACCGCACTTTGACACCTATGTGGTTAGTTCCTTGTTCCTTGTTCAGATCCAGGTAACATATAAACAAAATCTTCGTTATACCGTAATACATGTAACCCTAAGTATTCGGACAACTCCTTACCACACGCCCTAAAATTTGACCACGTCCATGTTATTGCCTCGTAATGTGTCTTCACAATGGTGAATGACTGACAAACAGTGTAGACCCCGATCAGACGCCGCGGTATGCGGCGTCTGGTCGGGGTCTACGCTGCTTGCTCAGATCTGTCTGTCCAAATATACTATTTGTCGAACTAAAACTGCAGTAATAACAAAAAAAAAAAAAAAAAAAAAAATAATAATAATAGAAAAATAAAGAAAAAATAAAAACAATATCCTAGCTCCGCTTTACCATATAACCCCTAAATATTCGGACAACGTAACTCATTACCATATTTGCCCTAAACTTCGATCACGTCCCTTTTACTGCCTCGTACCATGTCTTAACAATGATGGATGATTGGGAAACAGTGTAGACCCTGATCAAACGCCACAGTCTGCGGCGTCTGATCCGGGTCTACACTGCTTGCTCAATGTCTCTGTCCCAATACTTAGGGTAAATACACAAACTGTCAGACCATTTATGATAACTGCAGTAATCAAACAACAATATGATACAAGAAAACATTGATGCAAAGCATCAATACGCCGGGAAACTAATCTACCATGCATTACTTAGCTCCCTATAGATCGTAGTATAGTGAAAAAATGTTATAATTTATGAAAGGTTGTAATTATATTAATTATCGCAATACTCAATGATAAAAACATTATAGACGTTATCAGAGCTATGTAAAAAAAATTCAACTATGATCGTCTGTTTTCTAGCCCGCATACATAATTACATGTCGCCATCCATAGCCTAGGCCGAACATACTATATCCGAAATCATCTATAAGTGGGAATGGGGGTGGTGGGGGGGGGGGGGGGGGGGCGGGGGGTGGGGGGGGCGATACTCTAATTTTGACTGCTACATAGACTGGGCCCTAGCATTTAGTATTAGAAAGATCTGCGAAATAAAATGTTTCAAAACGTGGCTATTCTAAATAACCATTCATTTGAGTCTAAAAAGAGCAGTTCATCAAACTAATGACATCTACAGACGATATTATTTGAAATCCATTGGATTATTTGTAAGCGAATGTAATATCATGTCATAAAGGCTATATATATATATATATATATATATATATATATATATATATATATATATATATATATATATATGTGTGTGTGTGTGTGTGTGTGTATGTGTGTATGTATGTGTATGTACATTTTTTTTCTCTTTTTTCAATCAAATGATGATAAAATTACTTTCATATCATTGTATAATGTATTATGTCATGTTTGTATTTGCCTGCCTTTAACCCTTATAGGGTATTGTGCAGTAAATAAAATACTATTATATTCTATTCTGTTCTATGTAGCAGTGTTTCGTTCTTTTCTCCACTCATAACGTTTTCTTTCGGCCCAAATCTTTCCATGGCTGACTATCAAATTAAACTGTATTATTAAACCAGCTTATAATCAGTTCGATTTGAGAATGCATATTTCCAATCGTAAACAAAGAAAAATATCTTTTGTTTCTTCTTTGTAATACGATGAAAAAAAAAAAAAAAAAAAAAAAGAAAACAAACGAAATGAATAAATTCAAACGTGTACGAATATTGACAGCAACGAGCTCATTTCAGGTCGAATGGTCAAATTGGGGCTCCTACGGGAAAACTGCTTATTTCTCTTTTAAATGAGCAAAACCCACATTGCAGTGCTACATTCATTCTACACAGTACTTCCCATTTTTTATTTCTTTTATTTCACTATGTTACCAACAGCACAGTTCTCTGCTGCAAAAGTGTGACTTTGAATAATAATAACAATAAAAAAAATCGGGGGTGAATAGTTATATATAACCCCACTAAGAACCCCATAAAACTGGAAGAAAACCGATGTTCTCCGAATGCATACACATTTTACAAAAACAACCTCAAATATAGCCCGATGTAAATAAAAACAATAATCTTAGATTCTAGCTCCTCTTTACCGTTTAAACCGTAAGTAATTGGACAATGTAACACCTTACCACACTTGCCCTTAAATTTGAATACGTCCGTTTTACTGTCTCGGAACGTGTCTAAACAACAGTTGGAGATTGACAAACTTGTAGACCCTGATCAGACGCAGCTGTACGCAACGTCTGATTTGAGTCTCCACTGTTTGCTCAGGTCTGCCTGTCCCAGTACTTAGGGTGAATACACTATCTGCCAGACTATTTATGGAACGTGCAGTAATCAAACAATAATATGACAAGATAAGATAAGGTAAGATAAGGTAAGATAAGATAAGATAAGATAAGGTAAGATAAGATAAGATAAGATAAGGTAAGTTAAGATAAGAAGATAATATTATTTCAGAAACATAGGCCTAGTGGCCCTTCAGCTCTAAAGGTATAAATATAACTAAGCATGGACATAAAGTACAGAAGAGGGGACAATATGGCATTTTCCATTTTGTGAATAATGATTTTACGCTGTTCGACATATTTAAAGATTGCAATATACTAATATCATTTATGCACTGTACGGAGAGATTGTGAGCAAGTATTTTTTATATGGTTTCTCATCACCGATAATAGCTTACTTTGGTACATAGCTATACATGATGTGCATGGGACCAGTTAGGAATTCTGACAGATACATGTAACTATCTCCCCTCCTAACACTCCCCCTGTTTACCCACTTTCATCAAGCAAGTAAACATGGATATCCCTCATTTACATGGGTGACAAAAACATAGTCTGAATAAACAAGAGGCAAACGAATGTAGAAACAGAGATATGTGAGGCGTGAAGTCACGGATCAGCCTATGCAACCTCATGACCCAATCGCACAGGCTGATCCGAGATCACCTCTATCACCATGCAACTACATGTATACGTTAAATTCACATACTTGCAAAACAAAATCAAAGTTCAGTCTACACATTCGTGCAGACTGATCCTAGACTTACCTGGACATCAAATAACATCAAACATTTTATTAATATTATGTGGGAATCAGTAAGGAATCCTGCCAGGGGAGATGACCATCTCCTCTCCCCATGCAAATTCCCTGTGTTTACCCACACTAATCACGCTCAGTAGCAAAGAATATACCGCCACCCTTGAGTGACAAATACCTCCATGCTCGATAAGACAGGGAGCAAACAAATACCGTAATCCTACGCTTTGATGTCCACGAGTCTATGCCATCCCATATACAGTCGAACCTCAAACACCGATGGCTCGTTTACCATGGTTAATTCGAACTCACTTTTGAGTCCCTACGAAATTCTTCCGCTAGCTCAAGAAAACAAATATCTAAAGAAATTTTCTTATATTATCATGAAATTGTATGTTGTGTGTACTCATTAGAATCGCCTCATCGAGGCGACTCTAATGAGTGCACTCAACATACAATTATTGTGAAGGAAATAAAAAAAACACCTAAATTATCGCTATTTGCTTCCTGACGTGGCACCATGATTAACCCCCAGTGGCTCGAACTACTCATGTCTCGAACAATTTTCTAGGGTCCCAAAGATGTTCGAGTCATTGAAATTCGACTGTAAATCAGATCGCATAGGTCGATCCCGACCTCCTCGATCACCGGATAACTATATAATAAATTGGATAAACTCAAATTGAATAAATAAATCTAAGTTATAAAACAATATAAAAAAACTCCTCTTTACCGTATACACCCTAAATATTCGGACAACATAACGCCTTACCACACTTGCCCTAACATCTGAACACGTCCGTTTTTACTGCCTCGTAACAATGGTGGATGATTGACAAATAGTATAGAACCTGATCAGACGCTGCTTAACGCAGCGCCTGATTTGGGTCTCCACTGTTGGCTAAGGCCTGTCTGTCCCAATACTTAGGGTAAAATACACTATCTGTCGAACTATTTATGATAACTGCGGTAATAAAAATAAACTATACAAAAACAATATCCTAGCTCCGCTTTACCGTATAAACCGTTAGTATTCGGACACCCTAAAACCATTTCCATACTTTTCCTAAAATTCGAACACGTCCGTTTTACTGTCTTTCAATGTGTCTAAGCAACGGTTTGTTTGTTTGTTTGTTTGTTTTGAGGTTTTACGGCCCAGTCAACCCAGTGGGGTCAAGTCTAGCGCGGTCAATTTACCTAACCACACTTTTACTGGGCAGGCTTAGTCCTCTAAGCGGTTAATCAGTATTGTGCACATTCTTTCGCCAGAAACTGACAACTGCTCTTCTTGAATCAGCGGAAGGGAGAGAATGACCGTAGGAATTATTTCATGATCGATCTCCACGAAAGAATATTGCCGACCCGGCGGAGGTCGAGTCCGTAACCTCCTGATCACTATATATAGTCGGACGCGCATCCAACTGAGCCATCGAGGCCGGCTCCATCAGGAAAACATACCTGCATAATTTTGACCCCCTTAAACTGAATTTTTATATAGTAAAACTGAGGTTTACAGGGGTATACATTTTTTTTTCTTATTTCTGCTCAGAAACATAGATTGTGGGTACTCGGTAGAACCGCGAGACGGTTCTAACGAGTACCCACAATCTATGTTTTGAGCAGAAATATGAAGAATATCAGAATTGTTATTTCTTGGTGGTAAAAATTTCAGTATATTTGAATAGGCATGTTTTCGTAATGCTAAGAAATGGTGGATGAATGACAAACAGTGTAGACCCTGATCAGAAACTGCTGAACGCAGTGTTTGATCTGTCTACACAGTTTGCTAGCGCATGTCTGTCCAAATACTTAGGGTAAAATAAGGTATCTTCTGGACTATTTATGACAAATGCTTTACCGTATAAATCTTAACTATTTGGACACCTTAAATTCTTGCCATACTTGTCCTAAACTCTGTACACGTCATTTTTCCTACCGCTTAATTTGTCTAAACAATGGTCGATGAGTGATGAACAGTGTAGACCCTGATCAGACGCTGCTTAAAGTAGCGTCTGATCTGGGTCTACACTGTTCGCTCCAGCCTATCTGTCCAAATGCTTGGATAAATCTGCTATAAATACATCTGCCAACAACTATTTTCTATATATTGAGCGCACCGCGGAGTTATTGATCGCGAAAAAAGATCATTGCTCAGTCGGGCAGTTTGCTGCATGAGTCTTTGACCTGCAGTGACCGAGTCTGACCTCGCGTGACACAGTTAGCTCTAAAAATGATAGGACAGTAACACCAGATGGGAAAGTTCATTTCCCAGAGTTAGCTTTTTACTTCGATTCATTCACCCTAATGACACAATTGTTACAACCGTTAAGTAAGAAGATCATTGACTGATTTCGAGTCAATTATTAACCCTTTGCATGCTGGGTAAAATATCAGCAGGCGGCATTTGAAATATGTTTTTTTTTTCTAGAGAATAGGATGCCATTTCGTGCAAACTGTCCCCATACTGATACAATTTGCATGAAGTGTCAGCTTATATTTTACAGGAAAAATAAGAAAATGTCATCAGTTTGTCATCTGCTGAAGTTGTCCATAAAATGGAGAGTGTTAATCTGGCGATCTCCTTTCGAGCAATCTTGGCATCAAATTCAAATTCAGATTCAATTTCAATGTCTTTATTAGATTCGATTAAGAACAGTTTACCACCCTATGGGCTAATGCAGCAGGCGACAAATTGGTGATATTTTTCTTATTTTCCCAGAAAACAGGTTTGTCATTTCATGCAATTTTTTCCAATCGAGACAATTAGCTCGAAATGTCAAACCTGTTTTCTGGAAAAAAGAAAAAGAAAAATATTTTAAATGTTTTCTGCTGAATGTTTTACCCAGAGTGCTTAAGAAGTAACATATCAAACATACACGCTGCGTCATGGCGGCTTTACTATCAAAGAAGCCTACAGACTGAAAGAAAAGAGAGGGCAACAAAGGAAGAAAACACAAACAAATCAAGAAAAATAAATTGTCGATATTGATACCCGAGTTACTGTGTTTCCCACAGAAAGTTGTAAAAAAAAAACTATTTTGATTTCAATAATGCTTAGCACTCCGTGTAAAAATTTCAGCAGACGACATTTTGAAATATTCTTATTCTCCCCAAGAAACAGGATTTGACATTATATGCAAATTGTCTCCAATGGAGACCGTTTGCATGTAATGTCAAATCGTGTTTTCTTGTAAAGATAAGAAAACTATCATCAGTATGTCGTCTGCTGAACTGTCCCAGAGAGTGATAAAGGTTACTGTATGACAGGGAAGTCACTCTCTTATCAGCTTGGATTATCTATATCGAACTCGTCAAATTTTTCAACTAGCGGGTCCTTTAGCTTCAGCAATTGCATCATGTATTTAAGTATGGATTGTTGAAGTGCTTAATTTTTTAGCCGATAGGCGAGAAATTCAAAGCACTTCAACAACCTATTTGTCGCTTCTTCGTGACATTGTTTTTACTGACTGTCTTGGAAGGTACTTCCGCTTAAGCTGGGTTCAGTATAATTCCCGTATTTGATGTGTGATAAGCACAACTCCTATATATGCGGCCCGCAACAAAGTTGAAACAATGTATACTGCAGATACTGTTGAGACGAAGGGGCTGAAGTCTCAGCTCCGAACAGCACATTCAGAAGGGTATAATCACACCCGTTAGACGACAGTCATTGTAAACAGTCATCACCAGGGTTCAGCCGAGTACTGCTGTAGATGAGTTTGTAAATTTAAAGTAATTATTGCATAAAGAGCAGTGTCGTACGCTATCAACAGCCGTGCATAAACCGGGGAAAAGCCGTGTATTAACATGGAAATTCACGAGCTGTTAATGCACGCCTACGCAACTTTCAATATGCTTGCACCGGGGCAAGGCGATTGTTATTCATATGACATGACCACTTGATGAAACGATCATCCTCATGATAAAAAAGGTGCTTCAAATATCATCAAATGTTGCTAAATTATCGTCATTTTCCGCAAATTAGCGACACTTTCAAAGCAATCAGCTGTGGTCACGGGGTGTTTACTGCCAGGCCCCGGTAAGAGCATAGTCGGTGGAAATTGCGTTTGCGAGATACTAGTGAAAAGGCAAAACAAAATAGTGCAAGAAATAACGCGAAATATAGCAAATGTTTTCAGTTTTTATGCAAAAATAGCGATCGAACATAGTTTTTCAATGCATTGACATTTGCCAGGTCCTCCGGAAGGTGCTGAAAGCTTCTGCCTGTGGCCTCAGAGATCAACACCTCCTTCGGGACCTGGCCAATGTTTATGCATGAAAAACAATATTTGATCCCTGTATTGATACACTTTGAAGGGAGGCAACTCTGTCGTCATATTAATGGGAATGGATACATTTTCAGAGAGAGGTAACTCTATCAAAATGCATTTGCCTCCCTTCAGAAAAGGGATCTACTCTTAAAGGAAAGAATTTGCTCCCATAGGGTGCAAAATCTTTCCTTTTAGAGTAGACCACGTTACCAAATAGGCGTTTCGCGCAGGAAAGCAAACAGGAACACAAAAATTGTCTCCCTTATGAAATGGTGGAACGCTGCATAGTTTATCAAATCCCCTTTGGTAAAGTTGATATACATGATATTATGTACTTTCCTTTTTGGGAAAAAAATGCCTCAACTTTTATTAATTTATTTCTCTCGAAGTAGTCGAAATAGGAACAGCCTCAAAATAAATTCCACTGTGCAGCATTTATTTTTGTGCCATGAAGTGACGGGGTAGTTCACGGAACAGTAATTTTCCTTATACGGACGGATAGACAGACGACAGTGACAAATACAGGAGAACTCCAAGATGGGAGACGTAACACAGCCACCTACACTAATGAAAACTTTTTTCTATATTTTTTCATTTTGCGTTGTAACATCGCAAACTTGATTTGGCCATCTAAGCTTCAATGGCTCGAACATCTTTTGGACCAAGGAAATTTGCTTTAGACATGGGTAGTTCGAGCCACTGAGGTTTAAACATAGCGCCAGGTAAGGAGGCATATTGGCATGATTTAGGGATTTCCTTTCTATCGTTCATAGACTTATGGTATGTTGAGTTTCTAACATGCATTTTCATGCTACAATAAGAAAAAAAAATCCTAAAAATATCCCTAAATATTTGTTTTCTTGAACTATCGGAAGAATTTTCTGGGGAATTCGAATCAGCCACGGTGTTCGAGTCACGGAAGTTTTCTGTACATCAGTGGGTCGGTTTCTGGTTTTACAAACACACATCCGTACCAAAATATGTGTCAAGTAAGGCAAAGAATATTGTGCCACTACATGTGAATTTATTCCAGCGAAGGCACAGATTAGCCTGCGCATTCGCACAGTCTAACCAGTCTTCACTGTTCGCCTGAAGAAACTATAGATCCTTGTCTATCCAAAGAGCATCCAACAAATACAGTCGAACCGCAATTGCTCGAACATCTTTTAGACCCTGGGAATTCGTTCGAGACATGGGTAGTTCGAGCCACTGAGGGTTAATCATGGCACCAGTTCAGGAAGCAAATAGCGATAATTTAGGGAAATCTTGTCGATTTTTTTACATAATGATTGAATGTTGAGTGTACTCATTAGAATCGCCTCGATGAGGCGATTCTAATGAGTACACACAACATACAATTCCATGATAAAATAAGAAACAATTCCCTAAATATTTGTTTTCATAAGCTATTGGAAGAATTTTGTAGGGACTGAAAAAAGAGTTCGAATTATCCACGGTAAACGAGCCATCCGTGTTTGAGCCATTGAGGTTATACTGTACTCTGATCAGATTGTGTGGATGCCTGGGCTGATCTGGGTCTTCGCTGGACGCATGTCCACATTTGCGGCTCATGTTTATAGGCTAGACACAGCATATGCAGACTGTTCACACTCTCCGGCTGATATTCGCAAATGAAGACCTCACTTGGTGTTCAGGCTGGTCTGGGTATTCCAAATTGGTTAACTAAGTCTTTACTGGACGTGACAGCTTGTTTGTGCACTCACTGTTAGTTAATTCAGGTCTAACTGTATCTACAGGCTGGTCTGTGCAATCTCCGTGTTTTATTACATTAAGAAAACACGCCTATTCAAATATATTGAACATTTTACCACCAAAAAATGAAAATTTTCAGATTAAAAAATCTGATATTTTTCATAATTCCGCTTAAAACACAGATTGTTGGTACTCGTTAGAACCGCCTCGGCGAGGCGGTTCTAACGAGTACCCACAATCTATGTTTTTTTAGCAAAATAAGAAAAATAATGTATACCCCTGTAAACCCCAGCTTTACTACATAAAAGTGGGGTTTAAGGGGGTCAATATTATATAGGCATGTTTTCGTGATGAAGGCCTCACTGGACGTGAAGGCAAGTCTGTGCGCTCACAGTTTATTAAAACCTCACTGGACGTATAGGCTGGTCTGTGCGCTCAATGTTTATTAACGTCTCACCAGACATGCAGGCTGGTATGTGAAATAACTGTTTGTTAATTTAGGTGACACTAGACGTGCAGCCCGGTATGTGAATTCACGGTTTATTAAGGTCTCACTGGACGTACAGGCTGGCATGTGAGCTCACTGTTTGTTTATTAAAGCCTTACTAGACGAGCAGGCTGGTGCTTGAACTCGCTGTTTGTTTATTAAGGCCGCACTGGACGTGCACGCTGGTATGTGAACTCACTGTTTGTTTATTAACACCTTACTAGACGAGCAGGCTGGTGCTTGAACTCGCTGTTTGTTTATTAAGGCCGCACTGGACGTGCACGTCACTGTTTGTTTATTAATACCTTACTAGACGAGCAGGCTGGTGCTTGAACTCGCTGTTTGTTTATGAAGGCCGCACTGGACGTGCACGCTGGTATGTGCACTCACTGTTTGTTTATTAAGGCCTCACTAGACATGCAGGCTGGTACGTGAACTCGCTGTTTGTTTATTAAGGCCGCACTGGACGTGCACGCTGGTATGTGCACTCACTGTTTGTTAGTGAGGGCAATTAAAATTACCTAAAATCATGGTAATCTGCCTCTTGGTTTGGTTGCCATGGAAACAGAAATCTCCCACAGACTAAAAATGGGAAAACGGTTACATTGCATTTTCTCTATAAACAGTAAAATGATGTGAACAATAATTGGCAGTCATAATCATTTGATAATTGTCTACACAGTTTATGTGTTCCATGACCAGTGGCCATTTTGTTTGGTTACCATGGCAAGTAGAAAATTTGTAAAGCACCAGCAGGGTAAGAACACCCATTTAAGCGTCAGAAGGGAGAGGACATTTTGCACACAAGCAGGGAAAGAGGACCCTGTTGTTTGCCAGCAGAGAAAGGAAACCCTGATGCGCACCAGCAGGGAAAGAAGACTATGATGAGCTTGTATCTATAGTCTTGTATAGAGAATACGGCGTGTAGCATAGGTGGAAGTGGCAACATGAAATTGAAATACCTATTTTCCCATTATTTCTTTACTTATCCAATAAAGATGAGAGCTTGGCAAGGCCCTGCATTCTGGTGAAGATAAATAAATTATAAAAAGAAGACCCTTGAGAGCAGTGAGCACACACAAACACACACACACACACACACACACACACACACACACACACACACACACAAAGACAAAAAACCTAAAGTGAATAAAATAGAATTCGAGTTATCCGCAAAATAAAATAGGTGATTTTCAGGGGAAAATTTAACATTTTTTGTGTCATTTAATTTCTTGTTTGACAATACGTTCTTGGACCTTATTTTGTGTGTTTTGTGATGGAATAACACGTTCCCTCACAGTCGCAAATGCTTCTAGAATATTGGCAATGTTTCTAGCCTTCTCCACATTTCACAAAATTTGCAGTAATGGCTGACCATTATCCTTAAGGTCTCACAGGACGCGCATGCTCGTATGTTAAATCACTGTTTGTTTATTAAAAGCACAATATTTCTCCAAAATGGACATTTCATTATCCAAGCAAGGTTTAATGAATTGATATATGGTATTAATACAATCACAAAATGTGGCATTTGACGGCCTGTAAAATTTCAGTTAGTCTCTCGTTTTAAAACTGGGTCAAAACTGAAATGATTTTTTATCGTTTCTCTGAATAATTGTTGGCTTTGTCATACTGGCGTTTAATTTGCACTAAACATGAGCCGGGGCACAGCATTTCCAACCATGTTACACGTGTGCCCAGCGAAGACTCAGATCAGCCTACGCATACGCAAAGTCTGATCAGAGTCTTTGCAAGGCACACAGTGAGTAGCCAAAGATACAAGCATCTTCAGACGAACAGCGAAGACTCTGATCAGCCTGCGCGACTGCGCAGGCTGATCAGAGTCTTCGCTGAGCACACATGCAATCTTGTAAGAAATTCTGTGTCTCGACTCATTATTGCTATATAATATAGGACACGAGAGTTCAGATAAGTACACTAAAGTACACCAATAGTACAAACGAGGACGAACTAGTGCGTACTTCAGTGCGGAATTTATCTTATTCCGTGCTAATTTTACGCATCAAAGTATACCTGAATGCAAACAGTGCAGCTGAGTTGGCAGTATGTATTTAGAAATAAGACTTTTGCACTCAAACCCAATTCTTTATTAGAACGGGTTGGTACACAGAGTTAACGCTGAATACAGCAGACGACAAATTTAAATTGGAGGTATTTACCAGAAAACAGAGCGTGTTATTCCATGTGATTTGTCTCTGACATGAAATATGCGAGATTTTTTGTTTGTTTATTTTATTTTTTTTTTTCATTATGGACAACGTGACGTATGAAATATTTACGGAGGAAAAAGAAAGAAAAAGAAAAAGTTTCAGAATGTAGTCTGAAAACCTGTTCATAATTCACAGTAAATGGATTTTTGTAATGTATTTTCTAAACTTCTAAAAACAGTCTTACTATTTCATGTGAATCGTCTCACAGAAGTGCTAATCCCGTTTTCTTGGAATATGTAAGAAATACATGACTGAAATGCCGTCTGATTATTTTTTTTTTCTTTATGCGTGTTAATGGTCAGCATACTGTATGAAAACTTCAACAGATGGTATTCTGATTTTCATTACGAAAACCACCGATTCAAATATATTGAGAATTTTAGCACCAAAAAATGAAAACTTTCAGATGAAAAATTCTGGTAGATTTCATATTTCTGCACAATGCATAGATTGTGGGTACTTACTAGAACCGTCTCGGCCAGGCGGTTCTAGCGAGTACCCACAGTCTATGTTTTTGAGCAGAAATAAAAAACAATAATGCATACCCCTTTAAACCCCAGTTTTACTGTATAAAAGTGGGGTTTAAGGGGGTCAAAACTGTATAGCCATGTTTTAGTGATGTTATAAAGAAAAACGGGTTTGAATACGCATAAAAATGAAAAAACCCTATTTTCTTGGAAAAATAAAAAGTATATATATATGGAATGAACTTGCCTTCTGAATTTGCCTGAGGTCAACGCTTAGCATGTTGGGTAAACATTTCAGAGCCAACATTTTGATTTTTTTTTTTTTGTTTTTCAGAAAATAGGCTTTGACAGGTCAGGCAAATTGTCTCCTTTGGTGAAATGTCAAGGTTTGCCAATTACCCTTTTAGGGTCTCCAGAGGGTTAACACTTAGTACTCTGGGTAAAAGTTTAAGCAGACGACATACTGAAATATTTTTACAGAAAACAGGTTTTGATAATTCATGCAAATTGTCACAGACGATACAGAACGCGTAATTTGATTACAGGACGCGTCGTTCTGTTTGCTATTTTATTATACAAAATACTAAATGGACTAGTCCAAGTTAAAAATACTAAAAGGACAAGTACAACTTCCAATATGGACGAATCCACTAGACATAAACCGGTCAAATCGCCTATTTTCTATAAAGAGGTCATTTAAGTTTAGAAAAGTGTCTTTATAGGACTTTACCGCTTAGCATGCTGGGTAAGTATTTCAGGAGATAATGTTTTAAAATAGTTTTCTCGATTTTCTCCAGGAAAAAGGCCTTGATATTTCATGCAAATTGTCTCCAGGAAACAATTTGCACGGAATGTCAAATCTTGTTTCCAGAGGAACATTAAGAAAAATATTTCGAAATTTCGTTAGCTGAATTGTTTTACCTAGCATGTTAAGCGTAAAGGTAGGATTCACCACAGGTACATTTGCAATCATTACGAAAACATGCCTATTCAAATATACTGAAAATTTTACCACCTAAAAATAAAAAAATTTCAGATGAAAAATTCTGATATTTTTCATATTTCTGCTCTAAAACATAGATTGTGGGTATTTGTTAGAACCGCCTCGACAAGGCGGTTCTAACGAGTACCCACAATCTATGTTTTAGAGCAGAAATAAGAAAATAATGTATACCCCTGTAAACCCCAGTTTTACTATATAAAAGTGGGGTTTAAGGGGGTCAAAATTATAAAGGCATGTTTTCGTGATGAATAAGTAAAATATAAACTGTGCATGCAAATATGTGTCTTCGGGCATATGCAGACAGCGAAGGCCCAGATCAGCATGCGCATCTACGCATCTGCGCAGTCTGATCAGGGCCTTCGCTGTCCGCAAACAGAATTTATGGATAATAGGCCTATAGAATGTTTCAACGGAGAGCAAATGCACGGAAGAGACTTTGCGCATGTGCAGGATGGTGTGAATCCGCGTATTTTGAGCATATACGGACAGCGAAAGCCCAGATCAGCCTGCGCATCCGCGCAGTCTGATCAGGTCCTTCGCTGTCCGCAAACGGATTTTTTTGGATACTATAGAATGTTTCAACGGAGAGCAAATGCCCGGATGAGACTGCGCATGTGCATATACGAAGGCATTTTTACGCTTGATTCGGCCTAATTATAACTAAAATAGAAAACCTTGAGCTGCACTTAATATTGGAATGGCGCAAATTGATTCTTTTTTTCATTTGTCGTTTATCATGAACATATACCTATTAGTACGGACTCCAGTACTCAAGTTTTGCTAACCCTAGCATCGGAAAGATATATGATATATTTCGATACAGGAAGCATCGAAAACACGCTAATATAATTTTGACCCCCTTAAACTTAACTTTTATGTTGTAAAACTAGCATTTACAGGGGAATACATTATTTTTCTGATTTTGCAAAAAAAAAACATAGACTGTGGGTGCACGTTAGGACCGCCTCGTCAAGCCGATTCTAACGAGTACACACAATCTATGTTTTGAGCAGGAATATGAAAAATATCAATTTTTTTATCTGAAAATTTTCCTTTTTTAGTTGTAAAATTTTCAGTATATTTGAGTAGGGGTGTTTACGTAATGGGAAAACCCGGACATGTCTGTATATAAAACAACTGTACAGCAGATATGCATCCATTGCATTTCACGAAAACAAGCACGTTTCTGTGGAGGCCCAGTTGGTACTTAACAAATTCTAAGTATACAAAACCTTGCGTATTCAGGTTAAAATCATAAAAAAAAAAAAAAAAAATAAAATAAAAATGTAAAACGATAATACCCCGCCATTATCGTGTTGCGGGCAGATAATTCTGTCAAAAATTGCTGAAATTTGCCCATTAGCAATCCCAAATCAGATCTCCTTAATATCAATGCATGTACCAAATTTGCTTAAAATCCCTTGATATTTACTCAAGTTATTGTCAGGAAACGAAAATATGGGCCTGTCTCGGGCAGGTAATTCCATCAAAATTTGACGAAATTTGCCCATTAGCAATCCCGTACTAGATCTCCTTAATATCAATGCATGTACCAAGTTTGGTTAAAATCCATTGATATTTACTCAAGTTATCGTCTGGAAACGAAAATATGGGCGTGTGTCGGGCAGATAACTCCTCCAAAATTTGAACGAAATTTGCTCATTAGCAATCCCAAACCAGATCTCCACAATATCAATGCACATACCAAGTTTGGTGAAAATCCATTGATGTTTACTCAAGTTATCATCCGGAAACGAAATACGGACGGACAGACGTACGACTAACGGACGGACAGACGGACGGACACACGGACGTCCAAAGTAAAACCATACCCCGCCACTATTGTATAGCAGAAATAAGAAAAATAATGTATACCCCTGTAAACCCCACTTTTACTATATAAAAGTGGGGTTTAAGGGGGTCAAAATTATATAGGCATGTTTTCGTGATGTTTATTTGGAGGCTTCCTAAGTCAGTGAAACATCACAGAAAAATGTGAATCAAATTAACTCATTGTGATGAAAGGCTCCTCAAAAATAGACTTTTTTTTTATCCAAGTAATGTTTAATAAATTGATACATGGTATTTATACGATTATAAAATGTGGCACCTGACAGCCCATAAAAATTCAGTTAGTCTCGCGTTTCTAAACTGGATCAAAAATGAAACGATTTTTGGTCGTGTCTTTGAACTAATGTTGCCAACATTAATTCAGAGATACGATAAAAAATCATTTCATTTTCTGTTAAAGATAAGAATAACTGATGTTTTTCATATTTCTGCTCAAAACATACTCGTTAGAACCGCCTCGGTGAGGCGGTTCTAATGAGTACCCACAATCTATGTTTTTGATCAGAAATAAGAAACATAATGTATACCCTGTAAACCTCAGTTTTACTATATAAAAGTGGGGTTTGAAAGGTCAAAATTATATAGGCATGTTTTCGTGATGAAAATATGGCTTTGATAAAGCGACATACCAATTATCAAAGGCATGTGCCTACTAGTTTCACACAATGTAAAGCAAGTGACCCCTGGGGCGGGGCCATTTTTGACCCAGGGCTATAATGTGAAGAATCTTTGTAAAGGTCCACTAGATACAAAAGTACTAAATGTCAAAGGCCTAGGCCTTCTAGTTTCACACAAGAAGATTTCTAAAGTTTTTCCCCATAAGAGTCTATGTAAGACAAGTGACCCCCTGGACGGAGCCATTTTGACCCAGGGCCATACTTTGAAGAATCATGGTAAAGACCCTCTTTATCAAGCTATATACCAAATTTCAAAGGTCTGGGCCTTCTAATTTTCAGATAATAAGATTTTTAATGTTTTTCCTTAAATGAGGTTATGTAAAACACGTGACCCCTAGGGTGGGGTCACTTTTTACCCCAGGGCTATAATTTGAACAATCTTTGTAGAGGTCTACTAGATGAAGCTACATACCAAATATCACAGACACGGGCCTTCTAGGTTCAAACAAGAATATTTTTAAAGTTTTTTTCCTACACGAGTCTCTGTAAAACAAGTGAGCTCCTTAACAGGGCTAGAATTTGAACAATCCTGGTAGATGCCCATTAGATGAAGTTACATACCAAATATCAAAGGCTTGGGCCGTCTATTTTAAGGGAAGAAGATTTTTTAAGTTGTTCCCTATATGAGTCTATGAAAAACAAGCGACCACTGGGGCGGGGCCATTTTTGATCCCAGGGCTATAATATGAATAATCTTGGTAGAGGTCCACAAGATAAAGCTACATACCAAATATCAAAGGCCTGGGCCTTCTAGTTTCAGACAAGAAGATTTTTTTTAAAAAAAGAAAGTTTTGCCTATAGGAGTCTATGTAAAAAAAATGACCTTTCCGTAAAAAAGGTCAAGGTCAACCCAAAGTTATCATTTGTTTAAACTTTATTGGGCCCATGTCCCCAAAGCTGCATACCAAGCCCCAGGGCCATTGGTCCTTTGGTTCCGGAGAATATTTTTAAAGGGGTTTTATCATACATGGGCCAGTATGTTTTCAGACGGATTTGTAATTCCAGAATTATGCCCCTTTTTTTCGACGGACATAATAGACTCTAGTCAGCGAGATATCTCGAAAAGTGTTTGAGCTAGAACCTTGAAACTTGGTCTGCTGATTGGGAATGATGAATCGATTATCTAATTAACTGAAATCTTATGGAGTTATGCCACTTGTAATATAATGATTATAAGAGCTTGTCAGCAGCATACCTCGAAAATATTTGAGCTAATGTACAGCCTTGAGACTTGGTGTGCTTATATGGTCTAATGAATAGATTACCTGACCGGCCCGAAATGTCCATAACAGTGTTGACTGGACTGTAAAACTAAATCCAACAAACAAAGAATCTAAGAGAAATGAATAAAGTACAAAACACTTCACAAGTGGATCCGGGATTCTTAGGAAAGTAAATGAATGCGCTTCCAAGAGAGACGACACTTTAAGTAAACAGTTATCCTCTCAATCCAACATTCTACAATTTGCACAACAAAACGTACAACAGTAAAGAAACAAGAAAAAAAGAAGGGCAACAAAAAATCTCAAGACTGTTTGTTGTATGCTCATGAAGCAATGCGCATAAGGTTAGTGTCAGTCAAACAGGTTTTACTCAATTTCAAGGAGTGTTTGCTTGAGGTGAAAGTAGTTACCGTAAATTGACTCGAAACTTGGTAGGAAGCATCGGGGTGATTTGTAGATCAAAAATAAATAAAATCGACCCGATAGGAAGTCAAAGATGGTCGCCATGGCGGCCATCTTGAAAATCTATTTTTCGCTTCCTCTTCTGAACCGAAAGACCAACTGACTTGAAACGCGGTAGGAAGCATCGGGGCAAATTGTAGACCAAAACTAATTAAAATCCTTTTGATCGGAAAGCCAAGATGGCCGCCATCTTCAAAATCTATTTTTCGCTTCTGCTCCTGAACCGAAAAGCCAATTGACTTTTTAAACTCTGTAGGAAGCTTCGAGATGACTTGTAGATCAAAAATAGCAAAAATCGTTCCGATCGGAAATCCAAGATG
The DNA here is from genome assembly GCA_964016985.1 of Anodontia alba. Taxonomy (NCBI): domain Eukaryota; kingdom Metazoa; phylum Mollusca; class Bivalvia; order Lucinida; family Lucinidae; genus Anodontia; species Anodontia alba. The sequence goes on from OZ024822.1 coordinate 76,259,802, forward strand.
GCCGCCATCTTGAAAATATATTTTTTGCTTTTACTCCTGAACCAAAAGGCCAACTGCCTTGAAACTTAGTAGGAAGTATCAGGGTGACTTGTAGATCAAACATAGCAAAAATCGTTCCGATCGGAAATCCAAGCTGGCCGCCATGGCCGCCATCTTGAAAATCTATTTTTTTGCTTCTTCTCCTGAACCGAAAGGTTAACTGACTTGAAACTTGGTAGGAAGCATCGGGGTGACTTATTGATAGAAATTAGCTAAATTGTTCCGATGGGAAAATCTGTTTTTCGATTCTTCTCTTGAAACAAAAGGCCGATTGTCTTGAAATTCGATAGGAAGCACTGGGGTGACGAGTAGATCAAAATAGTTTAAATCATTCAGATCGGAAATCCAAGCTGGCCACCATGACCATGAAAATCTATTTTTCCCCTTCTCCTGAACCGAAAGGCATACGGACTCCAAACTTGGTAGGAAGCATCAGGGTGACGTAGATAAAAAAGTGCTAAAATCATTCTGATCGGAAATTCAAGATGACCGCCATGTCCCTTATCTTGGAAATCTATTTTGCACTTCTTCGCCTGAACCGAAAGGCCAATTTATCAGGTAATCAGGTGAATGATGCATGGCCATCTTGGTCCTCTTGTTTTGAAGAACATTTTAGTTTCGGAAGTCACGTCAGTTATTATGTTTCGTCTTCATATATTCTTACTCAGTATAGTTCGTCAGCAAAGGTTTTGAAATTATGGACATGAAGAAATTCGCGGCGATTCCCCTCAACATGCATGTTTAAGACGTACGTAAGTACAATGTAGTGTTCTATATGAATATTTTTGTTAAAAAACCATAAGCACGAACACCCGAAAGATGTCTGCTAAAATTTAAACTGCTACATTCAAAATTGTCATAAAATTTGCAATCAAACGTTTTCTTATAGGTTTATTTATTGTAGAGGCCATATTGGACGAAAAACAAACGAACATTTTTTGGTGTCAATCCATTTCTGTATACCTGAAAAAAGTAGTTAAAAGTTAAAACACGGTTTGCGATCGATATTTAAAAATTGATGTCAGACAGGAAAAAAACGGGGTACTCTCCCTTAAATGCAGAAAGCAGCCGAGATATCACTATTGACGTCATGTTTGCATATGCGAATGAGAAAATAAACATTCTGCCCTCTGTTTTTAGCATTTTTATACCCCGCCATATCCAGCCACACAATAATGGCGGGGTATGGTTTTACTTTGGACGTCCGTGTGTCCGTCCGTCTGTCCGTCCGTTAGTCGTACGTCTGTCCGTCCGTATTTCGTTTCCGGATGATAACTTGAGTAAACATCAATGGATTTTCACCAAACTTAGTATGTGCATTGATATTGTGGAGATCTGGTTTAGGATTGCTAAAGGGCAAAATTCGTTCAAATTTTGGAGCAGTTATCTGCCCGACACACGCCCATATTTTCGTTTCCAGACGATAATTTGAGTAAATATCAAGGGATTGGTACATGCATTGATATTAAGGAGATCTGGTATGGGATTGCTAATGGGCAAATTTCGTCAAATTTTGATGGAATTATCTGCCCGAGACAGGCCCATATTTTCGTTTCCAGACGATAACTTGAGTAAATATCAAGGGATTTTAACCAAACTTGGTACATGCATTGATATTAAGAAGATCTGATTTGGGATTGCTAATGGGCAAATTTCAGCAATTTTTGACATAATCTGCCTGCAACATGATAATGGCGGGGTATTATCGTTTTACGTTTTTATTTATTTATTTTTTTTTTTATGATTTTAACCTGAATAGGCAAGGTTTTGTATACTTAGAATTTGTTAAGTACCAACTGGGCCTCCACAGAAACGTTCATGTTTTCGTGAAATGCAATGTATGCATATCTGCTGTACAGTTGTTTGATATACAGACATGTCCGGGCTTTCCCATTACGAAAACACGCCTACTCAAATATACTGAAAATTTTACAACCAAAAAAGGAAAAATTTCAGATAAAAATTTGATATTTTTCATATTCCTGCTCAAAACATAGATTGTGTGTACTCGTTAGAATCGCCTTGGCGAGGTGGTTCTAACGTGCACCCACAGTCTATGTTTTTTTACCAAATTCAGAAAAATAATGTATTCCCCTGTAAATGCTAGTTTTACAACATAAAAGTTAAGTTTAAGGGGGTCAAAATGATATTAGCGTGTTTTCGTGATGCTTCCTGTATCGAAATATATCGTATATCTTTCCGATGCTAGGGTTAGCAAAATGAGTACTGGAGTCCGTACTAATAGGTATATTTTCATGATAAACGACAAATGAAAAAAGAATCAATTTGCGTCGTTCCAATATTAAGTGCAGTTCAAGGTTTTCTATTTTAGTTATAATTAGGCCGCATCAAGCGAAAAAATGCATTCGTATATGCACATGCGCGGTCTCATCCGGGCATTTGCTCTCGTTGTAACATTCTATAGTATCCAAAAAATCTGTTTGCGGACAGCGAAAGACCTGATCAGACTGCGCGAATGCGCAGGCTGATCTGGGCTTTCGCTGTCCGCATATGCTCGAAGACACGTTTTTAACGTATATGCTCAAAATACGCGGATTCACACCATCCTGCACATGCGCAAAGTTTCTTCCGTGTATTTGCTCTCCGTTGAAACATTTTATATTATCCATAAATTTTGTTTGCGGCGATCAAAGGCCCTGATCAGATTGCGCGGATGCGCAGGCTGATCTGGGCTTTCGCTGTCAGCATGTGCTCGAAGACACGTTTTTAACGTTTATGCTCAAAATGCGCAGATTCACATCATCCTGCACATGGGCAAAGTCTCTTCCGTGTATTTGCTCTCCGTTGAAACATTCTATAGGCCTATTATCCATAAATTCTGTTTGCGGTCAGCGAAGGCCTTGATCAGACTGTGCGGATGCGCATTCGCATGCTGATCTGGTCCTTTGCTGTCTGCATATGCCCGAAGACACATTTTTGCATGCACAGTTTATATTTTACAAATGTACCTGTGGTGAATCCTACCTTTACGCTTAACATGCTAGGTAAAACAATTCAGCAGACGGAATTTCGAAATATTTTTCTTAATATTCCCCAGAAAACAAGATTTGACATCCCATGCAAATTATTTCCTGGAGACAATTTGCATGAAATGTCAAGGCCTTTTTACTGGAGAAAGTTGAGAAAACTATTTTGAAACATTGTCTCCGGAAATACTTACCCAGCATGCCAAGCGGTAAAGTCCTATAAAGACACTTTTCTAGACTTAAATGACCTCTTTATAGAAAATAGGCGATTTGACCCGTTTGTGTCTAGTGGATTCTTCCATTCTGGAAGTTGTACTAGTCCTTTTGGTATTTTTAACTTGGACTAGTCCATTTAGTATTTTGTGTAGTAAAATAGCAAACAGAACGACGTGTCCTGTAATCAAATTACGCGTTGTGTGTCGTCTGTGACAATTTGCATGAATTATCAAAACCTGTTTTCTGTAAACAATATTTCAGAATGTCGTCTGCTAAAACTTTTACCCAGAGTTCTAAGCGTTAACTTCTAGACACCCCAAAAAAAGGGGTAACTGGCAAACCTTGATATTTCACCCAAAGAGAAATTTTGCCTGACATGTCACAGCCTATTTTCTGGAAAAAATACATTTCAAAATGTTGGCTCTGAAATGTTTGCCCAACACGCTAATCGTTAATTCAGCAGACAAGTTCATTCCATACATATACTTTTAATTATTCTTCCAAGAAAATAGGGTTTGGCATTTTATGCATATTCAAACCCTTTTTTCTGTATAAGAAAATAAAATACCATCTGTTGACGTTTTCACCCAGTATGATGACCATAACACGCATAAAGAAAAATATTATCAGGCGGCATTTCAGTCACGTATTTCTTATATTTCCCAGAAAACTGGATTAACATTTCTGTGAGACGATTCACATGAAATAGTAAGACTTGTTTGGAAAAACTTACATTATAAAAACCCATTTACTGTGACTACATTCTTAAACATTTTCTTTTTCTTTCTTTTTCCTCCGTAAATATTTCATATATCACACTGTCGCATATTTCATGTCAGAGACAAATCACATGGAATATCACGCTCTGTTTTCTGGTAAATACCTCCAATTTAAATATTCAGCGTTAACTCTGTGTACCAACCCGTTCTAATAAAGAATTGGGTTTGAGTGCAAAAGTCATTTCTAAATACATACTGCTAACTAAGCTGCACTGTTTGCATTCAGGTATACTTTGATGCGTAAAATTAGCACGGAATAAGATAAATTCCGCACTGAAGTACGCACTAGTTCGTCCTCGTTTGTACTATTGGTGTACTTTAGTGTACTTATCTGAACTCTCGTGTCCTATATTATATAGCAATAATAAGTCGAGACACAGAATTTCTTACAAGATTGCATGTGTGCTCAGCGAAGACTCTGATCAGCCTGCGCAGTCGCGCAGGCTGATCAGAGTCTTCGCTGTTCATTTTAAGATGCTTTAGATCTTTGGCTACTCACTTTATGCCTTGCAAAGACGCTGATCAAACTGCGCTTCCAGTGAAGCCTTAATAACCAGTGAGTGCACAAACCAGTCTGAATGTCCAGTGAGGCCCTACTAAACAGTGAGTGGACAGATCAGCCTGCAAGTCTAGTGAAACCTTAATAAACAAACTGAGAGTGCACAAAACCAGCCTGTACGCCCAGTGAAGTCTGAACAAACAGACTGAGGGCATTGACCAGTCTGCACGTTGCTAACTGCTTCCTGGAGGCCATACTTCTCGTGCAATAGGTATTCTTCTCCGTAGTGGTCGGCGCTGTACTTAATTGACCGTTCTTTAGTTGCTGGAGACTTTCTTCTGGCTTTCTTCGGAGGTGGAGACTCGGGAGACGCTGGTGCTGGTCTGGTGATGATCGGCGAGGCGGTGATGGTAGCGGTGTTCTCATAGCGTAGTCTGATTATCTGTTGTGGGGCCTGGTGTAGAGTCTGTGTCGGCGGTGTCAGCGTCTCCATCTCTATCGGCTTTGGTTCTCGGCGTAGCGGCGGTCTTGAAGCTGGAAAGGGCTGGCGAGGCCACTCGCCAGCAGAGGGTGAAGGCTGCCTCCTGCTTTCAGTCCTGCTCTTGTAATAAGGCTTAGTTGGTAGAGCCTTATGGAAGCTCAGTTCAACACGAACTAGGTCCTTCCCGTCAGACATCCTCCAGAGTGGAGTGACGACGAACTTGTACTCGCTCAGGTCCCTGAGGAAAACACTAGGCATAACGGACTCGGACATGGTTATTCGTTAGTTAATCTTTCTAGATGTTAACACTTCAGGGGTCGAAGGTTGGTATGGAATCATGATGGAATAAGGGATGTCGCACCTATATGAATTTAAACAGCTAGCACGGCCAATGGTCAAATTATGAAATTTGTAATCAAGTTACAATTTTATGAAGAAAACTTATACTTACATACGAAACTATATAATAGGGTTATCTCCCCTGACTAGTTCGCAACCCGCTAGAAATTTAACAAGCGTCTATACGATATCACGTGACCAATCACTAGACGCATGAATAAACATCAAAATACCTGTTCTATAAGGCGACAAACAGTTGTCACCAACATGAAACTGAGGGGAGGAGGGAGGGTATGTATGGAAGTGTAAGTTTTCTTCATAAAAATTGTAACTTGATTACAAATTTTACAATTTCATTTCAGAAAACTTATACTTACATACGAAACTATACAATAGGATGATTACCAAGTAATATTACCTGGATGGTGGAAATGTTGGCGACGAAATCAATCTCTATCCTCTTGAAATGATGATTTCATCTGAAAAACTGTTGACTGAACCCCCAAGTAAACCCCAGTTTTACTACGTAAAAGTGGGGTTTAAGGAGGTCAAAATTATATAGGCATGTTTTCGTGATGAAGAACAAACAACAGTAGAACTTTACCTTAGAATGGTCAGTTATAAAAAGTACCAAACAGTTTTAAATGATTTTACTGGCGATAAATCTTAACTCTACTGACCTTTCGACATCACTTGGAAAAACTGTTTTTTTGGCGTTTTATTTTAAATGAAACTATTTTGTTTTCATTGACCATATCAGACACCATTTGTCTTTTCTGTTTCTGTGTTTTGTTCCCAAATGTGTACTCGTAAATTAAATTTACGGCCAAAAATTAGTCTGACCCATGTAATTTCTATAGTAAAGTGATTTTTTTATTTTTTGTATAAGAAAATATTTTTTACTTTTCTTTACTGAATTTGAATTATTGATGTTTCACAACAATATTGTGAAAATTTCAGAAAATTTGAATAAGCTGATGTTTCACAACAATATTGTGAAAATTTCAGAAAATTTGAATAAGCGGAACTTGTTGAAAATCTGCTCCCCGAGTTACCTACCCTACAGGTTTCTGCATGATTTGCATGCATTTTTGCTATGGGAAAAAGGTGAAAATATTTCATTTTTTAAACAATGACTAGAATAAAACTTATTTTTTGTGCATAGGTAGTTACAACAAATGGTTTTGAATTAATTCATGACAAAAGTTTGCATAGTAAAACTGGGGTTTACAGGGGTATACATCATTTTTCTTATTTCTGCTCAAAAACATAGATTGTGGGTACTTGTTAGAACTGCCGGGGAACCGAATATCCATAATCTATGTTTTGAGCTGAAATATGAAAAATATCAGTTTTTTTTTTTTTTTTTTGTTTTTTTTACCTGAAAATGTTCAGTTTTCGGAGGTGAAATTTTCTATATATTTGAATAGGCATGTTTTTGTAATGTTGTGTGGCTTTTGTGGCTGCTTACTGTGGGGCTTTTTTTTCATGTTTTGTTGTGTTCAAGCAAGTAGCTAGGCGGAAGCTATGAAGCCCGGGCTTCAACATAAATTTGGCAATTTAACCTTATTTTCATCTAAGATTTGTTCGGATGACATCACATGGGCCGGGGCAAAGCATTTCCTAAAAAGACGACATGTCAGCTAAGCAATAACTCAGATCAGCCTGCGCAAATGCGCAGGCTGATCAGTCATTGCTTGCGCTGATTAGCCAAACAGCCAAGCTTTCATTAGATGAGAGATTCTGCTTAGAATGTGTATGCACAGGCTGATCTGAGGCTTCGCTGGGCGCACATACAATCTTGCAGGAAATGCTGTGCCTCGGCTGAATTTTCAGAGATTCTATCAGCAGGCTTCATCTTCGTACAGTTCTTGGCTTCGCCCCTGCTGTTTGTTCGCTTATTGTTGAGTTTGGTGGGTCCTGTCTGGTATTGTGATCATCTCGATGGGGAAGAGAAAGCTAGTTGTTTTGCGTTTCTGGGCCCAGTTGTTCAAAGCGTCGTTAGCTTAACGAGCTTGTTAAGGATCATTTCTTTAACTGTTTTAGCGGATTCAATATACAATATTCTGATATTTTTTGCTGAAAAAATGTGAGTAGCTTTTGGACTGCAAAAGCTACTCACATTTTTTCAGCAAAAAATTTCAGCATCTTTGCGTATCACTCGATGTAAATTTTAACGAATCATTAAAGGGCAAATATAAAGGAATTTAAAATATTCCTGGTTTTCAGGGTGTTGATAGAATGCTTTAAGAGAATTATTTTGTTGAAAACCCCATCAAAAAATTCCAATCCAATCAAAAGTTATGGTGATTAATATACGATACCTACCTTTTTTCCTGTTAGAGTAACCTCCCTTGGATTGTGTATTGATTAAGGCCCACAATGCAACTTAAATTTTAAATTGAAATTTTAAACAGGAATATTCTGCATTTCCTTATATGCTACACAGTTTTTCTCCTTAACCATTATTGAAATTGGTCTCTGTCCACAAATAAGCCCATGAACAGAGAATTTAACTCAAAATTTAATCTGTTATTTGAATTTAAAGCTAAATTTTAAAATGTTTAAAACTTGACTAATAATAAATTTTTCGTAAGTTTTTTTTAAAAATAGTGAATTTTGGGTGTATATCATATAAATAAATACCAAAAAAGTCAATTTTGGCTAATTAATAAGCATTGTAACTGGATTTTAAATTATTTAAATGAAATTTTTAAATTTGAAATGTAACACTTTAAACGGAAAATAAGAGCTAAATTCCTATGTATATTAGTTTAAAGGAGCTGAATAAATTAAACAATATGAAAACTGAATTGATGCAGATTAAAGAGCAAAAAATATTGGCAATTTAAAAAAGTTTAAAATTTTACTGTTCCCTTATGATGTCATAAAAAGGCTCATGAATTTTAATGAGGCAGTCTGAATTCAATCCTCTTGGATGTTAAATATCAAATTTCAAAAACCGTTTAAGATAATTTGATGCGGTTTTCGGCAGTCACCTCCTTACTGAAGTGCCCTTAAATATTTAGTAGAATTAAAACCTTTATATTTGCCCTTTATTAACTAACGATGTCGTTAGTTCTGAACAACTGGGCCCAGGTTTGTAAAATGTGCTTTTTCTATCCAACTCAGTTTTCTCTTCCACTTGGTGTCATTGGTAGGCTATGTTCTTTCCTTCTTATTTCCTCATAGAACATGTCTTGGATGTTTGTTAGAAATGTCTCTGTGAGGCAATTCTAATAAATATCCAAAACATATATTTCTTGAAGTATCAAATACAACGTAGAACTGTTCTTGCATAATTTCTGATACACTCTCAAGTTTCATTCCTGGCCAGTCAAATCATCATGACAACAAACTTTGTCAGTATACAAGGGACTGACTGTATGAACTTTGCTCATGTGGTCCTTTTAATGGTATAATAATAACATAATAGCAGTGGGGTATAAAAAACACTTTTGATTAATTTTATGCATATTCTTTCAGATTTTATTCATTTATAAAGTCGCAAGGTAGTGACACACAACACATAGGAAAAAATCCATTTATCAAACTGTTTATCAACATAACCCAATAAATCAAATCATGATTGTACCAAGCATTGTGTATTTGGTAAGAAACAACATGCAAAAATATGCTGTAATACATGTGCATCCACCTTTGGCTTGAATCCAGCTCATTACGGAAACACGCCTATTCAAATATATTGAGAATTTTACCACCAAATAAAAACAAACTATAATACCCCCCATTATCATGTCACAGCAGATAACTCTGTCAAACACTGACGAAATTTGCCCATTAGCAATCCCAAACCAGATCTCCTTAATATCAATGCATGTACTAAGGTTGTTTAAAATCCCTTGACATTTACACAAGTTATTGTCCGTAAACGAAAATATGGGCATGTCTTTGGCAGATAATTATGTCAAAATTTGACGAAATTTGCCCATTAACAATCCCAAAACAGATCTCTACAATAGCAATGCACATTACAAGTTTGGTGAAAATCCATTGATGTTTATTCAAGTTATCATCCGGAAACGAAATATGGACAGACGGACAGATATATGACTGATGGACTGACAGAAGTCCAACGTGAAACCATAATACCCCGCCACTATCGTGTTGCGGGTTATAAAAATGAGAACTTTCAGATGAAAAATTCTGGTAGTTTTCATATTTCTGCTCTAAACATAGTTTGTGGGTACTTGTTAGAACTGCCTTGGCGAGGTGGTTCAAATGAGTACCCACAATCTATGTTTTTGAGCAGAAATAAGAAATTAATGTATACCCCTGTAAACCCAAGTTTTACTGTACAAATGTGGGGTTTTAGGGGGTCAAAACTATATAGGAGTATTTTCGTTTTGTCATGTCTGGTCACCATCTTGTTTGAGTTCTTCTTGAACTCTTTCGGTGCCAACTTTCAGATGACATTTGTCATCTGCTTTTTTATTTAACGAACTATCACTTGGAAAGATGTTTATATGTAAATTGAAAGAATGAATGTCAAACAGCGTAGATTCAGATGAGACGGCTCAATGAGCCGAGCCATCTGGATCTATGCTGTTTGCAAAAACCTATTCTTATCGCCTGTGGCAGTGAATGAGTTAATGACATGTCAACCCTTGTGGTCATTTTGTGTTGTCTCTTTGAGAGAGAGAGAGAGAGAGAGAATAGCTATTGAGAAAGTGGACAGCAATACGTATTTAAACTGACTTTCTTTATTCATTTTTTAAGGATGTTAATGCAGAACCCAATTTCGAAAGCAATCAGACAATTGATAATATGAGTATTGATGATGAAGAAGTTCTGAACTCATCTATCACTGACTGTGAAATCTTGAAATGCATTAAATCTCTTAAAAATAATAAAGCTTGTTCTAAAGATCAAATAATTAATGAATATATAAAGATTATATTTGAGATCATGCTCCCGCTATACAATTCATTTTTTAATTTAATTCTTGAAACAGGTGTATTGCTCGATTCTTGGCTTGAAGGAATTATAAAACTCATATACATGATTAAAGCTAACCTATCCAGCCTCAGAACTACCTACCTAGAACAATACTAGGACGGATAACAGACCAGAATCAGTAAAGCTTCATAGAAAACACTGTTTTACCTTTTTTCACATATATTTTTTTACCATTTTCTTATAAAGACAAGAAAAATGCCTAATGGCATTATGGATGGGTTTTTTAAAACGGTTTACCACAAGGTAAACCTCTGATATCAGGGGAGATAAGTACATAACGAAGAAAGTGAGTTGTCTCTCTTGCATGTGACACGCCTACTGGTCCTACTCTTCATCCCTACCAAATATGAAAACAATCCACTGAAGAATAAAGGTAACTTTGAAAAAAGTTTAACCAAAAGGTAAACCTGGGATGACACCCGATGCCAGGCGCCTAACTGGATATTGCTATTTTAAAGGACAGAATTTTAAAAAAAAAAACTGTCCAAAAAGTAGGGATCATAGGGCATTTTCAGAAAAATGTAGTTAAAAGTTGGGGCACAAAAAAGTAGGGAAAAGTAAGAAAAGTAGGGCCACTTGAAAGCCTGTAAAATTGTACAGTAGTTCTATGCTCAAGCTCAAATTTTCCCCTTTGCAATGCCTATGCTGAAAGGGCCACTGTGTTTATTCTCTCGTCTAAACAACTCAAATAAGAAGCCACTAAATACGTGCAGCTCCAGATAAGGCATTTTTTCAACCCAAAAATATTGATACTTTTTCTTATTTCTCCACAAAAACATATGTTGTGAGTACTCATTAGAAGAGAGTACCCACAACGTATGCTTTCATGAATAAAAAAAAACAACATTTACCTGAGAAGAAAAATATTTACTGCTTATCCGGAGCTATAAATATGTTTCCATAAATAATAAAACACCAATATATTAGCATATCTGGTGCCTTTTAAAAATATCCACTAAATAATTATGTTTTAGTCTCATCTATGATCTATAATGAGCATAGGCTTTGTTGGCCTCACATAATTTGTGCATTTCCAATTTCTTCTGTATTGTCTTTCCCTGAAAAATAAAATGAAAACCGGCATTAGCAAGTACTAGTATACCACAGAAGGTAGTGTCACACCTGCCAGTGCCTGTCAGTATTATAAACAAGTTAAAAACTCAAATAAAGAATGACAAAGTCACTGGATCATGGAAAGCAGGCTATGGTCAGAAAATGATACCAAACCACCTATCCCCAGCATTTAAATTTATTCAAAATACAAGCAAAATCCACCAGTAAAAACTTGAGTTATTGACTGGAAATGAAGTGTTATCAGACAGATGGACAGACATTGAAGGAAAGACATAATACAGTCGACTCTCATTATCTCGAATTCCAAGAGACTCTATGAAATACTTCGTGATATCCGTACCTCAACATATAAGATTTGCAGAATTGAGGAAAAAATTATTCAAACAACAACATTTAACAAATAAATATGTAACTGGACTCTTGAAGTTAGGGATATATTGAAAATATTGTGAAAAAGAGGAGAAGCAATTTCTCCACTTTTCCACAATATTTTTTACCTGTTGTTAGATTGTCATGTTTAGGCAGGGACAAGATATTCACTTCGAGATAAGCGGTTATTCGAGATAAGCGAGTCGAGATAACAAGGGTCAACTGTATTCCACCACTATGAGGCTGAAATGCTTCTAATGAGTACCTATCATAGCTCCAGATAAGGCCCTATTTTTTACTGAAAGTATCAACATTTTTCTTATTTCTCCTCAAAAACATATGTTATGGGTATTCATTTGTAGTGCCTCACTGAGGTGCTTCTAATGAGTACTTACAACATATGATTTCATGGAGAAGTAAGAAAAATATTATGTGGATACCCTCTCTTACCTGGGGCAATGCCTATAGCATATGGTTTCATGGAGAAAATGGAAAAATATTTACCTGATAAACCTTCCTGTATCGTACTAAAGTATATGAAATTTTTGGACATTAACCTATTCAACCTTGCAGAAGAATACAGATACCTTTACAAACAGTGCAGATCCGATGAGACGGCTCGTAACAAGCTGTCTTATCAGAATCTATACTGTTTATGATTCTGTTTGTTTATTTTGAGGTTTTACAGCCCAGTCAACCCAATAGGGTCATATCACATGCCATCAGTTTACCTAACCACACTTTTAGCAGGTTCTTCTGAAAAAGAAGGTTTTTATAAAGGCTATTTTTGCTCAAATATAGGATTTCTGGGGGAATTTTAAACAAACAAAGAGCAAAAGGGAAAAAAAAAAAGGTTAAATTCTTTTAAACATATTTTCCAGATTGCAGTTTTCTGCCATAAGTACTTGCTATGAGAATATCCATGTAATTCACAATTCTGGGTATGCCATATACATTTTAGTTGACCCAAGATTATTATACCCTGGACATAAAATGTATGCTGTGTGGATATATAGTCTTTGTCCTTTCCTCCTTCCACTCACCCATATATCCATCCAAACTTCTTCCATCTGTATTTGTTTTGTTTGTGTTGAGGTTTTACGGCCCAGTCAACCCAATGGGGTCATGTCGAGCACGGTCCGTTTACCTAACCACACTTTTACTGGGCAGGCTTAGTCCTCTAAGCGGTTAACCAGTATTGTGCACATTCTTTCGCCAGAAACTGACAACTGCCCTTCTTGAATTAGCAGAAGGGAGAGAATGACCATAGAAAATATTTCACGATCAATCTCCACGAAAGAATGTTGCCGACCTCGGCGGGGTTGAACCCGCGATCTCCTCATCTCCAGTTGGACGGTGCATCCAACTGAGCCACCAAGGCCGGCTCTTCCATCTGTATGATAATTAGCCAAAATTAAAGGTTTTCTAACTAAAATACAGGCTTTCATATGCTTCTCAGCCAAATTAACCCTTCTCTTCCCTGTTTTGCAAACAGTGCAGATCCAGATCAGTTGGCTTCTGAAGAAGCCAACTGATCTGGATCTGCACTATTTGTCATTAAATATGTGAATTTCTATCAAAAACCCAGATCAAGTAATCTGATTGGCTGGAAATTTGAAGTGGGCAAGGCATCTTAATTTATTCAGCATGACAAGAGTTAAAGGTTTTACAGTATTTGAAGAAAGATAAAGATTTCTAAAGATTTTAAAGGTTCCCCCAGAGGGCCTGAACAATGGACGTGTCCAATTCAGAGATGGAAGAGTCCATTTCAGAACTTTAGGTTATAAAACTTTTTCATGCTCAACTCATCAGCTGAGCATGAAATTTTCTCTGCTAATAAATATAAAAATGCCGACAATAGTTGGCATTTTCATATTTATTGGCAGAGAAATTTTCATGTTCAGCTATGTTTAGCATGAAACAATTTGCATTTGTTAGTAATTTGAGATTCATTAGCAGTCAAAATTTCATGCTCAGCTGAGTTGAGCAAGATAAAGTTTTATAACCTTGGGCCCAGAACTTTAGTTAACTGTACTTACTTTGTTGTTATAAGCAGCTAATATTTCTTTGGCAAGGCTATCATACATTCTTGTGTTACGCTCTTTCAATTTGCTGCACTCTATCAGCCAGTTCATTGACTTAAATGTCTGAACATTTGGTGGACATGGCATAGGAACCTGGAAGGAAACCATAAAATGTCAAAATGATATATATATGCCTCAGGCTGAATTCTTCTCCCTATAGATTTTGCACCAAGCAATGCGAGTCTGGACATTACATTAAGAAGTCTACATAATGTACCTAGGGTTTTCCCTCATGGGTTTTAAATGAGCGTCCCAGGGACTCCCTTGTTTGGAGTTAATGGGTCCTTTAATAAGATTTAGGGGTTTGTTGTTTTAAAATATTTTTAATCTATCTCCACAAAAAAAGAATATTGTCAATATTCACTAGAAACATCGCTTCTTGAATCAGTGGAAGGGAGAGAATAACCATAGAAATTATTTTATGATCAAATGCCACAGAAGTTATGTGCCTGCAGGGTTCGAAATTAACAGTAGCAAGTAGCAAATTTGCTACCTGAAAATTCAGTTTGCTACCTGGTCAAACTGTTGGTAGCAAACAGTTGCTACCTGGTAACATGCCCCAAACACTATCAACTTTAAGTGTTGTGAATGTCTTAGGTGCAAATTAGACTTGACATTTCATGTGAATTGTCTGCCAAGCAGACAATTCACATGTAATGTCAAGCCTCATTTTTTGCTGAAATAAGAAAAATACTTTGAAAATGCTGTCTGCTAAATATGCTTAGCGCTTGAAGATTTAACCCATGGCACGGGGACAACACCTTTTGCTGCCATGTAGATGCATTTTTGCTACCTACTTTCAGACCAGGTAGCAACTACTTGCTACTTGTGAAAAAAGTTAATTTCTGACACTGGCCTGAGCTGGGATTTGAACTTTTTACCACCAGGATCAGCAGTCAGATGTGCTACTGACTGCAATATGGAGTCTGGCAGTTTCCAAGGAACTATGCAAGCCACAATCTTGAAACATTATAGAAATATATAACCATAATTTTTTGTATTGTAACAAGGAATAATCATGCTCAGTGTATTTGTTCTCAGGAATTCAGCGTCATTTCTCTTGGTTCTAGGAGAAGATTTCTAGAGGTTTTTACTATGTTTCTATTTCACAGTACCCACAACATATTGTCATGTACACTCTTTTCCTCTTTTTACTATGTTTCTATTTCAACAGTACCTACAACATATTGTCATGTACACTCTTTTCCTCTAATTCAGCAGTTTTTATATACAGGGGTGACAACAGTCGCTAATAATCAATCCTGAAATCTAAAAATTCAGTCAAAAACTACTATTATTTTTCTGATTTCTCAGTAAAAAAAAATATTGTGGGTACTCATTAGAAGTGCCTAGTGGAGGTGCTTCTACTGAATACGTACACCATATGTTTTTATTGAGAAATAAAAATAATATTATGCAGATACTGCCTCTTATCTGGAGCAATACAACTAATAATTGGTTTAATAATTATTTTTTAAAGTTATTTTAGGCATATTAACCCAAATAATCTTTTGACACAGAAGGATGGTCTTGTGAACAAGTGTAAAAGTGAAATTGCTTAAAATGAAACTTCTCAATCCTGACATCAGGATTAATCCTGAAGTTTCCACACCCCTGTATATATCGGTACATGCACGTTTAAATTTTTGGATAAGTATGCAGAGCTCCAGGTAAGACATTTTTTTAACAGAAATATTTTACTTATTTCTCAGAAAAACAAAAACAAAAAAAAAAAAACATATTTTGTGGGTGTTCATTAGAAGCGCCTCACAGAGACACTTCTAATAAGTAATACAATATATGTTTTCATATAGAAATAAAAAAAACAAAACATTATAAGCATACCCCTCTTATCTGGAGCTACATGTATCTATGAGTATATGGTAAGGAGTTAAATTTTCCACCCCTGAATTCATTATATGGACTCTTCCATCTCTGAATTTGGACACATCCATTGTTGCAAATAGGAATTTGTCAAAAAATCAATAACAGAATGGCAAACAATGTAGATTCACATGAGACAGCTCATATAATGAGCTGTCTCATGTGGATCTACACTGTTTGCAAAGTTATCTGTGTGGGTCTGTAGGGATGAAAGGGTTTACACAACTGAATATTTACATAGCTCCAGATAAAAGGGACATCCACAAAATATTTTTCTTATTTCTCCATAAAAATATATGTTGTGGGTACTCATTAGAAGGGCCTCAATAAGGCGCTCCTAATAAGTATCCAAAACATGTTTTTGTTGAGAAATAAGACCAAGAGGGCCATGACTGCCCTGTAACTCTCATCTGAGTATCATAGCACTTAAAGAACCTGACCTAGAAATGATTCATGATGATTATATTAACAAGTAAGATAATGTAGCATGCCAAATGCACCATGAAATATAGGTCAAGGTCAAATATGGATGGCTGCACTAAAAAGGCCATGCTAAGTATCACTAGCTGTAGGACCCATACTTACTGAGAAACTTACCTAAACGCAAAAGCTTAACAAAGTCAGTTGACAGTGAAATATAGGCTGAGGTTAATTATGGATGACTGCATTTAAGAGGCCATGCTAAGATGTAGTTTTTGTTTGTGTTGAGGTTTTATGGCCCAGTCAACCCAATGTGGTCATTTCAAGCAGTCAGTTTACCTAATCACATTTTACTGGGCAGGCTTACCTTACGGATACAGGCCTATTCAAATATATTGAAAATTTCACCACAAGAAACTGAAAGTTTTCAGGTAAAAATTCTGATTTTTTTCATATTTCTGCTCAAAACATAGATTGTTGGTACTCGGTAGAAACGCCTCAGTGAGTCGGTTCTAACGAGTACCCACAATCTATGTTTTTAAGCAGAAATAAGAAAAATAATGTATACCCCTGTAAACCCCAGTTTTACTATATAAAAGTGGGGTTTAAGGGGGCCAAAATTATATAGGTATGTTTTCGTGATGGTCCTCTAAGTGGTTTACCAGTGTTGTGCATATTCTTTTGCCAGAAACCAACAACTGCCCTTCTTGAATCAGCAGAAGGGCAAGATGTATGCCAGTCCTAAGTATCACTGCTGTAGAACCAATATTAACTGAGAAGTGACCAAAACAGAAAAACTAAAGCAAGTCACTGGACCGTGAAATATATGTTTTTAGTGACCCCATTCTAAACTTGACCTAGAAAACAAGACAAACATTTTGAGCATGATTCATGATGATTACTTCATAAATGTGACCTCTAGAGTTAACAAGGTCTTCCTTTGATTTGGCCGGTGACCTAATTTTTGATCCTGTGATCAAGTTTCAAACTTGACCTAGAAATCATCAAAACCAACATTTTGAGCAATATTCATGATGATTACTTCAAAAATGTGACCTCTAGAGTCAGGGTGGCCACACATTTTTAGCAATCAAATTCCCTGATTTTTCCCTGACTTTTCCCTGATTTGATTTGATTTTCCCTGATTAAAAACCTTAATATTATCGCAATGGCCCCTACTTTTAGAAGTCATATACTGATTCAAATGCTGTCACGTGACATGTTTATACACAATGCTGTCACAATATTCTTAATTAAATGAAAATTTATCTAAAATATGATGTACATGTGCTAATTTACTTTCATGGTGGTCAAAATCAAAACTGGTAAAATATATGGCCACCAACCTCCCCTTGTAGCCACACCTTCACCTCCAATTTATTAAAACAGTAGGGTTTTTTTTGTTCTTGGACTCCATAAAATTAATGCTGTGAAATCTAAATGATGCAAGTTTCTCACTTGAGTCAGATTAAGAAATTCCCAAGTCTTTGAGTATCACCATATGATTTTACTCCACCAAACTCCCTCTACCTGGAGGGAATTTTCCAAATAAATTCTATTAGCCTGGGGTTTCTGCAAGTGGAGTAAACTTACATGGTGGTATATAAATCCCAATAAAATGTTTTGACACATTATTATACTCTGAAAATCAGGAGTGCCATACATTGAAAGGACAGAACCCAAGACTAAATTCTGCTCAGTAAGAACAGAGTGAAGACATGCATGCATGCAACAAACAAATGCAGGATGTATTATTCAACATTCATACACTATTTGAAAAAGTAAATAAATTTAGGAATACAAAATAAATAAAAGTAGAAGTTATTCATGGTACGTTGATGCTCCTGCCATGACCCTTAGTCCCTTCCAGAAGCTGGACCCTGAGGCAAGAACAGGATAAAGTGAATGCCCTGATCCAGGTATCATACTAGCTATATATGTATGTGAATTTCCCAGCTGCAAATGATCCCAACAGAAACATGAACCTAATATTATGGACTCTGTTTTTTGTGAACCCCAGTATAAATGTATGTACACAGTACTACATACAGCCATAATGGTATGGTCAAACACCCTAATTATATCCCTTGTTATAGTCATTGTGTTATTCTTGATACATTCTTAAGAATATGATATTGGTGCATGCATACACACTTCAGTACTTGAGCTCTGGGGCAACGGTTGCTCAATTCCATTTTGGCTTCTAACTGCACTGATGTATATTTTTGCATCAAAATTTAATGATAGACATTGGGTTTGCAATAAAATGTCCACTTCGGAATGAGAAAAAGAAAAAACAGAATATACAGCAAACAAGTACTCCACCTAACAAGTACTCCACCTTTAAGTAAGATTAGATCTGCAGGTATTTTAAGCATATGGCAGAAAGAAACCACCAGTAGCCACATCTGAACAGCTATAACATTTGAATATTTTGACCTTACAAAGATAAGATTTTTTGAAATTCCCTGATTTTCCCCTGATTTTCAGCAAAATTTCAAATTCCCTGATTTTTCCCTGCAGGGATTTTTTTTCCACCATTTTCCCTGTTTTCCCTGTTTTCCAGAGTGCGTGGCCACCCTGTAGAGTGTCCACAAGATTTTCCTTTGATTTGGCCTGGTGACCTTCTTTTGACCCAAAGTGACCCAGTTTCAAGCTTGCCCTAAAATTTATCACCACAAACATTTTGAGCAAGATTCATAATGATTCCTTCAAAACTGTGACCTCCAGAGTGTCAACAAGATTTTCCTTTGATTTGGCCTGGTGACCTAGTTTTTGACCCCAAGTGATCTAGTTTCAAACCTGACCTAGACTTCATAGAGGGAAACATTCTGGGCATGTTTCATTAAGATTGGGTCAAAACTGTGACCTCCAGAGGGTGATCAAACTAATTGTTGACGACAGACAGTGATCACAATAGCTCACTCTGAGCATTCCCTCAGGTGAGCTAAAAAAATATCAATATGTTTCAGTTGAAAGGAAAATGCAAATTATCTGGAGCTAGGTTCTGTGTAAATATGTTATCTCCTGGGCCCAGTTGTTTAAACGAGCTTGTTTGTGGTCAAAATGTTAACTGTTCTACTAAGTACAATAGCTAATTCACAGGTATTTTTGTTGAAAAAATGTGTGTAGCTTTTTCAAATGCAAAAGCTACTCACATTTTTTCAGCAAAAATATTAGCGTATATGGCTATATGCCATATTTAATGATTAAAGTTTTAACAATACGTTAACTAATGACATCATTAGTTTTGAACAACTGGGCCCTGAATAAGAACTGATGGCAGTCCTCAAAGAAGCCACAAACCTGATATGTTGAACCACCTCTCTTGATTCTTTTCGTCATCACCAATGGTTTTGCATTTTCTAGAGCTTGGTGGAAAATGTTTACAGGATTTAATTCTATTGTCGGCTTTGTAGCTTCATCAGACTTGTGATATTTCTCTACCTGTACATGTTTTATATTTTCTAAAGCCTGAAAAGACAAAATAGAAATAAAATAAAAAGATAAACAAATAAAAAAAAACAAAAAAAAATTAAATAAATAAATAAATAAATAAATAAATGTCTCTTAAAAATTATCACAGCTCCAGTTTATAAGAGTATCCAGATATATATTTTCTTATTTCTCCTGGGCCCAGTTGTTCAAAGCGTCGTTAGCTAAACGAGCTCGTTAAGGGCCATTTCGTTAACTGTTTTAGCGGATTCAATGTACAATATTCTGAAATTTTTTGCTGAAAAAATGTGAGTAGCTTTTGCATCGCAAAAGCTACTCACATTTTTTCAGTAAAAAATTTCAGCATATTTGCGTATCACTCGATTAAAATCTTAACGAATTGTTAACTAACGACATCGTTAGCTTTGAACAACTGGGCCCAGGAAAACTTATGTTGTGGATACTCGTTAGAATCAAATCAACAAGGTGCTTCTAATGATTGCCCACAACATATGCTTTCATGAAGATATTAGAAAAAATATCACTAAATTTTGGTTTAAAAAATACAGCTCCTTATCTGGAGTTATGATTAGTCATTCAGTATAAATATTAAGCTCTAGATAGAGAGTACCCAGGCATAGCCCCTATATGACTCTGTTGTCTGGCTATGTTAAAAATCTAACTGACTGCAGGCTTTCAAGCCCTATTTAACAAAAAATTAGGGCCAAAATATGCAAAAAATTAGGGCTATTTTCACAAAATATTATGGCAAAAATTAGGATTTTTAATGCAGTTTTCAAGCAGAACTCTGCTTATCACCCTGAAAGCTTTTCACAAGCTCTTAATATGTACTGATGAAGTAACGGTTGAATGTTGTCACACAAATGATGAAACAAAGATGATATTTGGAGGTGGAGGGTGGGTTGGGGGGGGGGGGGTGCCAGAAGCCAAAGGGTGTTTTCCAATTTAACTGTAAGAACACTGGAAACTGAGAAAAATTAGGAATGTTTATGGAAGATAAGGGCTTTTTTTAGGAATTTGAACCTTTTTGGGTGATTTATTAGGAATTTTTGGGAGACTTGAAAAAATTTGGATTTTTTAGGAATTTTAGGGCCACTTGAAAGCCTGTGATTGAAGAGGAGTACCCAGATTTATATTTTTCTTGTTTCTCTAAGAAACCATATGATGTGGGTACTCTTTAGAAGTACCTTAGTGACTTCTAATGAGTATCCATAACATATGTTTTCATGAAGAAATACATAAAATACATAAATAAAATAGTACTTCTTTTTCATTGATAAAGCACCTTATCTGGATCTGTGTCAAAGTAATAGAATATCCCCATCCCCCCACCAACATGTCTGTTACCATGGCAACCAAAAATATTTGTTAGACCAAAAACACGTCACATAGGTATCATAGCTTCAGATAAGTCATTTTCTCTATTCAAAATTGTTGATACTTTTCTTATTTCTCCATGAAAACATATGTTGTGGGTACTCATTAAAAGCGCCTTGGTGAGGCACTTCTAATAAGTACCCACAACATATGTTTTCATGAAGATATAAGGGTTTTTCCTTTCACTATCTAGTGATAACCTACCTTTGCCATAATATTTCTTGCCACTGTCTTGTTACCCTTCTTCATAACTATACTGGTGAATTTTCTGCAAAGAGAGAGAATTTTCCACAAGCATGTTTGTTTTTACATAATGCCGTACTATATAGCACTACATAATGCCAAAATGAAAAGAAAAAAACAGTTTGCTTTCTCCCTACCTACCCCAAAAAATCTTGCCTACTCAAAAAATTTTATTGGAATTCTAGAGTGCCAGATTTTTTTTTTTTTTTATTTTCTTTTTCAATCTTTTTAAAAGTAAAGAAGCTCTGAATAAAGTCTTGAATATATGCTCTCCATAAATTATGGCAGGCATGCTGCTTTTCATATTATTATTATAGACAGATATATTAAATTTTAGTAAAAAATTGTTAATTTTCATTCAAACATGTATTTTGATACTGAAATTTCTGGTGGCATTATACATTGAATTTAAAACAAAAAACACCTACCTACCAAAAATATCTGACAAGGCTGGGAGAGGGCAAACAGAAAATAATTTTAAATGTGGCCAAACAGGAATATGGTATTTGTCCAAATATTCTGAACACTTTATACAGTCAAACCTCAATGCCTTGAACATTTTTGAGACCACGGAAATTTGTTCTAGATATGGGTACAGTGTCAGAAATTAACTTTTTTCACAAGTAGCAAGTAGTTGCTACCTGGTCTGAAAGTAGGTAGCAAAAATGCATCTACATGGCAGCAAAAGGTGTTGTCCCCGTGCCATGGGTTAAATCTTCAAGCGCTAAGCATATTTAGCAGACAGCATTTTCAAAGTATTTTTCTTATTTCAGCAAAAAATGAGGCTTGACATTACATGTGAATTGTCTGCTTGGCAGACAATTCACATGAAATGTCAAGTCTAATTTGCACCTAAGACATTCACAACACTTAAAGTTGATAGTGTTTGGGGCATGTTACCAGGTAGTAACTGTTTGCTACCAACAGTTTGACCAGGTACAGTACAGCTTTCACGAAGGTTATATCGTTCGCGCTCCACGATAAAAAATTTTGCTCGTTAGCGCGAAACAAGCGTGGGATGAGCGTGGGTTTAGCGCGGGTTTAGCGTGGGTTTTGCGCGACGCGTGAAGAACAGATCATCTTCTGATGCAAGGGCTGTCAGATTTTGCCGGTTGTGGTGACAAACAGGTATGTACATGTAAACTTGGTCGGCCTCGGTGGCTCAGTTGGATGCGCCGTCCGACTGGAGACCAGGAGGTCGCGGGTTCAACCCCCGCCGAGGTCGGCAACATTCTTTCGTAGAGATTGATCATGAAATATTTTCTACGGTCATTCTCTCCCTTCCGCTGATTCAAGAAGGGCAGTTGTCAGTTTCTGGCGAAAGACTGTGCACAATACTGGTTAACCGCTTAGAGGACTAAGCCTGCCCAGTAAACGTGTGGTTAGGTAAACTGACCGCGCTCGACATGACCCCATTGGGTTGACTGGGCCGTAAAACCTCAACACAAGCAAACATGTAAACTTCAGTTCTTGAAGAGATTACAAATCTCTGGTTAAATACATCACCGTTTCAGTGAAGGTTCAAATACGTTCTGTGGCGTCTGATCTGGGTCTACACTGTTTGCTCAGGCATGTCTGTCCGAATACGTAGAGTAAGTACGGAAATTAGATCAAACCGAACCCCTTTCAGAAATCGTCCTGGATCCGCCCCTGATTCATAAAAGAAATGCTGTGTTCGACTCGTAAATTTCATTATCAAGGCATATGCAATTAGCTCCCTTTAAACAGTAAAACCTAGAGTGAGGGCCTTACCCCGCATTTACCAGGGTATAAATAAATATTGGCACTGTTATTCTTTTACATCATCTATATATTGAGAACATTAGGATTATTAAAATACCCAGAAAATGCAACAGTCACAAAGCAACATTCTTTCCCTTGCCCCGCATGAAGAAACCACGTGCTCGCAGCGGTAACGTCACGTGAAATCGTGGCGGGAAACCGCTTCGGGAGAAAAACACAACTTAATTTATAGAGCCTTTTCTCGTCAGAAATGTACACAAAACTGGCACGTATTAAAAAAATAAAGAACCTAAGTATTGGAACAGATAGGCCTATGCCAACAGTGCAGACCCAGATTAGACGCCGCAGAGAACAAGGGAATGAAACTAATTTGGGGGAACACGAATCATGACAATTTGGAAAACGAGACCTGTGCGACAAGTGAATACTAAGATCAACCTGCGAATCAGTCTTCGCTGTTTGTATGAGCTTCTTTGGCCTCTGGGCTTTTCAAGATCATTCTCCGAGTGTATACTTTTCTTAATTAAAGCCAATATTGGTGTCTTCAGAAGGTGTCTTTCACCTTCAAGCTAATGACAATTCAGATGAGTGAGTGAGTGCTTTACGTCCAACTAACAGTTAGGTCATGGAGAGATGGGGGCCTTGGTTTAAAGTCTCATATGAAAGACTGAAGAAGCCTGGGATCGAACTCATGACCCTTGCATGGGTTACAAGGCGAGCAGCTTTACCACTACACCACCGACTCCGAGGCACCCTTTCCTAATATGTCATACTGTTAAATATTTTATAAATGGGTCGCAGATATTGCACCATGCCCCGCCACTATACTAACATCAAGCAAGTGGCATAACTCTGTTAATAAATTAATAAAGTTTCAAGAAAATACCTTGAATTGTTTTCAAGTTACAGAGCGAACACAAATATATTACAGAAATCACTATGATATTCTCGATGTTCAAAGGGCCATGACTCCAAAAGTAGGCTCACTCATCAACGTATATGAAAGAAAAGAAGGGCACTTGTCAGTTTCTGCTGAAATGATTAACAGCTAATGTCTGCCTGCCCCGGAAATGTGTGCGGGCTCGACAAGACCGAAATAGTTTTGACTGGGCCGTCTACGTCGGTACAAGGTTATTATGAATGAAGTATAATTTACGATGCCCGCGCCGGACAAAACCTACAATACTACAATGTATGTATGACCAGCAAAGACTCAGGTCAGTCTGTGCATCGACCCACTATATAAAGCAAGCTTCTTGGATAGCCCTGAGTCCACAGACGGTGCATACTGTATGATCATCGAAGGGTCTGATCCTCGGGGGCGGGGGTCCTATATACGGCATAGTACGGATGTGCGTGCCGAATAGCCCCCTTTTTCAGCACTGCCAGGTATATGATTGGCCCCCTTTTTTCAGCAAAAGGTATATGAATGGCCCGATTTTTCTGGTTTCCTATGTGAAAGGGCCCATTTTTCTAACATCCTGGTATATGCACATGTTTTTCGCTCAGAGATTTTGCGAGGCTGCTTATCCTCTTGGTATTACATGAATTTACTGTGATATTTGTGATATTTGTGTAACAACCAGCAAAAAAGTGGGTACAAAAAATCAAAGAATAGGTCAACATTTTAGATGATCAAGTATATGAATGGGTCCGGTTTTTTTTTTTTTTTTTTCAAAGGCGGGTATATGAATAGGGTAGGTTTTGAAATACTGGCTCGCACACCCGTACCAAAATTACCCCAAAGTTACCGCCCCCTCTTTCATGCAAATTGTCTCCATTGCATGAAATGTCAAATCCTGTTTTCTATTGCATGAAATGTCAAATCTGCTGTTTTCTGGGAAATAAAAAATATAACCGTTTATTTGTCGTCTACTGAATTAGCCCTGAGTGGTAATCCAGAAATTTCGTGTTCGATACCCGGGAGCACAAAGTGTTGTGTCCTTGAGCAAGACACCTTATCTTCATAACTTAGCATTGGTTTCTATCCAGGAAGACTCTGCCTAGAATGTCCGCAAGGGTATATAATATATATCATTTTGAAGACGCTTCCCCGCCGATGCTAGATTTACATGTGCGTCTGTTTTATTCGTTAAATAAATTGAGGTCTTGGTTTTGCATATCGGATGCTGAAGTCACAAAAACAGAACACTTTACATGAGAACGAAAGTTCTGAAGAATACTCTGTAAGCCTTTAAATATAATGTTTTAAATCTATATACTGGAAGCAAATAACATAACATAATATTTATTTGTACCGTGATAAATGCCGGGCAAAGTCCTCACACTGCAGGTTTTACTGTTTTAAGGGAGCTAACTGCAATTGACTAAAGGGAGCGGGAGTTAACTGCAATTGCTTTACGAGTCGGGACCCATCCGAAATGGGATGAAGAGGGGGCAGGCTTATTACATTAGCGGTTAACCTGTTTACTGAACACCCTTCCGTCAGAAACTTGTAACTGCCGATCTTGAAGCAGCAGAAGGAGCGAATGACCATAGCAAATACATTTGTGTTTACTAATAAACCGCACAATCTGTAGGGATCAAGAATCAAATCCGCGATCAGGTCTCGCGTTCCATTCCAGCCGGTGCGATAACATTCTTTCAAATAAAGTCAGTGCTAACAACTTATAGTTCGAAAGGAGGCATATCATATTTGCGAGAGAGAGAGAGAGATAGAGAGAGAGTCCACCCATTTTAGGAGCATCCGGCTATTAGATTTAGGTATTGCTAGAGATGGCTAAACTGTTTTTTTTTTTTTTTTTTTTTGTTTTTTTTTGCAAATAGTGAAGACCCTGATCAGACGCCGCGTTCTATAATCTCGGCATGACTTAAATAATTTATGTTGAAAGAGACATAAGACATCAAATCACCAGCATCATTAAGTGGTGGTTTAAATGGACAGCCCTAACCCTGGTCCAGTCATCATGAGAAACCGCCGAGGCCTCGATCCGAGAAGTGTAGATACCTTTCAGCCTGTCCGTTTCTGCCTCCCATGACAAATGAAATGTATCCATACTCCTTAAGGCCTCCCTTAATACTTGAAGCGCTCAGCACATTCAGCAGACGGCATTTTCGTATTTTTTTCTTTATTTTCCAGTGCAAATAACTGGGCAAATAAGGCGTGACATTACATATGGACCATTTGCTGGGCAGACGATTCACATGAAAAGTTCAGCCTTCTTGCTGTAAAATACTGAAAACAGATCGGCATCTGCTCTTAAAATGTTCAGCAGCGCTCCAGAGGTTCAAGCAGTTTTCTTGGCAGCAGCAGCACGTGCTAACCTTGAAAATAATGTGTGAAAGGCGGGAATTTCCGACTTAGGAAGAGAAGCATAATAATTGGTAAACAAACAATAAGATGGTTTGAAAAGGGACATTTCCGCTGCTAAAGTGATACGGGAAAAAATGAGCCAGCCTGAATATAGAATTTGTCAGATTTAGGGGAAAACGTGATTGTCGGCATCTGTACATTCTGCTAAGATTCTTCTAGGGACCGTGTAGAATACGTGAGGCGAACAACGAAGACCCTGACCAGATTGAGCAGATTGTTTTGGGGCTTCGCTGTTGGGAAGAATAAAATTACAACTAAAACACTACAAAATCACACATTACTTTGTAGTTTATTTGTGTTCTGACTAAACATAATAAGTCAATTATAAATCATTATTCTATTTTGTTGTACATGTATGTTAGGAGAAATGTGCACATACTTTTTTTATATTCAAAATTTTACGTTCAGATAACTCGAGCATTTTTACCTGAGACTGCATAAGGTGAGCCTGGATAAGAGTGGAAGCTAGCGCGAGCGTGATCGTTTTCACGCTGCATGATATCCCAGCGCGAGCTGAGCGCGGATTTAGCGTGGGTTTAGCGCGGGTTTAGCGTGGGATAAGCGCGGGAATAGCGTGGGATTTAATCTTTTCCGCGATCGCGCATTAGAGCGAACGATATAACCATCGTGAAAGCTGTACTGTAGCAAACTGAATTTTCAGGTAGCAAATTTGCTACTTGCTACTGTTAATTTCGAACCCTGGGGTAGTTTTAGTCACTGAGGGTTAATCATAGCGCCAGGTTAGGAGACAAATGGGAATAATATAGGGATGTCTTTTAATGGTATGTTAAGTGTACTCATTAGAATCACCTTGATGAGGCAATTCTAATGAGAACACACAACATACCTTTCATGAGAAAATAGGAAAAACATCTAAAATATTCCTAAATAATTTTACCTGTCTGAGCATGACTCTTACCATATGTTATACTTTATTGTATTTATTGTATGTTTTTGGTCAGACAGGCCTGAGCAAACAGTGTAGACCCTGATGAGATGCCGCATTTGCGGCATCTCATCAGGGTCTACACTGTTTGCCACTCATTCAGCTATTTTAGACACAACATTGGGTAGTAAATTGTACTTGTTCAAATGTTTTGATAAGTATGGTAAGGAGCTGAGGTGTCTGAATGCTAAGGGTAAATATGGTAAAGTAACAGAAACAAAAATCAAACGAACGATAATCATTTTTTGTGGAATTTATCGATCAATGAATCGATTATCCGATTAATTGTGCCAGCCTTACTACATACTTACGTGTACATGGGTTTGTCCAACCTTGCTCCTCCCAAAACATCCATACTTCCCTTGACCTTAACCACTCTCTGGGCTAATTCAGCAGGCAATAAATTGGTGATATCTTTCTTATTCTTCATAGCAAACAGGATCTGACATTTCATGCAAAATTTGAATAAAAATGTCAAATCCTTTTTCTGGGGAAAAGATGAAAAATATTTCAATGTCAACAGCTGATAATTTTATCCAGAGTTCTAAGCATTAAAAAAAAAAAGACTTTGAATACTCACTGAATTATGGGGTCATAGTCTGCTAAAGTTGTGTCATCTGTGCGAGCAGCTTTTATTCTCATGAATTTTCTTGGATCATCAGGCTTGAGTGGTTTCTGCAGTTCTTCCTGACTGATAGTAGGGTTCATAAAGCTTGAATCGTATAGGGACCATCTCACTTGACAGAACCTGTGGAGTTGACAGAATTCAAAGTTTCATTACCCATAAAAGGCCTATCCAGATAAATACATACATGTACAGTAAAATTCTGCTATTAAAACCACTATAAAATTAAGACCACTCGACTTTTCAAGAGCAGTTTTGCCAGCGCAAAATGGTTTCTTTCTGATTATGCTATACAAATTGCACAGTCAATGGCATATCATCCCTAATCAGCATGTAATACTCAGTTGATGGTGTATGCCGACTAACCAGAGAGAAGTGAAAAATAATGTTGCTCTCACACACCCTTACCACATGTGGAAGTCATGTAGCAAGTTTGGTTAAATTTGGCCCACTGGTTTAGGAGGGAACAGTGTGGTGGATGGTAGGGTTTTCCTTGTCCCTCAAAAATGCGAGAATTGGCCCTTTTTTGACCGATGTCCCCTAAAACTTCTTAGGAGTGTCAAAAATGTCCCTAATTTGCAATATTTTTCAGTAAAATTCAAACAATTAATCCTTAAAATTACCCCACATGTCCCCTTAAATGTGGGTCAATTGAGACATATGTTCCCTTAAATAAATTCTGAGGGAAACCCTGATGGACGGACAGAAAAAAAAAAAAAAAAATCTAATTCTGATGTGAAAACCAAGGCACGAAAACTAATGACATTCAACATTCACACACTACTTTCTCATTCGAAACGTGATTTAAATATGTATATTTGTGAGTGCTACGATTTTACTATTTTGAAAATCAATGCCACATACGTTACTGAATAAATACGCTGTTTATCAAGTAGAATCGTTTTCCTAATGCACGTCGCCATTACCGTATGTAACCGACATGCATTTATTAATACCGAAACACCCCCAAATCACCCACTAAGCACACCAAACCACCCTTATATGGATGGAAAGGATAGTGCAAGGTAGACTAGGATATAGTAGGGTGGACAATCATCTTCATTAATACAACAAACCATGTTGTTGTTGTTGTAGATTCCCGCCGTTGACTTGTCGGCGAACCGTCCTTAATGACGTCACAGGAGTTTTGCCTTAAACTTAGACCGTGCGGGCCGCTGGAATTGACTTCGAATCGGTAAGTTCAGGTCGGAAACCGCGAGACCCCGTTGTCCTTCGCAATACGTTAAAAGTTTTAATCTTTTATAGTGTAAATTATAGACCAGTTCACTACTGTGTAGTTCAAGTTTGTAAATGTCTTGTTCATTGCTGGTATACAATGAAGGATCAAAGATAAGCCGTGTGAGCACCTCTGGGGATGACACATTGATAGATAATCTTTCGCAAGCTTCATTAACCTGGATGATATACTTTTCCCTGGCTTCATCATATGCAGGACACTCAGCAAGAAATTGTTGGTGGTTTTCTGGAGCCTCCTTGCAAAGTTTACATGTAGGATCAACCAGATGTTGATTGAATACTGCCTTGTTACTCTGTAAAGTGTATGTGCCGGTAAGCAGACGACATTTAAGTTGGGCTCTCCTGCTATCAAACACACTATCTCTAACGGTCGCCCACACAGGATGCACCTGTCCCATCCGGATCCTAACAGAATTAATGTATTTCAGTGTTGGTCTTCCCTGAATGTCCTCCCTCCAACTTTCCTCGACTTTTCTACTGATTGCATTATCTACAACTGACTTCCATTTCAGCCTAGATGGACGGTCATCCATGAGTTCAGAGGGAGACGGAAGGCCATACTGGTTAAGAATCACACGAATCCTGTTAAACCAGGAACTTTCCGTTGGCATCTTCATAGCAAGCTGCCGTAGACTGATCTCTTTTTCTACTCCTTTACTTGTTATCCATCTCCAGAAGAGACCCAGCATATTCTTATGCAGAACACACTCAACCGGTGGAATACCAAGCAAGGCCAAAGATGCAGATGATTGTGTTCTATCTGGTAAATGCTGCATCTGTTTCAACGACTTCCTTTGATACTGCTCCAGTTGGTTGATATCTGATTGCTTTAGCTCTTGGACTTCCAGCCCGTACAGAAGTCTAGGGATAACATATGTTGACCACAACTTCCCATTAACGCTCTGTTTCAATCCATTAATACTGTGAAAACCGGCCCCCATCAGCGAATATGCAGTTCTCCTACCTAGGTTGATTTTATCCTGAATATTTGGTTTTTGACTGATATCTCTTAGTATGCCAAGATGTTTTGTTTGTTTTTCCTGTTGAACCTGGTCATTACCCATGGTGTACACAACGTCTTTTGGTTTCTGTGGCCCGTACGGATATGTCAGTACACAACTCTTTGCTGGATGAATGCCGAATCTATTCCTCCCTGCATAGCTGTGACCACGATCCAGCATAAACTGCATCTCGGGCTGTGAATATGTCAGAAATGCGAGATCGTCTGCTACTGTAACATGAGGAATCTTGATATACCCAATTAAGACTCCTGTAAACCGGTTCTCTACTTCCAGAAGGAGGGGGTTGTTATACCGCTTGTAGTGTGACGCAGACAGCACTCCTCCTTGCCTAACACCTTGGCGGATGTTGATGGGGCTGGACATGTTAGCCTCCCACTTGACTATCGAGGTCAGATCAACATACCTGTCGTTTAGGAGGAGCCAATCGTCACCAGTGATTCCATCAAAGTACAGTTTACGTAGAAGGATGCAGTGGTCTACGACATCAAACGCCTTCTGAGCACCAAGTGTGGCTAAAATCAAGGGTTTGCGCATGTTCTTGGCCTCAGATATACATTCGGAGAGGACCAATGCAGCATCAGTCGATGACGAACCAGCCGTGAAGCCCTTCTGTAAATGTGACTGTGTCTTTTCAAGTTGAGCGTTATGCCTCCTGTTGAGAATGTGTTCGACAATTTTTAACAATATTGAGGTTACTGTAATTCCCCGGTAATTAGCAGGGTTTGTCTTCTCGCCCTTCTTGAAGATTGGGGTTATCAGTCCACTTTTTAGGACTTGGGGGACCTTTTTTGAAGCGAAGATAAAGTTCACCAGGTTTAGTAAATATATCTCAACATATTGTCCACCATATTTAAGTTGTTCAGAGGTCAGGTCCATATAGTCTGCAGCCTTGTTTGTCTTGAGCCGTTTGATTGCATACTGCACTTCTTCCAGTGTCGCCGGAGATATATGCTGATTCATTTTTTTTACAGATATTCAAGATATGTTCGGTATCACCAGAATAAAGTTCTTTAAGTCATCATCAAAGTTTTCATTTACACTAGGAGTTGCGATATCCTGGAAATATGTTGCCCAGCCTTCACAAATGTCCTCAGGTGAATCAAGTACTTTATTTTCAACAGTAAGGAAAGGTAAGGATGAGTCTTGAGTTTTCCTTTGTTGTTTAATAAGACAATAAAATTCGTTGTCATTGCCTGAAGAGGCCATAATTCGCTCCACATTCTCGTTTCTCCTCCTAGCTTCGGCTAGCCGCTGAGTCTTTCTGAGATTCCGCTTACATTGCTTCATCTGTCGTGAGAGTGGATGGTTATGGTTTTCGGGAGCCCCAGCAGCTCTCCACTGCCACCAAGTTAGTTTACACAGTTTAACTGCACTGGAAATGTCCTTATTCCAGACCCTGTCTTTCACCGGGTGCATCTTCTTGGAGTCCCTATGACCAGGAATGCTGACTCTTACAGCTCTCTTCAGAGTGGCCGCGAAATGGCCAAGAGATAGTACAAATTCATAATCTGTCTGGGGTATGTTGAATGGTCGCAATTTTCTTGCCACATAATTGCTGTATAGGTGAATATCACACTTTTCCCACTTTGGTTTTATTCTCACTTCTACAGGTTTCTTGGTGTTGACTGATGTTTTAAGCGCCAGTGTCACCGTGACGGGAACATGGTCCGATGTATTTGTATCTGTGCGGCTCTCCACCTTCACAACCCTTACATATTCCTGTGCATTGGCACTGAGTAGAATATAATCAATTTCAGCTGAATCCTTCCCGTTCACATGTGAGAATGTTGGAGTGCCGTTCTGTCGGGACTGGAGCTTGTTCCTATCACAGAACTCCTTTAACTTGATATCTTGGGAGTTATGTGGTCGGGCTCTCAAAGAAGCATTCATGTCACCAAGGAGTAATTATACATGTGTTGCTGTAAATTTGCAGATGATTTCCTCGATATCGAGCAGGATTTGGTCATACGAATCACTACTGCCAATGTTTCTTCTGCTGGGCATATATACATTAATGATGCATAAGGGGGGATCTGATAAGACCTCGGAGACGACAATTCTATTTCCTCCATCTAAGCATTTTCATATCTTCAGGTCTATGTTATTTCGATAGAGGATCGCTACACCACCATAGCCTCTTGGCTTCTGCTTAGTGGGGAGAGGGTTATCATCATCCACTGCCTTCCCATATCCCTCGAAGGCTTTATGTAATGTGTTAAGTTGTTTAAGTTGGAAGTTAAAAAAAAAACAGGTCTCTTGGAGACCTATGACATCAGAGGCTCGCAAAAGTTGATGAAGATACTGTTTATTTGTTCCAATATTCTTTACATTAAAAGTTGCAAGTTTTAAAAAACTTCTCCTCTTTCTGCAGGTCTGATGGGAGGCTCGGCCCGTGCATAAAAAAGAATCCTTGGGTTTCAGATTTTTTTCATTATCTGTCACTACAGGGGGGGGGTCCTCTTGAATTATACCCATGCCTGGTGTACTGTTACGGGGTATCTCAGTGTTTCTGCCATTTTCGACTCTTCGAGGGGTTCTGTATCCCTGAATAGGCTCTACAAGTGTAGCCTCAGGAGTCCGCAAGTCCTCTAACAGACCGATATCCTGTTAAGGTGTTCATTTTCTACCGGAGCCCGAGCCTTGGGGGTCTAGGTTACTCAGGTTAGGTGCTGGTGTGCTGTCTGGTTCAAATGGACCATGTTTCCAGGTTTGATGGCCAACTTCACTGGTTCTAGTGTACCTCTCAGTTAGCGATCTATTTGCCCCTGAGCGTGGGTCAGCTGCCACTGTACTAGAGGAAGTGGTATGCGGATTATTATTGGTGAGTTGGGAGATGACTCCATGCCTTCCCGCCTGCCTCTGGTGGGAAATCAGTGGTTGTCCCTGTAGGTATGTCAGATGTGGTTCAGTAGTCCCGTTAGCAGGATGGGGATGTACAAACCGAGCTATGGTTAGTGGTTGTGATGGGATGACCGGAGGTATAACATATGGTTGCGGATGGGGTCCCACCCACTGTGGCTGCTGTATGTTATACGGAATATGAGAGTGGTATGTTTGAAATATAGGAGGATACTGCATTGGATACGCCGTGCCATGAATAGGACTAAACTGTGTTGGCTGCATAAATTGACTTGAGTTTCCCATGCTTGGGGCCATCCGATGGTACATTGAGATAGAAGTTTCAACAGACTGAAGCCTTAGTCTAATCATTTCATGCTCCAGGCTATACAGTCTGTCTCTTACTTGCGATAAGTCATCAGCACCTCCATCTGAAATACTAGCTGGACGTCCATTTTCAGATTTAGGCACACTTGTCCGGTCCCTACCAGGCCTGATATCCTCATTTGGTGTCTGTAATAACTGTAATTCACTCTTCAGCAGATTGTTAGAGTTTTTCAGGTCAAGAATCTGGCGTTCAAGATTTCCAATCAGAGTCTGGGCGAGTCTTAGCTGGTCAGCAGCGTCTGCCTGGTCAGAGCTCTTCTTCGAGCGTCTCTGCTTGTTTATTTTTGGTACTGAGGGAGGGTCCGCAGTCCCACTATCCTTAGAGGAAGGAATTGTCACTGTGGTTGTAGACGTAGCAGTTGTGGTATGGGCTTTCGTCTTAGAGAGTACAGAGCTTGTCGGGATCTCAGGATCTCTTTGGAGACTTTCTGGTACAAGGGGTGTATGAATGTCAGGTGGAGCTGGTTTGCTGGTGACCGATTGGGGGGATGGTGGTGCTTGTATTGGTTCACAGTCTACATCAGTTCCATCTGAGCTTTCATCATTTCGTGCACTATCCAGGATAAGAAAGTCTGCTTTGAGTTCCTCCCCATTCCCGTGCTTACAGGAACTACAATAATATTCTCGTTGTGCCTCAATTATCATCATGTCGGCCTCTTTAAGGTTCTCACAGGTATAATGGTACTAGGACTCGCACAAGTCACACGCCACACCATCATCGACTTTTTCTTTACATAAAGGACAATACCAGAGGGCATCAGCAATGCTGTCATCGCCATTCTTTTTATCCTCAGCAGGCTGTTTTCTACCAAGTGAAGACACCACAGGAGATTGTATGGCTTTTACAGTACTTTTCCTCCGGGCAGCACAAACTGTGGATTTTGGATTGTGTGTCATAGTGTCAAGTTGAGTTCTAACTGCAGTTTGTAGCATGTGGTCCAGTGATTCTACTATATTCAGCCTCATGATGCTTTCTATAATCTTTGTATGGTCTATCCTGAAAGTTTCTATATCTTTGCCATTGACCATCACCCTATTAGTTGTATGGTACAGGTTTATGGTGATTTTTTTCTGGCCACATCCTCTCTGTGTTCTCTGATGCACTTTAATTTGGCTTTCTACCACAGTATTCTCGGCATCCAAAATCGGCTTGAACAATACTATGAGATTACGATTCTCTGGGATGTTATCATAAAACCGAATAAACTCAGATCTATACAAACATTCCCATGGTCATATCATATATATAGTTTCGGCCCTTCTGTGTGAACGAGATTTTAATGTGGCCGACACACGACAATAATTTCTTTTCCAGGGCACGTTTCCTGTCCAGGATGTATCTCTATGTTCAGATTGCAGGGAGTTTATCTTACAGGGGGAACCATACTGACGTTTCTTATCCAGCCTTTTGCTTTTGCGAACAAGTTGATCCATTTTGTCTGAGTGTGGTGTGTATTAACAGATTTTCTATGATGACACTGTTAACGTGAAACTTGCTTTTGTAATGTAGCACAGTATAAAATAGAGGCTGTCTGATGAATTTATTGACAGTGGCTTGTATCCTTGAGTTTCAATGGTAGCTCCCTTTATAAACAGGAGATGGCTTATTCACTTTTCAGCAGCTAGATCTGGGAACACTTGCATAAATGGTAACTCAATGGTTCCATTAATTCAGAGTTTAATTAAAAATTTATAAATCAATTAAAACTATGTAATGTTAAATAAAAAATGTCCTCAGAAATGTCTCAACATTTATCCAGTCTTCAGGACTTTATTCTATAGATTTCAGTTCATAATAATTGTGCATATGAGCACCTGTATAGGTCCATGAATTCAGACGAATGGAAATGAAGATTTCAGGATTCAATGAAAAGTTGACAGCTCAATAAGAACTATAATACCTCTTAAAATTTTAAAACAATTAAAAGTTCACGAGTGGCAGGGGTACAGAAATAGTGTGTGCAGGCGAATGTTCATACATAAAAATTCCGATTAAAAAGTCTTTCTTTACTTAAAACACACCAGATAAGATACAGTTTATGTTTAGGATGATGACAGATGGATACCATTTCACATATACTTGGAAGAAGACCTCGAATTTACATTAGGGGGTGGGGTAAGTTCATTAAAAAAATAGTTGATATCTTATTGATGCCTTTAATAGATTGTCTTAGAAAATACTTATATTTGGTGGTCTGACTTAGTTATTCTTCCAGACAACAGGATCTCGTCTACTTTCCGTTTTCGGAATTTTACAAATTCAAGATGGCGCCCAAGACATCGATTGCACAACGCCTCCAAAATTTCTCGTATTTCCGCTCAAAATGTCGATTCTCGTCATGTTTAAACCTATTAAAAGCACATCAAAAACAGCCCAAACCACATCACAAACAAATAGAGAGTACGCTGACAGCGTCTTTTGAGGTCTTACAAATTATCATCATTCTTAACCCTAATTGTGGTTTTCCATATTTCTGCTTCAATGTTATATCCCCAGTTATAAAAAAAGTTTTTAGGGCTTTGACATTCCTAAATAGGATATCATTTATTATAATATTGAGATTAATTAACGTTGCTCTGCTGTGGTGCCAGTTTCGATGTTCTATTTTGATAGGAACATCGCTTTTTATTTATAATAGGGGTTACTTTGACGTTGATGAAAAATATTCAGTGAAATCTTAAAGTCAATTTTGGAGGGAAAAGGAACCGAACTATTGTCCTTTCGACATTTCTCGGAAAGACGTTTTTTGCTTGGCGTTTTATTTTAAATGAAAACATTTTGTTCTGATTGACCATGTCTTATCAGAAACCACACAAGTCTTATATATTTACAGTTAAATTAAATTTACGGCAAAAAATTTGTCTGACCTATGCAATTTCTATTTTAGTAAAGTGATTTTTTGGAGTTTTTGTCAAAGAAAATATCTTTTACTTTTCTTTGCTGAATTTAAATTATTGATGTTTTACAACAATATTGTGAAAATTTCAGAAAAATTGAATTTCACAATATTGTTGTAAAAAACATCAATAATTTAATTCAGCCCAAAGCAAAGCTACCCAAGCATATTTTCTTTGACAAAAACTCCAAAATCACTTTACTAAAATAGGAATTGCATAGGTCAAAATATTTTTGCAGTAAATTTAATTTCAACTGTAAATATATAAGACTTGTGTGGTTTCTGATAAGACATGGTCAAGTCAGAACAAAATGTCTTCTTTTGTGTAAAGCGCCAAGCAAAAACGCCTTTCTGAAAGATGTCGAAAGTACACATCAAGAAAACATATCTATATAATTTTGACCCCCTTAACCCCTACTTTTATATAGTAAACTCGGGTTTACAGGGGTATACATTATTTTTCTTATTTCTGCTCAAAAACATAGATTGTGGGTACTCATTAGAACTGCCTCACCGAGGCGGTTCTAACGAGTAGCAACAATCTATGTTTTGAGCAGAAATATGAAAAATATGAGTTTTTTTATTTCTGAAAATTTTCAGTTTTTGGAGGTGAAATTCAGAGAAAGCAGTCTGAGCTCATCTAAATCT
Organism: Anodontia alba; assembly: GCA_964016985.1. Taxonomy (NCBI): domain Eukaryota; kingdom Metazoa; phylum Mollusca; class Bivalvia; order Lucinida; family Lucinidae; genus Anodontia; species Anodontia alba. Next base: position 76,296,726 of record OZ024822.1, read on the forward strand.
ACGCTGTTAGCTCAGGCCTTTTTGTACGGCTGTTCACGATATCAAGTGTTCCTGATCTGATCTGGAGCGACTTTTGTGCAGTATGAATAAACAAATAAATATTAAAGACCATGAATGAATAAGGCTGGAAAATATTGAAAGCTACATTTAACAACAAATAATTAACTAGAAGGTGCAGTCGATGGTACGCCATCGCAAATCCCCACGTTCCGTGTTAATTTTGCTAGTAGCACGACGGACTGATGGACGGGCGAACTCGCTCTTGCACAAACTTACTATGAGGGGAAGTCATGCAGCATGTTTGGTTTAATTCCGCCCATGGTTTGGGAGGAGATAGCATGACGGACAGATGAAATGATGGACGCCGGACGGACGGACAAACAGGAAAGTAACGTTGCTCTCGCACAACCTTCCCATGAGGGGAAGTCACGTAGGAAGTTTATTTAAATTTCGCCCAATGGTTTAGGAGGAAGTAACATGATGGACAGACAAACGGACGCCAGACGGACTGAAAATAATGTTGTTTCTGCATGTCTTTACCATAACGGGAAGTCATGTAGCAAGTTTGGTGAAATTCCTCCCAGTGGTTTAGGAGATGGCATGATGGACAGATGGACGGACGCCAGACGGACTGAAAAATAATATTACTCTCGCACACCCTAACCATGAGAGGAAGTCACGTAGCAAGTTTGTTTAAATTCCACTTAGTGGTTTAGGAAGAGATAGCATGACGGATGGGCGAACGGACAGACCGACAAACGGAGGCGCCCACAATATTCCTCATCGTTTTTTTAAACAAGCGTGGGATAATAAATGTGAAGAAATAATATTTGAAGAAATGGAAAATTGAAGGTAAATGCAAAATGTATGATGCATAGGTATTAGTTCAGGTGCGTCGATCGATTTGTTTTCTTAATCATTAAAAGCATTCTTAATAACAGAATCACCGGTGGCAAGTCAAGTCAAGATTTTTAACGTAGCTGAGCAACAGAGTCACATAGGGGCTATACACCTCACCGGTGGTAATGATAGACAACTAAATATATTTGTTTGTTGGCTTGACCAAGTTTTGACACCAATAACCTTTTTTTTTTTCGCTGAAAACTGCAGTTTGACTGCGTAACGGCGACGCTTAACTGGCTTAATGGCGTAAGCTCAGATTGATCTCAACTGTCAAAACCTGTTGGGAGCTATATTATACCGAGGTATGTTTGTTAAATGAGTGTTTATTTGAAAAAAAAAAAGAAATATATATATATATATATATATATATATATATATATATATATATATATATATATATAATATATATATATAAGTAAAATATTACAATATTGAAGATTTTTTAATACTAAGATAAAGCAGGTTTTATAACTGATTTCAGGATAAAGGTAAGATTTTTAAAATCTGAAGATCGTCAGCACCGTTTTGGTGATAAGCATGCATGTTTAATTAACTAAATAGTACTTAAGCAAATCAAAGTCATATTTTCAAATTCTATGCACTTTTCTTTCTTTATTTCTGATATTGTTCTGGTATCAAGTTCGATAAATCTATTACGTTATAATGCTGCACAACGTGGGAAAAGGGCTTTTATGTCATATGCGAACAGCAACTGTCTAGATCGGCGTGCGGATCCGTGCAGTCGGATCCGGATATTCTCTGTTCGTTGACATCTACTACAGTATCCATTGATTCTATGCGGACAACGAAGGCCCAGATCAGCCTACACATTTACAAAGGCTGATCTGTGCCTGCTTAATTGACGCGAATTGCACAAGGGCATTTTTCATGCGTTGAGGATCAAATGTTGACTTTGATCAAGTAGATTTTCTTTATATTTCATCGCTTAAAAGTAACGGATAGGCAGTCAATATTATTTCTAGACAAAGTTTTCATAAAAAAAAATAATTAAAAAAAATACAAAAACAAACAAACAAACAAAAAAAACAGACAAAAAAAACAAAAAAAAAAAAAAAAACAAAAAAACTTGATGCTGCAGTGTATATGCAATCTATCTTTCTGGTCTAGTCGGTCTGATCTGCTCTAAAAGTTCTTAAACATGCCGCATTTTGCATTAATAGAAATTCTTTCTGGAGCAAGTCAGGAATATAAATTAACAGCACTAGCACAACAACAACTTAATAATAATAATAATAATAATAATAATAATAATAATAATAATAATAATAAATAGAATGCACGGTAGATGGCACGCCATCGCTAAATCCCCACGCTACTTGTTGTATCTAATAGCATGACGGACGGACAGACTCACTCTCGCACATCCTTACCATTACATAAAAGCGTGCGCATAATAATAATGTAGTAATAGTAGTATTATAGATTTCCCTTACATAAGACATTTAAGTTACTGCTGTTAACCGAATCTGTGTAGCAATATCTAGGGTAGATGGAGCTCTCAAGCCCTGGTCGGTAATCCATCTGGGAGTTGGCAACTCCAAACAAAAACCTGCATACCTAGATTTGCCTGTTCAGTTATGTAAAGTCTGCTTCGGCAGCTGGGGCGGAGGAAATCATTACTATGATTCAACGGCCCAAACGGCGATGCAGCAGCATGTTGTGGAGCATGGACAGCATGACAAGGCACAAGAGAAGTCATGGTCATCCACTGCATCCGGACTACGCTCCAGATGTCCTGACACTGTCTTACCTCTGAATCCAGCTAGGTCAGGACGAGAGATTGAGGTTGACTCTGCACACCTCTCCCTCACTATAATCCAATTCACTGTGCATATCATCTTAATCAGCAACACACATTCACAGCAAGCACACATATGCAATTCATTCATATACCCTGTGGCGATGGGCGAGCGGCGAAGCAGCAGGTGAGGAAACACTGGAAGCTGTAGTTGCGGACCTGCACACAGGCGGCTTGGTTCTATATGGTCGCTTTCCTTAGGAGCGAAGCAGTATGGGGTATTCGGCAGCCAAACTGAGCGACTGAGCAGACCTTTTTAGGGTCGCACTGCTCACCCCCGTAGTATGGGGAAGGGGCTAGAAAAGGTGCCCCTTAACAATTGTCCTGGCTGGTTCACCGCGATCAGCGGGAATCCCACAGCGATCGAAGAAGAAAAAAGAAGATGAAGGTGATACCTTTAACTATCGGCGCTTGTAATGTGCGCGCCCTTGTGGACAGTTCTGGTTCTGACAGACCTCAGCGAATAACAGCTCTTGTTGGTAGAGAACTTGACCGATACTAAGTCGAGATTGCAGCTCTGAGTGAGTCTCGCCTTGCAGAGGAAGGGCTTTTAAAAGAAGTTGGTGCTGGCTACACTTTCTTCTGGAGTGGACGCAAGAAAGAAGAGCGGCGTGAAGCAGGAGTAGGAATCGCCATCTAGTCACACCTCGTCAGCAAGCTCTCAGGACTTCCAAAAGGCATAAATGGCCGCCTGATGACGCTGAGACTTCCCTTATCTGACAAGAGGCATGCAACAATTGTAAGTGCCTATGCACCCACAATGACCAACCCAAATGAGGTTAAAGACAAGTTCTATGATGATCTGGATTCTGTAATTTCTGCAGCACCCGGACAGACATCCTCGGGGACTTCAATGCTAGAGTGGGCACAGACCACCAAAAAAGGTAAGAGAAAAGTCCAGGGAGTGCCACAATCACAAACCGCAGCCCTTCCCAGACCCCAAGAGGAAGAGGAAACCGACAAATCTAAACAAGCACAAACCGAACAAACGTACGAAAAGCACTGAGATTAGCTCTCTCTTCCCCAAGCGAGGTAATCGCAATACTAAAAGGACTGAAAAACACAAGAACAAAATGACACACGGAAAGACATACAACAAATCGCCTCGTAGAATAAACCACAAAGCAACAAAGACTAACACCGGGACCACCGCCTTAGAACGGTCGGTAGAGCAAACCACCGGGGGTGGTGGTGGTGGGGGGGGGGGGGGGTGGGGAGAGGGGGGGGGTGGGTAAAGCACTTTTACAGCTAGCTAACTTCACCCTGGGTCCCGATGCTACTCTTCATATAGAAATACATAAAAATTCGGTTCGCATAAAGGCTCCCAACTCAGCCAATGCATCAAAGCGAAAACATAAAAATCAAATTAATCACTATAATAAACAAAGACGAGTACTCATGGCTAATTCTACTGTAAGCCAGATTAATGAAAACCAATAGTTGAACCACTGCGGGCCAAGCCGAAGATATATCGTCAAGCCCCAACCCACTGGTTAAAGTTTTACGAAGAGGCCGTCATTGAGTCTGAGGCCCGAACCGCCGTCGTGCAATTAAAGAGTGAAGCATAGCCATCAACAATATAGCTATATTTTTCTAACAAGGCACTGTGTCTGCGATAAAATTTCGAAAACGCCTTACGAAGTTTAAAATAACGATAGCCCTGCCTGTTTGGCAGTAAGGGCTTTATTACGGTAGTTAAAGTCATTAAGATTTGCAGAAGCTCTGGCGAATCTTATAAGTTGAGATATGTATACCCCATATGAGGTACGCCGGGGGACATCGCCATCCAGAAAAGGGAAATTGACTATATCAAAATCAAAATCGTCCCGTTTATCATAAATTTTGGTGGAAACTGTACCATTAGATATACACAGATTCAAATCCAAAAAAAGTGCCTCGGTTTCGGAAGAATTTGCTCTATTTAATTGGAGTTCTGCAGGGTATATCCGGTCCACCATTTGGTCAAAGTAAATATTGTCAATATTTAATAAATCGTCAAGGTATCTTGAAGTTGAATTGAAAGCCTCTATAATGTCAGCCTGATTTTCACGTGAGAGAGACTTCATGAAATCTCTCTCATAACAAAAAAGAAACAAATCTGCAACGAGAGGAGCACAATTAGTTCCCATCGGAATACCAGTAGTTTGTCTATAAAGTTTAGTTCCAAATCTAATAAAAATGTTATCCAAAAGATAAACAAGGGCATCGCAGACTTTTTGACACGACCATAAATTGTGATTATTATACACATCAGAAGTGAAAAAAGCACATTCTTCGTTGCAAGCCAAATATTGGGTATTCTCCCGAATAAACGTTCGGTTAATTAAATCAATAAGTTTATCTTTTATAAGATGATGAGGTAACGTAGTATACAGTGTAGAAAAATCATATGTAGACAATTTAGAAGCCTGAAAGTTTTTAGATTTAAATTTATTGAGAACATCATTAGAATTTTTAATTGACCAAAAATAGTTAATTCCATCCCTTTCGTAAACAGTATCATAGTATCTAATCCAATGTTTTTTAACAGCAGTAAGACATGAAGTTAGCAGTTTGGACAAAACAGTAGTCGTACAAGAACTAGAATTAGCAATGAAACGTGCTTTATAAGGTCGTTTATGAAGTTTCGGTAACCAATATAACGTAGGAAGTCTGTCTTGCTTTTCTTTAATACTCACAAACCTGGGAAGGAGTGATTGGATCTGAAGGTGTAGGGAAGTGCAACAGCAACGGACTCCTCCTTTTAAGGAAGTGTGCAGAGCATGAATTACTGACCACCAACACAGTCTTCCGTCTACCAACTCGCAGAAAGACATCATGGATGCACCCTCGCTCCAAACACTGGCATCTCAATGACTATGCCATAGTGCGAAGGAAGGACAAACAGGATGTCATAGTGACAAAGACTATGTGTGGTGCAGACTGTTGGACAGATCACAGGCTTGTTTTCAGCAAACTCAACCTGCGCATTTAGCCTGTACGACGATCACAAGACAAGAAGGTGCCAAAGAAATTGGATGTCTCCAAACTGAAACAAGACAACAAGAGGCAAGTATTCGTCAATGATCTCTGCAGCCGTTTAGATGCACTGGAACACAGTTCAGAAGATGTAGATGAAAGCTGGATAGTCTTCAGAGACACTGTTCATTCTTCAGCAATGGATTCTCTAGGACCAGTATCTCGCAATCACCAAGATTGGTTTGATGATAATGACAAAGAAATCCAGGAACCCCTTGAAAAGAAACACCAAAAACACAAGGCTTACCTCAGAAATACCAGCTCAGTATCTAGTAAGACAGCCTATTCAAACATATGCAAGACAGTACAGATCAGGCTCAGAGACATGCAAGACTCCTGGCTAAGCAAAAAGGCTGATGAAATCCAGTCCTTTGCAGACAGAAAGGATATGAAGAAGTTCTTTGACGCACTCAAGACAATATGGTCCCCAGAGCTCGATCAGGAACCACCCCACTCCTTAGTGCAGATGGAACTAGTCTTCTAACTGACAAAGAAGCTATCTTGAAAAGATGGGCTGAACAATTTGATGGTGTCCTTAATCAACCATCATCCATCAATGATGAAGCTATCAACAGACTACCACAGGTGGAATGTAATCCGCTGCTTGATGAGCTCCCAACCGTCTCTGAAACAGTGAAAGCAATAAAACTCCTGTCATCTGGCAAGGCTCCAGGATCAGATGCAATACCTACAGAGATCTACAAAGCAGGAGGTCCTCCAGTTGCAGAGAAACTGACAGAGTTATTTCACATTATGTGGAGAAAGAAGCCATCCCTCAAGAATTGAAGGATGCAACAATTATCCACCTATTCAAAAGGAAAGGGAATCCTCAAGTCTATGACAATCATCGAGGCATCTCTTTATTGTCAATTGCTGGGAAGATCCTTGCTAGGGTCCTACTGAATCGATTGAATGAACATCTTGAATAGTCAGGGCTTCTACCAGAAAGCCAGTGTGGATTCAGGAAAGACAGAGGAACAATAGACATGATCTTTACAGTACGACAGCTTCAAGAAAAATGCCAGGAACAGAATGTGGACCTCTACAGGACCTTTGTCGACCTTACTAAAGCATTTGACACACATTCGTGAGGGACTTTGGAAAATTATGGCAAAGTTTGGCTGTCCTGCCAAATTCATAGCAGTGGTACGGCAGTTTCATGATGGTATGCTTGCAGGGGTCCAGAATGATGGAGAGCTTTCTGATCCATTCCCTGTGACAAATGGAGCTAAGCAAGGCTGTGTTCTAGCTTCAACACTGTTCAACATGATGTTTTCTGGCATGCTTACAGATGCTTTCCAGGATGGTGACAATGGTATACCTATGAGGTATCGCTTTGATAGGAAACTTTTCAACCTAAGAAGGTTGCAAGCTAAATCCAAGGTGCAGACAGAGGTGCTAGACGAGTTCCTCTTTGCTGATGACATGGCAAAGGGTGCTCCAACAGTAGAGAAAATGCAAAAAAAAAAGGTGTGGATCAAGTATCTCATTCATTTGACAGCTATACGATCTCACAATCAGCATTAAAAACGACTGAGGTAGTATATTAGCCAGCACTTGGAAAGCCTTACAAGGAGCCTAATATCGCAGTGAAAGGTCAACGACTGCAAGTGGTAGACAAGTTCATCTACCTTGGAAGCACATTGTCTAGAGTTGTGCACATTGATGATGAAGTCAATGCTAGGATTGCAAAAGCTAGTGCAGCATTTGGCCGGCTACGTGAAAGTATTTGGGACCGAAGTGGAATCAGACTTGACACAAAGCTGAAAGTATACAGATCGGTGGTGCTGCCAGCACTATATATTCATGCGAAACTTGGACAGTTTACCAACGGCATGCCACAAGACTGAACCACTTCCATACAAGCTGTCTTAGAAAACTTCTAAAGATCAAATGGCAAGACAGGATTCAAGACACAGAAGTCCTGAAACGGGCAGGGATGCAGAGTGTACATACTCTTCTGAAATTGGCACAGTTAAGATGGACAGGCCCTGTTACCAGAATGCCTGATGAACGTTTGCCAAAGAAAATCCTCTATGGAGAACTACAAGTTGGAAAACGCTCCCATGGTGGTCAGAAGAAGCGATACAAGGACACCCTCAAAGCATCCCTTAAAGATTTCAACATACCAACTGAGTCGTGGGAACAGATTGCACAGGATCGAACAAAGTGGCGAGGCCTCATAAGAAGGGGAGCTGGTGAATACGAAGCAAAAAGAATCATCGAAGCCGAGCAGAAATATGCACAGCTGAAAGCCAGAGCTAAGGCATCACCAACAGAGCTTTCTTCCTCAGACCTCTCTTGTTCTATCTGCAACAGGCAGCTTAGAGCTAAGATTGGTCTCATCAGCCATCTTAGAACACACAAATAATAACACATCACACAGTTGATTAGGATTGGCCATAGTCAGTAATGTGCAGACGAACTATGATAGATTTCCCTTAGTAGCAAGTCGGTATAATAATGGCAATAACAGCAACACCAACACAAACAACAAAAACATCATATACAAATACATAATACATGTTGCATATGCGTTGTCCATTCCTACGTATATTCGGTTCTGTTCACTGTGTTTGACATTTCGGTTAACTGGTTTCCTGTGTTCTATAGAATATGCGAAGTATTGAGCTATAGTGTGAGGGAACCAGTCAAACATTTCGGCTAACATTCGGTTTACATCTAGTCGTTTCGGCTACTTTATTGTCAACAAGAAAATGAAAACAAAATACATGTAGTCGTATGACTAACAGAATCTGAGAAGAAAAGAAGTGTCATAACATTCTCTGCTGTGTTCATTGCACAGTCTTTGTTTTCTGAAAGTGTTTACTAGGTATATTTTTATTCGATCGACTTAATTTATTCCTAGAATACGCGTATTGATAATCTAGTTTCGAATATGCCTTAATTTCGGACGTCATGCACTACATCAGAATCGGAATATTTTACTGGTGATACATTAGTTTATAGACATTAATTCACCAGGGCCAACGATTGCAAATATTAGTCTAGGTCTCACAAGTGATGTGAATATAGCATCCAGGTTCTCAGAACTGTCAGCAAAGGAGATTATGCCTCGATCCATGCCTTGTCCTGGCCAACTGGCCGCAAGGGTCGATATTCGTTGCCTGGTATGAGCACATGACAATGGGCAGGGTCTTGGGGATCAACAAGGCCAACACAGACGACAAAGCAATCTGGGAGAGGGCCGTAGAGTGGGCCGCGGCTGACTTCGGGTTGCGGGCCTGTCCAGTCTTTGGGGATGACATCCTGGGAGCCAGCGAGGAGGGCATAGAGCTGGTCCCCCTCAGATGCTACACCAAGGGCTCCGACCTGGGCACAATCTTGGCGGCCAGCAAGAGACTGACCCAGCTGCATCCGAACTGCCCCAACCAGCGATCTTCTTGCCGCCCTTGGCTACGGTCTCCAGGGTTTGGAGGGCCAACAAGTGCCACACAGTCTCGGCCTTCCACCTCCATGAGGTCCATGAGGACTGCACAATCTCCAAGCTCTCAACCAGGAACCACGAAAAGTGTCTCCAAGAGATCCGGTACGCGGTGAGCGCCGAGGAGTGGCAGCGGCATGCTTGGGCTCAACTAGAGGCAGAGCAGCAACACCAGGAAGAACAACAACGCAGCCACGCTGAAGAACTCGAACGCCTCGCCCAGGTGGTGGCCGCAAAACAGAGATAGGTGGCGTTGTCACTGGAGACGCGGGCTGAAGTTGAAGACGCTCTTGGCACCCACACATCGGACAAGGTCGCGGACCTAGACAGACCACGTAGGTGGATTGTGCTGGGATACCGCCGGACCACGAAAACTCCTTCGGCGGACTGCTAAGCAACAGGCTCTACCAGCTAATCCTGCGTAGTCTTGCGAGACTGCCTCCTGGAGGTTGTCTGGGCGACGTGGGGACTCTTACAGGTGACACTTTTTAGGGGATTAGATAAGAAATTGTTGAAAGATTGTAAATGTCGAAAAACTTCCTATGTTGTTATTTGAAATTTATTTCTATTTTTTTTTTTTTCAGGAACAGTGTCCTTATCCTGCTGACTAAAGCCACTAACCATGCCGAAACTGAAGTTATTCAATTGTCATTTAAATATGTCTAGTGATGACTTTGTTTTCATTGGATCACTAGATCTCTTCTTCAGAATAATTGGGTAGGTTAGTCTTTAACATGTGCTGGGTAACACCAGTAGATGACAGGTGTGAAATATTTTGTTTTGCCACCCCCACTCTACCCCATTTGCTTCAGCTCTGAGAAGTGGAGTAGACATATATTTGCCATGCCAGTAATACTTTAACTAAGGAACCTGTTGGTGAAAGTTTTTAGTATTAATACTGAATTCAGTATTTAGAAGATTTTTTGTTGTATATTAAGTTTAAGGAGAAGGTAATATTCAGTATTTTAGAGTTAAGTTCAGAAGGTTCTGTGTAGCCAGGATGAGTGGATGAGGCTAAGTGCCTTCTGTACTTACAGAAGGTAGGGGATGAGGGTATGTTAGTAGTTCTTTTGTTTATGCACTGTCATTTGCTTTTTCCCTTGTCCGCCTGTGTTCTCTCATTCTTTCCTTGCATCTACCACAGGTCCAAAATAAGAGTGGGTATAAGTTAGGTAAATAATTTTTTATTACTTGACGTAAACATATGTTGTGGGTACTCATTTGAAGCACCTAATCAAGGCACTTCAAGTGAGTACCCACAACATATGTTTACATCAAGAAATAAGAAAAATACAATGTATAGATAAGTTTTGGTTGAAAAAAAAAAAAAAAAACACTGGAAAAAACGCCTTATCAAGAGCTATGATCTACTAACTCTTCTGCCCTTTCTCTGGGAAACAACTCAAAATGACCTACAAGAGTTGATATTGTTAAACAAGAACTCAGTCAAAGTAAAAAAAAAAAAAAGTCAAAAGGTTATGGTCCTCTTCGTGATGGCAACAAGTTGAATTATCAAATGATATTTGCCAAAATTTCATGTAGTTATCGGTAGAGACCTGGGAAATTATCATGACTTTGTACTGACTAACTGTTATGTATAGGAAGCATATTTATACCAAGTATTATACAGTAGTCACTAAAAGATACGCATGGTAGGCCATTTGATTATATAACTTAACTTTAGATGAGAGGGCATAGCTACAGATAAGAGGGGGTATCCACATAATATTTTTCTTATTTCTCGACGAAAACATATGTTGTGGGTACTCATTAGAAGTGCCTCACTGAGGCACTTCTAATGAGTACCACAACATATGTTTTTGTCGAGAAATAAGAAAGATATCAGCATTTTTCAGATGAAAAAAGCGCCTTATCAGTTGCTATGAGAGGGTAATTTCAGTTATTTTCTTTTCTCCATGAAAAAATATGTTGTGGGTACTCATTAGATGTGCCTTAGTGTAGAAATGCATGAGGCACTTCTAATGAGTACCCACAACTTGTGTTTTCATGGAGAAATGAGAAAATTATCATCATTTTTGATTGAAAAACAAACCTTATCTGGAGATATGGAAAAAAATGAATTCCAGCATTTCAGAGCAATATGAGATACAGCTTAAAAAGGATACCTGTATTAATTGAGTTACAATGGCTGTACATGTTGGAGGGTGAGTTCCTTAATCCATTTATGTCGTGGACTCTTCTACCACAATTATTTGGACCAGTCTGTTTCCAATAGCAGGGTGTCTGGTTAATTTTTATTGTCACAACTGCTTTAGCAAGCATGCAGGAGCAACAAAGGGTCACTTTTGGCATCAACGATGTTATGTCTGTGCATTTAGCTCTGATTCTCAAACACCTGGGCCCAGTTGTTCAAAGCTAACGACATCATTAGTTAACGATTCGTTAAAATTTACATTGAGTAATACGCAAATATGCTGAAATTTTTTGCTGAAAAAATGTGAGTAGCTTTTGCAGTGCAAAAGCTACTCACATTTTTTCAGCAAAAAATATCAGATTATTGTGTATTGAATCCGCTAAAAGAGTTAACAAAATGACCCTTAACGAGCTTGTTAAGCTATCGATGCTTTGAACAACCGGGCTCTGGCTTCTGTGCTAATGAAACTTCATACACTGCCATCCACTGCTACTGACCTTGACCCACTTTTCATGCCTGGCTGAACAGTGTTTAGTCTGTGCATTTAGCTCCATGTCTCAAACACTGAGGCTTCTAGACTAATGAAACTTCATACACACATCTGCCATGATGCACCCTACCCTCTACCATTGACCAGTACTGACTTGTCCTACATGTACTTTTCACACATAGCTGAACAATGTTTAATCTGTGCGTTAAGCTATGTAGCAGTCACAACATAGCCATTCAGCAATTTTTGTTCTTATTATGTTATTACTATGTTTTAGAGAAGTTCTTGTATTTAATGCAAACAATGTAGACCCTGATCAGATGCTGCATTCTGCAGCATCAGATCTGGGTCTGCAATGTTTGCCACTGAACCTTTTGGGATCTCCAGACTAAAGTTAAATTGATTCCACCATGGAAAATTATACTTGAATGATAGCTCAACATAAGATAGCAACACACACAGAGCAAAACACCCCCCCCCCCCACACACACACACGCACACACTTATTGTGCAAGTGTCAGTTGGGTAATCTCAAAGTCTGTCGGCTACAACTACATATATTTTATTTCAGACTTATTGTAACAGTATATGAGTTTGGCAAGATCAAAGACGATCTAGAATGTGATAGAAACCATCTTATTAGAACATACCTGATTGGTCTTATGGTGCTGTTTGTCCTTTGTGTGGTACTCAACTTCATTATAGTACACTATAGCATGAAGGGAACCATCATAAATGATGCACCTAGGAAACAGGTACCACAGCTGCTGCATGTGAGAGGTGCTATTATGATGCTTGAATGGATTTGGAATATTATTGGTAAATACATGTACTTAGATTAACCATATCATCTCTAAGTTTGTGAAGTGGACTCTTCCATTCCTGAATTTGGACTTGTCCACTGATGCAAATAGGAGAAATAAGGAGATTTATCCCAGAATTATCACTAAATACTCCTCCTTAAGAATTCTTCTGCACCTAATAAGGGCACACTTTAAAGTAGGATCAGCAAACGGACTTCATGAGGGGCATATTTGATGATGCTTATGGGATATTTTTTTTTTTTTTTTTTTTTTCACAAATGCATATATTGTGGGTGCTCATTTGCATGGCCTTGACTTGTCGAGGCAATTTTCAAATGTGTACCAACATATGCTTTTATAAAAAGTATAGATAAAAGTACTTGGGTTGTAATCTGAAGATTACAAAATTGCTTGACTATGTGCATATTGGTGTATGTGCGGTAATTAGGTCAAATACGGTAAATTAACTTCTCATTATCATGATGAAACACAGATGATGGATGAAACTGAAAGTAAGTAAAAAAGAAAACCTAGTGAAACCATGGCGAGTCTGATCACAGACAAGTAAGGTCAGGAATAAGCTATCTATAAAAGTTTCAGGATTGAGCAATTATTGATTCTGGGGCCCGATGAACAGTCAACATTATTTGGTGGAGATTGATCATGAAATATTTTCTACGGTCATTCTCCTTCTGCTGATTTAAGAGGGGTAGTTGTCAGTTTCTGGCCAAAGAATGTGCACAATGCTGGTTGACCACTTAGACAACTAAGCCTGCCCAGTAGAAGTGTGGTTAGGTAAACTGACCTCACTCGACATAACCCCATTGGATTGACTGGGCCGTAAAACCTCAACATAAAAAGATAAGAAGAAAAAAAATCAACTACCATAAAGGAAAACTCTTAACCCTTCTGTTGCTGAACAGGACATGCCCTGTCTTAGCAAACAGTGTAGATCCAGATCAGTTGGCTTCTGAAGAAGCCAACTGATTTGGATCTGCACTGTTTGTCATTAAATATGTGAATTTCTGTCAAAAACCCAGATCAAGTAATCTGATTGGCTGGAAATCAGAAGTGGGCATGACATTTTAATTTATTCAGCAAGGCAAGGGTTAAGGACTGCAAGGATGATTTGAGCCACAATGTCAGAAAATGTGCACCCAATGAAGATTCAGATCAGCCTGTGCATTTGCACTGTCTGTTCAGAATTTTCAGTAGGTGCTGTTTTTTTCATGCAGACATCAAAGACTCTGATCGGGCTGTGCAGATGCGCAGGCTGAATTGAGTCTCCATTGGGCGCACATGTCAGCAGGTACATTTTTGACATTTCAACTCATTTAAATAACATTATTAACCCTTGTCATGCTGAATAAATTAAGATGCCACGCCCACTTCTAATTGTCAGCCAATCAGCTTACTTGATCCAGGTTTGTAGATACCAGTTCACATACTGAATGACAAACAGTGCAGCCAGATCAGTTGGCTTCCAGAAGCCAACTGATCTGGATCTACACTGTTTGAAAAGGCAGAGTATATCCAGGCTCAGCAGGACTAGGGATAAGGAAATGAATTAAATTGCAAAGAGTTTTTGATATTATACCTGCAGTTTTGTCCAAAAACAGTAAAAATGTACACCTGTTTACTCTGTTACATGTAATTTTGCCCTGACTTCCATTTGTAGGTGCTATATGGGTGTCTAAGTTGTTGTCTGTGTGTGATGAGAGCGTGTTCTGGCTGGCAAGCCTGTCCCTGTCTGGAGGTTGGTTAACAGGAATAGTTCAAGTTATACTCATCTATACCTACTTTGTTTTTCAAAAAGGAGATCATCAGTCTGTGATTACTAAACATGATTGGGAGAAGAGGTGAGTATTCAACAAATATTTGAGCCAGCGCACAACAAAACCTACAATAAGACATGCAACCAAGGAAGACTCAAATCAGCTTGCTCATCCATACAGTCTGATCAGAGCCTTCGCTGATCACTTATGCCTTTTACATCCACCGGGCTATTCAAAGAGGGATAAACGAGAACCCTTACTGGGTGGATGCACAGGCTGATTTGAGTTTTTGCTGGTCAATCAGGTCTTATTGTAGGTTTTGTCATGCACTGAATCATTTGTTGTAGGACACAGGGTACTTGTTAGCAGCATCTCTGCAAGCTGCTTTTAATGAGTACCCACAACATACGTTTCCGTAGAAAATTAATGAAAATACCAGTAATTTCGGCTCAAAAAACATAGCTCAAGATACAACGCTTTCTTCAACTGTAAAAGTAATAATATTTTAATTATTTCTCCACAAAAATATATGTTGTGGTACTCATTAGAAGTGCCTCGCTGAGGAGCTTTCAATGAGTACCAACAACATATCTTTTTGTGGAGAAATAAGAAAAATATTATGTGGCTACCCCAGGGATCAATTTTAGCACTTGCTAACTTGCTAAATGCTGGTTAATTTCCTCAAAAAGCAAGCTGCAATTTCCTTCACTTGCTAATTCTAGCAAGTTGGAAAGATTCTCTTTAACTGGCAGAACCTTAGGCTTTGTTGCTGAAGTTTTGCAATTTCTTTTCCAAAAGCAATGATGATATATTTCTTATTTTCCCAGAAAACAGGTCTTGACATTACATGCAAATTGTCTCCAGAGGAGACAATTTGCATGTAATGTCAAAACCTGTTTTCTGGGAAAAATATTCTAAAATGCCTGCTGAAATTTTTACCCAGAGTGCTAAGGTTTAAAGCCACATTTAACAGTGCTTATAAGTGTGAAAAAGCAAGTTGGCTGAAAGGTTTAGCAAGTAAAAAATAATGCCACTTGCTAATTTTAGCAAGCTGTCAAAAAAGTTAAATTTGAACCCTGATACCCTCATTTATTGGAGCTATGAAATAGTGCCTGTATATCTAGTACTATGAAAATTATCAGGCCATATTTTTCTTTTAGAGAATTTGACCCCCATCTTCCTGACTAATACTATATCAGTCCTGTTAGTGGGGCATAACATTTCCATATGTTTCTTATGACTGAGACCAGAGATGCCAATAGAATGTTGCTCCATTATGCAATTAGCAAAGTAATACTGATAAGAATGTTAACTAGAACCCCCCACTGTAAAAATTCTTAAATATTAATCACAATGAAGTAGCTCAAAACCGAATCCAAAATCTGCATTGGCATAAAAAGTTAATCAAATTACAAGATTTAAACAGTTTTCTAGGTTAAAAATTAAAAGATTAAATATGCACTTGCAAAAGCTACTCACATTTGTTCAGCAAAAATACTATGAATTAGATAATGTAATTACTAAAGCAGTTAACATTTTGATCATTAACGAGCTCATTAAGCTTGCTTTGAGCAACTGGGCCCAGAACTCCAGAAAAGAAAGAGAAATATTTGGATAAATACTACATGTTTTCATGGAGAAATAAGAAAAGAAAAAGCAGTTTATGGTCGGAAAAAGTTTCTTATCTGGAGCTGTGATCAAGATAAATAAAATAATTTTTTTGTTTCTCCATGAAAAAATATGTTGCGGGAACTCATTCAAAGCAATTCAATAAGGCACATGAGTACATAGTTGTCAGTTTCCTGGGCAGGCTTTGTCCTCTAAGTGGTTAACCAGTATTTGTGCACATTCTTTCACCAGAAACTGACAACTTCCCTTCTTGAATCAGCAGAAGGGAGAGAATGAATGCAGAAAATATTTGATGATCAATTTCCACGCAAGAATGAAGCCAACCTGGTGGAGTTCAAACATGCAACCTCCTGATCACAAAACTATTGCGTCATGTAAATGATTTCAAACAGTATTGTTATCCTTCTTTATTAGACCACCATGAGAAATATGTGTGCAATACATATCTTATTTACCCTAAGTATGCTGGCCTTGATGGCTCTGTTGGATGCGCGTCTGACTGGTGATAGGTCAGGCAAAGCTGTTTCATGGAGACTGATCTTGAAATATTTTCTAAGGTCATTTCTCCCTTCTGCTGATTCAAGAAAGGTAGTTGTCATTTTCTGGTGAAAGACTGTGAACAATACAGGTTAACCACTTCGATGACAAAGCCTGCCCAGAAAAAGTGTGGTTAGGTAAATTGACCATGCTCGACATGACCCCACTGGGTTGACTGGGCCATAAAACCTCAACACCAACAACCCACATAGCGAACAAGAAAATGACACTACTTTTTGTTTGAAAAGATTGCCTTATCTGGAGCTGTGAAAGATTTGTTATTTTAGGTGGCAGAACATTTGTTGCTGTTTGAGTGGAGAAGAAACTAAGCATGTCTTTTCAACTTTGGCTAATCTCTGTGTGGATTTCTTTAAGGTTAGAGTTTTCGGTTGTGCTATTATTTTGTGCTGTTCAGTTTGTTATATTGCCATCATATCTCCAGATAAGGTTTTTTTTCAGCCAAAAAGTGTTGATATTGTTCTTATTTCTCAATGAAAACATAAATTGTGGGTTCTCTTTAGAAGTGCCTCACTGAGGCACTTCTAATGAGTACCCAAACATATGTTGTCATGGAGAAATAAGAAAAATACATGTATTTATCTGGATACTATTATCTGGAGCAATATGCCATTATTGATAAAAGATAGGTATATGTCTAGGACAGGAAGGAGGAATAGGAATTTTAAATCTCACTTTTGTCCATCTTTCAGCTTGTCCTTCCATCATTCTGTTCATAAAGATTTTGTTCTGTATTGCATCTTTTTTGCTACAATGTCCTCAGTTGAAGCTTCTTAGGATAGTCTCTTAAGATTTGTGACAGGCTTCAAAGTGTAGTCATTAATGTTATCTGACTGCAGATCCAGGGGTCGCAGTTCAAATCCCAACTTGGCAGCATATCTTTCTTACAGTTTCAGTTGTGAAATCATTTCAATAGTCATTCTCCCCCTTCCACTGATTTAAGAAGGGCAGTTGTTAGTTACTGGCAAAAGTATATGCACAAGTACTGCTTAGAGGACTAAGCCTGCCCAGGAAAAAGTGTGAGTAATTTAACTGACTGGCTCAAATGAGGGTTGTAAAACTCAAATTCAGATCTCAAGATTTGTGACATTAGCCAGGTCTCACGGTTAATCTCCATGTTGCATACCCTTGGTAATTGAATGTTATCCTTTATCATCATAACCAATTCAGAATTAGATCCAAGTGCTTACATGGACTGTTTAAAGTATAGTCAAACCTGTGTTAAGCAAGCACCTATTAGAAAGCCAAAAATTGGTTGCTTAAGACAGGTACTTGCTTAATACAGGTAGATTGCAGTTCTCTTTGCCTCTAATGGGATCTGAAATAGTGGCCTTTAAAGACAAGTGATTGCTTAATACAGGGGGCCTTTAAGACAGGTGGGACTGTACTGTTTCTTCCCATAGATTAAAGTGACTTAGAATGGCCTAATACAACAAAAGCTATGACAGTAGATGGTTTTAAGGCCTGGGTCCAGTTGTTCAAAGCTAACGACGTCATTAGTTAACGAGTCGTTAAAATTTACATCGAGTGATACGCAAATATGCCGAAATTTTTTGCTGAAAAAATGTGAGTAGCTTTTGCAATGCAAAAGCTACTCACATTTTTTCAGCAAAAAATTTCAGAATACTGTATATTGAATCCACTAAAACAATTAATGAAATGACCCTTAATGAGCTCGTTAAGCTAACAACGCTTTGAACAACTGGGCCCTGTATTTAAAACTTTTGTTTTGGGTAGGGGCATGCATGCTGTGCATGGCATCTGATCACAGTCTACACTATTTGACAATCTGCCAGCAGCATTTAGACATGGAAACAAGCAGTAAAAAGGATGTGTCAGAGTTGTAGGACAATTATGGTAAAGAGTTAGGGTGTTGTATACTTCGGGCGTTTTGATTGATTGTTTGAGTTGAGGTTTTGTTGCCCAGTCAACCCATTAGGGTCATGTTGAGTGTGGTCATTCTCTCCCTTCTACTGATCCAAGAAGGGCAGTTGTCAGTTTCTAGCAAAAGAATGTGCACAAATACTGGTTAACTGCTTAGAGGACAAAGCCTGCCCAGGAAAAGTGTGGTTAGGTAAGCTGACCAGTTTGACATGACCCTAATGGGTTGACTGGGCTGTAAAACTTCAACTCATTCATAAAAAAAGAGTAAGGGTGTTGTATATTAAGGGTAAATAAGATATCTATTGCACACATATTTATCATGGTGGTCTAATAAAGAAGAATAATAATACTGTTTGAAATCATTTGCATGACTTCAGGGGACTAGAAACTTTCAGTAACTTTTTCACCATTTTCTACAAGGGAGACAACTTTTGTGACTTACTGTTGCTCTTTCGCACACCACTCCCCTTCTGACAGGGATCTACTTTAAAAGGAAAGAATTTAATTCTTTCCTTTTAGAGTAGACCCCTTTTCAGAAGGGAGACAAAACAGTTTGATAGAGTTGCCTCCCCTGAAAGTATATCCATTCCCTCAAAATTTCAGAAGGAAGATTTGGTTCCCAGCGATGTTATGGCAGGCTTGATGCTGGTTTATAGGAAACAGAAACAGAAACGTCATCGTTTAGATGTTGTGGATTCTGGGATAGCTCAAGATCTAAGGTTTGTAGCAGACTGTATTTTAAATATTTAACCTTTAGTCTGCTTTACCTTTACCTACTCTTTTGAACTAGGGGCCAGGGGCAGTTGAATTTGGAAAATGTACCATGAATTTACAAAATTGAAAAAAAAATGGATTGAAAGAAATAAAATATGTTTTTATTTCAAATCAGTTAAAAGCATAATTCAGTCTGTGTTTTTCAGTGTTGTCAATGATTTGAACTTGAGAGATTACTTAGCAATTAATAAACTAATAAATAATGATGATGCTAATTTTACTCTAATAACAAAGGAGAAAATGGGAATTTTCTATAGATTTTTGGACTTTTTGTTCCTAAACTGGGAAAAGTTGGGACCAATTTCCAGCCCCAAATTTAGGCTAGGAAAGTCCCTGACAAGAGAACTTAGGAAGTATTTGATATTTGTGAGATATGTAGAGCTGAAGAATAGATATCCTGAGTAACTTTTGAAAAAATCAGTTTAATTTTATGAGGCTTAAGCCCCTTTTCAGGTTTGTTATTTAGAAAGTATGGCTTGGCGTTCAATCAAATTGTCTCATCTGGAGATACAGTGTATTTTGAATGAAATCTCAAACCCTAATTTATCAAGCCCTATAAGCTGAGAAAAATAAAAAAAAATAAAATAAAAAAAAAAAAAAAGATACGAGCCAGCACATGACAAAACCTACAACAAAACTTGTGCAACCAGCAAAGACTTAGATCAACACGCACATCCGTGCAGTCTGACCATCTTCAAAGATTGCATGTGCGTTCTACAGCCTCCAGGCAATCCAAAGAACGAGAACTCTTGCCATTCCGGGCTGATCTGATCCTTTGCTGGTCACACAGGTCTTATTGTAGGTTTTGTCGTGCACTCGCTCATATTAATAATTTGTCACCTGCCAATTTAGCCTACAGAGAACTTGAGGTTAAATGAAAAATCAGAAAGAAGATTTGCACTGTTTGCATATGAGCCAGCGCATGACAAAACCTACAACAAGACCTGTGTAACCAGCAAAGACTCAGATCAGCCTATACATACCGGTATTCCCAGTATGGCAAGGGTTCTCATTTATCCCTCTGGATAGCCTGGAGGCTGTAGAAGTCACATGCATTCATCAAATACTCTGATTAGACTGCGCAGATGCAGGGCCAGATCTGAGTCTTCAAAGGTCATACAAGTTTTATTGTAGGTTTTGTTGGCTCTGGCTCATTCTTCATTTTGTCACAAATCGAGGGTTGAGCGCAAGACTATAGTAACTCAAACATATTTTTGAAACCCTTGTTTAGGGACAACTTGGACCCCTTTGTAAACAATGCAAATTTAGGTGCCATTGCTCATACGAGCAATGGCACCTAAATTTTCATTGTTTACAGAAAGAAATGTTGTAATCTTCATAACGCCTTCATGGTGAGGAGATTAGGTTTGGGGGAAAAACAACCATCTGACTTACGACAGTCTTGCGCTCAACCCTCGAAATGTTGATGTACAAAATTTTAAGTCAGTTATTCTAGTGTTGCATGCTGTGAACATTAAAATTATGCTTGAAAAATGTAAGATTAATTTTAAACATAGTTAAAGCTCTTGGTGTTAATGAATAATTATAGCTTTAGATCCATCTTTAATAGTAAGGAACTACATGTATATAGGAAGTATACTTGATTCATTCCTTGAAGCATTCGGAAGATCAAGGCCCACTTGTTCAAAACTAACGATGACGTTAGTTAACGTATTGTTAAAACTTTGATCAGTAAATTTGGCATATACACTAATATTTTTTGCTGAAAAAAATGTGAGTAGCTTTTGCAAAAGCTACTCACATTTTTTCAGCAAAAATACCTGTGAATTAGATGTTGTACTTACTAGTACAGTTAACATTTTGACCACTAACAAGCTTTTTAAGCTAACAATGCTTTGAAAAACTGGGCCTAGTGGTTAGCACTCCTGATTTTGGGTCACAAGGTCTCAAGTTCAAATCCTGGTAGAGGCAGAATTCAGCTCACGACTGTATGGCATTTCTTTGCACAGAGCCTTTCATTATCATTACTTCTTCATCACTAGATGCTTTAAATATATGAAAACGTTTCATTGGCATCATTAGAATCACCTTTGTGAGACAGATTAACTCATTGTAGTCGGGAGACGCCTAAACGGGTAATTGGCAAACAGTGCAGACCCAGATCAGATGCCGCAGAACGCGGCATCTGATAAGGGTCCCCACTGTTTGCGAATAGTTTAGCCATTTTTCTATAGGAATATCTAAATCTCATAGCCAAACGTACCTAAAATTGAAATTGGACTCTTCCAATATATAGTGGGGGAGATTCTATTCAGTATACAATGGGTTAATTTGTACCAGCTGCTTGTGTTTTCATGGAGATGAAAAAAGTATTTGAGCCAGCGCAGAACATAATCTACGATAAGACTTGTGTGAACAGTGAAGACTCAGATCAGCCTGCACATCTATACAGTCTGATCAGAGTCTTTGCTGGTTGCATGTGCTTTCTATACCCTCTGGGATATCGAAAGAGGGATAAACAAGAATCCTTGCCATACTATGTGGATATACATGTGGATATACATGTACATGCTGATCTGAGCCTTTGCTGATCACACAGGTCTTATTGTAGGTTTTGTCGTGCGCTGGCTCATATTTTATTCATAAGGACATACCTGTTGTCCTGAGCTGTTGAGATGGTTACTGAGGTTGAGGTGTTTTTGAAATTTTAAGAGCTACAAGAAACATTTTATAACCAGTATATAGCTGTTTGCAAATAGTTTAGCCATTTTTCTCTAGGAATATGTAACTCTCATAGCCAGATGTACCTAAAATTGAAATGGGACTCTTTCAGTATATAGTGTGGGAGAGTCTATTCAGTATACAATGGGTTAATGGTGAAATAGACAATAAGACTAAAATGCTCTAACTACAAATTGGTGTTCCGTTGCTCTGGATATGAGAAATAGTAAGAAAATTATTTTTCTTACCATATTTACCCTAATTATTGGGACACCTCAATTCTTTACCATACTTCTTCTAAAATTTGAAAAATGTCTGTTCCACTCTGCTGCTGTGCTTAAAATATTGCGGGATGAGTGGCAAACAGTGTAGACCCTGATCAGATGCCACATTCTGTGGCATCAGATCTTGGTCTACACTGTTTGCTCAGGCCTATCCATCCCAGTACTTAGGGTTATTAAGGTATTTCTTCACAAAACATATGTTGTGGGCACTTCCTGGAATTGCCTCAGTGTGGCAATCCCAAAGAGTACCCAGAAGATACATGTATATTCTCAAGGAAAATAAATTATATATATATATATATATATATATATATATATATATATATATCTTCAAAGCTCCATGTCCCTTGAATAATTCTACATGAAACTGCAGATCATATATTTGGCTAATTTTGTTTTCAGAAGTAAAATGAGCAATCCCCCACAACACCAGGTAACACCTAGTAAACCGACACCAAAACCCTGGATGACAATTGAGATGATGGCCCACTACATGAAGTTTGCTCTTGGTAGTTATGGATGGCCCTACTTTATTGGTCTCAACAATCCTGTCACAGCTACATGTCGTCTGCTACCAAGGCTCAGGTAAGACAAGCAAAATGATAAAGGGCTTAGTACAAAGCTCCAGATAAGGTGCTTTTTTCAACCAAAAATCCTTGATAATTTTCTTATATGTGTGTAAAAACGATATCCTGGGTACTCATTAGAAGCATCTCAGTTATGTGCTTCTAAGAAGTAGCCATAACATGCTTATGTAGAGAAATAAAAAAAAATGTCCCAAGCTCCAGATTAGAGGATTGTCAGGTAAATATTTTTCTTATTTCTCCACAGAAAACATATGTTGTAGGTGCTCTTTAGATGTGCCTCGATGAGGCACATCTAAAGACCACCCACAACATATGTTTTCATGGAGAAATAAGAAAAATGTCAATACTTTTTGGTTGAAAAAGTGCCTTATATAGAGCTATGAATATTCATATTTGATTGAAAAAAAAAAGTATTTTATGTAAGGAGTTATGGGCAGAATCTGCTTTACACAAATGTTTTGCATAATCTATGAATCTTCAGACAGTGATGAAAGTTATGATCAGACTCCTCAGACAGGTAAGCTGATTTTGGCCTATACTGTTCACATGATGTGAGAAAATATGTCTTCAGGACTCCTGGGGACATGAAAAGTTCAGATCAACCTGTGCTTCTATAAAGTTAAATCAAGATTTTGATGGTCATGTTATAAAGTATTTGAGGCTTGATATGAGTAAAGAACTTTTTTAGCATATTTATAATCATAGCACGAGATACATGTATGTCGTAATATTTTTTTTTCTTCTTATTTTTCCATGAAAAATGCCCTTGTACTGAGTACCCACAGCATGTTTTTGTGGAGAAATAAGACAAAAATATCAATGGTTGATAGTGTCTTAACTGGAGCTGTTATAACAGATGATAAAACTTTAATAAAACATTAGATATTAAACACAATAGATGCAATTTTGGAAGCGGCAAATTTGTTAGAATCGTTTTTGCTTCCTTTGTGAAAAGAGTTCTGTTCTAAAATGAAAGATTTTGCTCCACAGGGTTCTATACTAAAATGAAAGAATTTGTTCCCCATGGGAGCAAATTCTTTCCTTTTAGAGTAGATGTCTACTCAAAAAAGGCTGGTATTTAGCAGAAATTGTATGTGTTTATCCCTTTAATGAGATTTTGCTGGAATAGTGGCCATATTTTCTTTCTAGATGGCGATTTTGGAATAAAAGTCCTGACCATATACAAAAAGACAATAAACTAATGGCAAATACAGCTGCCTTCCTGCTTACTACAGGTTCCCGTTCCGAAGATTTATTATATATTACATTCCATAATGAGGTACGTATGAGTTGACCCAGGGATCAAGCTTAGAGGTGATTTTGAAGAAAATGGAATGTGACTTTATTTTGAGCTGGAGATGGCAACATGTATATTAAAAACTTATCGGAATAAGGAAAAATCTCCATTTGCTG
Source organism: Anodontia alba (assembly GCA_964016985.1). NCBI lineage: Eukaryota > Metazoa > Mollusca > Bivalvia > Lucinida > Lucinidae > Anodontia > Anodontia alba. Next base: position 76,320,942 of record OZ024822.1, read on the forward strand.
AAGCTTGAGTTTGATCCCTGATGAGTGATTCTGGGTTTGGAACATTTTGTCTCATCCAGTCACTTCCAGCATTAAATTTGGAAAGTCCTTTGAGCTGATACCCTGAAGGAAGTCTGTGTATGTTTCATAGGAACAGCACTTGCTTAAAATGATCATTTCTTGGGCACAACAAGTACGGTGTATCAACAATAATTACTGTGAGTGGTTGGATAATCTTTATTCTGTAGAGCCTCTTTATTATATATCTTCTTATTCCAGGATTGTTTGTAAAAGCATGAAGCTTTTCTCAATTTACATGTTGATTTATCCAATATCTGAAAAAAACAACAGTAAACAAAAAACACACACACACACACACACACACACACACACACACACACACACAAAATAAAAAAAAAAATGACTTGAGTATAAGGCACTGACTATCAGGACTGAGGCAATTACCAATTTATATGGTTTCAGATGTATCTAAATGAAAAAACGCTATCTGTTCTTTAGCTAAAATTTTGGGAATTGAAATAGTAGAATGCATGACAGTTAATTTTTTATGTTGGGATTAAACTACCTTGCACATTTTATAGGTACAAAAAATAAAAGTCTAAAACCTACAAAAAAAGTGCTGCAGAAAGTTCAGTTACCAGTACTTTGGATGAAAGGATATACAGTGGCAAATCAATGACAATTGAAAAGTATTTGTTCAGGTTATGGTATATAACACTCCTGACTTCTGAATTTGAGTTCAAAACATACTAGAGGTGGAATTCAGCTCATGACTGTGCAGGGCTTTCTGCCAATCACAATAATTGTCGTCTGCTTTGTCATCTGCTTATGATTTTAAAGTCATTTTTGCAAACAGTGTGGACCCAGATCAGACTGCTCCTCTAGGAGCAGTCTGATCAGGGTCCACACTGTTTGCCTGCACGCAAAAATATGTTAATATAGCTTGCAAGAATAGTCAGCAGACGACATAAACAGACGACATTTTCAGGTGCAGGTTTTCTGGGCATTTTAAGGGTTAAATAATGTGGAAAGAGATGTAAAACACCAAATTATCAACTGTGAAAATGATTAAATTAAAATTGTTTCTATGGGAATATGTATTTGATGCGTACCGTTTGTAATTAGATTTACAATTAATTAGGAGCTATTGTGTTTACAAGTACAAGTATATGTGTGACACAATGAAAAATGGTGTCTTCAAGGCAGTTGGAAATACAGTAAAACCTTAATGGCTCAAATATCTTTGGGACCATGGAAATTTATTCGAGACATGGGTAGTTCGAGCCACTGAAGGTTAATCATGGCGCCAGGTCAGGAAGAAAATGGTGATGATTTAGGGAAGTCTTTTTGAGCTTTTATACAATAATGGTATGTTGAGTGTATTCATTAGAATTGCCTCAGTGAGGCAATTCTAATGAGTACACACAACATACAATTCCATGATAAAATAAGAAAATTTTCCTAAATATTTTTTTCTTGAGCTGTCAGAAGAATTTTGTAGGGACTTAAAAACGAGCTCGAATCGTCCGAAGTAAACAAGCCATTGGGGTTCGAGTCATCTAGGTTTTACTGTAGTAAAGATCAAGAATAGCCAGCAAAGGGACACAATTAGTAAGAACCTTTGTTACACATGGACATTCTGCAGTATGCAACAATACTGTAAGCAGGCAATGAAGGTTCTTTTCAGACCATGTGGATGCTGAGGCTGGTTTAGGCTTTGCTCTCAGCATATGCCCCAAAGGCACAGTTTGGCATGGAGTGGCTCATAATTAAGAGCAGCTTGACTAAGATTAGCACAGATACCAGACATAGCTTCAGATAAGCAGAGCAGGGCTATTACATAAACATTTGTCTTATTCTTCCATTGAAAGATATGTTGTGTGTTCTCGTTAGAAGCACCTCAGTGACGTGCTTCCAATAAGTACTCACAACATATGTTTTCATGGAGAAGTCAAAGAAATGTCAGTAGTTTTGTTTGAAAAAGTGTCTAATCAGGAGCTGTGATAACAGGTACTGTTTTTTTTGATATTACTCTTTTCTGTTACAGATCTATTCTATTCCATTCTACGTATCTGTTGACCATACATATCAAGCCATTGTGATAGCAATTAGAGGAACACTTTCTCTAGAGGTAAGCATCGACACTTTTTACACCTAAAAGTATTAAAGTATTTCTTATTCCTCCATGAAATCATGCCCTAGGTTCTCATTAGAACCATATTTTTTAGACATTTCTAATGAATACCCATATTGTCTTCCTAGAGAAAACAATGTTGGTACCCATCATTTGAGAAAATCGAGGGTTGCTCGCAAGACTGTAGCAAGTCAGATGGTTGTTTTTCCCCAATACTTAATCTCCTCACCATGAAGGTGTTATGAAGATTACAACATATCTTTCTGTAAACAATGGAAATTTAGGTGCCATTGCTCGAATGAGCAATGGCACCTGAATTTGCATTGTTTACAAAGGGGTCAAAGTTGCCCCTAAACAAGGGTTTCAAAAATATGTTTGAGTTACTACAGTTTTGCACTTAACCCTCTAAATTATAGTGAGTACCCACAATGTGTGTAATGGAGAGAATACAAGCAGCCATGTAGCTATGCGTTTAGCACTCAGGACTTTAAATCACAAGGTCTGGGTTTGATTCCTGCAAGAGGCAGAGCTATTAGAAAAAAAGTATAGCATTAAGTGTTCAAAATTTTAGGACATTTACTGAATGTTAAATTTATAGTTCTTGGCCCAGTTGTTCAAAACTAACGATGTCGTTAGTTAATGATTCGTTAAAATTTAAATCAAGTGATACGCAAATATGCTGAGATTTTTTGCTGAAAAAATGTGAGTAGCTTTTGCAGTGCAAAAGCTACTCACATTATTTCAGCAAAAAATTTCAGAATATTGTATATTGAATCCGCTAAAACAGTTAACAAAATGACGTTTAACGAGCTTGTTAAGCTAACGACGCTTTGAACAACTGGGCCCAGAACTGCAATAAAATGATCAGAATTATTCAAACTTGAAAAAAAATGGTGTAGAGTAACTGTTAAATAGTTGTCTAATAACTGAAAGACTGCCATTTGTGAAATACAAAACTCTATACATTTATTGACTGTGGACTCATTGGACATGTTGTGATGTCGACCAGAGAATACCAATATTGTCTGACTCAATAGTCAACAATTGTTTTATTATGTAATCACTCCACTGACTGACTTTCAGGTGTGATGAGTCAGTGTTCAGGGTAACATGTTAGAAAAATGATGCAAAATGTTTGCTTTCAAATTCTTCTTTGATATTTTTTCCGCAGCGTATAAAAATCCACTTACTGAATTTCATATATGATGTTCAGGATAACATGTTAGAAAAATGTGCGAAACATTTACTTTCAAATTCTTCTTTGATAATACCGTATCCGACCTAATTACCGCACCGTGCGCTTAGGTTTTTCAAACTTACAGGACACACTCATTTGTGGTCAAATATGTATCTATCTACTAAGGCTACACTATAAAAAAGATCAGAAAAGGACTTATTTAATGATGACTATGCAATTTTTTCTGACTTTCTTTACAAAGGCATATGTTGTGGGTACTCATTTGAATTGCATCGACTTGTCGATGCAATTCAAATGAGTACCCACAACATATGCCTTTGTAAAGAAGTAAAGAAAAAAGTACACTGGTTTTAATCTGAAGACTGCAGAATTTCTTGACTGTGCGCTTATAGGGGTATGTGCGGTAATTAGGTCAAATACGGTATGTGCAGCATTTCTGCCTGCTGCAGTTTGATTTGATCTTATATTGGGTCAAACCAATACCGTTGAGTTACAGTCAGAGTTGACTGTTCAACATATAGATGTAGAAACTACAACACTGGTTCCCATATTTGAATAAAGGGCAAACAACAGAATGAGATCCAGCAAGCTGTAACGTAGCATAATTCCACTGTCTAATTTTAGAAGGGGATGTCACATGGAAAATCTGTTTTTGGAAACTAATGTCCACTGGAAAATCTAATTTTAGAAACCAATGCCTCATGGAACAGTGGACATCTGAATATGTCAGGCATTATATAATATGGTTCTTGGACAATGAGAGAAAGTTTCTTTATATATTATACACTAATCTCTGTTATCTGGAAGTATCCAGTTGAAGTGGCCAAGTGGTTAGTGCTCCAATCTTCAGATCCTCGGTATGAATCCCACTGGAGGCCAAATTCAGCTCATGGCTGTATAGTGCTTCATTGCTCAAAGCCTTTCATTATCACTCATCTTGATTGGACAATAATTAATGTTGAAAGAGACATAAGATACGAAATCACCGTTAGTATTGTGAAAATGAAAAGGCGCAACACGTGGCTGATTATATATTTCAAAGTGTCAATATACTCATTCTTGTCAATGTACTTTATTATTTACTTAATGGTAACACTTTCAAACGGCTAAGTTTCTCTCTAAAAAGTTGAATAAATTAGGGAGTCAGTTTTTCCGGATCCATATAACACCCATTTAAACAGGGCTTGTTAACATTTGTGTCATGACATTGAGGCAGCATACATGTAACATTGCCCCATCTTCAACTGTTCTTAGCAGCCATCAAAAGTAAAATTTGGAATTATAGCAGATGAAATTCTATTTTTGTTATCCAAGAAAATAAGGCTTGATGTTTCATGTGAATCCTCTCCATAACTGGCATTTCACGTGAAATATCAAGCCATATTTTCTTGGAAAAACATCTAGAATATTGTCTGTTGCTGTTGAGAAATGCATTTTAAGGATTCCCAGCAGACAAGCAACATTGAGACAAAGTCATATCAATGTCGATGCAACGTTGCATTGATATCGATGCAAAATTGAGACAACATTGCAGCAACTTCGATGCAATGTCAAAAAGTTGCATCCGCATTGATGAGACATTGTATAAATGTCATGTGCCCACTCGGTTAAGTTACAAGGTATATGATAAATACATTGCTACTATGGTAATATGATCTTGGCCCAGTTGTTCAAAGCTAACGATGTCGTTAGTTAACAATTCGTTAAAATTTACGTCGAGTGATATGCAAATATGCAGAAATTTTTTGCTGAAAAAATGTGAGTAGCTTTTGCAGTGCAAAAGCTGCTCACATTTTTTCAGCAAAAAATATCAGAATATTGTTATTGTATCCTCTAAAACAGTTAACGAAATGACCCTTAACGAACTCGTTAAGCTAACGACACTTTGAACAACTGGGCTCAGATGTTTTGTGTCAAATCTTGTCGATGTTCCCAGATCTCAGGGAAACACTCAACACAAGTATCGCTTGTGATTCGTATAAAATGTGATATGGAGCATCAGATCATGATACTGTAGTAGCAATATGTATATATTCTCTGATATTCTCTGATAGATGAAATTGTTACTTGGTTACTTCCCGTGGACTATTTCATAACTTTGTTCTAACCTTTCTATTTGAGACCCACCTTGGAAATCCAAAATATACCTGCAATTGGTATTTTTGATCCCCATGCAAGAGTACTTAACTCAATATAAGAGAGTTATTCAGATAAATATTTTTTCTTATTTCTTCATGAAAAGATATGTTATTGGTAGTCATCAGAAGCATGTCTCTGAGGTCCTTTTAGTGAGTGCACAAAATTTATGTTTTCATGGACATAAATTATTTGTCAGAGTACTATCCTTTTATCTAGTAATGTACCATCTTCCCATCTGTTCTGGTCTTCTGAATCAGTATGTGGAACATAATAAATAAGTGGAAAATTCAAACAGGTTTATTATCATAGATGGGGAAAAGCTGTATATTACATTGTTTTCTTGCACACCATATATGGAAATCCTGGATTTAACCCTGGCATAGAAATTCTTATCCTACACAGGGTAAGATAAAAATGGAGAATTCTCATGTGTTTGATATGCACTATTTGTAATGAATGTCACATACACCATGGTTAAGGTTTACATCTCTGAACATAATGACATCATTAAACGCCATAGTAATGTCATCACAATATGGTGGACTTCAGCAATCGAAGTGACTGCATTATTAAAAAATCTACATTCAGAAATGAAAGGTGTGCAAGAAAAAGATTCTATCATGGGTATGAGAGGTAGATAAAAACAAAAAACGTCCCTGGCGATCACAGTCTGGCATCACTCGGCAAGCCTTGTGATACCAGACAGTGTTCCTCGGGACTGATTTTTCTATCAACCCTTAACACTAATGATAGATTCTTATAATATAAGTGGAAAATTCAAACAGGTTTGTTATCATAAATGAGGGAAAGCTATATATTACATTGATTTAGCTTTATGCTCAGGATGTATGTACATATGTAGTAGAAGCATCTAGATGTTATGGGTACTCATCAAATGTCTCAATGTGGTCCTTCTAATGAGCTTTTTATCTGAAATTTTTCAGTTTTTGGAGGTGAAATGTTCTATATATTTGATTAGGAGTATTTTTGTAATGTCATCAAAATCATATGTTGTGGGTACTCATTAGAAGCATCTAGATGCTGTGGTTACTCATTAGGTGTCTCAATGAGGAACTTCTAATGAGCACCCACCTTCTGTGTTTTTATGGAGAAATAAGCAAAATTTCAATACTTTCTGGCAGAAAATACTTTTATATGTAGCCTAAATAGATGGGAAATTTTCACTAAAGGAAGGAATATCATTTTCACTAAAGGAATGTATTTGGTAAATGTCCTAAAATTTCCTACACCAAAGTTGCTGACAAAATGGTATATACAAACAGTGCAGACCCAGATCAGGGTCTACACTTTTTGCTGTTCAACTAAGTGTTTTAAGAAACAACTGCATAAAAAGCAATAATAAGACCAAAATAGTATGGAATAAAGTCATATATCATAATCGGATTTTTGATTAACGTGCAGGTACAGGGGCAACATCCACATCAGTTGGCCCCCTTCCAGATAGCTGGCTTGCTGCACGCATGGCAGATCTCACACCAGATCTCCAGGTACATCTATCATGAGGGTTGATAGCCAAAAGCTTCCACTCTCTGCAATCCCTCTCTGTCAGCTGCTTCCATGTCATTTTGGGCCTCCCAGGCCCATGCTTTCCATCAACCTGTATGTCAAAGGCTGCCTTGATTGCACCACTGGAGCGTTCCACATGTCCATACCATCAAAGTCTTCTCTCCTTCAGAATGAGGCCCAGATCCTCAATGCCAAGCCGCACAAGTAGATCATTGGACCTGGTGGTGACAATGTCTTGCGGCCTGACATTGCAGAGCTGTCTGATGATTGCCCTGTCATTTCGCTGCAGACGCTGGAGGTTCAGCTTTGTCAATGGCCAAGTCTCGCTGGCATGGAGCATTGCGCTCCGCACACAAGAGCTGTACACATGGACACGTGTTTTGAAAGAGAGGTGGCATGAAGGGAGAACTGGTAGCAGATCCTTGAACTTCTTCCAGGCGGTTTTCACACATGTTGTGGTTGAAAGTTCACAGCCACCTGCTGCTGAGAGCATGTCTCCTAGGTAGCAAAAGGAAGCTACCACCTCAAGCTTGTCAGGTCCGACCTGGACTTCCTTCTGTGGTCTGCCATCAAAGGGGCGAGCAGTTCCCTGGCACCGTGTACATCTATAGTCAGGGTCCTTTTTCAAGCGCTTGAGCCCACTGCATTTCTTGTGCACCCAGTGCTTGCAGCCATTGCAGAAGATGCTGTTGCTGCCCACTCCAGTGCGACAGACAGCGCATGGAAACTCGCCTGAACTCTGCAGGAGGTCCAGTCCCGTACCGCAGATCATGATCTTTGTCTTTCCTGCATTTACTCTCAGTCCTTTCTTCTCCATTGCTTCTTTCCAAGTCAAGAGCCTCCTGACACATTCCTCAAGTGATTCAGCGATTATAACAAGGTCATCGGCATAGAGGTCCTCCCAGGGGACCCCAGAGCGGAACTCTCGTGATAAAGCTTCAAGCACAATGATGAAGAGCAGTGGGCTGAGTACTGATCCTTGGTGAACATCAACCTTCACTTCAAACTCTTCACTGTACCCCTCACCAACACAGACACGGCTCGTTAGAAATTTTTGGACATTTACTGTAGATGCTAGTGAATCACACAAAAACCTTATGTCAAGTTTGTGCTGGATTCAGCTGCATATATGCATTGACATCAATCTACAAAAATAAAATTAATTTCTTATAATTCAAGCTCAGTCATGTTTACATTGAAAATATGAGTGAAATACATTGAAAGTATGAGTGAAATACAAATGCAGCTTATTTTAGACAACTGCACAGAAAATAGTTCCAAGTTTCTGTGATTTCTCCATGTGTTTTGTATTTACTTTCAACAAATCAAACCACACTAAATTAGTGGAAGTCTGTTATGTTGGTTTATATTCATGTTATGTGGACTCTGTACTCTAAAACTGCTTTCAAACATAGCCTGAAAAGTCGTAAAAAAAATGAATAAATAAAATTTAACAGAAATATTAAAAAAAAAAATCTGGATTTTTTTACAATACTCACTGCTTATATTTGTTGACAGATACCAATCCATCCTCAGAGTAGATGAGAGATATTAAACATCTTAAATGCATAACCTTGTGTATAGTTTTAAAAGGGAAAGAATTTCAACTTTTTGTGCCACTGACAGACAATTTCTTAAGGTCATACTAATGCTCCCAGGTAGGAGAACTCTGTTTCTTTTTTATTGAGATGAACCATGTTAAATGCTATGGCTTCTATATTAATTTCTAGTTTTATGTAAAACAAAAAAAAAAACTACAAGTAAATTTATGTGTCATTTGTTTAATTTCAGGATATAATAACAGACCTTGTAGTAGAGAGAGCACCTATTGAAGTCAGAGGTGAAAAAAATGCATTTGTTCACACTGGAATGTTACAGTCTGCCAAATATATTCAACATAAACTTGCTGAGGAGAGTTTATTGAACAAGGCTTTTCAAACTTATGAGGTAATACACCACAACCTCTTTATAACACTATTGTTGGGGTCCATAGCATAAACTATGTTAGTTAAACAACTGTGTTATATCCAAGCAAAAATGTATAGATTATATTGAAAAATGACCATTTATGGTCATTTTTCAATATAATCTATACATTTTTTTGATCCATCTTTGAACTGTGTTATATCCAAAAATCTTGTAATAATGAACCGTGTTATGAAGACGTAGTGTACTGTAAATTCACCTGCTGAGACACAGTCTAAGCTTCAGATAAGGCACTTTTTTCTGCCAGAAAGTATTGAATTTTTGCTTATTTTTCTATAAAAACACAGGCGGTGGGTGCTCATTAGAAGTGCCTCATTGAGGCACCTAATGAGTACCCACAACATCTAGATACTTTTAATGAGTACCCACAACATATGATTTTGATGACATTACAAAAATACTCCTAATCTAATATATAGAAAATTTCACCTCCAAAAACTGAAAAATTTCAGATAAAAAGCTCAGATATTTTTCATATTTCTGCTCAAAACATAGATTGTGGGTACTCATTAGAACTGCCTTGGTGAGGCAGTTCTATGGAGTACCAACAACCTATATTTTTGAGCAGAAATATGAAAAATAATCTATACCCCTGTAAACCCCAGTTTTGCTATATAAAGTGGGGTTTAAGGGGATCATAATTATATAGGCACATTTATTAGGATACTCCTCTTATCTGGAGCTGTGGCCTTTATATGAGATAATACCTTGTGACTGATGTGCACCCAGAGAAAACTCAGAACAGGCAGCTGCCTGCTTTATGGATTGCCGGCATGCTATGGATTGCATGAAGTTTGTCATACTATTATTCATGTTAAATGAAGTTTGTCATAGAATTGCTCATGTAAAGTGATATTTGTCATACAATTGCTCACACAAAAATGAAGTTTGTCATACAACTGCTCATGTGAAATTAAGTTTGTCATACAGTTGCTCATGTGAAATGAAGTTTGTCATACAAATGCTTGTGTGAAATTAAAACCACCATGGTGGGACAGATCATATCTTTTTCGTACTATCTGTGTTATTTTTTATACACACATACCATTTTTTTCTTGATGACTTTATTTGCTTGATTTGTTAGGATTGTATATGTCTGTCCTTCCATTCATTCATACATCCAGCTAGCCACCCATCCATCCATTCACATTCCATTTCATTTCAGAATTACAAGCTAGTCATCACTGGGCACAGCTTAGGGGCTGGGGTTGCTTCCTTGCTTTCCATACTACTTAAACCCTCCTACCCTGACCTTATATGCTTTGCCTTTGCACCACCAGGAGAATTAGTAAGGTAAAAATAATGATCTATTCTGGATGTATAGCTTGAGATAAGTTGTTTTATTTTTATTATTATTTTTTTTTTAACCAAAACACAGTCTTAACCATTATCATGGTGAATAAATTAAAATGCCATGCCCACTTCTGCCCACTTTTAATTTTAAGCCAATCAGATTGCTTGATCCAGTTTATTGATACAAACTCACATACTTAATGACAAACAGTGCAGATCCAGATCAGTTGGCTTCTTCAGAAGCCAACTGGTCTGCATCTACACTGTTTGCAAAGACAGGGCATATCTGATTGTTGCAGGATGAGTTAAGCATTAAAAGAATTCTTAAAAAAATATTGTTGTGTATTTCTCTGCAAAGTACATGTATAGATTATGGGTACCCACAACAGATGTTTTCCTGGAGAAATAAGAAAACTGTTTGTCTAGGCCCAGTTGTTCAATGCATCATTAGCTTAACAAGCTTGTTAGTGGTCAAACTATTAACTGTTCTAGTAAGTACAATATCTAATCCACACCTATTTTTGCTGAAAAAAAAATGTGAGTAGCTTTTGCAAATGCAAAAGCTACTCATATTTTTTCAGCAAAAAATTTAGTGTATATGGCATATTTAATGATCAAAGTTTTAACGATATGTTAACCAACAACATATCCTAGATATTAGTATTTGTGTATCATTTCCCACAGAAACATACCATGACAGTTCTAATGAATACCTGCTTCATACCTGTAAGTGGAGAAATATTAAATAAATATTCATCTTGATAATATATATATGTAATACAGGAGCTGTAAAATGTTCCCTGGCTGCACAGAATTATTAGGTACAATTGAATATATTGGTTTTGAAAAGACTACATCAGATAAGGATCAGACTACATGATTATGCAATGTTGGAAAAGTGCTCATCAGGGCTCTGGAAATTTTGAAATCTGAATCGGTCCAGCCGATGACGATGACGTCATCAATGAGCCCATTTCCAAAAAAAAAAAATATGTGTATATCACCTGTCACGAAAACTAATGACAATTGGCAGTCCTATAACTCCTTTTAAATAATACACCTCAACTCCGTTATATGACGGAAGTCCGGGTACAACGAGCATGATCAAAGCTGGCGTCATCAATAAATACAGTCAGGTATGTAAAAAGAAAGAAAAAAAAAAAACCAAGAAAAAACGGTTTTGTTGTTATTTCCACCTCCGCAGGGTTTTCCTAAACTATTTATAAACAACTGATTCCCGTCTTGTATAAGCGCGAAGACGGCGGGAAACAGGAGAGACGGAACGAAACGACTTTTATGGACCTAATTAGGTCTAATAAAAAAGGCCTGCGCCACAGGCAGTTTTCAGTGTTTCAAGATTTAATCAGACTGCTTAAAGTTTAAGCACTGACCAATCTTGCCTAGCGCAAGTGGTGCATTACTTATTTTTACTGTGAAATCTACCTTGAATTATACTCGCGTGTTACGGCAATCAAAAAAAAAAAAAAAAGAAGCAATCAATTATACCCAGATCAGACGCCGTTGTATGCGACATCTGATCAGGACGTACACGGTTTGGGAATTCATTTATCGAGACTGGGACCGACAAACCGTGTTGATCAAAACAAAAAAGAAGAGGAAGAAAACGGGTGCGTTGAAGCGGTGCATTCTTTTATCACTCTCAGTAAAGCAACCTTTGATCCTTTGATCCTTTGGACACGCCGACTGCACCTGATGTTTTGCAGTCTCAGTGTATTCACACGTGTCACACAAACGGATTAATTATCAGACTACCGTTACTGATGATTCGTGTTTATCGCTTGTTTACCGCACAAAGGTCAGTGAAGTGTTGATTTTTTGACAATGTTTGGATAATGACGTAATTAATTTGTGCTGCGGGTAGGTTGCCGTTATTCAGCTGTCTCTCCAATATACATGTCAAATGACCGTTTGGAGCCTTTTAACTACCATAATACCGCATTTAAAAGGTGTGCGGACGTTGTCAGTTTGGAAAGATTTGACCGTTTGTGATTTTTTAGACATCATTGATTTGTGAAAATTGGTTGGTTTGGGAAATGTTGGACCGATTTATTAGCGTTTTGGGGTGTTTGAAATTGGTCCAGAATTCTTAATTTCGGTCCAGACCGGCTATTTTTCCGGTTTTCCCGAGCCCTGGTGCTCATATATCATATGCATGCAGATCCTTGCTGTCTGATCTGGGATTCTTTGTTCGTTGACATATACTGCAATACCCATTGATTCTGTATGCTGGCAATGAAGGCCCTGATCAACCTCTGCAAATGTGCAGGCTGATCTGGACCAGCATTGTCCCCAAATTGCATAAGGGCCTTCTTTGTGTGTTCTGCATCATATAGTTTCACTGGCTGATCTGGGCCCAGTTGTTCAAAACTATTGATGTCATTAGTTAATGTATCGTTAAAACTTTGATCATTAAATATGGCAAATCTGCTAATATTTTTGCTGAAAAAATGTGGGTAGCTTTTGCATTGCATTTGCAAAAGCTACCCACATTTTTCAGCAAAAATACCTGTGAATTAGATATTGTACTTACTAGAACAGTTAACATTTTGACACTAATGAGCTTGTTAAGCAAACAATTCTTCAAACAACTGGGCCCTGGATTTTAGTGTACATGTATGCCTGAAGGACTCATTTTCTCAAGGAGTGGCCTTAGATCTGGATTGCTGGCAGCATGGTTTGGAGAAAATATTTCTATCCCCTATGCACAGTGGTGAAATTTCCATGGTTTTTCAATAAGATATATTTTCAGCCAATGTGTATTGGTGTTTTTCTTATTTCTCTACAAGTTCATATGTAGAGGATCTTACGTAAGTGGTCATTTCATCTACAATTTATGAAACAAACCATTGATGAGCTTCATAAATTTCATTTGAAGTGGCCGTGAATGAAAGATTCTGTTTATCATATCTTTTTTAAACTGCAGTTGTTCAAAACTAACAATGTGGTTAGTTATTGTATCGTTAAAATTTTGATCATTAAATATGGCATATCCGCTAATATTTTTGCTGAAAAAATATGAGTAGCTTTTGCATTTTATCACAATTTATCATATGACATCCCTACTATTCAGTGGGTAATGTCATGTCATAAAAATGAAATGACCACGTTACATAACACTTGGTAATTACATGCATATAATGTCTAGGCCCAGTTGTTCAATGCATCATTTTTTCAGCAAAAATTCCTATGAATTTAGTATTATCCATACTAGAGCAGTTAACATTTTGACCACTAATGAGTTTGTTAAGCTAATGATGCTTTGAACAACTGGGCCCTGTATATTATAATCGTAGAAGGTGTACCCTTTCAACAGAAAACATAGCTTTGTAATGGTCAGTGCCATGATATTATATGCATGTAATTACCAAGTGTTATGTAACGTGGTCATTTCATTTTTATGACATGACATTACCCACTGAATAGTAGGGATGTCATATGATAAATTGTGATAAGGGGTGAAGATGTTTGCACATCTGGGATAGTCATACCTGTTTGAGGTAAGTAACGTCCAGGATTTTTCAAATACTGCAGAAGTTAAGAAGTTTCTATTAAGATAGGAAAGCAAGTCGGTTTTTTATATGTTTTATGCTAACATCTGTTAATAGCTCCAGATAAGAGGGGGTATCCACAAAATATTTTTCTTATTTCTCCATGGAAACATGTTGGTGGAGAAATAAGAAAAATATCAGTACTTTTTGGTTGAAAATATATGCATCATGAAGATCAAATGAAATCTATATGGCAACTTAACAGATTCATTTCACTAAAAGTATTTACACATCAATTCTAATATGATATGTTCATTTTAAAATGAATACCCTGAATTTTACTGTCATTTCTGGTTGTTTAATAGGATCTGTTGTATTTAATCAGCCTTTGGCTAAAGTGCACAAACCACATTTAATGGCAGCTTTAAGTAAAAACACTTGTTGCTGGATAAAGCCTTGGTCAATGAATTCTGGCCCTCGGGAAGTCCATTGGCTAGATTTCATTGGTATCTATCAGTATGCCTATTATTATCAAAATTTTTCCAATGTTTTAAGTGCAAAGGCCATTTCTGCTGACTGACGACAAATTTTTGTTAACTGACTATGACACAAGGTGATATTAGGGCACTCTTGCAGTTGAGCATTTCAGGATTTGAGAGCAAGTCAGGCCCTGTTGAAACTGTATTGTTGAGGCTGGCTGATCTGGGCTTTTGTATTTTGTATTCTTACACATTTTGACTTTTTGCTTGACTTTACTCTTAACTCTTAAAGTGCCAATCACAACAATTGTCGTCTGCTTTGTCTTCTGCCGGTTACTTTAAAAGCCATTGTTGCAAACAGTGTGAATCCTTTAGGAGCAGTCTGATCTGGGTCCACACTGTTTGCCTATATGCAAAATGTAAGTTTGAAAAGTTTGCGAGAAGATACAGCAGACGACATAAGCAGACAACATTTTCAGATGCAGATTTTCTTGGCGCTTTAAGGGTTAAGAGTAATGGATATTTTAATTAAAATAACTATGACATGGAAATATTTACCTCACCTTTCATTGGGGAAATGGGAGTAAATTGTTTCCGTTAAGAGAAGCATCTAGTTTTAAACTTTTAAGAGGAGCCTCCATTTTTAAGTTCTAGGATCTTCTTCCCTTAAAGAGTAACCCAACTTTTGAAACACTGGGGGAAGTAAAATTCGTTTTTTTTAAAAACTGCCTCAGTTTGTAAGATGACAACAAATTCTTCAGGTGTGTTTACAACTATCATTGATGGGTCAGCCACCTTAAAGAGCTATAGGCTGACCAAATTGACCTATCACTTTGACGTAATGACTGTAACATTTAAAAGTATACATTTAATGCATAAATAGGTATTATGTCCGCCCACCTAAAAGGGAGGGGGACAAATTGTTTTTGGTGTGGATCCCATTGGCATTAGTGTCAGCATTGGCATTGGCGTCAGTGTGACGCTTTCTTGTCTGCACAATATCTTGTGAACCAGTGGTTGGATTATCACTAAATTTTCATGGATATGTAACTGGGTCATAACAAAAAAATATTAGACTTGTTGACCTTGACCTGATTTTCAAGGTCACAGAAGTAGAACAACTGAAAATTTTGTGATGTTTTCTTGTCTGCACACTATTTTTTTGAACAAATTCAATGAGGGGACACCTGTTTTCTCTGAAAACACTGTTATTGTTACATTTAAAGATGAACTACTTGCTGTTTCAGTGGAATACAGGATTTTGTGACTTCCAGACCCAAAATATGCAGTGGACATGTCTTTATGAATATTAAATGTAAAGGTCAAAGGAACAGGTCACTTTGGTAGATCTATGAGCAAGTTATAGTGGATAATATTCAGTTTTTTTTGTCGTTTGTTTTTTGTTTTTGTTTTTTTTCATTATTTTTCAGAATAAATAAGACTTGGTATTTTGTGTGAATCATCTGCTAGGCACAAAGATTATTCACATCAAATGTCAAATCTTATTTTCACTCAAAAATAAAAAGAATCAAAATCTACTTGAGCTGTGATTAACTCTTGTCCTGCTGAATAAATTAAAATGCCACACTCACTTCTAATTTTCAGCCAATCAGATTATTTGATCCTGATTGTTGATTTAAATCCACACACTTAGTGGCAAACAGTAAAGATCCAGATCAGTTGGCTTCTTCAGAAGCCAACTGATCTGGATCTACACTGTTTGCAAAGGCAGGGTATATCCGGGTACAGCAGGACAAGGCTTAACATACACATTGTACAAGCCATGATCTTAGACTAAGACTTTAAATCCTCTTGTTTTCAGTGATAATTTGATAGAGTACACCCAGGATTTCATCTGTTCTGTGTCTCTGGGTTATGATGTTGTACCAAGGCTTGGTCTGCTAGAGATAAAAGATCTCAAAATTAGTATTCTGGAAGCCATCAAGGACTGTCCTCTTCCTAAGGTATACTACTACATTTTCAGTATCTCATTTGGCCAAACAAAATATGTGTGTTTAGGGTAACCCTAACCTACCTAATTCTCTTGATGAAACCTAGCAAATTTTCTCAAAAAACAAATAAAAAGAATGAATAAAAAAGAAAAAAAAAAAAAAAAAAAGAAAAAAAAAAAATAGGTGTTCCTGGGATAACAATATTTGTCCTACCATATTTATACTAAATTTTCAGACAAGTAGGTTTGAGCAAAGAGTGTAGACCCAGAATAAACTGCTCCTTGCATTTTAGACACTTCAAAGTGTAGTCAAACAGATTTAGTAAAATTCTATGTGAATTATGGTGCCAAATTAAAATACATTTGGTAATAATGATATAACTCTGTATAAAACAAAATAAAAAAAAAATCCCTACAAACTGTACCTGTTTTTTTTTTCTAACATGTTACCCTAAACACTAAATAATGTTTAGGGTAACATAGTGAGCTGTTGCATGTGAATTGGATGTTTTGGAATTTGGTGGCAGTGAAGTTCCATGTCAGAGCCTGCACATCTATGCTGTTTGATCAGGGCTTTTGCTGTCCAGTTAAAAAAAAAATCATGGAATACTGTAAAATATATTGGCATACAAAGATGCCTTGATCAGAGTGTGTGGATTTGTTGCTTGATTTGTATCTTTACTGTTTCTGTATGCCTTGACAATTCATTCTTACTTGGAGTGTGGCTTATGATGGAGAAGAAATACAGTCGACTCTCGTTATCTCGAATTCCAAGGGACTGTCTGAAATACTTCGAGATATCCATACCTCGACATATCAGATTTGCAGAATTGAGGAAAAAAATAATTTGCACAACCACATTAACAAATATATATGAAATTGGACTCTTGAAGTTACAGGTATATTAAAAAATATTGTGGAAAAGAGGAGAAATTGCTCCTTAGGAGCAATTTCTCTTCTTTTCCTCAATATTTTTTACCTGTTGTTTGATTTTCATGTGTATGCAGGGGCCAGATTTTCACTTCGAGATAATTGGTTATTTGAGATAAGCAAGGTCGAGATAATAGCTGTATGTTTGTTAGCTGTATGTTTGTAGACTTGATATTTGCAGTTTTTGTAGATTTTCAACAATAAATATCATAAATGTAAGTGTTCAATTTCTTTTAAACAAAGAAGGTGGCATATTTTGTCTACTATCATTTAATATTAACTTAATAAATTTGTTTTTCATTTATGGGGAATGAATACACCTTCAGGATAGACAACTCTTTTACTCGAATTGTTTTTGCATCCCATCTGAAATGGGTCTACTCAAAAAAGGAAAAAATTTGCTCCCCTAGTAACCCAAGTGATTTGCCAATTAATCTAGTTACTCAAGTGTTGCTCATTTGCAGTAGCTGAGTGAGTAATCAATAACATTTTGCCATCATCAGTCATCTTGTGTTATGTACTAAATGTTGAACTCTAGAATATAGGTTTTCTCAAATTTATTTAAGTATCTTTAAAAGGATAGTAAAAATATTTTCTGTGTTATTCTAAGTTAGCTAGCAATGAAATTTATGTATTTGATGAATATTTACAAGTATTAAGAGATATGTACATGTAAATAACTCTTGAACAATGCTTCATAGTTATACAAGGACTTTACTGCATGTAAAGTCTTCTAGGCAAAGGAACTTTGTTCAAATGGTTACACTCCATTGGCCAAGATAGCAACTTGTAGGTAGATGGCACTGCGTTGTGAACGGGGCAGATATTTGTGTTGGTGAACATACCTGTTAAAAGTTGTGCTAATTCTCTGATTAACTATCCAAAATTATTTATAGCACATTTATAAATTAATCCCTTTAGAATACTAAGTTCCCTTTTTTCCTCGTAACTGTGCACACAAATCAACTATAATAATAAAATGTGTGTATGCAGGCAGACTGCGTGCCTTCTTAATGGTGTGATGATCCTTTTCCATGATAAAGTCTTGAGATTATTAAGCAGTGCTTTGGAGAAGGGACCTTCGAGTTGTGCTTTGGGTTGCCATTTCCTGACAACACCTTTTCATATGTGACTTCATTCCCTGACAACACATCACCATTATCACCATATGTAAAAACTTTGTAGCAGAATATCGATTGACCAGGCAGAACTGTCCGAGTGTGCAACCTTGTCTAGGATTTAGCGGAATACACACCCGAGAATACACAAGATTAAGCACCCTTTTCTAGTGTAGGTTTTTATAAGGGACAAAATTATGTAGTTTCAGCACTACTAAGTATATAGGAGGTTGCCTCCTTTGGTCTGCTTAAAAAAAAAAACAGAAAAAAGAAAAAAGCAACGTTCTTATTATTCTTACCTCTATTATTATCCTCTTCTTTTTTCTCTTCAATTTAAAACCTACAATATGGCCTTTAACCATCTTCTAGAAAGGTCAATTCTTGCTTTATATGCTACGCCATGCTGTATTATCACTGCATGTTGACAGTTCTCATTTAATACTGTATGTATTCTGAGAAAAATAAAGTTGATTTGATTTGATTGAACTATGTTCATATGTAGAAAAAAAACAAAATAACTTAAAAATCTTCTCCAGAACCAAGAAAGCTTTGAGATGAAGCTTAGTTTATAGTATCAAGAATGGGCGATCTACTATGTTCAAATGGTGATCCTAGGTTGGTCTTTGACCTTTTATGGCAGGGTCAAATTTGCTTTCACTGTACATTTGTTTGGAGATGAGGTTCCTCAAAATGTATTATAGACTAATGGCTGAAACTTGCAATAAATGATGGAAGAAGCAAAATTCTTCTGTTACAAATCAAACTTTTATCTCCTGGCAGTTATCCCCCCTTGTTTTAACAACTTCACTGTAACTGCTGGATAAATTTTCACCATATATGAAGCCTTTTGTTCAAATTGTCACCATCCTTTCACCAAGATGGCTGCCATGTCCATATATGGTAAAAAAAACAACACTTAAACATCTTGTCCAGAACAAAGAAAACTTTAAGGCTGGATCTTGGTAACAATTTTGGGATGTGCCATCTACCAAATTTGCCTAACTGATGATTCTATGTTGATCTTTGACATTTTATACAGCAAGGTCAAATTTGCTTCGCCATACATGTGTGTGGGGAAATGTTGAAAAGTTGTTTTCTCAGAATGCGTTAGACTAATTGTTGAAAGTTACAATATATAAATGTAGTAGCAAAACCTTCAATGCAATCAACATTTTATCCCCTGTGGGTTTTCTGTTTATGACCATGGGATACTTGTATAAAAACATGAAATCTTCAAATGGCCATTTGGCTTGGGATGCTTATATTTTGTATTCACAGCATCAGGTGATTGCAAGTGGTATATGGCTGCATGTATTTGGAAGTCATCTAGAAGATCTAGATCAGCTGAGATTAGACACTGACTTAGCAACGTCAAAGGAATACCAAGAATTTAATGTAAGTAAATCTTGAACACCATTGCTCCAGACATAAGGAATATCCACTTAATTATTTTTCCCATTTCATCACGAAAACATGCCTATATAATTGTGACCCCCTTAAACCCCACTTTTATACCGTAAAACTGGGGTTTACAGGGGTATACATTATTTTTCTTATTTCTGCTCAAAAACATAGATTGTGGGTACTTGTTTGAACTGCCTCGCCAAGGCGGTTCTAACGAGTACCCACAATGTATGCTTTGAGCAGAAATATGAAAAATATCAGATTTTTTTTATATGAACATTTTCTGTTTTTTGGAGGCGAAAATGTCTATATAATTGAATAGGCGTGTTTTCGTAATGTATCAATGATAACATACATTGTGGATACTTATCAGAAGCTGCTCAACAAAGCACTTCTAATGAGTACACACAATGTATGTTTTCATGGAGAAATAAGAAAACATTAATAAATTTCCATAAAAAAAAAAAATAATACATTGTTGATACTCACTAGAAGTTCATTGGTGAGGTGCTTCTAATGAGTAAACACAATTTGTGTTTTTTTGAAGAAATAAGAAAAACATCAATACTTTTTTTTGAAAAATTCACCTTATCTGAAGCTATAAACATTTCGAAGATGCTGTCTTGTCCACTTCTAGCACCTTTGCCATGCTGAATAAATTAAGATGCCATGCCCACTTCTAATTTGCAGCCAATCAGATTACTTGATCCCGGTTTTTGATAGAAATTCACATATTTAATGACAAACAGTGCATATCCTCCAGTCTACACTATTTGCTAAGACAGGGCATGTCGTGTTCAGCAAGAGAAGGGTTAAGAGTCTACAAGCATGAGTAGACTACAAATTTAGATCATTATACACAGAATACTTATAAAAACATGAGTCACATCTTTAGTAATACTAAAGATGTGACTCATGTTTTTAATAGGTTATATATTAAAATACTGGCAGATGCCTACCTGGGCCCAATTGTTCAAAGCGTCCTTAGCTTAACGAGCTCGTTAAGGGTCATTTCGTTAACTGTTTTAGCAGATTCAATATACAGTTTTCTGAAATTTTTTGCTAAAAAAATGTGAGTAGCTTTTGCACTGCAAAAGCTACTCACATTTTTTCAGCAAAAAATTTCAGCATATTTGCGTATCACTCGATGCAAATTTTAACGAATCGTTAACTAACAATGTCGTTAGCTTTGAACAACTGGGCCCTGTTGTCTGAAAACACTGACAGATGGCTTCTTGGTGATATGTTTAAAATGCTGGAAAACACTGTAGATGCTGATGAAACTGCTCTACATGCTTCAGTGAGTAGACTCTTATTAAACTGTTCAAGAGTACATTGTTTCGATCTCACTGCTTAAGCATCCAAAATATTTAGAGTAAATATGATCCCACCCAAGTTAATGTACATGTAAATACTGCTATTGTAGGTATGGTTAAATGAGGAATTAGAAGATAAACAGAGGATATTGTCTAACTATGAACCACTCATGCCACCAGGCCAAATACTTCATGTTCTTGAGCGAGACCCAAAAGCAAAATGGTAAGATAATTTCTGGTTAAGTCTGAAAGGTAAAGACCTAGTCTTCTTATATAATTATACCCTTCCAACAAAGTTTGGGAGGAGGTTGGGGGCATATAAGAATCATTACATCACCCAGTCTGTTGGTCAGTCTGTCTGTCTGAATTTATGATGCAAAATGCTTCTGTAGTTTTTGTTGCAACTGCTTTAGCAGATAGAAGTGACATAGGATCCCTTTATGACGTCCTTAGTAGCATTGGCATCAGCATCAACAATGTTAAGTCTGTATGAATAACTCCATTTCTCAAATACCAAGGCTTCATACACACATCAGCCATAATGCACCTGCCCACTACCGTCAACGTTACTGACCATGACCAACTTTTTATGCTTAGCTAAAAAGTGTTTAGTCTGTGCTTTAGCTTCAATGTTAAGTCTGTGCATTTAGCTCTATTAGCAGGGTGCATCATGGCAAATGTGTGTATGAAGTTACACTAACCTAGAAGGCTAGTGTAACTTCATACACAAATTTGCCATGATGCACCCTGCCTACTGCCATAACTATTTCTGACTTTGACCTATTTTTCATGCTTAGCTCAACAATATTTAGTCTGTGCATTTAACTCTGTTTCTGGAACATTGTTACCTCTACATTAATGACACTTCATAACCACATTCACCAGAGGCATCTACGCTAATGAAACTTCATATAAACACAGCCTGCGCTTTGCTATCAATTTGTTACTGACCATGATTACTTTTCATGCTTGGCTTAACAATGATCAGTCAGTGCCTTTAGCTCCATTTCTGAAAACCCTGAAGCCTGTGTTCTAATTAAACTTCATACAAACATCAATGACAATGCATCCTGCCCACTGCCATCAACCATTTCTGAACTTGACATACTTTTCATGCTTGGCTGACCAATGTTTAGTTTGCGTATTTAGCTCTTTTTCTCAAACATCAGGATCTGTGTGTTAATAATACTTCATACACACTTTGCCATGATACATGCTGCCATCTGCCATTGACTGTTACTGACCTTGACCTTCTTTTCATGCTTGGCTGATCAATTTTTAGTCAGTGGGTTTAGCACTATTTCAGAAATACCGAGGCCTCTAGGCTGATGAAACTTCAGACACACATCCACCATGATACACTGCTCACTGCCATTGAATTACTGACCTTGACCTACTTTCATGCTTGGCTGAACAATGTTTAGTCTGTTTGTTTAGCTTCACTTCTGGAACACCATGCTAATGAAACTTCATACACTCATTCACCATGACACAAACTGCCATCAACCATTACTGACCTTGACCTACTTTTCATGCTGGGCTGAACAATATTTACTCAGAAAATTTGGCCTCGTTTTTCAATTATCGAGATGTCTACACTAATGTAACTTCATACACCCATCCGCCATGATGCACCCTGCCCAGTGTCATTGAACATTTTCGATATTGACTTACTTTTCATGCTTCGCTGAACAATGTTTAGTCTGTTTATTTTGGTCCATTCTGTGAACAGCCAGGCCAATAAGCTAATGAAACTTCATAGACACATCCACAATGATGCACCCTGCCCTATGCTGTAGACTGTTATGGACCTTGACCTGTTACGTGCACTCCTCTGAACAATATTTAGTCTGTACAGTTAGCCAAAGTGAACTGTGTGATGAACAGCAATGAGTGATATATATATATATATATATATATATATATATATATATATATATATATATATATATATATATATATATATATATATATATATATATATATATATATATATAAAACAAACATCATTGGATGGTTATCTGCCTTTGGCACTTAAGTCTGTCTGTCTTACTTTCTGTAAGCGGACTCCTTTTTGATTGTGGAAGTGGATCATGTAAGTGGATAGTACACCACAACCTCTTTATAACACTATTGTTGGGGTCCATGACATAAGCCGTGTTAGCAAGGTTGGGCGGCAAATTCCACCCCCGGTATTTACCAGTGGCATTTGCCGGTATTTACCGGTCTGGAAAATACTCCTCAAGTGGCAAATACTGGCAAATACCGGCAAATTGAATTTTTTTTGGCCTTAAAAAACTGTAGAAGTCTTTAAACAAGTTGCATTGAAATAGTATAAGCAAACTAGATGAGTAAGAATGTTAAAATCATTAATTATATAAGGTTACTACCCTGAAGAATAGAAGAAATCTCAATATAAACATGTAACACTGCCAAAAAGTGAATCTAAGACAAAAATTTTGAAATTATTTAAGCAACAAATGGTCTTTAATTAAAAAAAAAATCATGTAGGCCTTTATCTCAATAGTAGAAATTCACCTGTGCACCTGGCCACTGATATTTACCATAATGACCCTAAGTTTTTGTGCTGGCAGACCATGTCAAAAAGAGCAGACCAAGATCATACTGAACAGTCTGATCAGGATCTTAAATGTTTGCCAGGCCATCTGCATCTTTTAAACACACTTCTGTATGGTAAAAGTATGTTTTGCAAAGTTTAGGATATTTACATCACTTTACTATATTCAAAATTTTTAGAAGTTTTAGTGTACATATAATTAGCAAGACTACCTGTATGGTCTAATTACTAAAACAA
Source organism: Anodontia alba (assembly GCA_964016985.1). Taxonomy (NCBI): domain Eukaryota; kingdom Metazoa; phylum Mollusca; class Bivalvia; order Lucinida; family Lucinidae; genus Anodontia; species Anodontia alba. Next base: position 76,344,741 of record OZ024822.1, read on the forward strand.
CAAATCCCAGGACAATTGTTTGTTCAAGAGGGTACTTGATAGCCAGGGGCAAGATGTCATAAATGAATGCATATAGACAAGTCTAGGTGAAAGTAAAAAGGTGTCATAGGTAAGGCTTGAGTTATAGTATGGCTTCAAACCTGATATACCCTGGAAGTCAGAAAATTTCTGGCTATAGTCACCTCTAAAATCTGCACTATTCACAACAGTATCATACTACTATTCATCATGAAGCAAAAAGATCCCATTTGGAACTTCTTTGCTGTTGTTGAACAAGACAACAAAACCAGTGCCAGTTGCATCGACTGTAAAACAGTTGTTAGTGCCAAAGCTCCACGACTTCGTGCCCATAGAGAGAAATGTCTAGCCAACAGACCCTCCAAGAAGAGACCTCTGCCTGTAGATGATATTCCAGCTGACCTACTTACACAGACTCCTGAGCCTGCAGCCAAGAAGCTGAGAACGCTCCAGTCCAGCATTAATTCATACTGCGTGTCTACAGACCAGTCCATGTCCGATCAGCTAGATGAACAGATAGCCAAGCTGTTCTTTGCCTGCAACTTACCCTTCAACATAGCCGACCATCCAGTCTGGAGAGAAACAATCCAGATGCTCCGACCTGGGTACACACCACCAAATCGCACTTACTTGACAAAGTCCACAACAAGATCACCACTCAAGTTTCAGCAGAAATGAAGGGCAAAGAAGTTGTTCTTATCCAAGATGGTTGGAGTGATATACACAACACCCCAGTTATTGCCACTAGCCTACAGTGTGATGGAAATGCCTACTTCATGTCAGCCATAGACACAGGAACCAATAAGAAGACAGCTGCTTACTGCACCTCTATAGCACAAGACTCCATCAAAGAAGCTGCTGAGCAGTTCCAGTGTAAAGTGACAGGTGTTGTAACAGACAACGAGAAGAAAATGGTTGCTATGAAGCAGAACTTAGTAGAGACTGATCCAGAACTAACTGTGTATGGCTGTTCTGCCCACTGGTTGAACCTGCTTGGTCAAGATGTCAGACCACCACAAATCATCAATCAAGTGGTAGAGGTGAACAAGTACTTCAGGAATCATCATGTACCAGGTGCCCTACTAGATGAGATTCCCAAGTCTGTTAAACCTCAGTTACCAGCTGAAACCAGATGGAACAGCCAGTTGACATGCATAGACACATACATCAGAAACAGACCCTATCTACTGATGATCTGCGCAAAGAACGAGGATGCCATTGACCTCAGAATTCGCAATCTCATCCACAACCTTGGCCTTTTCAACGAAGTAAAGAACCTGCAGAAACAGCTTGCACCTATCTCCAGTGCCCTAGACCGCCTACAGTCTGACAGCTCCACCATAGCAGATGCCAGCGAGATATGGCTCGACCTACTTCAGAATCAAGACCTTCAACCATACCATACCAAAGTCCAGAACAGATTCAACCAGGCCATGACACCTAGCCACTACTTAGCCAACCTACTCCATCCAGTCTACAGAGGCAAAAAGCTACAAACTGAACATGTGACCAGTGCCCAAGACTTTCTTCTATCAACTAAACCGGATTCAGTTCCAGATCTCCTGGGTTTTATGACAGACTCCTTACCACTACCAAAGATCCTACTCCAAGACTCTGTAATCACCAATACCAAACCAACTACATGGTGGGCAAGCATTCACAGGTCCCTAACAGTGAATGAAGACTTATGCAATGTTGCAGTGAAACTCCTGAAAATGCCATCCAGTTCTGCATCTATTGAGAGGGTGTTTTCAAACTTTGGCTTAATCCAGACTAAACTGAGGAACAGACTTGGTCTCCAGAAAGCTGCCAAGCTGGTATTCTGTTACCGCTACCTCAGAGGGAAAGCAGAGATTGACTGGTAGACCTGTGTAAAGACTTCTTTGCATCCTGCCCTTATGTGCTATTGTATGTTGTTTATACTCTTTATTTATTCAAAAGAAAATATTGAAAATATTGAAGAAAAAAAGAAAAGAAAAAAAAAAAAATAAATAAAAAAAGTTAAAAAAAAAAAAAAAAATGAAAAGATACAAAAAAAAATTAAAAAAGAAAAAAAAAGATTAAAAAACAAAAAACAAAAGAAAAAAAGAATGAAAAGAAAGAAAAAGTAAAAATAAAAACCTGTAGTGGTAGCCACAAGCCACCTGATGAGTACTTTGGCAGGTATGAAACAGGCTTTTTTTTCTCTAGATTTCACTTAACTGAATTTAATATTAAAGTAAACTTAAACCAGAGTTAAACTGCAATCAGTATAATGTAAATACTAAGTCAACTATGTAGCCCCTATTACAGACATTGTCCATAGGTTGATACCGAGGGTAGGGTTTTGTCTTACTTCCAGGGTGGTAAATGCCAATTTCTAGTATTTGCCGGCATTTACCAGTATTTGCCGGTATTTACCGGTAAATACCACCGGCATGGAAAATACTCATATTTGCCGGCATTTTGCCAACCTTGCGTGTTAGTTATACAACCGTGTTATATCCAAACAATAATGTATAGATTATATTGAAAAATGACCATTTATGGTCATTTTTCAATTTAATCTATACATTTTTGGGATCCATCTTTGATCCCTGTTACATCCAAAACCGTGTTATAACGAACTGTGTTATAAAGAGGTTGTAGTGTACATGCCTTGTTCAAACAATGCAGTTTCACAGGCTGATCTTAACCTTTGCTGTTCATATATGCCACTGTTTTGCTTGATGTGGCCAATATGAACATTGGGCATCACATACTATTTTTGAACAGGTTTTTCAAAAATCAGCCCTTTAAAAAAGTGATGTCAGATGGGCAGGTAGGGAGCATTTGGCGTCGTCCAAGGTTTACCTTTTGGTTAGCCTTTTTGAAAAACCCATCCATAATGCAGTTAGGCGTTTTTCTTGTTTGTTTTTTTTTTTTTTTAACAATTTTGCCTTCCCAGGCAGACAGTCAGCTCTTTCAAAAGTGTTTTGCCTCTCTCCAGAAAAGGGATCTGCTATAAAAGGGAAGAATTTGCTCCCCTTGGGAGCAAATTCTTCTCTTTTTGATTAGATCCCCCTTTCACTATAAGTATCATTTACAACAAAGTAAACAGGAAGTAATAGAAGTTGCCTCCTTGTACATGATGGCAGAAAATCTACCAAGTTGAATCCATCTCCAAAACAATTTCTCCTCAATTTCAGGAAAAGAGGAAGAGTTCCAGAATACTGTGCTGAGTGGACAAATACAGACACATTTAAGGAAATAATTCTGAGTATGAAGATGATTGCCCATCATTTTCCTGACACTCTTCTTGAAGCTCTGAGACAGTTGTGTGGAGCTAAAGAAGCAGTGGGTGATCTTACTGGTTCCTTTAAGAAGGATGAGTGAAAACAAAATATAGGAAAGAAGTTTTATAAGGGCTACGAAAACGTAAGGGCATATGCAGATGCAAAGGCCCAGATCAGCCTGGGCATCTGCATAGTCTGATCAGGGCCTTTGCTGTCCACAAACAGAATCATTGGATACTATAGAACGTTTCAGTGGAGAAGAATTGCCGGGATGAGACTGTGCATGCATGGTATGATGTGAACCTGCACATTCTGTGCATGCTGGAAGGCTTTTTTCACTTGACATTGCCCATTTGTTTTCATAATTATGAGACCATGTATACTTAATAATTGTAAAATGAAGCAATCTCAAAAGGTATACATGTGTTTGGAACTGAGTATTGTAAATCTAGAATTTTTAAGGGTAATATTTTAACTGTTAAGCATTGCATTAGATAAGTTTTTAAGCAACTGGGTGTTTTTTTGGCAATTTTTACTCACCCATTTCTCGCTGAATTTGGATATCAGGATTTTCTTTTTGGTACCATGGTTTGATAATGGGTCCAAATATTACTGATATTTGGGGATTTACCCCATAAATTTAATTTGAATTACTTTTTCAGAAATTTTAATTGGGTATATACCCCAAAAAGCAGCTTATCTAAGGCAGTGCTGTTTTCAAGATAGGCTTTGAAGTACAAATTCAGTGTTCACAGAATTTTACAACTCTTTCTTTTTTTTCATGTTATATGAAAACAATAATATAGGGTGTAAATTTAACCCTTTCATCTCAAAGTTTCTGATATGGACTTTTCCATCCTTGAATTTGGACACGTCCACTGCTGGAAATAGGGATTTCAGACAAAAATAAAAAAAAATTGAATGGCAAACAGTGTAGATCCAGATGAGATGGCTGGTTACAAGCCATCTCATCTGGATCTTCACTGTTTGCATAGGTGCTTGTTAAGGTAAACCAGGCTGAAATGTTGAACCCTTTTAGCCAGCTTAACCTTGAATATAATCCCATGCGAAGTTCCCAAATTTACAATACCTTAAAGTCAGATAATTTGCTTATATTGTTGTATCCCAGTGAAAAAAAAAGTGCATTAGCTTTAGAAGTTTTATAAAAAAATAGAATTAGGTGCTGTAATTGTTTTAGACAGACATTATCTTGATAGCTAAATTTAGCATTGCCTTTTGTGGTGAATGGATATGCATTGAAGAGAGGGCGCTTTTAACCCTTGTCCTGCTGAACCCAGATATACCCTGCCATAGCAAACAGTGTAGATCCAGATCAGTTGGCTTCTGAAGAAGCTAATTGATCTGGATCTGCACTGTTTGCCATTAAGTATGTGAATTTATAGCAACAATTAGGATCGAGTAATCTGATTAGCTGAAAATTAGAAGTGGATCTTAATTTATTCAGCAGGACAAGGGTTAAGCTAAAAGTTTTTGCCTCCTTTTTGAAAGAATTGGCTCCCCTTGCATGAGAACCCTTCTTAAAAGGGGACTATCCCCAGGGGTAGCAGATTCTTTCCTTTAAGAGAAGAATTGTTTTAGAAGTACAGTATTTGCCCTAATTAGCACACTGTGTGCTTGGGTTTTTCAAAATTACCTCTAAAACTTGTATTAAATATACTCATCACGAAAACATGCCTATTTAATTTTGACCCCCTTAAACCCCACTTTGATATAGTAAAACTGGGGTTAACAGGGGTATACATTATTTTTCTTATTTCTGCTCAAAACGTAGGGGTAGTACTCATTAGAACTGCCTCAATGATGTGGTTCAATGAGTACTCACAATCTGTGTTTTGAGCAGAAACATGAAAAAAGTATCAGTATTTTTATCTGACGATTTTCATTTTTTGGTGATAAAATTTTCAGTATATTTGAAATGGTGTGTTTTTGTAATGTCCTTGTTAAGGTTAAAGAAAGATCAGCAGAGGACTTCATAAGGGGCGTACTTAATAATACTCATGCGATATTTGTTTCTGATTTCCTTAAAAAAATCATAAGTTATGTGTACTCATTTGAATTGCCTCAACTTGTTGAGGCAATTCAAATGAGTACCCACAACATATGCTTTTATAAAGAAGATGATTAAAGTACAGGGGTTGAATCTGAAGATTACGAAATTGCTTTACTTTGCCCTTTTAGGGGTACGTGAAGTAATTAGATCAAACACGGTAAGTCAGATACTTTCAGATTAGAGTGATCTCCCTTGGAGGTTATCCATTCACCTTAATGCTTAACATGCTGGGGAAAAAATTTGGCAGATGACATTTTGAAATATTTTCTTAGTTTTTCCAGAAAATAGGCTTTGACATTTCTTACAAATTGTCTCCAAAGGATGTGTCAAATCCTGCTTTTTATGATGAAAATAAGAAAAAAAAAAATAAATGTTATCTGCTGAAATAGCTTTGCTGAAAATTGTTTGAGCTTACAGTAATAACCCTAAGTATTAGGACAGACAGGCCTTTGCAAACAGTATAGACCCAGATCAGATGCCGCAGAATGCTGCATCTGATCAGGGTCTACACCATTTGCCATTCATACAGCAATAATTTAGACATGTCAGCAGGTAGTAGAATGAAATATTTCAAATTTTTGGACAAGTATGGTAAGTAGATAAGGTGTCCCAATACTTACGGTAAATATGGTACATTGTTATCATTGCTTAGTGGAGATTGGTCAAACTGCAGAGATGTGCAGGTCAGTCTGAGTCTTCACTGGGGCACACCTAGCTACACACAGGTATGTCAGGCTATATGATGTGGAGATTCCTAAAGAAAAATGGTTGAACTATTTGCAAACAGTGGAGACCCTGATCAGACGCCACATTCTGCGGCATCTGATCTGGGTCTGAAATGTTTGCCAGTTACCCGTTAAAGGGTCTCCAGTCTTCAGTAGGTTAAAGGACAGAATGTGCTCTGCTTTTACAGTGGACTATTTTTCAGAAGGAGATCGGTATACTGAAAAGCACACAGGTGGAACCAAAAGTTATCTCCCTTGGAAATGTGGTGTAAAAGCTACCAAGTACACCACAACCTCGTTATAACATGGTTTATTATAACATGATATTGGATCTAACACAGTTGGAAGATTGACCCCTAAAATGTTTAGATTATATTGAAATATGACCAAATATCTATAAAAATGCATAGATTATATAGAAAAATGACCATAAATGGTCATTTTTCTATATAATCTATACATTTTTATTCGGATATAACACAGTCATTTAACTAACATGGTTTCTGCATTGGATCTCAACAAGAATGTTAAAAAGAGGTTGTGGTGTATATCCAGTCCCCTTAAAATAATACGTTTTTCATTTTTTATTTTTTGTTATTTTTGTTGTTTTACTTTTATTTAGTTCAAGTGAAAATTTTAATATTCTTATGTCTTTACTATTTATATTGGAAAAATTAGTGCATGTGTCATCACTACTGTTTGTTTAATTTGTGTCAAAAATATTTTAATGTAATGTTTGACATGTTTTAAATCCTATTCTTAACATGTTTTTTTTTTGTATATCTTTATTAGTGATTGGCTTTTGTGAGATATGTTGGACTTAAACATCTTGAAAGTGATATGAATCTGTGATCAATGTGCAGACAGATCTTGGCATTGCCGTTTCTACATACCATATACCCTAAATATTCAGGAACCTTAACTGCTAACTGTAGTTGTCCTCCATGACAGGTTTTTCTCTTAGAAAAAAAGTGGCAAAAAAATTCATGCTCAACTGATAATTCAACCAGATGTTTTATGGCTACTGCCCTCAACTCTTGTGCACTAATGAGTCTGCTCACAACAGGTGGTATTACCAGATTTACCTGGGGAACTACTTTTCTCTGATAAAACTGGTTTCCTGCACTGCAATATATGGTCTTAAAATCTTTATTTTTTAACATAGGAGACCATTTAAAATGTTAATTTGATTAATTTTTTATGTAGATGTAGATTTTCATTGTTTTATATTTAAGAATTTTATGTTCGGGTTTCTAGTTAACTGTCTTTTCAGTATTACTTAACTACTTGCATAACAGAGCATCATTTTATTGGTATCTGGGCAGAGTTTTATGGTCTCAGTCATCAGAAACATATGGAGATGCAATACCCCACTAACCCGACTTTTATATAGTAATAGTCAGGAAGGTGGGGGTAAAAATCTCTAAGAGAAAAACATGGCATGTCGTCACGAAAACATGCCTATATAAATTTGACCCCCTTAAACCCCACTTTTATGTAGTAAAATGGGGTTTACAGGGGTATACATTGTTTTTCATATTTCTGCTCAAACCATAGATTGTGGGTATTCGTTAGAACCCCCTTGCTGAGGTAGTTCTAACGAGTACCCACAATCTCTGTTTCGAGCAGAAATATGAAAGTATCGGAGTTTTTGTATCTGAAAATTTTCAGTTTTTGGAGGTGAAATTTCTATATATTTGAATAAGAGTGTTTTAGTAATCTAAAATGTGTTGAACTCCATTTTGCTACTAGTTTGTGTGTCTGACAGCTGTTAGATAAGAGGCAATCTGTGTAGGCATTCTTTTACATCTGATCTAGGTCTACACAGTTTGCTTAGGTCTGTTTGTCGGAATACTTAGGGTCAGTACACCACAACTTCTTTGTAACATTATTGTAGGGGTCCATAGCATATATGGTGTAAGTTAAACAACCCTATTATATCCAAACAAAAAATATAGTTTATTGAAAGATGCCCATTTATGGTCCTTTTTCAATATAATCTATACATTTTTGGATCCATCTTTGAACCATTTTATAGCCAAAACCGTGTTATTACGAATGGTGTAATAAAGAGGTTGTAATGTATACCCCTTGTCCTGCTAAACTGGGACATACCCTACCTTTATAAAAACAGTGCAGATCCAGATCAGTTGGCTTCTTCAGAAGCCAGCTGATCTGAATTTGCACTGTTTGTCGTTCAGTATGTGAATTTATTTCAACAATCTGTATCAAGTAATCTGATTGGCTGACAATTAGAATTGGGTGTGACATCTTAATTTATTCAGCATGACAAGGGTAAAGGCATTTTCATGCATGACTTCATAGTTAATACAGTTTTTGGTCTTATTGATCCTCTGGGCCCAGTTGTTCAAAGCGTCATTAGCTTAACGAGCTCATTAAGGGTCATTTCGTTAACTGTTTTAGCGGAGTCAATATACAATATTCTGATATTTTATGCTGAAAAATTGTGAGTAGCTTTTGCACTGCAAAAGCTACTCACATTTTTTCAGCAAAAAAATTTCAGCGTATTTGCGTATCACTCGATGTAAATTTTATCTAATCATTAACTAACAATGTCGTTAGTTTTGAACAACTGGGCCCTGGTGTCACCACATAATACACTATGCCCATTACTTTAATATACCTCAGCTGTGCTTTTCTTTGCCATAGCTCCAGATAAGAGACTTTTTGAACGAAAAATATTGATATTTGTCTTATTTATTTTGTTTGTTTTTGTTGAGGTTTTACAGCTCAGTCAACCCAATGGCGTCATGTCGAGCACGGTCAATTTTTACTAGGCAGACTTAGTCTTCTAAGAGGTTAGCCAGGATTGTGCACATTCTTTTGCCAGAAAAATGACCCACAAGGGTTGACGTATCATTAAACCCTATCAATCTTTCGCCAGAAACTGACAACTGCCCTTCTTAAATCAATGGAAGGGAGAGAATGACTACAGTTGAGAAGTGCATCCAACTGAGCTACCAAGGCTGGCCTGATATTATTATGTCTAATTTCTGCACAAAAAATATGTTGTGGATACACACTAGAAGTGCCTCTGTAGACTTTTGATGAGCACCTACAATGTATCTTTTTGTGGAGAAATAAGAAAAATATTTATCTTGATATCCTCTTATTTAGAGCAATGTAAGTAATGGCATTTTCACTATATAATATGAAAATGAGGAATAACGTGGTTATTATGCAGATAGAATGGCTGTGTACAGTAAAAAAGGTTGCTAGAAGTCACAAATATGCATGTATTGTCAAACTGGGCATGGTTGTTCAAAACTAACAATGTCATTAGTTAACTATCGTTAAAACTTTGATCATAAATATGGCATATGCGCTAATATTTTTGCTGAAATAATGATAGTAGCTTTTGCATTTGCAAAAGCTACTCACATTTTTTCAGCAAAAATACCTGTGAATTAGATATTGTATTTACTAGAACGTTAAACATTTTGACAACTAACAAGTTTGTTAAGGTAACGATGCTTTGAAAAACTGGGCTCTGGTTTAAAAACTGCAAAATTCTGAAAAGTTGCCTAATATGTATACGCCAACATATCTCTGTTTTTAACTGTGTATCATGGAGGAATATTGGAGTACATTTTACATAGACTTGTTAATAATGTATTAAATCTTAGCACTTGCTTGGTATCTCAGCGGATGACCTTCTTTTCCCCCAAAATAGGGTTTAAAATTTCATTCAGATCAAGACAATTTGCATGACATGACCAATCCTATATTCTGGGAAAAAGCAAAATGTCTGCTGAAGTCTTCTGCCCAGCATGCTAAGTATTTAAATGAGCTAGGCCAAAACAGAATGAACAAAGTGACATGTATGAACACTAACGACTCATATTTGCATGCATATCTGTGCATTTTGATCAGGGACTTGGCTGTTCACATGAACAATCTACAGAATGTGGGGAGTTTATACATGTAGGTAGAATATTCAATCGAATTAGACTGAATGGATGGTAAGCTAACCGGAATACTCGCTGTTTGCACATCATGGTGGTTTTGCCTAGCTCATCACAAAAACATGCCTATATAATTTTGACCCCCTTAAATCCTACTTTTATATAGTAAAACTGGGGTTTGCAGGGGTATAAGTTATTTTTCTCATTTTTGCTCAAAACATAGATTGTGGGTACTCATTACAACCGCCTCACCCAGGCAGTTCTAACGAGTACCCACACTCTATGTGTTGAGCAAAAATATGAAAAATATAAGATACAATCTATGTTTTGAGCAGAAATATGAAAAACATCACAGTTTTTAATCTGAAAATTTTAAAGTTTTGGAAGAGAAATTTTCTATAAATTTGAATAGGCATGTTTTCATAATGTCAAATATATATATGTTTATTCTCTCCAACCTAACACTTAGCATTCTGGGTAAAATTTACAGCAGAGGACAAATTGAAATATTTTTCTTATTTTTCCCAGAAAGCAGGTTTGGACATTTCATGCAAATTGTCTCCAATGGTGACAATTTTTCACCATTGGAGACAATTTGCATGAAATGTCAAATTCTGTTTTCTGGGTAAAATAAGAAAAAAGAAACATATTTATTTGTCTTCTGCTGAATAGAGTGGTAAAGGTTAATTGTTCCTTTTATTTTATAATGTAATTTGTTCGCAATATATGAATTGCTTTTATTCACTTGCTTTATGGCAGCTGGTCCAATCTTTTTCAGACTATGCTGGACAAATAATCCTCCGACAAAAATCTGAGAGCTTTTGCTGGGCTCAAACCCATGATGTGAACTCTGACCGATATGGCAATATCACCTAGCCAGTAGCCATGCTACAGCACCCATTGTCTTTACCAGCTTTAAAAGTCAAGCTACTGAGAACCTAACCAACCCTACCCTTCCGACCACTCTTCCCAACCGTACATAAAATGTTATTTAAACAGCACCTATAAATATAATTGATGTCCCAATTCAGTTTGAATTAGTTCAAAACAATTGAAGCTTTAGTGTTTAGTGCTGGGCGAAGATTTCAGCGGGTGACATTTTGAAATATTTTTCTTATCTTTTCTGGAAAATAGGCTTTGGCATTTCATGCAAATTATCTCCTAAGGATACAATTTGCATGAAATGTCAAAGCCTATATTGTAGGAAAAATAAGAAAAGTATCATCAGTTTGTCATCTGTTGAATCAGCCAAGAGAATGATAAAGGTTAACTCCTAAATAGTAAGGGGACTTGATACATCTGGTAAAATATCTGCTACTTTTTACAAGGGAGACAATTTTTGTAACTGCCTATTTGCTTTCTTACAAAATAAGCCCCTTTTGAAAAGGGGTCTACTCTGAATTGACAGAATTTCTCCAGGGAACAAATTCTTTCCTTTACGAATAGATCAATTTTCAGACAGAAAATTAAACTATTTTGACAGAGTCTCCTACCCTGAAAGTGTATCCGTTCCCTTTAATTCTTGTCACGCTGAATAAATTAAGATGCCACTCCCATTTCTAATTATCAGCCAATCAGATCGCATAATTCAGATTGTTGATATAAATTCATATATTGATTGTCAAACAGTGCAGATCCAGATCAGTTGGCTTCAGAAGCCAACTGATCTGGATCTACACTGTTTGCAAAGGCAGGGCATGTCCTGGATAAGCAGGAAAGGATTAAGTGTAGTGTGACCACATTAGCTTCATAAACAATAGTTTCGCAGGTTTTATGTGGAGCTATGTGGGTGAGTCTTTCTTACACAGGTAATAAAGACAATGGAAGTTGAAGTGCTAGTTGATATTGCTCCAATGGTAAGAGGTGACCTGACATTTTATAAATTTGTTTTTATTTCATGTTTACTGTATATCTTATACTGTTGTTTATTGTTACTTATTTATTTTAAATTTTCTGGCATTCATTGCTTTTTGTTTTGTATTAACATTGACCTGCTAATAAAAGAGCATCAAATGGCATTATAAAATATTTTTATTTTTTATGCCTCTGATACGAAGTGGAGGAGGGCACATAGTTTTACCCTCAGTCATACAACCATATGTCCGTTGGTCCCTCCATCTGTCCTTGTGTCAAGCCGTCACACTTTATAGTACTATTCCTATCTCAGCAAGTCTTCCTACGCTTTTCAGAATGTGAGTAGCTTTTGGAAAAGCTACTCACATTTTTTTTTCAGCAAAAATATCGATGTATTTAACATATTTCAGAAATTTTAATATCATATTAGCTTACAACTTCATTATGTTTTGAACAACTGTCCAGATGACTGGCAGCAGTGGAGATCCTGATCAGACAGCACATTCTGCTGTATATGAACTGGGTCTATACTATTTGCTGAGGCTTGTCTATCCATTACGAAAACACGTCTATTCAAATATATAGAAAATTTCACCTCCAAAAACTGGATTTTTTCAAATAAAAAAACTCTTATATTTTTCATATATCTGCTCAACGCATAGAGTGTGGGTACTCGTTAGAACCACCTCAGCGAGGCGGTTCTAACAAGTACCCACAATCTATGTTTTGAGCAGATATAAGAAAAATAATGTATACCCCTGTAAACCCCAGTTTTTCTATATAAAAGTGGGGTTAAAGGGGGTCAAAATTATATAGGCGTGTTTTCGTGATGCCCAGTAGTTAGGGTTATTATGATAATCATATTCTGTAAGGATAAAATGGAGAAACTTACGTTTATCTGATACGAATATATTTTGGTCAAGCTGTTGCCATCTAATTTGGTCCCTTGTCCAGAAGCTGTCATCTGCTTCTTTAAATAACTCCACCTCTGAAGTTGCTTGGCCGATTTTTATATAAATCCCATTTGGAGCCTCTTCTCAGGACATCAAAACATTGTTAAAATGGTCACACTCTGTCTACCAAGATGGCTGTCATGCCCATATATGGTAAAACACAAATCTTCTTCTCCAGAATCAAGAAAGCATTGAGGCTGGATCTTGGTACATGTATATAACATTGGGGACTTCAGTTCTACCAAATTAAATCCTGGGTTGACCTGTGACTTTTCACAGCAAGGTCAAATTTGTTTCTCAATACATTTGTATGGGGAATGTTGAACAATCATTTACTTAAAATGTATTTTAAAAGGTTGAAACTTACAATGTATGACCAAAGTAATAAAACCTCTTAATTACAATCAAAACTTTCTCCCACGGGCCTTATCTGCCTTTGCTCTTGTGGTATATACATGCATAAAATTTTGTAATATTTAGAGACTTCTCTGAAACCCCAGGACCAAATTTCTTCGAATTTCATGTATGGTCTTCTGTTGAATTATATCATTTTTAAGAATTTATTCATATGGTTCCGCTCCATTAAATAAGATAGTTGCCATGCTCATATTATGATAAAATACCTAAATATCTTTTCCAGAACCAAGACAGCTTTGCGGCTGAAATTTGGTGTTTTGCATAGAGGACTCAAAAGTCTACAAAGTGTGTACAAATCTTTTAGTTAAAATCAAATTTTGTCCCCAAGGGTAATCTACTTTTGTCCCTAGGTTTTATTCACAACGTTGTATAACAGGAAACCAGTAGGAAACTACTGAACACAGTGATGAGATAGATCAAAACATTAAAATAGAATTACACCGCTTTAAAACAAGTAAATTGCTAAATGTTTAGATGTAAGTTCTCGTACTCTTACAGTCGAACTTCAGTGTCTCAAACATTTTTTGGACCATGGAAATTTGTTCGAGATATGGGTAATTTGAACCACTGAGGGTTAATCTTTGAGGCAATTCTAATGAGTACACATAACATACAATTTCATGGTAAATAAGGAAAACTCCCTAGATATTTGTTTTCTTGAGCTATTGGAAGAATTGTGTAGGGACTCAAAAAACAAGTTTGAATTAACCATGGTAAACGAACCTTCGGTGTTTGAACTTTTGAGGTTTGATTGTATTTTATTAGCACACCTGAGCACAGCTCAGGGTGAGCTATTGTGATCACTCTCTGTCCATCGTCAGCAATTAATTTGTTAACAATCTAGAGGTCATAGTTTTTACCCAATTTTGATGAAGCTTGCTCAGAATGTTTCCTTCTATGACATCTAGGTCAAGTTTGAAACTGGGTCACTTGGGGTAAAAAACTAAGTCACTGGGTCAAGTCAGGTGAAAATATTGTTAACACTCTAGAGGTCACAGTTTTCATGCAATCATCATAAATCTTGCTCAAAATGTTTGTATTGATGGTTTCTAGGTCAAGTTGGAAACTTAGTCACCAGGCCAAATCAAAGGAAGACCTTGTTAACATTCTAGTGGTCACATTTTTGATGCAACCATTATGAATCTTGTTCAAAATGTTTGTCTTGATGATTTCTAGGTCAAGTTCAAAACTGGGTCACTTGGGGTCAAAAAATTAGTCACCGGGCCAAATCAAAGGAAAATCTTGTTAATACTCAAGAGATCACATTTTTGAAGCAATCAACATGGTCAAGTTTGAAAATGGGTCACTTGGGGTCAAAAACTAGGTCACCGGGTCAAATCAAATGGAAATATTGTTAACACCCGAGAGGTCACATTTTTCATGCAATCATCATAAATCTTGCTCAAAATGTTTATATTGATGCTTTCTAGGTCAAGTTGGAAACTGGGTCACTTGGGGACAAAAACTTAGTCACCGGGCCAAATCAAAGGAAGACCTTGTTCCCAGCAAGCAAAAAATATAGGACCCACATTGGCCCTAAATGGGTATTTATATGGGTCCTACATGGGCAACCCATAAGGGACTCATGAGGGATTTGCAACAGGGTTCCATGTTGGACCCACATGGGCAAAGCCATGTGGGAACTATATGGGTCCAGTATGGGAAAAATCAACCAACATTTATCTTCCAGAAAAACTATTTTACACATTTTTACACAAATGATTATAAGTCCCCAGTCCCAGCCCATTTGATGGACTGGTAAGGTCCCAACCGATAGAGACCTATGTACGTGTGCAAGTTATTGCCTTAAAGATATAGGCGTCTTTTTCAGTAGTTGGAAATGTTGGCATCATGCGTATTTATATATACCTCTCAATTTTAAAAATAATAGGGACACACGAGTTAAAATAAAAATATGACCATGAATCGACGTCCATGTCGGGAAAATAGTTAAGATAAATTTAATAGATACTTTCATTTTGTAATGAACAAACTATTATTTTTATTTTATTATTATCATTATTATTTGCATTTATATCAGGAAATTTACTATTTTTTGATATTATGTTTAAATAGTGGTAGAGTTGTTCCCCTTAATACCCATACTGAACCCATATGGGTCCCATACAGTAATGAGAGGTCAACATTGGAACCATAGAGGTCCAATATCTGTATCACATGGGAGCCATTTGGGCCCCAATTATGTATTTAGAAAATATCACTTTTCCAGGATTATTTCAATTTTATCTCGGGGGTCCCATATATTAGAATGTATTTTTATAGTTATCAAATTTTACCAATATGGGACCTATAAGGGTCTTATATGGGCAAAAAAGCCTATATGGGGCCCAAGTAGGACCCAAATGGGATAAATGCCCCGAATCTGCCCATATGGTTCCCATATATACGTGTTTGCTGGTCAAAGTTTACCAATATGGGACCTATATAGGTCTTATATGGGCAAAAAAGCCTATATCGGGCCCATGCAGGACCCGAATGGGATAAATGCCCAGATTCTGCCCATATGGGTCCCACATATACATGTTTGCTGGGTTAACATTCTAGAGGTCACATTTTTGAAGCAACCTTTATGAATCTTGCTCAAAATGTTTGTCATGATGATTTACTAGGTCAAGTTTGAAACTGGGTCACTTGGGGTCAAAAATTACGTCACTGGGCCAAATCAAGGGAAAACCTTGTTAACATTCTAGCGGTCAAATTTTTGAAGCAATCATCATGACTCTTGCTGAAAATATTTGTCCTATTGATTTCTGGGTATGTTTCGAAACTGGGTCACTTTGGGTGAAAAACTTGGTCACCGGGCCAAATCAAAGGAAACCTTGTTAACACTCTAGAGGTCACATTTCTGAAGCAATCATCATGAATCTTGCTGATTTCTAGGTCAAGTTGGAAACTGGGTCACTTGGGGTAAAAAACTAGGTCACCAGACCAAATCAAAGGAAACCCTTATTAAGACTTCAGAAGTCATATTTTTGAAGCAGTCATCATGAAAACTGCTCAAAATGTTCAAGATGATTTCTAGGTCGAGTTCAAAACTGGTTCACTTGGAGTCAGAAACTAGGTCACCAGGCCAAATCAAAGGAAAACCTTGTTAACACTCCAGAGGTCACATTCTTGAAGTGATTATCATGAATCTTGCTCAAAATGTTTGTATTAATGATTGCTAAGTAAAGTTCAAAACAGGGTCACTTATGACCTATATTTAGTGGTTCAGTGACTTTCTTAAGTTTTTTTTTTCCCATTTAGGTCAGTTTTTCAGTAACTATTAGTCCTACAGAGTGATATTTGGCACTTGTGAAGTGTTTGTGTTTAGGTCAGTTTCTCAGTAACGATTGCTCCTACAGCTAGTGATATGCATACATCTTAGCATGGCTTCTTGAGTGCAGTCATCCGTATTTGACCTTGACCGTTATTTCACAGTCCATTAGACATGCTACATTGTCTAACTTGTTAATAGAATCATCATGAATTTTGGTCAGAATACTTGCCTTGATCAGTTCTAGGCCAGGTTCTCTAAGTGTTATGATACTCAGGTGAGCGTTTCAGGGCCATCATGGCCTTCTTGTTTGGGCTTATATGCAGAAATGTAAACAGGACATCACTAAAGTTGTCTTGCTTGTAAAAATGACAAAAAATCTACCAAATGTATATACTTCCGTTAATTTAGTTGAACCTACCATTGTCATCACAATGGCTCTTTTAATATTCCATACTTTGGTTCTTGCAGGTATTGCAACAATCTGTCTTCGACAAAATAATCTTATCGCATAGATGTGGGGACAACTAAGGCACATAGTGATAGCTTGTGGAGCCATGCCTTACAGTCAATGGTTTAGGTTGGATTTTAACGGCTCAGTCAACACTATTAACTCTTTAGGCACCAAAAATGTCGTCTGTGTTTTGTTTTTTTAATAAACTATCAATTGGAAATAAGTTTATATGTAAAGTTGAAAGACTTAATGTCAAACAGCGTAGATCCTGATGAGACGGCTCATAATGAGCCGTCTCATTTGGATCTTCGCTGTTTGCAAAAGCTTAAGATAGCCTGTGGCAGTGAAGGGCATGCGGAACCAGTCCGTTTACCTAACCACACATTTCCTGGGCAGGCTTAGTCCTTTTGGCGATAAACCAGTTCAATGCACATTCTTTCGCCAGAAACTGACAACTGCCCTTCTTGAATCAGTGGAAGGGTGAAAATAGTTCATGATCAGTCTCAACGAAAGAATGTTGCCGGACCCGGCGGGGATCGAACCCGTGGCATCATGATCACAAATCGGACGCATCCAACTGAGCCACCAAGGCGGGTTACAATCAGTTTAGCCATGCCTTACAACCACGCCTTGTAGCCTGTTGAGCAACACCTCATAGCTTACCATTTACTTATGCAATACAAGCCTTTGGCTCACTGGTGAGTTTATACTATTAGTCGTCATCTTTCGTTTGTAGCCTGCAAGCTGTCGTCTGTCAACATTTTCGAACATCTCCTCTAAAACCACTGGACTAATCAGTCAAATTTTGTTTGGCGTCTCCCTGGGATGCGGGAACGAATATTTGTTCAAATGGTTTAGGTTACATGACCATATATGGTAAAAACCCCATTAAAAATCTTCTCTGGAACCTGTGAGCCGATTGTCATGAAACTTTGTATGTAGCATTGGAAACTCCGGGCCCGTCATAGTTTGTTCAAATGATGGTTCTGGGTTGACCTTGACCCATTTTACACCAAGGTAAAATTTTGTCACATGCTTTTATATGAGAAAAAGTAGAAATTGTTAATTTTTCGAAAACTATTGTTCCTCGTGAAATTACAGATGATATATGCAATCATCTAAATGAGTATAAATGATTCTGCATGGGTACTAAACCAGTAACTCATTGATTTTGGTCCAAGGTCACTCAGATATCAAAATTAAAACTTAATTCTTTTTAAAACAGCTGGGCACATTGAAGCCAAATTTCATATGAAGCCTTTATGGCATAGAGGAACCAAAGTTTGCTCAAATGGTCCCGGTCACATGACCAAGATGGCTGTCTTGACCATATATGTGAAAATCCTCTTCAAAAATCTTCTCAGAAACAAAATGGCTGATGACCTTAAAACTTGGTATGCAGCATTGGAGTTCGGGTCCTACCAAGTTTGTTAAGTTGTGACCCTTGGTTGACCTTAACCTGTTTCAGGTCAAGGTAAAGTTCGGCCACAGGCTTTCGTATCGAAAAAAAAAAGCCTAACAGTGTATTTTTTTTTTTCAGATTCTTTTGTAGCCTGTGACATCAAAGTGATATATATGCAAACATTTAATTTTTACAGATACCAAAGGTTAATGCCATTTACTGGCCTTTATCCTGGTTGCATAAATAGGCGTACAGTGAACCCTTGTTACAACGACAACATTTGTTCCCAAAGACGTTGGCATTAAATTGAATTGGCTGTTGTAGAGAATCCTTAATGAGCAGATTGATATGTAAGAAAGATCTTGCTTTGTTCTTATTTCCTCATAGAACATGTTTTGGATATTTGTTAGAATCGCCTCACAGAGGCGATTATAAAAATATCCAAAACAAGTTTCTGTAAAGTATTGAATACAACATTCCTGCATAATTTGTGACTAATTGTTACCATTTAAGCTAAGGTTCCGTGACAGTCAAATTGTCATTATAGCGAATTTTGCCGTTGTATCGAGTGTCGATATAAAGGGGGCTATCTGTATTGTGAACTTTTTCTCCTCTTAAACTAGTTGACTGATTAAAACCAAATTAAATGTGGTGCCTGTATGTGATGGGAGAAAGAAAGTTTGTTCATGTGACCTTGATCACATGACCAAGATGGCCACCATGACCATATATGGTAAAAACCTTTTGAAAATCTCCTATGGAACTGAATGACAGATGACCTTGAAACTTGGTATGCAGTATTAGGAATTGTGCCCTACCAAGTTGTTCAAATGAGGACTCTTGGTTGACCTTGACCTATTTTACGGTCAAGGTCAAATCGGTCAATTCGGTCACTTAGGCGTTTGTGTTGATTTGGCATACTGGTAAGCTAGCAGTATGAGTAGGCTCCGTTGTCGTTGTCTGTAGTCTGTCAAAATTTTCATACATGTCTGAAACCACTGGGCCGATTGAAGACAAATTTCATGTTGAGCCTCCCAGGGAAGGACTGGAGGTAAAAATTTTGGACAGCTTACACAAATTTTTCGCATTCACGTATATATATCTATACAGTTACATACCACTAAGCACTCTGGTGAGCGGTTTAGGACCATTGGTCCTTTGGTTCGAATAATGACAGGGCTGAAATATTTCCTTAATCAGCAATTCCAGTACAATTACGAATATTTCTAATGATTTCCGTCGCACTACAATGTTCACCTGTCAAATAATTTGGGTTTATGATGTCTTCAGTGAATGCTGGACATGTTGCCTCTTGTTCCAACAAAGATGTTCATAATTATGCATCCATGAATACTACGGGCCTATTTTTTTCTGTTGTTAACCCTTAAAATGCCGAGAAAACCGGCATCTGAAAATGTCTTATGTTTATGTCGTCTGCTATATATTCTTGCAAACGTTTCAAACCTATTTTCGCATACAGGCAAACAGTGTGGACCCAGATCAGACTGCTCCTAAAGGAAGGAGCAGTCTGATATCGGTCCACACTGTTTGCAGAAATGACTTTTAAAATCACAAGCAGATGACAAAGCAGACGACAAGTGTTGTGATTGGCAGTTTATGGGTTAATCCGTTTTAGTATTGAGATCCCCTAAAGAGTAATTGGCAAATAGTGCAGACCCAGATCATACGCCACAGAACGCGGCGTCTGATCAGTGTCTCCAATATTTGCAAATAGTTTAGCCATTTTAGCTCGCCTGTACAAAAGTACAGGAAGAGGCATTGCACTACCCTGGCGTCGTCTTTGGCGTCGGCGTTAACAAAAATGTTAAAGTTTCTCGTCAAAGTTTTTAAGATCTTATATTTTCTAAATCCTCAGATGGATTTTGTTTATATTTGGTATGATTATAGATGTTGGTCCAAAATTTTATTGAGCACTATCCACACCCCTACTGATGACCTAGAGGTCAAGGTCACGGACTGGAAAAGTTTGGCGTCAAAGTTTTTAAGCTCTGATAGATAAGCGCAAGTTCGGGCGAGCTGTCCTGTCGAGCACATGCCTTGATTTTCTAGGAATATCTCAACAACATAGCCCGACATACCTAAAACTGAAATTCGACTCTTCCAATATACAGTGTGGGGAGAGTTTGAAATGGATTAAATGAAATGCAATCTTAAAGTAAATGTAGTTTCCATTTTATTGTGTTGTTGTTGTTGTTGTTGTACTAGTAGTAGTAGTAGTAGTAGTAGTAGTTGTTGTTGTTGTTGTTGTTGTTGTTGTTGTGTGTGTGTGTGTGTGTGTGTGTGTGTGTGTGTGTGTGTCCTTGGAAACAAAGAACACGTAACAAAATGAACAGGACGAAAATCCGAGTCTCGGCTTCTGTTTAGACTCTTCAGCAATGTTGTCTACAGGGCTGCATACAGCACTAGCACCGATTTCCCAAGATACCAGAATGGGGTTTATGATTCCAAGAAAAATAAAAATAAATAAAAACTATACTATGATGAACCACAGGAAAACGTCTTGCTGTCACCGTATAGTACTTAACACTGGCACTTAAAACCGGTTTCAAAACATTAAATAGCTTAAAAATTATACAGACAACCCTTTTTATACCGACACCCGATTCAACGACAAAATTCGTTATAAAGACAATTTTACTGTTACGATACCTTCGCTTAAGAGGTAACAATTAGTCACAAATTATGCTAGAATATTGTATTTAATACTTTAAAGAAACATATGTTTTGGACATTTGTTAGAATCGCCTCACTGAGGCGATTCTAACAAATATCCAAAACGTATGTTCTACGAGGAAATAAGAACAAAATAAGACCTTTCTTACATATCAGTCTGCTCAATAAGTATTCCGTACAACAGCAAGTTCATTTTAATTTCAACGCCTTTGGGAACAAATACTGTCGTTGTATTCAACCCCCGCCGAGGTCGGCAACATTCATTCGTGGAGATTGATCATGAAATATTTTCTACGGTCATTTTCTTCCGCTGATTCAAGAAGGACAGTTTTCAGTTTCTGGCGAAGGAATGTGCACAATACTGGTTTACCGCTTAGAGGACTAAGCCTGCCAGTAAACGTGTGGTTAGATAAACTGACCGCGCTCGACATGACCCTACTGGGTTGACTGGGCCGTTAAACCTCAACACAAACAAACAAACAGACAAACTGTCGTTGTAACGAGGGTTTACTGTATAGCTAGATAGCTTAAGTAACGTATGAATAATTTTATTTACATTTGCGTCTTATTTCTTTTTTTAGCATCTCCAATTTAAGATTTGTTCCTCCCTAGAGACGAGAATGGAGAAGACCTAATCAAATAGTAAAGTAGCTGTGATCCCCTTACTTGTAACAAACAAATTAATATCGACAGGACCGGGTAATATCTCTCTAGAGATGCAGGATATAAGTATTTATTGCGTTTAAGAGGAAGGGATATATTTTCAAGGGAACCAAACCTGTCAAAATTGTTTTGCCTCTCTTCTCACTTGTATCCATTTACCTGAAAGAAATAGATACACTTCGAGGGGAAGCAACTTTGCCGTAATTCATTTGCCTCCTGAAAAATGGGTCTACTCGAAAAAAACAGTATTTTTCCCCTTCCGGGAGCAAATTCTGTCCTTCAAAAGTAGACCCTTTTTCGGAAGGGTTATGGTGTGTTTGAACACAAATAGGAAGTCATTATAGTTGTCTCCCTTGAGGGAAATAGCGTGCATCCATTTGTCTTAGTATTCTTAATAATATGTTTTCGCGCTCTTTTACAGTTCAAAGTAAAAATCGAATTTATGACATGAGCGACGTTGACAAAGTTCCGCCTGCACAGTCTGTATAAGGTTAATATAGGGATCAAACATGGTTTTCATGCATTAACAATCGCCAGGTCCCGTGGGAGGTGTTGAAAACCGAGGCCGTTTAATTCTATAATTATGAAATGTTTCGCTTTATATCAAAACCCATCTCAGAGGCTGCGAGCATACAAAGGCCCACCATGGATATCGGCGTTGCATGTGCTATGGTGACGTTTTCTACTTGGACAGCTTGAAAGTCGAGTGCACTAACCACAAGGCCACCCAGTCCACTGATGAGTCAGGGCGAACAAGTATGAGGACAAGTATGAATTTTTTCAACAAGAGGCCCACGGGCCATGGTTCGCTCACTTGAGTGACATAGCCACTGCAGACATGCAGATGTTATGCAACATTTTTCCAATCCCATCATCACAACTAATGAAAATATCATCATTTGAGCAGTTCTTAGTTTTGAAGAAGAATATATGGGCCTGACAGTCAATGGAGCATGATCATTTGAATAAATTATCAATCACATTTCAACAGAAGGATCAATGTGAAATTTGGTGGAAATTGGTTAAGTGGTTTCTTAAGAATCATGATTTATACATGTAAACAGCACAGTGCATTATGAAAACACGCCTATGCAAATATGTAGAAAATTTCACCTCCAAAAAACTGAGAAAAAAAAATCAGATAAAACCTCTGATATTTTTCATATTTCTGTTCAAAACATAGATTGTGGGTACTCGTTAGAACCGCCTCGGTGAGGCGGTTCTAACGAGTACCCACAATCTATGTTTTGAGCAGAAATAGGAAAAATAATGTATACCCCTGTAAACCCCAGATTTACTATATAAAAGTGGGGTTTAAGGGGGTCACAATTATATAGGTATGTTTTCATGATGGGCAGGGAAATATTATACATATAAACCAGATGATGGCCATCTTAGATTTCCAATCAGAACAATTGTAACTACTGTTGATCTACAAGTCACTTCGATACTTTCAATATAAATGTATATGGCCCATACAAATGGGGAAGCAAATTTGACCTTGGAGGTAAAAAGGTCAAATGTCAACATAGAACCATCATTTTAGCAATTTTGGTAGATCTCCTGTCCCCCATAATTTGTGCAAAGATTAGGACCCAGGGCTTATTTGGTTATGGAGATGAAGATTTTTAAAGGTTTTTACCATATATGGGCATGGCAGCCATTTTGATCAATGGTCCATACCCATTTTAGCAATCTTTCATTCTCCTGCGGAGGCTCCGCATGAAATTTGAGCAACACTGGCCCGGAGGCTTCAGAGGAAAAGCCATTTGAAATAATCAACATTTTTTCCATACAAATGTATGGGGCCCATACAAATGCATACAGAAGCAAACTTGACCTCGCCGTTAAAAGGTTAAATGTCAATGTATAACAATTATTTTAGCAACTTCGGTAGACCGCCCGTTCCAGATGATATATGCAAAGATTCAGCCACAAGCCATCCTCGGTTTTGGAGAATAAGATTTTTTAAATGTTTTTTCCCATACAAATGCATAAAGATGCAAACTTGACCTTGCCGTAAAAAGGTCAAATGTCAATGTATGATCATTATTTTAGCAACTTTGGTAGACCCCCGTCCCCGATGATTTATGCAAACATTCAGCCCCAAAGCATCCTCTGTTCTAGAGAAGAAGATTTTTAAAGGTTTTTACCATATATGGGCATGGCGGCCATCTTGGTCAACGAACCGTGACCATTTTAGCAAACTTTTGTTCCCTCTACCTAAGGAGGCTCCATATGAAATTTGAGCAAAATTGGCCCAGAGGCTTCAGAGGAGAATTCGTTTGAAAATGACGGACGGACGGATGGACGCATGGGCGGACGGACGGACGACGGACGAAAAGTGATCACAATAGCTCATCCTGAGCATAGCTCATGTGAGCTAACAAGACTTGACTGTAAATAAGTTAACAATATGAACTGTAACAGCTATAATATACCTTTTCACAAATGTTAAATGGACAGACTCAAATCAACATATGCATCCATGCAGTTATCTTAGCACAAAAACTTACCAGTTAGTTAAGGAAACTCATCAGCTGGTTTGGCAATGTTTCTTCTAATAAGTATGCACAAAATATGGGCTGTGCATGCTAAAAGGTGTCTTCGGGCATATGCAGACAGCAAAGGCCAGATCAACTGGCACATCCATGCAGTCTGATTAAGGCCTTCGCTGTCTACTATTTTAAACAGAGTCGTTGGACACTACAGAATGTATGAAAAGAGAGCAAAGGCCCGGATATTACTATGTGCATGATGATCTATATCTCTCCATTTTGCATATATTTGAAGACACTTTTTCATGAGCCATGGCCCAAATGTTTGTGAACAAAAAAAACAAAAAAAAAAAACAATATATTTTAAATAGCCTGTTTATCTGAAAGCCCTATCACTGGGATTATACAATTTCCTTTTCACAGATACTATATTTACTCTAAATATTGGGGCACTTTAATTCCTTACCAAACTTGTCCTAAAAGTAGAACAAGTTTGTTTTACTACCTGTTAGTTCTTACAACAGCTAGATGAAAGGCGTAAAGTGTAGACTCAGATCAGAGGGAACTGAATTTGGCCTCTTAACAGAGGCCAAAGGCAGCTCCCTCTAATCTGAGTTTATACTGTTTGCTAGAATACTTAAGGTAAGTATTGTACCAGAGTATACCATTAGAGCTTCTACACATTTATACAATCTAGAAATGTGTGTTTGTAAAACACAAATTAAGGTCCTAACTACATGTATATGCTTGTCCCTACAAAATGCTAAAGCTGAAAGAGGCTTACTCTCACAAAAATAAATCCATTTCTTTTTTAATAAAAACAAATTAGGTAATCTACTCCTCAGCTCCAATAAACTCACCGAGCTCCAAGGCCATAGCTCACTTAGTTATTAAGATATCTTGCTGACAAGAATAGTGTGATGAACAAACTAATAGACAGATGAACAATCCAAAAGCAATATGCCCTTCCTCCAACGTCTTCGAGGGTATAAAAGGTGCAAAATCCGGAAAGTTCTCATTTTTTTCTGAGGTCACAGCTTTAACAAAAACCTATCTAAAACTATGCTGGTAAATTACAAAATTCTTTTTTAAGACCCTGATCAGATGCCACAGAATGCGGCATCTGATCAGGATCTCCACTGTTAGCAAAGTTTAACCATTTGTCTATAGGAATATCTATATGATATAGCCTGAAATCGAAAATGGACTCTTCCAGTATATAGTATGGGTGAGTTTATTCAGTTTTTAATGGGTTAAAGAGCAGAAGTCTTTTCAGAAGGGGATTATTGTGTAGGAGAGCAAACAAAAATTCACAAAAGTTGTCTCTCTTGTAATAACTGGTCGAAAACCAACCAAGTGTATCAAGTCCCTTTAACCCATTAAAGACTGAATGAACTCTCCCACACTATATATTGGAAGATTCCATTTTTTACTTTAGGTATGTCAGGCTATATGATATAGATATTCCTAAAGTAAAATGGTTTAACTATTTGAAAACAGTGGAGACCCTGATCAGACACCGCATTCTGTGGCATCTGACCTGGGTCTGCACTGTTTGCCAGTTACCCATTTAGGGGTTCCATTCTTCAATGGGTTAACAATACTGTTCAGATCTATCATATCAGCACCTATAAAGTAGAATTAAATCAAAGTGCCAGATAAAAGTGTTTTCTAAATACATGTAAATACTTTTTCTCCACGAAATTCAGCTTCAGGATAATCACTGGAATTTTATTGCTAATGAGTACTCACAACATATCTTGTTTTTTTTTTTGTTTTTTTTATAAACAAGCAAAAGTATGAAAACTTACTGAATTTAGCCTATGTAATGGGACACTTACTCCTTACCAATTATTATTTTTCTTATTTCTCTATGACAACATATGTTGTAAGTACTAATTTGAAGATTGCTTTTGCAGAGAAACAAGAAAAATACCTGGGCCCAGTTGTTCAAAGCTAACGATGTCCTTAGTTAACGTATCGTTAAACTTTAATCATTAATTATGTCATATACACTAATATTTTTGCTGAAAAAATGTTAGTAGCAAAAGCTACTCACATTTTTTTCAGCAAAAATACCTGTGAATTAGATATTGTACTTACTAGAACAGTTAACATTTTGACCACTAATAAGCCCGTTAAGCTAACGACGCTCTGAACAACTGGGCCCAGTATTCTAAGGTTGAAAAGAACCTTCAGCTGGCAAGGTGATGGTTGTATTTTGAGATGCAAAACAAGGAATGTTTTGGACTTTTTACCAAAGAAAAGCCCAATAAACGGCGAGCACTGCAAACGTACTAGGCCAATTGAAAAACGGCGCGGTAAGCTCTTTTAAAAGGAGGGTTTCTTTAACAAACTAATGCAAGAATCCAAAATGGCGAGGTGTCAATGGATGCTGCAGGGCGAAACAGGTATGCAATAATACGACATCCCACCCGTAGTATTCATCTGATTTGGCACCTATTGATACCTTTTTGTAATGAACTGCAAAAAAGGTACCACTGGACACCATTTCCGGTCCTTTAAAAGTCGGGACAGCAGTTGAGGAGTGGTTTGATGCCAAGTACCCCAAATTCTTCAATTCTTGGATGATGGCTCTGCGACAGCGCTAAAGCAAATGTATCATATTAAAGAGTAATTGCATAAAAAAGAGGTTGCTCTCGAACTAAAGTAACGTTGGCTGGTTATTACTTATTGACTTGCCCTCTGTACGAACACAGAAGATCCTGGTCAAACTGCGCGGATGAGCGGGTTGGTCTGCGTATTTTGTATTTGGCATAAGAGCTGTATAGCTTCTTTGCACATACATGAGCTTCAACGTGAGAAAAGTACCTTTGACGTGCGCCAATCGAAGACTCAAATCAGCCTGCGCATCCATGTATTCTGATTAGTCTTCTTTGTCCGCATGAAGAAACTTTGCATCCTTGGCTATCCAAACTGCACCCAGTGAAGATTTTGATCAGCCTGAGCGCAGGCTGATCTGAATCTTCGTTGAGCGCGCATGGCCGAAGGTACGTTTCTGTCGTTACTGCTCAATTATTATTTAGTATCAGCTTGTATGTAGAACAAAATTATCTACGAAAAGTCCCCCAAGGCTTTTGTAATTCAGTTACAATGCGGTTTATTTGAAGCAGAAATGCATTTGGATATGGCTTATACATTATTTCTGACACCAAAAGAAAGACGATATTGGGAAGTGCATACAGGAACTTACAATTACAGATACAGATACTTAGTAAACATTATACGCAAACAACCCAGTAAGCATTCTACATAAATCTATAGCGGGCCGCTATCGGCCCGTCAGGGTAGCTGACGGGCCGATAACGGCCCGCTATAGATTTATGTAGAATGCCAGCTGGGAAGAAGCATCTTCAAAAATATAAGCGACGAAGAATAATAGGTAAATTTTTCAGTTTAGGGGTTGATCATGTGCGAATTGAACTCATGGATGACTTAAATGAAGTAACACAAACTACCGAAATTATGGTGCGTCTAAACACTCAATGCAGACAAACATGCCCTTCTCGACATACAAAACCACCGGCTTCATTCCGATTATTCATGTTAAACGGAGATAAACGGCAAGAAGTGTACTTTATTGTAGCTCCTTGAAACCTCAATACATGTCACTGCATTATTTATTAACGCCAAAAGATGACATTTTTAAGTTTTTTTAAAAAAGTAACATTGTTTATCCTTTCTTACGAAAGTACCTTCGCGTAATATACATCATTAATTCAATCAAACTGTTATTCTAAATAGAGAAGGTTTTATTTGATTTTCAAGACATGATTTTGGTGTAAACTTGATCACATTGTAGAGATGTTTAAAAATGCATACAATGAAAGCTGAATAAAAAGATTTGATAAAAATAACCGTTTTATGAGATTTTTCATCTCTTCAAGGCGTACATATTCTTCCATACAAACAAGGGCTGACAGACTTTGGCCATATATGAACTTATAACACTTCGTCTAAAAAAAAAACTACAAACTGTTTAGCTCTGAACTGGATTAATCGAATTGGTAATGTTTTATTGGGTTTCTCATCATGTAGACATGCCTATATAATATTGACCCCCTTAAATCCCATTTTTATAATAGTAAAACCAAGGTTTACAGGGGTATACATTATTTTTCTTATTTCTGCTCAAAAACATAGATTGTGGGTATTCGTTACAACCGCTTCGCCGAGGCGGTTCTAACGAGTACTCACAATATATGTTTTTGAGCAGAAATATGAAAAAAAAATATCAGAGTTTTTTATCTGATGTTTTTTTTTTTTTTTTTTTTTTTTTTTTTTTTGTTTTTTTAATCAGATTTAGGAGGTTAAATTTTCTATATATTTGAATAGGAATGTTTTCGTGATGTCTTTATCACTGTCTTGGTTAATTCGGCGGACGACAAACTGGTGATATTTTTCCTTATTTTTTTTTCGCCCCCAAAAAAACACAACAGGATTTGCAAGATTCGTGCAAGTTAATTATTTGCATGAAATGCCAAATCCTGTTTTCTGGGGAAAATAAAAAAAGAAATTTCGATATGTTGTCTGCTGAAAATAATACCCAGAGTGCTACGTGTTGAAGATAACAGTTTCACATGTAAGGTAACAATTTAAAAGTACATGTTCTTGGTTTAAACAACATTTATTTCTTTCTACATAAACATAAAGACATACAGTTGAGTTATATACATACAATGACAGAAAGAGAATCTGTACGGAAGCTTTAAGCTTATCGAATCCGTTTTCACTGTCTTATGTTTTACACCAAATGTTGTTGTAGAGAATCGGGTAGAATAATTTCAATATTTAAAGACTCTAACGGGAAAAATGTACAAGTTATCGATGGCTCTAGTTTTAGCCTCTGTGAAATCATTATACTCACCAACAGATCGAATAGAAAGCTCAACTTTGAAAAAAAAGCTCATGTAATACGTTTCCAACTACTAACTAGAAAATGTATTTGGGCGCCGTATGATTTTAGGCGGGCTGTTAAGCCCGTCTACAGCTATGGTCTTCGACTCGATTTTAGGGACCGCTTTAGGTATCTCTCGTATTCTTGTAATCTTACGCTAGAACGTTATACAAAAAATAGTTCTCAAATTTTATATATCCGAGAATTTATCCGCATTGTACATGACCAAATGAATCATAATAATCATTTTAGATTTAGTTTGCCTTTGAAATCAATATTTTATCTTCGAAAACAGAACACGGAATATGGTCGAAATCAATATAAAGTCCTATTCAACACAGAGTGGTCCAGTGTATCTATCTATTTTCTTATACTGAGTCGGTCATCTATGACCATTACCTCAGTTTGTTGGTTGGCTAAATTTAGAATTTAGCTAAAAAGTCAAATTGTATTATTAAAGAAAACTGGAGGGAAATTTTAATTAGATGGCAGTAGCTTCCCAGGAGGCACACAACTTCAAAATGACGTCGTATCAACGTCGATGCGACGTGATCACGTCGCATCGACGTTGATACGACGTCATTTTAACGTTGTGTGCCCGCTGGGTTATGACTATCTACTACTTCTCCTTTTACTACTACTGCTACTACTACTGCTGCTGCTGCTGCTGCTGCTGACTGCCTGTTACCCATACAATTTAGTATCACCGCAATACTGCTGTCCCGTTATCTTTTCATCTGTCTTGCGTATATATAAACTGAATAACACATTCTAACACTCTTATCTTGCATAACTGCAACAGTTAAAATTATTGTTTCAACTGCTTTAGTGTCAGGTGTGAAACAAGGAACTGATTTTACATCGCTTTGTTTTTTGACTAGAATGGTAAAATAAGAAACAATACAGCTGATTCTCTTATAACAGTTATTTATTAATCCTAGTGGGTATTGGTACTGCGTACAACAGGTTTGGTGCTGCACCTATCAATCAATCTCTGATACCATGGGGTCAACATATTTCAGTAAAGACAGGTATATATATTGGTGAATATACAGGATTTACCGGCTTTTATAATCTCTATAAGGCGTTGGCCTGACAGACGGAAGCAACAGCAGCTTGCAAACTCTGGGGAATTCATTTGTTAGTGGTTTGGTGGCGAATTTGCGGGAAATTTGTCTTTTCTTTCTTAACTTCGTGCCCCACTATAGTGGTTTAGTGCAAAAATACAATCAAAAGACTATTGATGTAAATAAACTTGATACCAGCTTCAAGAAGTCATTGTGAAGTTTAGATTCAAGCATGTTTACACTTTATAACTGCTGCTAGATTCAACGTCTCGCACAAAGTATGCCAAGAATTGTTACAAAACAGTGATATTTAGCCCATTGTAGCTTACAACTGCATATAGGGGCACACAAGCTAATATGGTTTACACTGTTTTCAAATAATTTTGTTGTCATTAAGTGCATAATGTATTTCTGCTGTCCCTGCAAGTAAACAAGTTCTCGTACCTTGTATCCTTCTGCCATACCGCTGCCTTAAAGGAATCTCGTGCCTTTTAACCCTAGTACTGCTGAACCCGGATATACCCTGTCT
This sequence comes from Anodontia alba, assembly GCA_964016985.1. Classification (NCBI taxonomy): domain Eukaryota; kingdom Metazoa; phylum Mollusca; class Bivalvia; order Lucinida; family Lucinidae; genus Anodontia; species Anodontia alba. Next base: position 76,375,461 of record OZ024822.1, read on the forward strand.
TTATAAACAGTGTAGATCCAGATCAGTTGGCTTCTGAAGCCAAATGATCTGGATCTGCACTGTTTGCCATTAAGTATGTGAATTTGTATCAATAAACTGGATCAAGTAATCTGATTGGCTGAAAATTGGAAGTAGGCGTGGCATTTTAATTTATTCAGCAGGACAAGTGTTAGACAAATTCTGTATATTCACCAATAGCTTTGCCTGTCATTTCACCGAAATACGGCTAACGGCTAATCTTTTCACGATTTTCAGTATCAGTGTTTCCATAAGTTGCCAGTGTGTTTCCTCAGACTGAGGTATACCATTGATAGGTGTATATTAAACTGAAGTGACTTCATGATGTCATCAATTTGTTGACTAAAACAAGGTACAAGTGTTGATAAGCCATGCAGTATTGGATGAAAGTGAGACATAATCTCTAGGAACTTGATGTATACCGGACAATCAGCATACAAGCTCAACTGGTTAAAAAGTTCTAAAATGCCTAAGTTGCAAAAGGAGGTAATGTAAGGTAATGCGTCATCTCCGAAGTTAATCAGGTGTTCTACATCTTTCACCTATGCTGCAAACCAAATATCATAGGTCTATCTAAAATGGTCCTTGAGATATTATACACACAAGCTTTTTTCTACACTTTTGCAAGAACGGGGTATAACACTACAAGTTCAAGAGTGTCAGAGAATAAAAAAAAAAAAAAAAAAAAAAAAAAAAAAAAATCAGCTAATTTTCCATGAGATCATAGCATTTACCTTCCTTAGGTTATGTGACATACCGAAAGTGTTACACATGAACGGACGGAAAGACAAACCCAAAGCAATATGACCCTCAACTTGTCCAAAATATTACATTAAAGAATAAGAATATAGGGTTATTGCACTGATATTGGTGAATATTGTCCCGAGTTGGGATATCGAAGGACGCGAGCTCGCGAGCGTACTTCGATTTCCCAACGAGGGACAATATTCAGCAATATCAGTGTAATAACCCTTTTATTATATAGCTATAAATATTTATTTCGTTTCCCGGGGTTTCGAACCTTTAAAACGCTGTTTTAATAACTAAAATGTGAATTCTACCAATGCGCGTGAGAAGGTTTGGCTCGGCGTCACTGCATTACGACGTCATCAAAAGCAACGTAATGTAATGGTAATATGAGAAGGCATCCGAGTGAGTGTGCAAAATCGAGTAAGTGTGCCGATATCGTGTGATATCGGCACGCTAACTCCTCGGCTTTTATCGCACATTTTAATCATTTAATATTTATAGCTATATAATAATAATCTGTATTATCCATAAATAGTAAACCATTAACAACAATGCAATAAATGCTTCACTTGGCCCGTAATACATGAAATTTTTATGCATTGTTTTGGCCAGAATAGGATGTATATGACTGATGCTGTGTCTAAAAATATTACTCCTAATGCCTTGTAATTAATATTATCTACAGGCCAGTACGGTCTGGTCAGGGTTTTTAGCTCAGTAGAGCTGAGGGCTCCAGGGGAGCTTATAGAATAGACAATAGTCTGGCGGCGGTGTCTGCGTCGGCATCGTCAACATTTTTAAACAACATCGCCCTTAAAACAGTTGGGGCAGTTGAAACCAAATTACATGTGATGTCTCCTTGGATTTGGGGATTAAAGTTTGTTCGTAAGGACTTGGTCACATAATCAAGATGGTTGCCATGCTGTATATGATAAAAAAGCTTTAAAAATCTTCTCAGAAAACGAATGGCTGATGACCTTGAAACATGGGTTGAAGCACTGCGGACTCCGGCCCTTCTAAATTTGTGTGACCCTTGGTTTGACCTTGAACTATTTTACGTATACGTAAAATTTGATTCCTTTTGCAAGGAAAAAAGCGGACGTTTCTGATTCTGTTGTAGCATGTGACATCAAAATTGATATATGCAATCAGCTAAATGACTTATTATAAATACCAAACGTCATTATTGCATAAAAAAACAGTGTCGCACGTTATTAACAGCCGTGCATTAACCGGCGAAAAGCCACGTATTAACTAGGCAATTCACGCTCTGTTAATGTACGGCTACGCAACTTTCAATATGATCATACCGGGGCCACAGATTTGCTGCCGTTACGAGATGTGTACTGCCCGGCCCTAGAACGAGCACGGTCCGTAGAATTACGTTCGCGAGATATCGGTGAAAGGGCGAAACAAAATAGTGCAAGAAATAACGCCAAATGTAGCAAATGTTTTCAGTTTTTATGCAAAAACAGCGATCGAACATGTTTTTTCAATACACAAACATTCGCCAGGTCCCTTGGGAGGTGTTGAAAACCGCGGCCTTCGGCCTCGGTTTTCAACACCTCCCACGGGACCTGGCGAATGTTTATGTATGAAAAACCATGTTTGATCCCTATGATGTAACTCACTGGACTTTATCATTGCTGCCTCAGATTCAGTATTATTAACTTCTTCTCTTCAAAAACTGTTCGGCTGATTGAAACCAAATTACATATGGAGCCTCTATGGGATGGGCGAGGGAAAGGTTGTTCATGAGATCTGGGTCATATGACAATGAAACCCGCTATGCCCAGATATGGTAAAACTCTTTGAAAATCTTCTCAGGAACTGAATGGCCGTTGGCTTTAAAAATAAGTATGCAGCTTTTGGGATGAGCCTTACCAAGTTTGTTCAAATGATGACCTTTGGTTGACCCTTGCCTATTTTACGGCAAGGTCGAATTCGATCACTTAAGCTTTTGTTCCCTAAGGAAGTCGAAACAGTTTTCTGATTCTACTGCAGCCTATGGCACCAGAGTTGATAAATGCAGTCAGCTAAATAAACATTTATAAATACCAAAGGTCAATGTCATATATTGGCATAGGGCCTCGGCACTTCAGAATAAGAGATTTTTACCTTTCTAAAACCACTGCGCTGGTGAAACCAGATTACATATAGAACATCAATGGGGTTGGGAAATCAAAGCTTGTAGGATCGGGGTCAGATAGCTGGGGAAATGTTCCTGAACTTAAGATGGACTGACCAAGATGGTTATCAAGTCCATAAATGGTAAAAAGGATTTTAAATTCTTCATCTCAGGAACTGAAAGACCTTCGTATGCAGCATTGGAGACTCCGGCCCAACAAAGTTTGTTCAAATGATGACGCTTGGTTGACTCTGTGCAGCGGTATAAAACCCAACGGCTGATTTCAAAATAATTTGGCAGCAATGGTCGTGGGGCAGACCTCTACTAAGTCATTATGATATTTTGAAAAAAAAAAAAAAAAAAAGCAACATGACCCCGCACCCCAAGGGGTGAAGGACCCTTTTCGTCCACATTAGCTCTGGTGAGCGTAGTGGCCCATCGGTCTCTTGTTTAATATGTTCTGTAAAGCAAGATCCCTTACAAGCAGGGAACACGGCAAAGAATTGAATGATCAAAATTTATTTATGACTATTTATTACCAAAGTGTGGTACTTTCTTAATAGGAAAGCTCTCTTTTGCAAAGCCAATGAGATTATAGCTTAACCCATTTATGCCTAGCGTCCTATAAATGGGACATTGGCAAACAGTGTAGATCCAGATCAGACGCCGCAGTACGCGGCGTCTGAAAAGGGTCTACACTGCTTGCATTAAAACACAGAAATTTCTACAAAACGAGGTATTAATAAAAACTAACCATACACCCCTTATATTAGAAATGGACTGGTCCGAAGAGTGAAAGTAAAATAGTCCATTCGGTATAAATGGGTTAAATACGGGTATCCAAAATGTTGCGATGAAGATTTCATGGTAAAACAAGTTGTGCAATGTTCTGCGATGGGTGATTAAAAACATCAGTCAAATACGCCGAAGGAAATCATTTTATTTACAAGGAGGTAAAGCCAAAAGTAATGTATTCCCTCAGCTAAAAAAGGGAGACTACTTCTTTGTGACAAAGTCCTACGTCCTCCACGTGATTTAGTTCCCTCAGTAAAAATAGTCGCTTAGCAGCAAACAAAGACAATCAGAAATCCAGCAGTAATCACTATAAGTAAAAGTACCTGCCTGTCGGCAGCAAATATCATCCTTCCGGAGACTGGTCGATAAGAAATTAAGCCTCAAACGTTAGCTCCTTTGCAAAAGTACTGTAAAGAGAACAGAATTGTAAGCTACTTGCCCGCCTTTCAGTCCTTTCATTTTCTCTTGGCCAAGTTAGCTATTTGTCAGCGTCTTACCAGTATCAAAGCATTGACAGCACTGGTAGGTCGATAGTCTCTGAGTGTCGGCTGGAAAAATGTCCTTGAACTTAAAATGGGCTTACGACTGTTTCATTTAACCCATAACGTCCTGCACACCCTGGTGAACGCGGTGTCTGATCTGGATCTGCACTGTTTGCCAGTTTCCCAGTCCAGGTTTTACACATAGCCCTCTTTTCACGACACTCTGACGTCAAAGTGAGATGCATAGCGCGGCTATAAATAAATTTAAATAACCGTTACCAGGATTTTGTACAAACGCGCGGTTTGATTTCATTGGTGAATTACAAGCATTAGTTTTTACCCACCTGAGCTATAGTGATCATTTTTTGTCCGTCGTCCATTCGTCCGTGCGCCCGTCCGTTAACATTTTCAAACGACTTCCCCTCTGAAGCTGCTGAACCAATTTTGCTCAAATTCCATTTAAAACCTCCTTAGGTTGGGGGAACGAAAGGTTGCTAAAATGTTCGCGGGCCGTTGACCAAGATGACCGCCATGCCCATATATGGTAAAAACCTTTACAAATCTCCTTCTCTAGAACCGAGAATGCCTTGAGGCTAAATTTTTGCACAAATCATTGGAGACGGGAGGTCTACCAAAATTGTAAAAATAATGGTTGTACATTGACAGTTGACATTTTACGGCGAGGTCAAGTTTGCTTCCCTATGCATTTGTATGGGCGCCATATATTTGTATGGGAAAAATGTTGATAATTTCAAACGACCTCTTCTGAAACCTCTAAGCCAATGTTGCTCAAATTTCATGTGAAGGCTTCTTGGGGCAGGGGAATGAAAGATTGCTAAAATGGTCGCTATTAATTGGTTAAGATGGCCGCCATGCCCATATATGTTAAAAACCATTTAAAAATCTTATTCTCCAGAACAGGAAATGTCTTATGGCTGAATCTTTGCACAAATCATTGGGGACGACAGGTCTACCAAAGTTGCTAAAATGATGGTCGTACATTGACGTTTGACCTTTCTGCGGCGAGGTCAATTTTGCTTTCGCATGCATTTGTATGGGTCCAATACATTTGTATGGAAAAATTGTTGATAATTTCAAATAACTTCTTCTCTAAAGCCTCTGGGCCAATGTTGCTCAAATTTCATGTGGAGCCTATTTGGTGTAGGGGAAAACAAAAAATTGCCAAATGGTCATGGTCCATTGACCAAGATGGCTGCCATGCCCATATGTGGTAAAAACATTTAAAAATATTCTTCTCCAGAACCAAATAAGTCCTGGGACATAATCATTGCATAAGTCATCGGGGACAGGAGATCTACCAAAATTGCTAAAATGATGGTCCTACGTTGACGTTTAACCTTTTTTAGGGCAAGGTCAAATTTGCTCCCCCGTGCATTTGTATGGGCCCTATACATTTATATGGGAATAAGGTTGAGAATCCATAATTTAGAGATCTCCTCTATAATCCAGTTGAATCGAAACTTGATGATGAGCATTAGGGTGCTTAGTAGACACAAAATAGCTGAATGAACCGATAGTTAATCCAAGATGGCCGCCACAACCGCCATCTTGAAAATCAATTTTCGACATCTCTTCCCAAACCTTTAGTTTCTTTGAGCCGAAACTTGCTCTGTAGCAACAAGATGACTCTGGATCAAAACGAGCTAAAATTGTGTCGATTGGAAACCCAAGATGGTTGCAATGGTCCCGCTCGATTGAAGAAGATAGCCGCCAGAGCTTAAAACAGAAAATTTTCAAACATCATCTCGTCCTTGGCCAATGGCCCGATTTCAAAATATTTGCACAGAAGTATTCCTCCAATGGCGCTCTATCAAAATTGCTAAAATGGTTCTGCTTGGCTGAACAAACTGGCGGCCAGAGCCAAAATAGAAAAACCTTGAAAAGATATCTCCTTCGCAGCTAGTATCCTGATTTCAAAGTAATTTCAAAGAAGTGTTCCTCTGAAGACCCTTTACCAAAATTGTTAAAATAGATCCGCTCGGCTGACCAAAATGGCAACCAAAGCTGAAATAGAAAACTCTTTAAACGTTATCTCTTCCTTGGCCAGTGGCTTGATTTCAAAATGATTTCAGAGAAATGTGTTTCTCTTATTCCCTTTACCACAATTGCTAAAATGGTTAATCTCTGCTGAACAAAATGGTCACCAGAGCTAAAAATAGAAAAGAAACCTTCAAACGACATCTCCGTGGCCAGCGGCCGGATTTCAAAATAATTTCACATCAATGTTCCTATTATGCCCCTATACCAAAATTGCTAAAATGGTTCTGCTCTGCTGAATAAAAAGGTTGCGAAAGCTAAAATTAAAAAAACACTTTTAAAGGATAAGTAGATGATCCAATTAACTTCTGTAAAAAATCTGTTGTTTTTTTTTTACTTATGGCCCTTTGAAAATTTCAGCATTTTAACTTTATAAGCAAAAACTGTTTAAGCCGTTGCCTTGAAACTTGACAGGCTGATAAGGAATGAGAAGTAAATGACCAGGGCCCAGTTGTTCAAAGCTAACGACATTGTTACTTAACGATTCGTTAAATTTTACATCAAGTGATACGCAAATATGCTGAAATTGTTTGCTGAAAAAATGTGAGTAGCTTTAGCAGTGCAAAAGCTACTCACATATTTTCAGCAAAAAATTTCAGAATTTCAGAATATTGTATATTAAATCCGCTAAAACAATTAACGAAATGACCCTTCACGAGCTCGTTAAGCTAACGACGCTTTGAACAACTGGGCCCTGAATAACTTACAGAAGTTAACTTAGGTGAGCGTTGTGGCCCATGGGCCTCTTGTTTCAAAAAAAAAAAAAAAAAAAAATAAAAAACAACAAAAAACTAGTGGGTACGTTAGCTTCAGCAATTGCATATACGCATGCCGCACATAATAATATATGTGTCAAGATTCATTCAATTGACCTAAGTGAATCCAGTTATTTTCCGAGTTTTCGTTCACTCCAGACTGTCAAATGTACAATATTGCTAAGACTAAAGGCAACATCCTAGTGAACACAGATTTCACTACAATTAGACACGGTGTTCATTAATAGTGTAATTCAGAGTAGACTACAGTTACTAAGACTAAAGGCAACATCCGAGTGAACACAGATTTCACTACAGTTAGACACGGTATTCATTAATAGTGTAATTCAGAGAAGACTACAGTTACTAAGACTAAAGGCAACATCCTAGTGAACACAGATTTCACTACAGTTAGACACGGTGTTCATTAATAGTGTAATTCAGAGTAGACTACAGTTACTAAGACCAAAGGCAACATCCTAGTGAACACAGATTTCACTACAGTTAGACACGGTGTTCATTAAAGGTGTAATTCAGAGTGGACTACAGTTACTAAGACTAAAGGCAACATCCTAGTGAACATAGATTTCACTACAGTTAGACACGGTGTTCATTAATAGTGTAATTCAGAGTAGACTACAGTTACTAAGACTAAAGGCAACATCCGAGTGAACACAGATTTCACTACAGTTAGACACGGTGTTCATTAATAGTGTAATTCAGAGTAGACTACAGTTACTAAGACTAAAGGCAACATCCTAGTGAACACAGATTTCATTACAGTTACAGTTACTAAGACTAAAGGCAACATCCTAGTGAACACAGATTTCACTACAGTTAGACACGGTGTTCATTAATAGTGTAGTACAGAGTAGACTACAGTTACTAAGACTAAAGGCAATATCCTAGTGAACACAGATTTCATACAGTTAGACACTAGCACTCCTGCGGCGATGGTGTTCATTAATAGTGTAATTCAATGTAGACTACAGTTACTAAGACTAAAGGCAACATCCTAGTAAACACAGATTTCACTACAGTTAGACACGGTGTTCATTAATAGGGTAGTACAGAGTAGACTACAGTTACTAAGACTAAAGGCAACATCCGAGTGAACACAGATTTCACTACAGTTAGACACGGTGTACATTAATAGTGTAGTACAGAGTAGACTACAGTTACTAAGACTAAAGGCAACATCCGAGTGAACACAGATTTCACTACAGTTAGACACGGTGTTCATTAATAGTGTAGTACAGAGTAGACTACAGTTCACTACAAAGTCTTGATTTGTTGACTTGTTGTTCACTCCTTGTCTTCCTTTAAAGTGTATAGCATGCCAAACTAGTAGACTGTTACAAACGTAATCTTATATAAAATGGCACATATTGGCTATTATCAATAAATGAATGAAGTAATAAACAAATGGATGAATAAATAAATGAATGAATAAATGTAAATACACCCTTTAGTAATGAATATGCAACATGATTCTGTAATGATATTAACGAAAGAAAGAAAGGAGGAAAGAAAGAAAGAAACAAGAAAATATAATCTGAGAAAGAAAGAAGAATGAATGAATGAATAAATGAATGAATTCAAAGACCTTTTGGTTATAAATACGCAACTGGATTTCGTAATGATATCAAAGAAAAAAAAGAAAGAAAGAAAGAAAGAAATATAAACTGAGAAAGACAAAGATAGGAAGAACAAATCTAAAATGTGAGAAAGAAAAGAGAAACAAATAATTGAGAGAAAAAATGCACGAAAGAATGAATAAATGAATTATCGAAAAATTGCTGAAATAAAATGCACGAATGAAAGCAGTTTTCGTGAAAATAAATAAACAAGGCGATTAAAACGATAATAAAACATGCATGTCAAACTAACATTTGAAAGAAGACCTCGTAATTGCTATGATGCTGTATTATTATCACCATCAACAACAATATAAACTTTTATTCAAAACTCAGATATCACATTACGAAAACATACCTATTTTACCACCAAAAAAATAAAAAAATTTCAGATAAAAAAAACTGATATTTTTTTTTTTTGCATTTCTGCTCAAAAGATAGATTGTGGGTACTGATAAGAACCGCCTCGATGAGGCGGTCCTATCGAATACCCACTATCTATGTTTTGGAGCAGAAATAAGAAAACTAATGTATACCCCTGTAAACCCCAGTTTTACTATATAAAACTGGGGTTGAAGGGGTCAAAATTATACACGTATGTTTTCGTGATGTTATGAGAAAATGTTGTATAGCTACAAACATGGTTTGCTTATTGACACGTCTTGTTGAGCCTGATAGCGGATGATATTTACGGTTATATGCTATTTAGCAATAATTTTTCTGATCAGAGTGTGTGTATGTGAAAGCTGATCTGGTCATTTTGTTTATACCTATTTCAGATGCAATATGATGCTTCCCAACAGAAGTAAGAAAAATGATATGAGAACATTATTGTTCAAGTCTGAATAAAACCCTCCTTCAAAACCTAGATATAATGAAATTGAAGCTATAAAACAGAAAGACATATCGGTGTTTTGAAAGGTGTTTAACAGGCGTCCAGTGTTGTTTTATAACAAATAACTTCATGCTAGTTATCTTTTATTGAACCTTGTAGTTAAGTGATATGAGACGAAAGCGGTTTGCAATATTTGCCCTACATATTTTCGGAGAGGCAGGCCTGAGTAAACAGCACAGACCGAAGTCAACAGGTAGCCAAATGGACTTGTTCAAGTTTGACAAAAATGCTGTGATTAAAAAGAAAAAGATGTAGCATTAACTGTCCAAAACATTTTCAGTTCACATTAATGAAATGAAATATAACCAACAAAACATTACTTAGTTTTTCATATTTGTGATGTGCAAACAGGCGCATAATGTTTTGCTTTATTCTCACTTTTTGTACAGGTTGATTAGAGAGTTTTATTTGTTTTGGTTTTACTCTTTGTTTTTGATGTCTATACACAGAAGTAAATTTGAAGACAAAAATACAAATATGAAAGTATGTGAAAGTCACACATCATTTTCTAATACAGTGGAATTCCGCGTTGCGACCACCCCGATTAGGTCCGTACCACTATTAAGTCCACTTTTTGCTAAACCTAAATTATTTCCTATATAGTGTTGGACCCCCAGACTGGTAGCCTTCGACAATCATCGGCGATTTCCGGAGGTCGTTCCGGATGAGATGACAAATCATCTCATAGGTGTGACCACGTGAATCCTGCTGAGCTGACCACTTTGATGCGGCCATTCGGTTTGCAGCTCCCAGACGGTTAACATCAACAGAGAAAGTTCTCTCTCCGGGTGCAGGTAAGCCAATGCACAACAAAATGGCGACGAGTATAAAAACGGTATTTTTATCACTTTTACACTTTTTTTATTGATGCGTATGTGTCTGTTTGTAGCTGCAGTGTCATTGCAGGGAGTAACAATTAGAAAAAAATGGTGAATTAGGTCTTTATTAAAATATTTGATTTAAAAATTCTAAAATCATCTAAATTCATTTTTCAATGTGGTTCTATAACAAAATTACACCGCATTTAGCATTTAATTAATAGTTTGTAGTTTGTCTCTTTGGATAATCGTAAGCGATTGTTGCTCGAAACAGACTCCTCATATTTGGCAGACTACCCCTGGGATGTTTGTGAAGTTGCTGAGGAGGCAGCTCGGTCCTTAGATTTGACATTGACCGAGTTGGTGGGAATGTGCAACAGAAATGCAGCCAGGTTGTACAACTTGCCCTGGTAATCCCCCAGTTCTCATTGAAAGAATCTCCTGTGACATCCAATCATTATGAAAACATGCCTATTCAAATATACTTAAAATTTTACCACCAAAAAAATGAAATTTTTCAGATAAAAACTTCTGATATTTTTTCATATTTCTACTCAAAACACAGATTATGGGTACTCGTTAGAACCGCCTCGATGAGGCGGTTCTAACGAGTACCCACAATCTATGTTTTTGAGCAGAAATAAGAAAAATAATGTATACCCCTATAAACCCCAGTTTTACTATATAAAAGTGGGGTTTAAGGGGGTCAAAATTATATAGGCGTGTTTTCGTGATGCCTGGCTCGTGCTGAACTAATATATTTGATTTGATAATCAAAATACTTGAATACGTTTAATATGTTTGGCATTGAAGTGCATCATATTTGAGAAAGAAGATATTAAAGAAAAAGAAAAGAAAAAAAAACAACAGTTTTTGTTAACATGTTAAGATTGGCTAGCTCTTTGAAACTGCCATATCTGAACAGAATTACAAATAACACATATATATGTTTGCTTAGCACTAATATTACTCATTTTGTCATTGCAACCTCTGAAGTTCACTTGACCGTAAGTGCATAAAATTTATTAGATGCATTTGTAGCTGCTTATCTTTATTTAACGCTTCTGTAGCTGCTTACCTTATTTTTTAACATTTTAGGATTCAAAATAAAATGGGTATGTTATGTTGACACTTGTAAACTGTTAACAGAATTTAAAATATTTTGTAAAATGTATGCATTTTTGTGATTCCTAAAATGTCAGTTCAGTTCCAAGTTAATTTCCTTTATATTTAATTTCCTTAGTTTCCATTTAGTTCATTCTATTTAGTTGCAGCTATAGCTCCCACCTAAAAAGGTATCGAGTCTCCAGACCTCACTTTTGTTATATCCAATTCAGCTTTATATTTTGTTGTCTGTATATTTTTGTCTTACTTGTGTTTATATGTTCAAGCATTGCATATGGCACATCATATGGAGTGGCTATATCTAGCCAGATTAAGGCTGTTTCATCATATGGTTATAAGGATCCATATGGCTCCAAATGAGCTCATCTACTGTGTAGATCTATGTACAATATTTGTTTACAGTATACCTGTATGTAAATAACATTCACCTGTCTCAGGACCTCCAAATTTAAACATTGCACTTATGTTTCTTACATGAGATTAGTTCTCAGAATACATTTTTTTTCAAAGCCACAATTTGCTGTACTAAATTATTTTCGAGAGCATGTCATGCTCTTTTTTGTGAAAGAGGGAGAGTGTTGGACCCCTAGACTGGTAGCCTTCGACAATCATCGGCGATTTCCGGAGGTCGTTCCGGATGAGATGACAAATCAACTCATAGGTGTGACCACGTGAATCCTGCTGAGCTGACCACTTTGATGCGGCCATTCGGTTTGCAGCTCCCAGACGATTAACATCAACAGAGAAAGTTCTCTCTCCGGGTGCAGGTAAGCCAATGCACAACAATAATTAATCATCAATTATTCCAATAAAGAGACCACCCCGCAATTCAGTATCAAGATCGCCTTTCAAAGTCTCGACCTGGCATTTATCTACTAATTACTATTCAACATTGTCCGCTTTCTGAGCAGGTCATTACGCAAACAGGCCTATTCAAATATATTGAAAATTTCACCACCAAAAATTGAAAGTTTTCCGATAAAAATTCTGATAGTTTTCATATTTCTGCTTAAAACATAGATTGTGGGTACTCGTTAGAACCGCCTCGGCGAGGCGGTTCTAACGAGTACCCACAATTTATGTTTTTAAGCAGAAATAAGGCAAATAATGTATACCCCTGTGAACCCCCGTTTTACTATATATAAGTGGGGTTTAAGGTGGTCAAAATTTTATAGGTATGTTTTCGTGATGTGGAAATTTTGCTGGACTGATAATTGTCACGTAGTGATTGACCATGACAAAAAAAAAAAAAAAAATTCACCATGTAAGTAATATGAGAAGTATAGGGTGGCCATCCTATATTACTAATATATATGAAAAACAACTGTTGACTAATATGTGTTTTGTTTCAACATAATGTTTGGGTTATAAAGTGTCATTGTCAAATAATTATATGTATTAAATAATTGTTGAGTAAAATGAACTAAAATAAACACATTTTCAACTTTCGTGTACTTTGTAGCTGAATTTCTACAGTTATTTTAGAAATTTATTCTAGAATATTCTATAAATTGTGATATATTAAGGCAGCATAGGGTTCATTACGTAAACATGCCTATTCAAATATATTGAAAATTTTACAACCAAAAAGGAAAATTTTCAGATAAAAAAAATGATATTTTTCATATTTCTGCTCAAAACATAGATTGTGGATACTTGTTAGAACCGCCTCGGCGAGGCGGTTCTAACGAGTACCCACAATCTATGTTTTTGAGCAGAAATAAGAAAAATAATGTATACCCTGTAGACCCCAGTTTTACTATGTAAAAGTGGGGTTTAAGGGGGTCAAAATTATATAGGCGTGTTTTCGTGATGTTTAGAAATTCCATTGCTCTGTACATACACATCTGATTATGCTTCATCTGATAGGAATGCAAATGCAAAGAACTTAAACTAAAATAAAAAAAAGAAAACAGAATTTTTAAGTTAAACTCAGGAATAGAATATATCACGAAAACATGCTTATATAATTTTGACCACCTTAAATCCCACTTATATAAAGTAAAATGGAAAAAAAAAATTCTTCTTATTTCTGCTCGAAAACATAGACGGTGGGTACTCGTTAGAACCGCCTCGTCGGGGCAGTTCTAACGAGTACCCACAATCTATGTTTTGAGGAGAAATATGAAAAAAATATCAGATTTGTTTTTCCTGCTGTTTTTCATTTTTTTTTTATGGTAAACTTTTCAGTATATTTGAATGGCATGGTTTCGTAATTAGAAGATTGCTAATATTGATGAAAAAAAATGTAAGAGAAAATTCCAGGGAGTGCCACAGTTGTAAGCCGCAGCACTGCCAAGACTGAGGAAGGGAAGAGGAAACAGACAAAACCAAACAAGAGCAAATCGAACAAATCTGTGGAGCACTAAGATTAGCTCTCTTTTCCCCAAGCGAGGTAACCGCAATGCTAAAAAAACTGAAAAACACAAGAACAAAATAACACAAGACAAGAATTAAAACAAATCGCCTCGTAGAATAAACCACAAAGCAACGCAGAGTAAGATTAACCTTAGGCCCACCTAGCAGCAAGGGGTGTGAATGCACCACTTTTTTGTCCAGGTTGGGTATACCCAACGGCTGGCCCCACCTACATAACAATTATTAATGTACGTCATCTACAGAAAGAATTATCCACGCTAAGGGGCCCGAGCAAGGAGCCCAAGGGGACGGCCCACCACCCTCGCCGGCCTGGGCTCGTCTGACGGCAGTCGAGACCCCCCATTTAGATACATCCATGCATATGGTATACCTGAGTATACTATATGCGGACATTACAAAGGAGCACAATACTTGCAAATGGCTGACCTTGGGCTCAGCGGAACTCTGTGGTAAAAGCTGTCTTATGGACTATTGAAAGGTTCCTCTCATGCGTCTCCGCAAGAGTTCATTCACACGGCCGTGCACGGTGTATGGGGTGGGGGTAACTAATAAGGAGCAACTCTGCGGCCTCTGTGGCTATGAGACGGCTAGGCGGCGTCATTCCAGACACAGACCCAGTGCTTTCCAAACCGAATTCGCACGTCTGACGGCTATCGAGATTCTCATTTAGAGATATGTCCGGAATAGGTATACCCGTCCGACAACATGGTCGCCTACATCGATGAAATCTTGCAAGGATTGCAAGACCCCTTAGATGCCTACATTCATGAAATCCTGCAAAGCATGCCCGATCATGAGGGTCAACAACAGTTTACCGACCTTGACAACCGGGTCCCTTACCCGCTGGAGCTTCCAGCGACGCCAAAGAGGAGTTTGAGGTTGATGGCGCCGCGGCGGCCTTCTCAACGTGGAGGGTCGAAGAAGAGGACCCGGGTGAGGTCGCTAATGGCATGTACGACAGAGCTGGCCGGCTGGTCCTAGACGCCCGCATGACGGACGAGAGAGCTGCAAGGCTGTTTGCTAGCCTTCCAGAGGGCGTGTTCCTCCTTCGGATCAAGTTCCTGTTGCAGCGCAACAACGCCGGCGATTGGGTCCTCAAAGACAAGTACTTTCAGAACTCCTACCCTGTCACAACGGTCGTATACGCCCTGTACCCCATCAGACCCGGACCCCGCCAATCTCGATCCGTTGTGAGATGGTGACCTCAACTGTGTCACCCAACGCGTCTTCGAGCACTTTTAGGGTGCTTTGAGGGGTCAGGGGCTTACACCCGCACGGAGAAAATACATGTGTGGGAGGAGTGAGTTCACGAGACTGACATGGTAGAGCTGGAAAAGATTCTGAAAAGATCAATAGTCTTGCAAGACATTCAACAGCGGCAAATACCAGAGAGGCGGCAATGGTGTCAGAGGTATTGTAGATCTCATCTGCCACAAGGGCCACGCTTGGTCAAAAGACGTCTACTTCCCCCAAAGCAGGGAAGTCCGATTCTACGAGGGCGACGTCTGACAGGCGATCCGGGAAGCGAACCGTGTCGAGCCATTGGCAGTCTGGCTCATGGGCGGCGGTCGACCAATTCGTGCTCCAAGACGGTCGCACCTTCTGGACCCAAGAGGCACACAGACGGCATCAAGCAACCTGCGCCAAACTCGGCAACCCCGAACTCGCTGACATATCCTTCTGCGAGAACCGCGCGGCCAGCATTATGGCAAAAGAGAGGAACAGCTGGAAGTCAACCCCAGCCAGTCTCCTACAAGATATCCAGAAAGCTTGCGTGGAGCACGGGCACAGAGGGCTTTGGAACTCGATGGGCCACGATACGAGGGACATCGTCAGCATCGACATGAAGGCCTGCTATGCGCATCCTTCCAGGGCAGCTCTATTTCCAGAGATTCGGGCATCCAGCCCACCGCATGACCCGCGTAGCAATCAATGGGCCTCTTCCAAAAGACATTGGCACAGGATTCTCCGAGGTCCAGGAATGGGAGTTGTTCGGCCAACTGCCACCCTGTTATGCCTGCCTGGTACGGAAGGCATTTTGCAGACGCCACACGTAGCGGTAGGGCCCCGACATAGCTCCTTGCCTTTCTCACAGTCTGAGAATGCTGAAGTCTCTCGAAATCAGGGAGGCGATTGTCGCCTTCGAGAAACTAACCGACGTCTGGCTTCTCGAGGACCACAATCAGGCCCACTTCGTCATCGGCAAGTTCATCCAGGGCAGAAAGGCTGATGGAAAACGGCTGACAAGGAAGCTGATGACTGACTCACATCCTCACATACTACGACGGCTCCCAGCCTCAATACGCTCGCCTTTGGGCAAGCGCGCTCGGTTACGCCCATATCAATCTCATCTCGATGCTTTCGAGGTTTACACAAGAGGAGGCCGTCAGGGTCGCGACGGATAGCATCTACATCAATAAAAATACGGCGCTCCACAAGCTCGAGGGGGTCCAAGCGTACGTGGCTCCCAGATTGTGCAGCTGCGGGGATAACTGCGCTTCCCCGCCCTCCCCCCCCCCCCCCTCAGCATGCTTGGGGAAGAAAACCTTCCCTCGGTCGCTCCGGGCCAATGGCGTCACAAGGGCGAGAAGCTCTACATGCCCATCGATCATGCAGCCTACCTCGCCAAGCCTGACTACGTCTCTTCGACAAAGGGCCTCCCTCTCCGCTCCGCGCCGCGCCACGACGACCCGCTGTCGAGACACAGCTTGAGCTACCTAAACGCTGGCGGGGGCAGCAGCAAAACCACGCGAGCGAATGAGCTCTTCGCCAGAGGAATCCTCTTGTCTTTACTTCAACCCACCGTCTGGCGAAAGAAATGCGGTCTAAGGGCATCCAGGCCGAGACTATCACAGCTTCTTCCGCTGGAGTGGCCAGACAGAGTGGACGCCCGAAAGGATGGGGTAGAAGTTCATTTCACGTGTGATCATCTGGGACGAGGTCTGCACAGTGCCCCGCCCCACTGGAAAACTTCCTCGACTGGCTCGAGGGTCGAGGCGTCGAAGTCATCTGCTGTGGCGACCAGGGGCAGCCGCCCCAATTGCCGGAGAAATGCTGCACGACTGGCTCAGCGAGCATGCCAACTACTATAAAGAGGTAGAGGTAAACCTCAAAGACCCCCTTCTCAAGGCCTTCAAAAAGCGAATCCGCCTGCAGCGTGATAAAGTCCAGTGCCAAGAGTACGAGAGGCGCTTCCTAGTTGCCTCGGGTGGGAACGCTTCACGGAGGTCTGGAAGCCATGTGATCTCATCTTGACCTCCAAACCGAAGGTCCGTGACCGGGCCCTGAAGCTGCAGTTCGAGCGCCATGAGAAGTATTTCCCGGACACCTCCGTACCTCTACTATACCGTCAAAAGACACTCGACGACAAAACATCATGGTCACCATCCCTGGCCCCTTGCTAGACAAGCAGGCTCGGCTTAAACGACGTTTTCGAGGTACCATTGAAATTTGCCCGCGAGGTCCTCGGCGGTAAGTGGGGCTCGGACTGGGCTCTTGGCTATACCCTCACAGTCCACTCGAGCCAAGGTCTCACCATCGCAGACCCCCAAAAAGTCTGGATAATCGATGATCATCGATGATTATCTTCAGTGGTCAAATCTCGCCTATCTGGCCGTAGTAGAGTATCTCAGCCAGCTGGAGCGGATGGTATGCACTCCACGGAGGAGGGTTCCGGTGAGGCACTACGACTCGCCCCTTGTCCCACAGGGCAGCTCCGCAAAGTCATCCAGAGGAAGCTGGTGGCCTACAAGCGATAGGACCAAGCCAAGGGGCTCAGGTTTAACCTGAAGGTTGATCATGTCCTAGAACTCAAGGAGACACAGAACAATCACGTATTGCCGAGTGCAATATTGAGCTCCTATTGGCTTACCAGCCATAGGACACCCAGCAGTTCAGTGCTGACCGGTTAGACAACTCCGTGGGCCACACCCGCGATAACATCAGGCTGACCTGTCTCGTGTGCACCGAAAAAGTGAAGCCGCTGTGCTCAGCGCTTGAGAAGCCCATGCGGTGGTTGTTGGGTGTCTGGGGCACCAACAGAAGTTCTTCCCTGACAAAGACACGCGGCGGCCCATTCTGCAAGTAATACAACACGGGCTCGTCGGGCTTGGTCACCGAGCGTCCCAGCCGATACACCTAAGGAGACCACACAGGGTCTGTGGCGCGTCGATGGCCACCTTCCAGCTCTCCTGGCTGGTAAAGGAAGCGCACGCCGACCCCAGAAGAGAGCTTCTGTTCCTCGAGACCATCAGGGCGGCCAGGAAAAGTGGAGGAGGGCTTTTGTATGTTGCGGCGCAGCGTCTTTGCTTTGATGGCATCAGAGGGCTTCTTGCCAGTCAACCTGGTCACTTCACCGTTCATAGCTGCTACGACGCCAGGTAGCCGAGCCACCCACTCAGTCGACTTTTGACCTGAAGGGAGGCCCATCTCCTGAGCATACCGGTGCCCAAACAACCGCGCAGCCAGGGTCCTGTTCCATTGTTCTGCAATGCCATTGTCCCGATGGATATCAACACACGCACGTCGAACAGATACTCAATGTTTCGCCAGAACCTGGCTGACCGCGCCTTTGAACTCTCGCCCCGGGTCAACCTAGAGAAGCTTGGGCCACTTCAATGGTCCCCGTCTGTAGATCTGAGACAGGGCATCGGCGACCTCTGCTGCGGTCTTGCTAGTCAGAGGCTCAGCCTCTTTGTAGGGGCTGGCGACGTCAACGACAGCGAGAGCATAGCAAAAGGTCTTCCGCTCCACGCGGTCATGCAGCAGAAAGAGCAGGTCGGCTTGATGGACCTCGTTTGGCTTGCTGACATCAAACTTAGGGCGAGGGATGTGCCGTGGAGCAGGCAGATAACTGTCAGATGGTCTGCTTCTTGAGCCAGTCCTTGGCCTTCAGCTCAGTCACCTTTGCTGTGGCTGAGAGGTTTTTGATCGCCGTTAGTCCCTTCCAGTAACCTCGCGGGCTGTAGTAAATGCTAGCAAGGCGAGCAGACAGCTTCTTGTTCCGGAGGAACAGCTCCATCGAGAGCCGCGAGAAATTCCAGTAAATTGAACAGTCTCCTATAGGCTTCAGCGACCGGTCCAGGTAGCTTCGCGGTAACATACCGCAGATTGCTCACTAGCACTCCTTCGGCGATACGCATTGCGGTCTTCTCATCCCGCCGCCAGAGCTCGAGCGACTTTTGCGCGATATCGATCATGGTCTGGGCCAGAGGACCAGGAACCTTATGGCGGACAGCCGCGTGCCCGACCTCGAGCATCGCAAGATACAGTTCGTCGGTCAGCATTGCATGCCTATCGCCTACATAAAAAAATGACGAAAAATTCAAACCCTCCTCACTACTAAGGTCGTGTCGGCCGTTGCCGTTGCCGTTGTTTCACAAGAACAACAACGAACGCTTTATGGCGATGAAACACAGTCTGTTCGGATCACTTGGTGAGCTTGTAGGCGACCAGGCCGGTCACGGTCATCCTCAGGATGACGAAGGCAATCTCGCGGTCTTGTTGGTCGTCACTCGGGGTGTAAAAGTCTGAGAGCTGGGGCTCGGGCCCCAGGTGGTCAATGTTATGTAGTTTGGCCTGACCAAACACCTGCGACTACTCGCGGAGTGTTCGACGTCTCGAAAGGTTTGTACGGCATGGACTTGCCGGCGAAGTTCCTCGTTGATCCAGTCCAGGCGCTCAGTCCGTTTTCGAGACCATTCTGCCTGTGCAGCCTGTAGATTTTTCGACTGCTTTATCGTGACACTTGCGCTCTTCGTCGACGCCAGAGCTCCTCAAAATGGAGAACAAGTGGTTCGATCCCGAGAACGCCAGGGCATTCACCAGGAACCACAAACGAGCATAGCAATATTTCATGATATCGGCGGGTATGACCCCCTGTTTAATTAGCATGTCCTTGGTCGCCATGGCGAGAGCGACGTCCGCCACGACCATCCCCACGTCACGTGGGTGGGGGTGTGTGTGTTTGAGATCGAGCTTCGGCAGGCTACTCCCTATCGCCATCCTGCCAAGCCTGGCGTATCCCGCAGCGATGCAAGAGACGACAGCGCTGTGATACTGCGCGTTAACAAGCATTTTTCCGTCGGTTGCTGGGGTTATCATGGCTTCATCCCATATAAACCGGACCTGTGCTAGACTCTAATTCGGGGGACTTACCATAGTACAGATTATATTTCATTTCCTTTCGGATCATTGGACCCATTGTGTTGTATTTGAAAATGGAGTGCTGCTCATATATACGCTAGAGGGCGTAAGCAATGTTGCAAACTTCATTACTGCTTATGAAGAGTCGCAAAAAACCGAGACTCCCATTTCCTAATCTGTAGTGTGTTCTTTGTTTCCAAAGGTAATCTTTTTGACGTTTATTATCCTGCTTGGGCAAGACACCGTGTGTCGCATCAACGGGGCCTGCCGCCGTTCCTGCGCAAGCGCTGGAACACGCGGGCGCGTTTCTCATTGCTTGGCAATCGAGCAAGTGCGGGAGAAACAGCGCAAGCGCGGCACCGCCCGTAAGACAAGCCCCCAATGATCCATGGGGTCCAGTTATTTAGTCCTTCACAGTTATGTCCCGGCCATTTGTCCGGGTCTCGACCGTTGCTGCGCAACTCCTGGTCCTAAGAGTCCGCTTCCTTTGGAGGAATACTGGCCTCTCCCGCAAGGTTGGGGATGGCGGTGGGGGCGAAATGATTCCTTGGCTGTCCGAAGCTGTTCGAGCAGTCGTTCTCGATTGGCCTTTCGGGCGGCAGCGCCGGCACGCCCGGCTGCCACTTTCTTCGGATCCTTAACCTTCACCGTGACTCTTTCTACTGGCAGACGTGCCGTCTGTGCTGGCTCCCCAGCTGACACGGTCGGGGCTTGTGTGTTGCTTTGCAATGCCTCTTGGTTCTCCTTGATCTCGCCATCGCTTATACTAAAGCGGCATCGATGTCCAAATTGACAGTGCTGGAGGTTGGTCAGCGCGGCGGTTAGAGGCGCCATACTCCAGCCATACCGGTGCTAGAGCTCGCAGGTAGCAGTGCTAAGCCCGTATCCGACGAACGGGTCGCCCTCGAGGTCAGCAACAAGTCTTTGCTGGTTTTCGGTCGGGATCGGGAGAAACATGGATGCCAACCCCGCATAAAGCTGGATCGACGCAGACCCCAGTGTCTTAGTCATCGCCGCCCCTAGCCTTGCTTCGTAGCGGGCGTACAGTTTCTCGATTTCACTATCTTCCATAGCGTAGATAAGATCAGCGTTTAATTGCTTTCCATGGACCGCAGTCCCTACTTAGCGCCATCCAACCCCCTCTCCCGTTACCAATGCGGCGAGGCGTTCGCGATGCTTCTGCACCCGCTGCGTGTCGGGCTCTTTCCGTTGCTCCGCTGCCGGCGACGGCCGTCTGGCGTCGCCGCCGTTCCTCCCGCAGCGGTTCCCGCCGTTCCTCCCGCCATGGCGTCTACGCAGTGACAAACCGCATCACCATTACGTGCGGTTTCCGCCTACAGCAGCTGATCAATGAGCTCCTTCAGCATCGCATTATACTTCTGGGTAAGGACCCAGACGGTCTGGTCAGCGTGGCGGCCCGAGAAAGCTAGCTCTGATAGCATGTCTTTCTTCCTCGTGAAATCCTTCATGGCCGAGCAGTCGTCTATGATATATAGGGTTGGCTCGCCCATAAACGCCTGGTAAAATGCCCGCAAGTAACCGTAAAGCCGCTCACCGGGGTCTAGAACGTAGACCTCAGGGTCAGTCCACATCCAGGGGCGCTGCTGATAAGTCTTATTATGTCGTATGGTAGGGCACAGGACCACGATGTGTCGAAAGCACCCCCGGTAGGGGCCTTCGAGCAGATCCAGGATAAAAACTGTTTTTCCACATTCCGTCTGCCCGCATATTATCGCCGAATGAGCCGTCCACGGCAGGAGATCCAGTAATCTTTGATCAGTAGGCCGCTTGGACAAACCGGCCATCTTCAATGTCCAGCTCTGCATCCATGATGATGAAGAGACAGATGTTCAAAGCGCCGGCTGCCTCTGCTGTTTTTGTGATCTGGATTGTCACACCTTCGCCTATGCGAAGGCCATTGCCATGAAGCCGGTCATCATCGGTTGTCCTGAGGTCAAGCCTCAGGGAGTGCTTGTCAGAAATTCTCGGGCCAGGGCCAGGTCTTTCGCCACCACTGACACATCGGGGTGACTCTTACTGCCGGGTGATGTTGCAAATAACTTCTTTGCCTAGTCCCACATATGGTAGGCACGCATTCCTTGACTGAAAAGTTGGTTGGGGACCCCCTCGAAAGTGACCTCCACTTTTGTTATTTTCGGGTTATAGAAGACCTTTGTGTTGCGAGCAAAGGGTTCTTGCGCGGCAACATTCTCAAAGAACATCAGGATGGCCTTCATGCTGCGGGCGGGCACGTTGAGATTGATATTCCAGAGGGTGTCGCTCTTGTATTTGCTGATTTTTCGGTACCGCAGAACCCGGTCAAACAGGATCGCAAGACGGCTTTTGTACTGGTTGTCGATCATTCGGGCCAGATCTGGCTGAGTGACTATGTCATACTCTAGACTGATGTTTTCAATGTCGTATGAGGCGACGGCATCGCCTGTGGCCTGGATCACACGGCTGTAGTCGTTGAACGTGAGTTCATACTCGAGCCGGTCGCCCAGTGCACTCTGGTAGAATGGCATGTGGCTATCAAGCAGCTCGAAGTCCAGTGGGATGTAGAAGCGATTGCTGAAAGCATCTGTAATGGCTTTGTCAGCTGCAACAGCCACATCTTTATCTCCAGCATCAATTCGTATCCTCGTTATGTTTCTGTTGTTAGACGTATAAATGCCTTGGAAATCGTCATTTTTCTTCTCTGTGGCCGTTTTCCAGAGATCGAAGTAAGAAAGGAGGATGTCGCTGTCATGGATGGATAACACCTCGTTGCCGGAATTTTTTACGGTCATTTTTCTCACGATGACCCGGCCAAGATTGGCGGCCACGGTCCGGTACGCGTCGGTACTGTCCAGCGTATTTGTGAAGGCCAACCTCGCGGTCCCGGGGACAATCACATCGTCTTTGCCATGGTTGGGAAACCGGATCAGCAGCTGCTGGCTCGGCCCAATAGTACTCGGGTTGTGTGTGATGATTACGGATTGCCGCACACCCTTGTCGCCCAGGGGCTCGCGCAGGCGCCTATAAGGACCAATCTTGCGTCCGAACTTGCTCGAAGCCAACGCGTACGACAATCTTCAAATGTATTTTAGTTGCTTTCGCAACGCACAGGGACACACATGGCTGACTATCATTTCGAAAACCTCACGTTCGACCCTGACGGGCCTGGAATAGACAATGAGTATGCGGTAGACCTCCCCGGCACCCCATGGTGCCTCCCCTGGACGTTCAGCGGGAGATAGACGTGCACGGGAACCGTATTCAGGAGTTGCGGGACAAGTTTAAACAGACTGCGCTTGAGGACCAGAAGAAGAGTCTAGTCGATGCTTTCTACAACCAGGTGAGCCGCGCCTACTGGTTGCGCCCAAAAGGCAATATCGACTACGACCAGCTTGGGATTGATCCCGACGGGAAAACATTCCTCTGGACCCCTGGCGACAAAAAATTCGCCATCACCGCGACGAGAGGGAGATTCCGGTTTCTGGCTCTATCGACGCTGGCCAGCAGATGTGGAGATGGTGGTACAAATGCACTGCGGAGATCACTGGGGCTCACTGGTTACCGCGCTGGAACAACACGTCTAAGTAGCGCCGCTGTGGAAGCACTCCGGCAAGGGGATGAAGCAGTCTCGGAGAATGTTGAAAGCGTGGAGCTCGAGAACCTCTCCAGCTTTGCCAATAGCACACTTCATGGCTCGGAAAAGGTTGGGGCCACCTTGACGACAGCATGACACAGCATGGGCCAGAAGAGAGCTTGCTGGGCTAGCAAAGGCAATGGCGAGAGTGAAGGATGAATTAGTCAATAATCTCGCAAAAGTGTCGGATGTTGATGATCGAAAATCCGAGGTGGAGGGCATTTGGCTCGGGAGCATGAAAAGATGACGGAAACGAACGACACCGAAATCCAAAAGACTTCCAAGACCGAATCAGAAAGCTCAAGAGCGACCTTTCCGACATCGACTTTGAAAGACTGGCGAGGCTCGAAGCCCTCTCTACGAACAGAGCAGCTCTCCGGTCCCAGATCAACAGAATCCGTGAGACATTCAGGCGGCTCCTTCATGAAGACACTGCGCTGGCTGAGCGCATTCGAACCCTCTTTCGTGAGCAAGGAATTACTATCGCATCGATTCTCACAGCGATCGGCATGGCAATCTCGACACTTGTGCTTGCGCTCACCCGTGGTGCCGGCCCCCAAGCCATCCGACAAAGCGGCTTGTAAGAGTGGGTCAAGAAAGACCTACAGATCATTGGGCGTGCCCTAGCTAATTTAGCTGGCAAGGCCGCTGCGGCTCTGCCCGGCATCATTGGCTCTATTGTCTCGTGGCTCTGGAGCATATTAGGAAAGACTGCTGCTTGGCTTGCAGAAAATATGTGGACCGTGAGCATTGCTGCTGGGACCCTGTTTCTCGAGGCTGCTCGGGACTGGCTATGGCCCGTCGGGTCGTCGTCTCGACCGTTGCCGCGCAACAAGCCAAAGCGCCGCTAGGCCGAGTGCGATTCCAGCAGTAACAAGGGCCGCTTTTTCTTCATGGGCATTGGCCCGCTCTCTGCAGCGGCTTCCGTGGCAGCTCTGCCGCACTGCTCGGTGCTGGCTATATAGCCACAGGGATAGCAGTCGTGCCATCGACCAGAGGCTCGGCGGCCTGTGGTCCCCTGTGAATAGTCCCGGCCGGTGGGGCGATTTTCCCTTTGAATGCCTTATCGCCTTTGGTGCTGCTGATCGGTTCCGACTCGTTTATCCCTGGATTGTGGACGATAACCGCGTCAGACCCAGCAATGACGAAATCGTCATTGCTGGGTCTGAAGCGGTTATCGTCCACAATCCAGGGATGCTAGGTAGAGCCCGAGACCAAAGACGTAATACAAAGGAGTGGATGCATACTGGAGCGTTTTCTGATAGCGGGCGATGCTCGAAGGGATGTCGACGGGCGAGGCAATGGCGTCTTCGACGTTGGCCAGGAACTGCTTTTGAGCGTCGAACCCCGTTCCGATCTTGAGGATGTTCTGGGCCTGCGACCCCAGGATCGGCCAAATGAAAGTCCTGATCGAGTCGTTCAGCCGCACCACACTACTTGCGTAAACCCCTGGCCCTTGTCGAGGATGAAGGTCGTCCAGGCTCGTGAGATGTCCCTGTTATGGCGAATGGTATCGATCGGGTGAAAGAATGGGCCGCTGGCGCACTGGGCTTGGCGATAGGTTCCTGAGGGCTCCATATACTGACTATAACTGCCAAAGCCCTGACACCCATAGTTCAACTTCTGCCGCCAGTCTGTGGTCGGCGGCACACCGAAATCGCAAAGGCTTTTGAAGGCCCGATCGTCGTAATCATTTTGGTACCAGGAGTGCGCGGTATCTCCGGGGAGGGCGACGCGCAACTGCACGAAAAGACGCCTGGTCGTATAATAGACATGTAATCGATACACTCGCAAGAAGGGGGTTTTTAGCTTTGAGGTGGTACTCATGAGACACCACGTCCGGCGGTAGCGCACCAAATAGCGAAGTTCAGCTAGCACTGCCACCAGTCGAAGGGATTGTTTTTCCCTTCGGTCAGAGAAAGCGCCGTCGCCGGCCTTTTTTTGAAAGTACCGCCCGCCCGATAGTTTGCCGAGCTATTAAACGAAAGCGCCTTCGTGTCCATGCCTTTTGATATTACGAGAACAACTGTTCAAGTATAAGCCAATATGTACATCACGCTAACTGGCATTCAAAATGGAGAACCAGTCTGTCTTGCCAGGAGCCTTTCTGTCCCCGGGCTAAAGGTTGCTCTTTGTGAGCTTAAATACTACATACTTATATACTTACATCGGCGGTCCAACATCAGCGCCGCGTTAGGGAATAACCAGGCCTTAAACAGACACACCATGTCGATACCTGATGGGTATTACAACGCCTGTGAGCTGGATGAAGAGGTGTTTTAGCCTTTGGGTACCGAACTCCTTTTGCATGCACCAACCGGTCGATTACAGCTGCGAAGAAACGCCTAGCCTTAAACAGCCGGCTGGCCAAACTCCTTGGGTTTACTCGAAGAACGTTCGAATCCGGTAAAACATACCTTGCAGACGAGCCATACAGGCACTGTCCATCGGGAGATCCATGTGCATCTTGCAGAGGTAAACACTTCAGAAAATCTCCACAACGGTCGCACTCTACACTGCTTAGATCCGTCCCCGTCGAGAACGAAAGGTGGGGGCGGCCGAACAGAGACATTCCCTACCTTTCAGTATAAAATGCTGGCATCAGGTGCCCAGCCGCAGCTGCCCTCACGGTATTAGACGTAAACAGCAAAAAGTTAGATTTTGACCACGAGCGCAGTACTACACATAAGAAATGGCTGACGCGGGCGGCCCTGGGAGCGTCAGAAAATGCCCTGAGGTGGCTTTGGCTGACCTTGGTGACACTGAAGGCTTCGATAAGAATGGAAAAGAGAACCAGCTGTATGTTTTTCAGCTGTCTGATGGGGTGTACAAAAGAAAAAAGGTTACCCAAGAGGGAATTGGGTTGTGTTCTTATATTCCAGGGACGAAAAACCTCGTTATCTCCGAAAGTTACATGCTAACAACAAACAATGACCGGTAGGGAGTTTTAAAAATGGATTCCGAATTCTCCCCAGCGGGAATCATTGGTTTAGGTTGTTATCAAGACCATCAATCCTCCTCGAGACATATCTCGGAAACAGGCCCGGCAACTTTGTTGAATTATTACCTAGCTTCAAGCTCAGGTGGGGCCAAGCGCATGCTAATAAACATGTTGGGGTTCATATAATTATACAGGAGACACCTCAAGTGCGGTTTACACTTGAAGGCATTCAATACCAAGCTGAGTACTGCCTCTTGAATGTGAACAAGATTATGGTTGGTCAAGTTGCTCATAGAAGGCTCTTAGAAGCGGTAAGCTCACGACTGATCAAACCTCGGTCATTATGGGCCAGTAATTCATTTTAGACCTAAATACCAGCGGGTGATAAGGTCAGACCTTATTATTACGAAAGGCCTCTACCCGCCATGTCAGACTGGAGACAATCACCTCCTTCAGCGTGTAGCCGTAGTTAGATCCCGTCTCGAAAAAAGAACGAGACTTTAGAGCCTCGCTGTATAAGAAATACCGGCGCGGGGTTAATGTTGTAGACGGACTTGACACCGCGCTTTCGGTGGCCAGCTTGGGCTTGGCTGCTTCTGGCATTGGACTGTTGTCAACAATCATCGCGGTGCCTGTCTCCATTGGCATTCAAGCTGGAGCGATTGTGTGTGGGTTGCTGGGAGCCGGCGGAAAATTTATAGGCCGAGGCTTCAAGCAAAAGCTAGAAAGCATGATCAGATCCGTGTCCTGGCTGAGTCAAAGCTAAGCACAATCGCAGACCGTATTTCGACCGCGCTGACCGATGATAAGATCTCTGACGAGGAGTTTTGCCTAATTTTCGCTGAGGTTGACAAGTACAATCAGATGAAAGCTGAGATTCGTGGGCGTCAGAAACAGGGTTTGCCCGAGGACGAAAAAAAGGAGCAATTACGGCTTGCGAGAGACGAAGCAATGATGGCAGCCCGTACCAAGCTGTTGGAAGAGCTCCACCAAGCTGGAAACACTGGCACCTCTCAATAAATATTTCTTGCTCGCGAGCTTAAAAGAGCGCAGGCTGGTCAGGACCCAATCTGGTCTAATCGCAAACCGGCCTTTGAGTTTTCCCGAGCTTTTACACCAAAGAGCATGTTTTACTCCATCCCACATCGGTTCTCGTTGGAGCAGAACTATTAAATCAATTTTATAGCAGACGACATTTATTAGCTGTGTAAGTTAAACCGGGTTATTATCGTAAAACTTTAACTATCATTGTCGCTATTTGTGCAGAAAATGAGTGCGGTATACTAAAACAATAAAAAGCAGAAAATCTCCATGACAGAAATGCAGCAACTAGAAACTGTGCCAGCCTAATTCAATTATAATCAACCTCCTGCAGTGATAAATCACACTGCCGTGTAAACAGTATAGATGATGGAAGACATTAAGCATGCTGAATTTTAAAATGAAACAGACATTTAAGTCTTTCTTACTTTGACTTTAAAAACATAGAGCTTGGTATTTCATTTTTCTTTGCATTTAAAACATTTCTTTTGAAAAGTGTTCCAAGTGACCTCTGCCTTACCTTCCCTACATAAACGAAGAAAGGTATATGTTTGCAATCTGCGTTTTTGATTTTTAAGCATGCTAAATGTGCCATTTACATACATAAGAATGAGGAGCAAGAAGTCCCTTATTCTCCTATCTACGTATTGAGAGGACACAAAGCGAAATCTTTGTTGATCCATTTTATTGTATAGCTGAGAGTCAACTGCTCAGTGTTGTAAAATTGACAATTTAACAAGCAACATTTACATATAAGCAGACTGCAGTATATTAAAGTATTGTTTTTTTCTTTTTTTTATTTTCTTTTTTGTTTTTTGTTTAAAAAATCAAATACAAAAACAGTAATGGAAACCAATTTTAGAAAGCACAAATACAGAGGAAACTAAGGAAGACCACAAACAAAACAAAAGAAAAAAACAACATTTTTGTCTGGCATATTAGCCTACAGCATGGTAAACGTCAATGATATTTTCATACCAGTATGTCTGAAACAGCTAAATGACCCTGTAACCCGAAAACAGCAGTGTGTTTAGATAAGCAAATCAAAACTTAATTATTTCTCTCAGATAAAACAATGCCAGCAAGAAGCGACAAGTCGGTTATTGCATGTTTTAAATTTCTCGCCTCACGGCTCGAAATTTAAAACGATGCAATATCCTATACACAGCAGTCTATTATCATTTTACAACTTTCTTGTGTGTAGACATACATACTTACATCAGCCTTCTAACATATTCGTCTTCCTAAATAACTACGCAGTTATTGAAATAATCGTCTGCTTGCATTCATTCGATTTTATAAGGCAGCTTTACTTGTCACTTCAGTCAAAACGTGACCAACTTTTCTGAGCGTGACAGGATTAACACAGCGTGACAGTATGGATGTGAATAAATCAAAAAAGAGGGTTTTCTCATTTTTGGAACAAAAATGGCCAAAGAAACCAATGTTTATAAAGGCAAGGTCCGTTTGGAGCTGGTCAGAAAAATGAATGAAAGGCCAAGATATATCCAGAAACGGAGAAAACAGAGAGAGAGGCTAAGAAAAATGGCAAAGCATTTGAAAACCACAGAAGCTCAAATACAGCTGGTCGACGAGAGCATAAAAAAGCTCCAGTCTGTAGCGGAAGAGGGGACAGATGATGAAGACGAGTAAACGACCCTGTCCTTTCGGCTGTAACCGTCACAGTCTTGGTGGATGATGCATCCCATGTTCGGCCTCCTTCTATGAAGAAATAGACCCAGGCACACCGGCACTGTCGGGAGCCATCGACGCCTAACAGGTGTCCTGACGAGACTGCCAGGGCGAAATGGCTTACAGATATGTGCCTTTTAAAATTCCTTTATGCGTTCAGAGCCCTAGGCGAGGTTGGTTGGCCGTCCCCTTGAGCTCCTTGCGCGGGCGCTGATGTCGGGGTTTCGATCTGCTCGAAATTTCGCTTGTATGTGTGCGCGTGGTGCATTGGCAAATTGATGTGCAGGTGGAGCCCGCCGTTGGGTATACCCAGCCTGGACAAAAAAGTGGTGCATTCATCCCCCCCCCGCCCCCACCCCCTGCTGCTCACCTTCTTATAATGGTCAGTAGAATATACCACCGGGGGGGGGGGGGGTTAAAGCACTTTTAAAGCGGGAAAACTTCACCCTGGGTCCCGATGCTACTATTAATACAAAAATACCAAATAATTCGGTTCGCATAAAGGCTCGCAACTCAGTCAATGCATCAAAGTGAAAGTATAAATATCAAATAAATCACTATGCTGCATAAAGACGAGTACTCTTGACGAGTATATACAAGTATATTCTAGAGAAAAGCATAAAGCTAAGCTACTTGATCGATATTATTGGCAAAATGCACACTAAGGCCCTTTCAATAGAATTTCAGTAATCCTGCCAACATAATTTCATTCAGCTTACGAAATCCCTAAAAAAGACCACTCCACTAATAAGACAATTTTTGGAAGTCCAGAAAGTGGTCTTAATAGCGGAATATTACTTTCTTGCACACCAGATAATAAAATCCTGCATTTTACCTTTGGATAGAAATTCTCATCCTATGCAGGTTATCCTACCCAGGGTAAGATAATAATCTAGAATTCTCACGTGCTTTGATATACACTATGTATAGGGCGTCACTGTCACGTCCACCATCATTAAGGCAGGCGTCACTGAATGTTACAGTAATACCATCACCATATGTCAGACGTCAGCAATCGACCTGACTGTATTATTAACAAATCCATGTTCAAAAAGGAAAGGTGTGCAAGAAAAAAGAATCTGTCATGGATGAAAAAAGAATCTATCATGGATGGAAATTCCGTCACTCGGGATTATAGTCTAGCATCACTCGGCAAGCCTCGTGTTGCCAGATATTGGATCACTCGGCAAGCCTCTTGATGCCAGACATTGGCCCTCGGATTTTTCTATCCACTCCTCACTCTCATAATTTACTCATATAGCAAATACCTAGCATTAACATATAAGTATTTCTCAGTTAGTTAATATCTATAATTTACAGTGTAATGATATGATAGTAGTAACTGGTCCATTATTTCACAGTGTCGAAACTCTTTTTTACAGACTGTTTCCATTTTTGCATTTCATCTTGACGTCCTCGACTGCTTAAAAGAACATTATACTGACCAAATAAAAGTTGTTACCATGGGGTATTGAACCTGATGGGGTTGTGTAATAAAGTGACGTTTCACTGCTAACGAACGGATTGAATAACGCTATTTCTTAACTTTTCTTTTTTTTTTTTTTTTTTTTTTTGGTTTTTGTTCTTCCGCTAAAATTGAAACGATTTTGTGGCGCTTTCAATAAAATAGTAATAACAAAAAGGCATACATTAAATAGTGAACAGTGTGTGCGTAATATGAAACATCTGTCACTCAAAAGCGTGGATAGTTCGGTAACTTGAAAACATCGTTCCTTTGAAACTCCTTTTTACCGAAAAACCGCGCTTCTTCGTGACAGATTTTTTCATGTTAGTGAGACACTGGTAAT
The DNA here is from genome assembly GCA_964016985.1 of Anodontia alba. Taxonomy (NCBI): domain Eukaryota; kingdom Metazoa; phylum Mollusca; class Bivalvia; order Lucinida; family Lucinidae; genus Anodontia; species Anodontia alba. Next base: position 76,406,558 of record OZ024822.1, read on the forward strand.
TGATATATATATATATATATATATATATATATATATATATATATATATATATATATATATATATATATATATATATATATATATATATATATATATTATTATTATTATTATTATTATTATTATTATTGATAATAATGTTAATAATAATATTTTTTCTAATTATTATATTTTTTGTTCATTTCTTATATTTTAATAAAGTAGAATATGATTTGCAATTTTAAAACGTTTGTCATGAACAGAATAATTCTAAAAATCATCAAAGCAGATCACAAGATAGTGTTACAAATCCGGCTGCGTGCTTTTGCACTCTTTCGAGTTCTTCCTGAGTACACCTATGGGTCCCAAACATAACTGCCTTACTCCAGGACGGAACGCACCAATCCTTTATAAGCTGCTCCTTTAAAATCTTGATGAATGTTCGTGCTTGTTGAAGCATATTTTTATATGAGGGCGAAATCGGTATGGAAGCGAACGATCTCGTTAATTGTATACACGAAAGAGGCCATAATTGGATAATAAAAAATCTATTCTATTTCTTTATCAGATGCACGACAACTATGTCAATTGTCGTGGTAGTTACTCCGGCTTAAGATGAATTCGATATAAGTCCCGTATTTGATGTGTGGTCAGCACAACTCCTATATATGCGGCTCACCAGGGTGATCGCAATCATTTGAAATCTCAGCCTAACTACTTTTAACTCGTGTCCGTCCTCTTTCAAAGACGTTTAACTCTCAATTACGTATCGTCAGATGAGGCTTACATAGTAGATCTTTTGTTTGTGTAGAGGTTTTATGGCCCAGTCAACCCAATGGGGTCATGTCGAGCGCGTTCAGTTTACCTAACCACACGTTTACTGGGCAGGCTAAGTCCTCTAAGTGGTTAACCAGTATTGTGCACATTCTTTCGCAAGAAACTGACAACTGCCCTTCTTGAATCAGCGGAAGGGAGAGCATGACCGTAGAAAATATTTCATGATCAATCTTCACGAAAGAATGTTGCCGACCTCGGCGGGGGTTGAACCCGCGACCTCCTGGTCTCCAGTCGGATGGCGCATCCAACTGAGCCACTGAGGCCGGCTACATAGTAGATCTCTGCCCAGGTCTCTGCCCCTGCATATAATTTATATTTCAGTCGGGTTTGTTACTCTGCACTTCTGAGACCTCATGGAATTAAAGATAGAACATCATAGGGATAACAGCGTTTGCATCCCACATTGTTTTTGTTTCTCTGTACGAGTATGCGTTGTAAACTGGGGAATCGTGTTAACCAGCCATATCATACTATTCTGTGCATTATTTTTCCGCTGCGGCTCCATATGGGGGGAAAAGAAAGCGTTTTCGTTTTCAAAGCTCATTGTGTGTGCATTTATATATAGAACTGGCGGTTTGGATGTGAAAAGTTAATAAGATATTGGAATAATAATTTTAGCATACACTGTATTACAACTAGGCATATATATATATATTCATATTAAATGACGTTCTGGTTTTCCTGAAAATGTTGATTTCTATCTATATAGAGATATAGCCACATTTTCATATTTTCATAGTTCCATTTTGTTTTCATTTTAGCAAATCATGCTGTTAAAACGGACACATACACTGTGTTAAACGTTACTCTTTCCTGCTTCTGTTTCTTCTTTTCTCTACATGCGTGGTCATGATTTGTTTGCTTAATTGAAATGTGGATACATATCTGTATATATAGGAATGAATTGAATGAACATTTCTAGGATTTTCAGATGTACGACGAATGCTGCTAATGAAGGATATACATTTAAACATATTCACGGAATAAGGCAAATTCCCATTTTTATGCAAAACTAATTATGCCTTTATTTTTATAATATTATCATTATTATTCTTTCTCAGTGCTATTTTTTCCTCAACCTCCTTAAAGTTTTCCTCAGTGCAACATGTAATTTTGCACATGGCATACAAAAACTTGTCAATAATTTGCATACGTACAAACATGACTGATATCGATATAGATTTCAACACGAGGTCACTGTCAAAGGCCATCAGAAAGACAGTTTTTGTCAAACCAGAATACTTTTTCTCTGTAAGTGTAATTGTTGTTCTCTAGTTTAATTCTACGCCAGGTTTGGTTTAACACATTACGAAAACACGCCTATTCAAATATATAGAAAATTTCACCTCCAAAAAAAGATGATTTTCAGGTAAAAATCTCTGATATTTTTCATATTTCTGCTCAAAACATAGATTGTGGGTACTCGTTAGAATCGCATCGGCGAAGTGGTTCTAACGAGTATCCACAATCTATGTTTTTGAGCAGAAATAAGAAAAAATAATGTATACCCATCTAAACCCCAGTTTTACTATATAAAAGTGGGGTTTAAGGGGGCCAAAATTATATAGGCATGTTTTCGTGATGAGTCTCTTAATATACGTGCATTCACACACGGTCCTATATTCGTCCTTTACCCAGTTACTCAACGTCCTGGATCTTTTTATCAGTAGCATCTGGATCCTTTAAGTATGGTTTTCTTTTCTTTGAGCTGTCTGATTTAAGCATGGTCATACATCAATAAAACTTCTAAAAATATCAAAACGAATCACTTTCTGTGCAATAAAATATATGTTAACAAATATTTTGTATGGATATGGAAAATTCGAAGTAAATAAAAAAAAATGCCATTTCTTCTTACAGACTATAAAATTGCCATATAAAGTTGAATATTTACCCGCAGTATGAAAAAAAAAAAAAAAAAAAAAAGGAACAAACTCTTTCCCCAACGTTTGATGATTAAGGTTGGTCTTAATAAATTTTATAATTTTGTTAGCTTAACAAAGAACATGTTCAACTCTTCAGCAAAATACCTACAGTATGCGTTTGAAAACATAAATCAGCTTTAGAAGAATAGCAAGCAAAGTACTAATGAAGAACATTTGTGTATAAACAATGTTGTATAAGAGGACACGTGCTGTTGATAGTTATGTTAAGACTGAACAAAGTAAATGAACACTGACTGCCAAACTATTAGTGTTACTGAAATTTGATACGGTTATATATACTTCCCACCGAATAGCCTTTTCTAAAGTTGTGTGTTATAGTTATGCAAATACTGATTTGTCATTACGAAAACATGCCTATTCAAATGTACTGAAAATTTTACAACCAAAAAAATGAAAATTTTCAGATAAAAATTTCTGATATTTTTCATATTTCTGCTGAAAACATAGATTGTGGATACTCGTTAGAGCCGCCTCGCCGAGGCGGTTCTAACGGGTACTCGTTAGAACCGCCTCACCGAGGCGGTTCTAACGAGTATCCACAATCTATGCTTTGAGCAGAAATAAGAAAAATAATATATACCCCTGTAAACCCCAGTTTTACTATATAAGGGGGTAAAAATTATATAGGCATGTTTTCAGATGTGATTATCATGTATTTTATAATGATAATTATATTTTTACTCGTATATACAATTTATGTTTAATATGGCATTATGTTATGTGCCCTACATTGGATGAAATAAAAATTGGATTTGATTTAATTTAATTAACAGCAGTAAAGGAAGTAAAGTTTATGTGCGTATCATGCGCATCGCACGAAAATAGTCCTTATGCAATTTTCGGACAGCACAGACCTTGATCAGCCTGAGCGAATGCTTACAGAATCAATGGATACTATAGTATGTGTCGACGAAAAGAGAATTCTCATTCTGCACGGATACATGTGCTGATCTGGTCCATCGCTGTTTATATATGGTATAAGTGCCTTTTTCCAACGTTGGGCAACATATGAAAATCCTTGAAAATATTTTCCTCAGAAAATAAATATGATCTTGTATTCATGTAGTCTGTTTTAAAGACAATTGAAATATTAAGAAGAACAATACATTTACTATTACTAGTAAGATTTTATTCCACAAAGCTAACACAACTACCGTATTTACCCTAAGTACTCATACAACTTAAATTTCTCCCCATGCATGTCCTAAAATTTGAAGAAATCAATTCGCTTCCGTCTTGATGTGTTTACAGACGCCTGCATAAGTTACAAAAAGTGTAGCCTCCAGATCAAAGGCCGCGATCTCTGGAGTCTGGTCTGGGTCTGCATTGTTTGTGCAGGCCTGTCTTTATGAATACTTAAGGTTAATGCGGTAATACAAAACAAGCAATTATTTAACCAGTATACATCAGACATAGGTACAAATTATGTGGAGCGGTACAAATGTTAAAGAAACCATTTACGTATAGAAAGTCGTTAACCCTTAAAGCGCCAAGCAAAATTTGTAGCAGACGGCAGTCTATTTTTTTTCCTCAGAGAAAACAAGTATTGACTTTTCATGTGAATCATCTGCAAAGCAGACAATTCACATGAAATGTCAATACTTGTTTGCTCTGAAAAATAGAAGAAAAAAAAAGATAAATAAAAATATCGTCTGCTGTAGTCGTGATTGGCGCTTTAAGGGTTAAAATGATGTAAAAAGTAAAATCAGATTAGACCTAAAAGTATATACAAACATTTAATGTCATATACTACTAAATCTCACAGGACTCGGGTTACGCTTCTATTACAAACAATTAAAGTGATAGACTACTTACACATGACACCAGTTATGGTTCTGTTACAAACATTTAAAGCAGACGTATTATTCCCTTATTTCATTTTGGTTGTGTATATGCTAAAAAGAAAGACGTGTTTGGCGGGTCCAGTGATAAAAATCCCATTGAAGTATTTCAAATATTTACAGAGATATTGAGATTTTAATTTCTGCTCATTTGCATCCCATTCATACTCATAAGGAACCAATGACAACATTGGTTCTGATGAATAATATTTAAGATGTTTTAAAAGCTTCAATTTGAAAATATTTAGAGAATGCATGCAGAGAGAAACAGATCACTTCTATACGTATATATAAAGCTACAGTGCCTATACATATTTATAATCAGTTTAATTTTTGTTGTTGTTGTGCGGATTTTTAACGCGACCAGGCACCCGAGGCACCTAGAGGCAGCGGCGACTGTTATGTACATGTATTTGTACAGGCTTGCTTTCATGGATTACTCATGCACACTTGGTACCACTGTCTGTCACCAAGCGCCACCCTGTCCACTTTCTACTCAACTCAGGGCACGGCGAGTATGAGCTAGGCGTACTAATGCTTTGAAAATTGCCTCGACCCGACGGGATTTGAACCCACGATATCCCGCTTGAAAGTCAAGATCACTAACCACTAGGCCACCCAGCCCACAGTTTGATTTTTAAATGAAATTAAAATATAAAAAAAGAGATCAAATTTAAATAAAATCTCAAAATTAATTTTAGTTCCATTTTCTGAAGATGAAGTTTTTTTTTTTTTGTTTTTTTTTTTTGACTGGACTTTTATATAATAATCTTTTGGAATGAAATTTCAAAAAAAAAAAAAATAAATAAATAATAAAAATAAATAAATAAATAAATAAATAAATAAAAAAATAAAATCATTTATTCTTGGAAGCATTTATTCTAACAAAGTTTCCTGTAGCTTACATGCATTTTTTTCCAACAAAGTTGTCTGTAGCTTGCACCGTTTTCATATTTTAAAATGTTTTTAAAATTTAGTAAAATCAATTTTCATTATTAAGAATGCTAGCTTGATATATAAAGTCTATATTTAGAAGTAATATAATATTTACTATATTGTCAAATAAGCAGTCTGGAAGTAAATTATTGGGTTTTGAATAAGTTTAAACTGCAAAGTAAAACTGAACAAAACAACAACAAAAAACAAAACCAAAAAAAAAAAAAAAAAAAAAAAAAAAAAAAAAACCCAACCCCCCCCCCCCCAAACAAACAAACAAAAAAACAAACAAAAAAACGATGACATCATAGCAATGTGAAATAGCTTATTTAATAAACTATTAATAGCCAGAAAAGTTACTACGACTAAATGCAAGTAACTTCTGAATTTTTTAATGCGGGTTTAGGTTTCAGCTTTATTCTTGCCACAACAGCATCTTTAATTTGAAATAGTCTGAAATTAGGGGCTTTGTCACATTTACGGTAATAGACTACTAATTTTTTCAGGACATCGGTTATGGTTCTGTGACAAACGTTTAGGGCCCTTGATTTGACTCCTAAGTATCTCAGGACACCGGTTATGGTTCTATTACAAACATTCAAGTTATAGACCGCAAAATCTCTCAAACCGGTTATGGTTCTACTACAAGCATTTAAGGTCCTGGACTTATAAATATCTCAGGACACCGGTTACGGTTCTACCACAAATATTTAAGCTTATCGTCTACTAAGTCTCACAAGACATCGATTACGGTTCTGTTACAAATATCTAAGGTCTTGACCTCTCAACCTCACAGGGCGCTGGTTACGGTTCTATTATAAACATTTTATGTGATAGACTACTAATTTTTTTCTTGACACCGGTTACAGTTCTACTGCAAATATATTAGGTCATAGATTATTAAATTTCTCAGGAAACTGATCACGATTCAAACATTTAAAACAGACTACCAAATATTAGCTTTTCTAAAAAAAAACTAGCAGATTGTTTAGCTTCAACAGTTGGATGTACGCATATTCCTCACATGTTGGCATATGTATAAAGATTCATTGAATTAACCTGAATGACTCCAGTAAAGATGCTCAAAATCTGTTACATCCTTAGCAACCACTACTTCAGAAAATCCCTAAAATTCCTTAATTTTGACATCAGACAACAACTACTTTTAAAACATAAATGCATTATTTTAGCCATAAATGTTAAGGTCCGACTCTTATAATTTCAGACGTTGATACGACGTCATTTTGATGTTATGTACCTGCTGGGAGCCCTCCAAAAAATTAATAACCGTCCGAAGGTCTCTTTATTACCCCTGCTGGGATTTCACAAGCACCTTTTTATGAGGCACCATTGATCTCTCTTGCATACTCTTAGGTAGGGGCAATAAACTTATTAGTGAGTTGTACCACATTGGGTCTGATTTAAGCTATGTCTATACGATCACAGCTGACGGTTACGAATGTACAATGAACCCTCGTTACAACGACAGCATTTGTTCTCAGGAAGGTTCTAACGAGTACCCACAATCTACGTTTTGAGCAGAAATGTGAAAAATATCACAGTTATTAATATGAAAATTTTAAAGTTTTGGAAGAGAAATTTTCTATATATTTGAATAGACGTATTTTCGTTATGTTTTGTTGGCCTAAAGGCTGTTATGCATTGGTATACCATTTCGAACGACAGTGTCTTACTGATCAAAAAATAAATGTGAGTCATATGTACAAATACGGGTGAGATATTGTTTGATGACAAACGCATAATGTAATTTCTGAACCCTAAGGGTACAGGGAACTTATTATTTTTCCATATACCTTCATAATAATTCTACTTATTTGGTGGTTAAGAGTTCCGCTTAGGGTATGACTTTGTTTTAATTTACAGAACAGGTATAGCATAGATAACAAATTTGTAAAAAGACTGCTGACAGCAGCACTTCCGGAGACATTTTGTTGGCTGCATGTAACAACCCCTACTTCAGCAGATAGCAAAAACTAAAAATTTCGAAACTTCATCTTTTACGCTTTTGGCCTCATCAAACACAAAAAGAAACATTTATTTCCTTGACGCAATTATGAAATAACACGTGAATATTTTGTCTTCAAATCAGAATGATTACTTCCCCCAGATAACAGTCTGCTTAAAACTATTTATAGATTTAAGCAGAATGTCTGGGATAAGTTTATTTTAATTATTAACAAAATGCAGGCTGTCCTACATAAAATAAGTACCCCAGGCTTCCCTGCATTTTTGCACTAATCAGCAGTCCTGGTGTTGGCCTAAATTCAGTTGGCCACAACAATGGTTCCGAGTACAATAAACAAGCTTTGCGGTCCGACTCCCTTGTAATCTGTTATCGTCCTTCCATTGTCTACGCCCATGTTATTGTCAACGCCAATCTTACAGTTTGTAATTTTATGAAAGGCCAACGCTATTTCCATGGATTGCTCAACGTTTTTATGACCAAGAATTAGCTTTCACAAAAAGCCTGGTTTACGCTTAGCACACAATGTGTGCTAAGCGTAGACCAAGCTTTTTGGGAAAGCTAATATTTGTGAAAGCGAAAGCTAATATTTGTGAAAGCTAATATTTGTAGAAAATTACCATATTTACCCTAAGTATTGGGACAGACGAGCCTGGCAATCCGTGTAGACAGAGATCAGATGCCGCAGAATGCGGTTATGATCAGGGTCTACACTGTCTGACACTTATCCAGCAGAATTTAGACAATTCAACATCCAGTGAAAGGAGTTTGTTTAAGTAATAGGTCAAGTGTGGTAATGAGTAAATATTTCCCAATTGTTTTCCGTAAATGTGGCACATCTAAAATTGTTAAACATGATAGACTGGTAGCAGAATCATATTTCTCCAAAATGTAGGTTGATAAAATTAAGAGGGTTGTTCGTCCAAGGTCCGCACAGCAATGACTATATTCTATATAGGTTTTCCGGATTCAAACTGCCTCCAAACACCAGGCAGCTCGCGACGATCCCTGCAGACATGGTATATCACGATCATCGCCCCGACCACAGCTGCAAAGACCCCGCCAACGCCGTATACAATGATGGCCCAAGGAGTCTTCAATTCCATCAAACCGACAGCGTAAGTACTGTAGTGATGAGCATGAATGCCGACCGCAACGAAAATGAGGACAGCTGAAAAATACAACGATATCATTTGTGCACAAATATCTTACCTTTAAAATGAATTTGCAGTTATAAAGAATCCCTAATGATCAGAATGTATTGTTTTATTCGTATTACATCATAGAATATGTGTCATGTTTGGATATTTGTTAGCACTGCATTACTGAGACGATTCTAACAAATATCCAAAACACGGTTTCCTGAAATATTCAGTCAAATATTATTATAATAAGGTCTGAGTAACTGTCACCTTTTGAGGGAAGATTTCTTATCAGTCAAGTTATCCTTATAAAGAGTTGCATAGTTGTATCGAAAGATTATCGAAAGTCAGTAAAAGAGGGTTGACTGTAAAACACGATGCTATATTTACTCTAAATTTTGGGACAATTCAAGTCCTTATCATAATTGTCCTAAAATTTGAACAAGTCTATGATACTATCTGCTTTTAGGTCTAAAAGAGCTGAATATCCAGTGTTTATTCTGACCAGACGCCGCTTATTTAGTCTGATATGGGTGTGCACTATTTTCCTCGGGCTTGTGTGTCCCAACACTTGGGGTAAATGTATTACAGTATGGGTAAATATCTACAGTATTGTATATGAGCCCACCGGCTGACAAAAAAGCCCTAAGGGAGTATACGAATGGCAAGGCCCAAGAGCAGTTTGCACAGCGTCGCTTCAGGTCAAGATCTTCTCTACTAGTCCTATATCTTCAACAATGTCTCTCTATTGTGTAGGCGAACAGTAAAGATCCTGTCCAGACTGCGCGGATGCGCAGGCTGGTCAGGATCTTCACTATTCATATATGTTCTCAGTCGCCGGCCACATACAGTCAACCTTTTTTAGATATATCGATACTCGATACAAATACAAAATTCGTTATACACCACAATCTCTTTATAACACTATTGTTGGGATCCATAGCATAAACCGTGTTAGTTAAACAACCGTGTTATATCCAAACAAACATCTTCAGATTATATTGAAAAATAACCATTTATGGTCATTTTTCAATATGACCTATACATTTTTGGAATCCATCTTTGAATCGTGTTATATACAAAACCGTGTTTTAACGAACCGTTATAACGAACCGTCTTATAAAGAGGTTGTGGTGTAATAATAATTTGACTTCGCTGAAGCCAAAAAATGCAAGAACATTGTATTGAATACTTCCACGTTGCGCATCAAATGAATATAATAGCCAATCCATTGTGCTTTAACACTCAATATGATGGGGAAACTTTTCAACAAACGACATTCTGAAATATTTTTCTTATTTTTTCCTTAGAAGACAATTAAATGTCAAAGCCTATAGCTATTTTCTGGCAAAAAAGTAGAACAAATTCATCAATTTGTCGTTAGCTGAATTAACCCAAAGAGTGGTAAAGGTTAAAATTCAGACTTGTTTTAGCTCACTTTAGCCGAAGGCTCAGGATGAGCAATTGTAATAATTCTTCGTCCGTCGCCCGTCATTCGTCCGTCCACACATTTGAATAACTTCTCCTCTTGGCCAGTTTTCTTCAAATTTCTTCTGGAGCCTTCGAATGTTGTCGGTCCTTTCATCAAGATGGTCATCATGCTCTTATAAGTTAACAAGAGGGTCATGATAGCCCTGTAACGCTCACCTTAATATCATAACACATAGAGAGCCTGACGCATAAATGATAAAGGCAAACCAAGATTCATGATGATTATATTAACAAGCCAGACAAAGTAGCATGCCTAACGGACCATGAATTATAGAGCAACGTCAAATATGAATGACTGCACTCAAGAGGCCATGCTAAGATGTGAGCATGTACTAAGTATAACTGTAGGACCAACAGTTACTGAGAAAGTGACCAAAATGCAAAAAACTTTACCAAGTCAGCGGACCGTGGAATATAGGTCAAGATCAAATATAGATGACTGCATTCAAGAGGCTATGCTAAGATGTCTGCAAGTGCCAAGTATCACTACTGTAGGAGCTATATTTACTGAGAAACTGACCTAAATGGAAAATTAAAACAAACCACTGGACCGTGAAATATAGATTATAACTGACCCAGGTCAATACTTGACCTAGAAATCATAAAGACAAACATTTTGAGCAAGATTTATGATGATCGCACCTGCTGAGAGCCCTGTGGTTTCAGAGGTTTTTTCTTCAAGTTATACTATACAGCTCTATATTAATAAATGACCCCCAAGGCATGGCCTATTTGGACTTCATGGACATGGTTGGTAGTATGTTTATGGGAGACCACAAAATATTGCTACACACTAAATATAATATATCAGCTGTAGTTCTAATGGTTTCATAAGAAACTTTATTAAGTTTTTCCCCGTTATAAGTCTATGGGAGCTAATGACCCCGGGGCGTGACCAATTTGGACCCCAGGGGCATGGTTGGAAGGATTTATGTAGGAGATCACTAGACATTGCTACATACTAAAATATGTTAGCTCTGGGCCCCATGGCTTCAAAGCAGAAGAATTTTGAGGGCTCTTTAGCTATATAGCTCTATATAAACAAAACAAAACAAAACAAACAAAAAAAAAAAAAAAAAAAAAAAACGAAAAAAAAAAAAAAAAAAAACGCGTGGGCATGGCCAGTTTGGGGCTTAGGGGCTTGATTGGCAGGATTAATGCAGAGGACCACTAAACATTGCTACATACTTAATATATTAGCTGTGGGCCTCATAGTTTCTGAGAAGAAGAATTTTTAAGATTTTGTTTTCCATTTTAAGTCTATGGGAGCTAATGACTCCCTGGGATATGGTCAGTGGGCCCAAGGGCTTGATTGGCAGGATTTATGTAGGGGACCACTAAACATTGCAACATGCAAAATAAATAACCTGGGGTGGGCGGGGGGTGGCGGGGCTCATAGTTTCAGATGAGAAGACTTTTTAAAGTTTTTACCACTATAAATCCATGAGAGTTAATGACCCTGGGGGTATGGCAAATAAGGATCCTAGGGGTATGGTCGGCAGGATTTATGTAGGGGACCACTAAACATTGCTACAGACTAAATGTATAAGCTTTTGTCCTCGTGGTTTCAGAGAAGCAGATGTTTAAGGTTTTCTCATTATAAGTCTAGGGGAGCTAAAGACCCAAGGGGCGTGGCCTATTTAGACCCCAGGGGCTTGATTGGCCGGACTTAGGTAGGGGACTACTAAACATTGCTATATACTTAATATATAAACTGTGGGCCTCATGGTTACAGAGAAGAAGAATTAGTGATTTTTTCCATTAGAAGTTCATGGGAGCTAATGACCCCCGGAGCGTGGCCACTTTGGACCCCAGGGGCATGGTTGGCAGGATTTATGTAGGAGACCACCAAATATTGCCACACACTATACCTGTTGGCTCTAGTCCTCATGATTTCACAGAGAAGAAAATGTTTGAAGGTTCTATAGCTATACAGTTCTACATAAAGTTATGACCCCCTGGGTGTGGCCAGTTTGGACCCAAAGTCTTTGATTGGCAGGATTTAATAGAGGACCACTTCATATTGCTAAATACTACATATATAAGCTATGGGCCTCATGGCTTCAGAGATGGAGATCTTTTAAGTTTTTTTCCATTTTAAGTCTATGGAAGCTAATGACCCCGGGGAGTGGCCAATTAGGACCCCAGGTGCATGGTTGGCAGGATTTATATAGGAGACCGCTTAACTTTGCTAGATACTTAATATGTTAGCTCTCGGCCTCATGTTTACAGAGACGAAGATTTTTAAACGGTTTTTTTTTTAAATATTGCTCTATATAAAAACATGACCCCCCTCCCCCCTGGGATTAGCTAGTTTGGAGCCCAGGGACTTGATTAGCAGGAGTTATGTAGGGACCACTAAACATTACTACAGACTAAATATATAAGCTGTGGACCACATAGTTTCAGAGAAGGTTTTTCCCATTATAAGCCTAAGGGAACTAATGACCCCCGAGGCATGGCCAGTTTGAACCCGAGGGGCTTGATTGGCAGGATTTATATAGAAAGCTACTAAACTTCAGAGAGGAAGATTTTGAAGGTTCTTTAGCAATATAGCTCAATATAAACATATGACCGCCATCCCCACCCCCATCCCTTGGGTGTGACCAATAAAGAGCCCATGGGCTTGAGTGGCAGGGTTTATGTAAGGGACCACTAAACATTGCTAAATACTACATGTATAAGCTTAGGGCCTCATGGTTTCAGGGAAAACGATTTTTTAAGTTTTTCCCATTATAAGTCTAAGAGTGTTTAAGACCCCTGGGGTGTGGCCAATATGGAATCCAGGGGCTTGACTGGCAGAATTTATGTAAGAGACCACCAAACATTGCAACATAACTACATATATTAGCTGTGGGACTCATGGTTCAGGGAAAAAAATATTTTCGAGTTTTTCCAATTATAAGTCTATGGGAGCTTATGACCCCCTGGAGGTGGCCAGTTTGGACACCAGGGGCTTGATTGGCAGGATTTATGTAGGAGACCACTAAACATTGCTACATGCTCATGGTTTCAGGGAAGAACATTTCTGGAGGGTCTTTAGCTATATAGCTCTATATAAACATATGATACACTCCCCCCCCCCCCCCCCCCAGCTTTGACAATTGCTCGATTAACACTGTCTACTCGTGTACACTAAAGCTAAAATGGTTGGGAAAAGGTCTCCTTTCACTGACTAAATACGGTCCTATATTAAGAACCGCTGCATTCTTGGTATACAGGCGAAAGAGATATTTAATGAAACAAAGCAGTCATTGTACGAGAATATCTGAAACAGGAAAAGGTTGTCGAGCTTCCGCACGTTCCTTATTCGCCAGATGTTGCCCCATGTGACTTTTTCCTATTCCCGAGGCTCAAAAAACACCTTGCTAGAAGAAAATATCAAACGCGCAAAAAATCGGTTCGGCTATTTTTCAGTGTCTGAACAGTATACCTCGAAAATATTATGAAAACGCATTTGAAAATTGGATTAAAAGACTGCAACTTTGTGTATCAAATGATGGCGAGTATTTTGAAAGATTGAGATAAAGATTTTGGCATTGTTTGTTAAGCGCTTCTGAAAATTAACCCAGCTGCATTCATAGTTGAACACCCTTCGTATAAGCTGTGGGCTTCTTTGTTTCAGAGAAGAAGATGTTTTGGTTTGGTTTTTCCAGTATAAATCTTTGAGAGCAAATGAACCCTGTGGCTTGGCCGGTTTGGACCCTAGGGGCTTGATTGGCAGGATTTATGTAAACGAACACTTAACATCGCTACATACTTAATCCGTTAGCTCTCGGTCTCATGGTTTTAGAAAAAAAGATTTTTGAAGGTTCTTTAGCGATATAGCTCTATATAAACATATGAGCCCCTGGGGAGTGGCCAATTCGGACTCCACAGGTTTGTTTAGCAGGATTTATATAGGGGAGCACTAAACTTTTCTACATACTATATAAGCCGTGGGCCTCATGGTTTCAGAGAAGAAGATTTTTTTAAGTTTTTTCGCATTATAAGTCCATGGGATCTAATGACTTTTCTTATCATTCTCCCAGCGTCTCCATATGACTTAAATAACGTCGCGTAAAACACCAAATAATAATAATAATAATAATGTCTTTATTTTACGAGGATAACATATTTAGCAAACAGTGTACTAATCTAACATATGGTCCTCTTTAAAAACTTCTAACAATATATACATATTATACACATCTACATTGTAAAATCGGCCGACAAGTTCGCCGGGTCGACGCCAGAGCAGCGCTAACATATCTTGGAAGTATGTTGCTCCGCCGTCGTCCCAACGCCAAACGGGTAATTTCATAATCTATGACATAAAACATTCGAACAGTCTAGGGATCGCAGTTAAAAGTTTCTTTGAATAAGAAGCAAGTAAAAGTAATTAAATATCCTAAAAGATGATGTTTGATAAAAAAAAAAAAAAAAAAAAAAAAAAAAAGGACATTTTAATACCCTATAAAACACTCAGATAATAAAATGACCCTTAAAATGTATCTGTAGAATCTTAAGATCTGAGCTGAAATAAAATCATTAACCATTGCACATTAGTTCACTGACCTACTTATTCAGACAACACGGAAAAACGTAACACCTCACTGGCCATCATACAGTCGTCCCTCACAAGGTGCCCAACACCGTACATTACTTTATAACAGACCGGTATTCGGCCATAAGCGACAGAATGACCGAGCGAGAGGGCACAAAATTTTCCTATTGAATTCAATGTTATCCTAACATAACATAAAGAAATACAAGCGCTTTGATAAAACTTTGTCTACACAAAAGAGCGAACATCATTACATCATGTCTGCTATCAATTTTTATTACCTTTCACATTTTTTTTTCCTTTCAAAACACCAACGAACGAATGTTATAAAATATCAGCTCGAATACATGGACCGACTGGCAAGCTGTACGGACAGTCCACACTCGCATGTCATAATGTCAGTCCATGTACTACGAGCTAATTGAGTATGCCATTATTATTATCGTTATTATTATTATTATTGCAGTTATTTCCAAGTCGATTTTGAAAGAAAGTTTTTAACTATTAGTCTGAAGACAAGGACAGTCTGGCAAGCGATACGGCCTATCCACACCTGCATGCCATTATGTCGGTCCATGTGCCACTTGCCAAAAGTATGCCATAATTACTATTAAATATCTTGTTATATTTTGTATATTTTTTATGTTACCAAATCGCTTATGAAATAATGTTTCAGACTATTAGCTCGGTCACATGGACTGACTGGCAAGTGATACGTACTATCCACACCTGCATGCCATTATGTCAGTCCATGTATCATATGCTAATAGAATGTCTAAAATATAATAGAATACGCGTGTACTTCTTTATGCTGTTATAAATATGATTTCTTGAAATTATTAAATAACAATTGATGTGTTTAGCTGTAAGCTGACACACCCGGATGTTGTCATAATCCTTTAAAGAATTACATTGGTCGCAAACATACCTGTCTTTTACGCAATGTAATTCTATGACTTATTATGTAAACTGGAAATGTATCCCAGACTTGACCAGCCTGTTCAGCGTTGGAATATTTATTGCTGCAGTAACATCCCTCCACCTCCGCGAAAGGTACTGCATGCTTAGAATAGTAATAAACCTCAAAACGACAGGAAATATGTACATGTGTTTTGCAATTATAATACGATACATTTTCAGATGTTTTGAAGGTATGATTTAAGTGAAATTTTGAAGCTATTAAGATTTGGTAGTGTTCGCAGATTTACAGGTAAGTTATTCCATTGCTTAGCGCCATCAACTGTAAATGATTTTTCGAAATAGCAAGTTCTAGAATATGGCACTCGGAGAAGTTCATTATCAACAGAACGTAAATGTCTGGAGTGAGTTTCGAAAGTTTTAGAAAACTGACTACTTATATATTCAGGTGCAAGATCATTAAGTGCCTTGTACATCATTACACATGCATGGTATTGAATTCTCTTTGTAAATGGTAACCAGTTTAAGTCTCGAAACATTATGTTAAACATTATCATATGATTTATAATGCAAAAAAAATGCATACAGTAAATGTTCTAAAATTTCATACAAGAAAGATTCTGAAAAAAATGCATATCCAAACAGTACAGTCCCGGATCATATTGCTCCTGAAGGTGTGGTCTGCTCGGGTCTAAACTGTTTTTCATTCAACTAAATTTTTTTTCGGAAATAAGTACATAAGAAGCAAAAATTTCGGCAAAAATAGTACGCAGTGAAGTGTACGAAATTTTAGGACATTTAGGCAAGGCCCGTGCATTTGTATCGGGAAAATGTAAAAAAAAATCATTTTCTTAAATTGTATTAAAAACTAATGGCTGAAACTTACAATAGATATTTGAAATAGTCAAACTTTTTGTTAAATTCAAAATTTTGTCCCCTGGGGATTTCTGTACTTGTAAAGAATCATGGAATCTTTGAATATCTTCTTCTCTCAAAAGGCTTGAACAATTTTCACCAGATTACACATGAGGCCTTCTGTTCTTAGGATATTGACAATTTGTACAAATGGTTCTGCGCATTTGAACAAGATGGTAACCATGCCCAAATATGGTAAAACACTTAAACATTTCCTCTCCGGAACTAAGAAAACTTTGAGGATTAACCTTGGTTCACAACATCGAGGACACAATGTCTACTAAGTTTGTTCTATGATGATCTTTGATATTTTTACGATATGGTTAAATTTGTGTCATAGTTGCTGTGACAATACTGAAAGAGTTTCATAGCATTTGCAATTATGCAATAGCTGTTTTTTATCAGATGAGCATATCGTGGCCCATGAGTCTCTTGTTTTGTGTTTGCTACTTCACGTAATACTTCCAAGGTCAGGCTATTGTTTTTCAAAGTACATTCTTTGTATTATTCTACTGAAACACACCTCTGTCATAAACAAATCGTAACATAAAATAACGCACCTTAAATACTTGTGCCCAGGAAAGACTTAGAGCTTAGTGCGCAGACTGATCAGAGTCTTAGCCGTGGATGGCAAAGTTCCCAAGGGTTTTTCTGCCGGATGATGAAGAATCTGGTCAGACTGCGAAGATTGCGAGTTGGTCCGAGACTGCCTAAAGGCACATATCGTAACGTATGTTTTTCTCACGTTGAGACATCTGGCTACGCATTTTACCTTTCTGAGCTAATTCTGCAGAAGGCAAAGTGGTGGCATTTTTTTTTATTTCCCCTAAAAACAGGAGTCAACTGAGACAGTTTGCATGAAATATCAAAACCTTTTTTTCTAAAAAATAAGAAAAACATTTCAATATGTCGTCTGCATAAAATTTTACCCAGAGTGCTAAATGTTAACTGATACAATTTGGACTTAGCACTTTAGGTAATAAAATCGGCAGACGACATTTTGGAATATTTTTTCTTCTTTGTTTTCAGAAAAATATAAATGCATGTACCGTTCATGCAAATATCAGGTCTTGTTTTTTTTAAGCTTTTTAGGCGAAAAAACAAAACAAAAAAACAACAAAACAGTTTCACATGTATTTTGTTCAATTATATAAAATGCGAAACTTTGAGGCTAAAAAAGTGGAAGAGATCAACTTCAGACCATATGCGCTCTACTGACCCCAAATGTCTGTGTTCGAAGCTCTCGCATATTAAATCGCTTTCGAAGCTGGCAATTGCATAGCAACGAAACGCAACAAAACGGCGAACATACTGGTGATAGATGGCTTTAAACTGCTGGATGGAGTGTGTTTCAACACTTTGGTCACCAATTAAGTTGTTTCCCTAATAATAATAATAATAATAATAATGAAAAAAAAAAACAAAAAAAAAAAAAAAAAAAAAAAAAAAAAACGGACCAAATGCATTTTGCCTGCTTAGGGCGTAGACAATCTTTGAGTTTGTCATTGCTACGGAAGCACTTTTTGAAAGGCCATGGACTGGTCAAATGCCATTTCCATGGACTGCTTAACATTATAACCATGTATTATTCTATAACTAGAAAAAATGTATTTTACCAGAGAATATCCAGCCAGTAGCTGCTATACCCGCAGACCAGAGTCCTCTTTTATCTGTAAATCTAACGAAACCAAAGATGCAACAAATCCCAACCAGAGCACAGATAGTAGCAGCGATCGCCAGTTTTTGAAGTGTCCACCTGTTCCCGAA
Organism: Anodontia alba; assembly: GCA_964016985.1. Lineage (NCBI taxonomy): Eukaryota > Metazoa > Mollusca > Bivalvia > Lucinida > Lucinidae > Anodontia > Anodontia alba. Next base: position 76,424,857 of record OZ024822.1, read on the forward strand.
GTCTACCTGATCTGTAAACAGAGTATATTCGTTACACAACGCCCCACCCTCACTCTCTCTCTCTCTCTCTCTCTCTCTCTCTCTCTCTCTCTCTCTCTCTCTCTGTTCGCTTGCATGAATAATGAGTAATTAAAGTGAATGGCTACAGTTTCTGATGAGACAGTTATCAAAACGTCTCTTGTATTTTTGTATCCCTTCTAACAAGAAGCCTACGCCCGAAAGAAAGAATGTACAGCAGACCCCTTTTCACGAGGGACTTTATGAGCTGGGACGCAAACAAGAAGTCAAAATAGTTTGTCTCCCTTGTTAACTGGCAGTCCTCCAAAATCTATCATGTGTGTCCAGTCCCTAACCATGTTTTCCTTTGACCAGCAGCGGCGGATTCAGTGGGTGTGTGTGAGGGGAGATGGGGGTTGGCGGATTCATTCACTCTCATTCGACTCAAAATTTCATGTTCATGGGAAATTCTGGATAACTTTGATAAATTTGGAATACTGTATTAACTCTAAATATTCACATCTCTTACTTTTTACCTTATACTTCTATTCAACAAGTCCATTTTGACTACCTTTTAATATGTAAATTTTTTGGATATAAGGCAAACAGTGTATATCATGATCAGACGCCGCTCAACAGAGCGGCGTCTGATCTTGATATACACTGTTTGCTCAGGCTTCCTTTTCCGAATACGTAAAGTAGGCACTTTGTTCAAATCGACCCTTCACCCTTCTATCCCCGCACCCCTCCCCGCGTCAGAAATAACCCTGGATCCGCCCGTGGAAGAAGTAGCAAAATCACTCCAGTACAACTAAATAAGTGGTGGAGCTTTGTAACAGAACCTTCTAACTTGTGTACAATAATAATCCGATATTGGATTATCGCTCTTGTATCCCTTTGACGTCAGACTACAAATATGTTACAGTACACTCCCGCTTCACCGCGAAAACGTAGCTTGGTTCAGCTTTAACATATTCGTACTGTAATACATGTAACTTTAGAACCAATAAAGTTAAATGAGTTCTACAACATTATTGTTGTCACAACAATATCTTAGATTTGAAATATTCTGAAATTAGGGGATGTAATTTGAGTAGCACACTCAGGAGGGGAACGTTCAAAAGCTTATATGTACGGAGGCTTATATGTGACATTATGTTTTGTGTAAGGATATTTTGTGTTTGTAACTTGTGACTACCATGTTTTGACTTTGTTTTAACTACCGTAATAAAACCCTTACTGCTAAACTTCTTAGGCAGGGCTATCGTTATTTTAAACTTCGTATGGCGTTTTCGAAATTTTATCGCAGACATAGTGCCTTGTTAGAAAAATATAGCGTCAGTCTGAAAACACTTCTGCAACGAGGTATATCGGAACCCGAATTTGACGGTGACTTAGTGTACAGATTTAGAAAAATAGAAGGTAAATCTAACTTTTCGGAGCAATTCAGAAAACTTATTAACCGTTATAAAAGAATTGGCTATAGCCTGAATATTATGCGGTAGACTGCATGCCTAGTTGTCAACCCAATCATTTTGATGGCTATGCTTCACTCTTTAATTGCACAACGGCGGTTCGGGCCTCAGACTCAATGACGGCCTCTTCGTAAAACTTTAACCAGTGGGCTGGGGCTTGACGATATGTCTTTGGCTTGGCCCGCCGTGGTTCAACTATTGGTTTTGATTTACTCTGGCATACAGTAGAATTAGCCATGAGTACTCGTCTTTGTTTATTATAGTGATTAATTTGATTTTTATGTTTTCGTTTTGATGCATTGACTGAGTTGGGAGCCTTTATGCGAACCGAACTTTTATGTATTTCTGTATTAAGAGTAGCATCGGGACCCAGGGTGAAGTTAGCTAGCTGTAAAAGTGCTTTAAACCCCGCCCCGGTGGTTTGCTCTACCGACCGTTCTAAGGCGGTGGTCCCGGTATTAATCTTACTCTTTGTTGCTTTGCGGTTTATTCTACGAGGCGATTTGTTGTATGTCTTTCCTTGTGTCATTTTGTTCTTGTGTTTTTCAGTCTTTTTAGTATTGCGATTACCTCGCTTGGGGAAGAGAGAGCTAATCTTAGTGCTTTTCGTACGCTTGTTTGTTTGGTTTGTGCTTGTTTAGATTTGTCGGTTTCCTCTTCCTCTTGGGGTCTGGGAAGAGCTGCGGTTTGTGATTGTGGCACTCCCTGGACTTTTCTCTTACCTTTTTTTTTTAAATTAACAGACATTACACTGGCAACCCGTGGTCAGTAATTTTACCGTAAAAGCTATTTGCATTCCTTATCGTGCAGCATATAGAAAGTTAAAAAATAACAAGCACTTTTTCCTGTTTCACCTCAATTTCTTTTACGTTTTTTATCGCACTTTTAATTAGGCAAAGGGCACACATCAAAAGACGTAACAAAGACCACAAAAGCGAAAATTCAAACGCCAACACGCGAAAATAAAAAAAAAAAAAAAAAAAAAAAAAAAAAAAAAAAAAGCACAGAACCTACACATCCCTACACAAAATGCAATATGTGATATTGTGTCTTGTATGGCTATCCTCTCTATATCATTAAGATATGGTCAAGGTCAAGGACACAAAGAAAATAGCTGACAATAGGGCATTGTTCTCTAATTTAAGTTTATTGCTCCTTAGTTAATTGTCATATTTCAATTATGCTTGGGTTTTATAAATACCATTACAATCGCCTTTAAATGACAAATAAATTGTTTCTACAAATATACCGTCAAGGTCAATGTCATGATAACTGAAACAAATTTTATCTTTAAATTTAAATCATTTTTTCTTCGCAATGTTTAAATTAAATATCGCCAATGTTTTAAAGGTTTGTGCTTTTCATCATAGAAATATGTTGCACAATTAACTGTCTTCATCATCTGCATTAATTGCCTCCCTCAATACTTGAGTATTCTCGCAATGTCTCGTCTTTCATGAACCATGGCTGTCTTCTTTATATTGTCCAGATATGGTCAAGAAAAGGTCACAGGAAAGAAAATAGCCAGATTTTTTTTTCTCAAATTTTAGCTTTTTTTTTCAACAATTTATCCTCCTATTTCATGTTTGCCTGTTCTTTATTAATACCATTACAACTTCGTTCAAAGACAAATAAATTGCTTCTACCAAAATGTACCTTCACGGTCAAGGTCATTATAACCGATTCATTTCAAACCATCTGTGCCTTACGTCCAATAAACGGGAAACTGGCAAGCAGTATATACCCAGATCAGTGCATTAAATTCAGGAATTTCTATAAAACATAGTCATATTTAAAACTAACCAGACACCTACTGCTGGCAACAGACCGATCCAAAAGTTATAGTATCAACTGAGGTCATTATTAGCATTTTCTGCAAATGTAATCCGCGGTCAGATTAGCAGAAACAATATGTGTGCCGAGGACAGTAAACCATACCTCCGCGGAAAAGATCAACATCTGTAATTACAGGTACCTTGTTTAAACGATTTCTACTTCGAAATGCCAAGTACAATGCATGTAAAAGTTTGGCAGATAAATATCAATAATGTGACATTACAGCTATTAAAGTGGAAAAATAATCGATTTCAAGATAATACAGCTACAGACCACTGAATGCAACGTAGCCGTTTTGAATGGCGTCCTCGATTTTTTTAATTCATTTTGAGGACGAACAGAAAAGTTTCCGTGTTTTTTCTTTGTTTTTTTTTTTCAATGGAAAGGTGGTTCATTTTTGATATGCATATACAAATTGTTTGATTTTTACAATTACTTTTAACATATTCATTTTCCTTTTGTTCGAAGCATGCCTCCTCCTAGTCGCAAGACTAGCGAGAAAAAAATCAGAAAGTGGTATCACCACGAAAACATGCCTATATAATTTTGAACCCCTTTAACCCCACTTATATAGTAAAACGGGCGTTTACAGGGATATACATTATTTTTCTTTTTTTTTCTGCTCAAAAACATAGATTGTGGGCGGTTCTAACAAGTACCCACAATTTATGTTTTGAGCAGAAATATGAAAAATATCAGAGTTTTTTACCTGAAAATTTTCAGTTTTTGGAGGTGAAATTTTCCATATTTTTGAATAGGCGTGTTTTTGTAATGTGACAGATACCTGTGACGGCGGCTTCACTGACACACTGATGAATCCATTCAGTTTTATAGCATATCCTGGTGATCCATAATCCCATCTGTATACTTATACCACTGTCTCCGAAGACCTCTCCGAAAACACCCCCAGCTCCTCAGAGTCCATATCCATAGAAATGACCATCCATGCCGGGGAGAAAAATCCTACCCCTTGTAGTATGAGTGCTAACACACCGACAACAGAAAAAGACAACACGACTGCTGTTTTAGACATTTTGTCTATTCTATTCCTTTATCCTTTTACGAATACGTGCCTGACTTTGTTTATTTCGGCTACTGTCTTCGCGGCGGTACAAACAAATCACGCGATATGTAATAATACCCAATCCAAGTCATAATGCATTGCATGGGTAATACAAGTTTTCTTCCTAAAAGCATTATGGTTGAGAAATAGAGCATATAATAATACACCCGTCAAAATAAAAAGAAACACATATAGTACCGTTGGCGAACTATAATCAGTTCAGAGTTGTTGATAAACTATTCATTTTTGATAGAAAGTGGGGGTCACATGTAGACATATAGTACGGTTGGCGAACTATAATCAGTTCAGAGTTGTTGATAAACTATTCGTTTTTATAGAAACTGCAAGTAACTGGGGGTCACATGTAAACAAATATTTAGACTTTAAACACCGCATGTAAAATGTATTTTACTTTGATCGCATGCATCATTTGTGAGCGCTAAACTTAATCCTGCTGAACCCGGATATATCCTGCTTTGCAAACAGTGTACATCCCGATCAGTTGGCTTCTGAAGAAGCCAACTGATCTGGATCTGCACTGTTTGCCATTAAGTATGTGAAGTTTATATAAAAAATCTGTAGCAAGTAATCTGATTGGATGAAAATTAATAATAGGTGTGACATCTTAATTTATTCAGCATTACAAGGGTTAATGCAGTGTCTACGGAAATGATCTGCAGTATACCTGTATCAGCACAGGGTATATGCGTTTTATGCCTTTTCATGGCGCTTTCATGCATGAATAGTGAAGAACAGAGTCTTGTAAAATTGTTTGAACCAATGTTATAGATCTAAAAACAGTAAACACAGATTTATCGGAATTAATGCATTTGTTAGCAGTGCCCTAAAACAGCTGCGAACCGCAACAAGTGGGGTCATTTCATTCTTTAAGGCACTGCAAAAGATAAACATTTGCTTTTCGTCTATCCAACATCAATTTTGATTAGATAGAACCATTAAAAGTTAACAAAACTTTTCTTAATTCGTTTCACATTTTGTAAGGTCTATCTCCACTATGTTAACAACTCAGTACGGACTCCAGTACTCAGAATAGGGATCAAACATACCGAGGCCGAAGGCCGCGGTTTTCAACACCTCCTTAGAGACCTGGCGAATGATGATGCATTGGAAAACCATGTTTGCTCGCTATTGCATAAAAATTGAAATTATTTGCTACATTTCGCATTATGTCTTGCATTATTTTGTTCCGCCTTTTCATTGATGTCTCGCATATGCAATTTTCACGGACTATGCTCGTTCTAGGGACGGGCAAAACATATCTCGTGACGGCAGCAATTCTATGGTCCCGGTACAGGCATATTGAAAGTTGCGTAGTCGTGCATTTACAGCGCGTGAATTGCCTTTTTAATACACGGCTTTTCGCTGATTGATGCCTGGCTGCTAATAACGTGCGGCACTGCTTTTTATGCAATATTTTATGCTAATCCTAGCATCGGAAAGATATACGATTTATTTCGATTGGGGAAGAAAGCCTGGTTATATATATATATATATATATATATATATATATATATATATATATATATATATATATATATATATATATATATATATATATATATATATAAAACAACTGTATGGCAGATATGCACAGATTGAATTTCGCGAAGCCTTGCACGTTTCTATGGAAGCCCAGTTGATACTTAACAAATTTTAACTATACAAAACCTTGTGTATACAGGTCAAAATCATCAAAAAGAAAAAAAAAATCAAAACAAAAAGCAGAATGTTTATTTCCTCATGTACATACATGTATGCAAACATGACGTAATTAGTGACACGCCGATTGTTTTCCGCGTTCAAGGGAGAGCATCCCGTTTTCCTGTCTGAAGTCAGTTTTTAAACTTCGCATGCAAATTGCGTTTCAAATAAACCTTTTACCGTTTTCTATAGCATGTATTAGAAAAAGGGTAGGAGAAAAGTCCAGGGAGCGCCACAATCACACATCGCAGCCCTTCCCAGACACCAAGAGGAAGACGAAACCGATAGATCCAAACAAACACAAATCTAACAAACGTATGTAAAGCACTAAGATCAGCCCTCTCTTCCCCAAGCGAGGTAATCGCAATGCTAAAAGAACTGAAAAACACAAGAACAAAATGACACAAGGTAAGATATAAAACAAATCGTTTCGTAGAATAAACCACAAAGCAACAAAGAGTAAGACCAATACCGGGACCACGCCTAAACCTGTAAGAAAATGTTTGATTGCAAACTTCATGACACCCTTTTGAATGACACATTTTGAATTTTACCAGACATCTTTTGAGCGTTCGCTGCTTACGTTTTTTTTTTTTTTTTTTTACAAATATTCGTATAGAACACTGTATTGTACTTACGTAAGTCTTTAACATGCATCCTGAGTGGAATCGCCATGAATTTCTTCATATCCATAAAAAAAAAAAAAAAACAAAAAAAAAACAAACATTTGTTGACAAAATGTATTGGGTAAGAAATGTATTGAGACCAAAACAGAATAATTTATGTAATTTACGAAAACTAAAATGTTCATCAAAATTCCATAAATTACACGCCGTTTTACAAAACTTGAAAAGAATTTTAAACAATCAGTGCTAATTTATATGCAGACATCAACTGTACAGATTAAAATTTATCGCGATTTGATGTATATTGGGTGTATTTTATCTGTTAGTATATGATAGGGTTATTGCACTGATACTGGTGAATATTGTCCCGAGTTGCGAGCCTCCGTAAATATCCCAACGAGGGACAATATTCACCAATATCAGTGCAATAACCCTATATTGTATGTGTACTACACGCTTAATTTTAGTAACAGTTAAAATCTTGTTCCATAGGGCTATCTGGCCTTGCCCCTGGGCTTAATCCATGTATAAAATCGTGTAATTTTTAATGTCATCTTCGCTAAAACTGCTCGAGAAATTTTCACCAGATTTCACCTGGGCCTTCTGTCGAAAGTGCATTGACAATTTCTTCAGATGGTTCCGCACCATTAAAAAAAATGGACGCTATGCACATATATGCCAAAAAACATTTAAAAAATCTTCTTCTCTAGAACCAAGGGAGCTTTGAGGCTGAATCTTGGTATATAACATTTGGGACTCAAGGTCTACCAAGTTCGTTCAAATGATTACCGTAGGTTGACCTTTGACTATTTTACGGGAAGGTCAAATTTGCGCCCCCATGCATTTGTATGGGGAAATGTTGAAAAATCATTTTCTCAATATGCTTTAAAGACTAATGGCTGAATCTTGCAATATATGATTGAAGTAGTAAAACGTTTTATTTACAGTAAAAGTTTTGCACCCCTCACTCCCCACACCCCTGGCCGGAGGTTATCTGTCCTTGCTCCTGGCCAGCCCATGGGATATACACAGGTATACACTCGTGTAATCTTTAACTGTCTTCTTCTCTGAAACCGCTTGACCAATTTCCACCAGATTTCACATGATGTCTTGTATCAAAGGGATATTGACAATTTTTTAAAACTTTCTGCACCATTAACTAAATGGCTATCATGCCCATACATGGTAAAACCACTTAAAACTCTTCTTCTCCAGAACTAAGAAAGCTTTATGGCTGAATCTTGGTATATAGTAAAGAGCACTTAAGGTCTACCAAGCTTTTTCAAATGATGATCCTAAGATAACCTTTGATCTTTTTACGACAAGGTCGAATTTGCATCCCAATATATTTATATGGGGAAAACTTGTAAAATAATTTTCTCAAATATATATTAAAGACTAGTGGCTGAACCTATAATCTATGATTTAAGAAAAAACTATTTTGTTACTGTCAAAATTTTGGAGGTTATCTGCCCTTGTCAGTGGGCTATAAACATATATATATATATGATCGTAATATCTTTAAAAGTCTTCTTTCTGGTGTCTGTGACAATACGTGAAGAATGTTGCATGGTATTTGAAAATATGCAATAGCTGTTTTTATGAGATGAGCGAATCGTGGTCCGTTGGCCTCTTGTTTACTTTTCGAAACAAATGATGTGTAGCCTAGTCGTCACTGACATATCTTACATTGTTGTAAACGAAATTATTATAACACTTGTAATCTTTTAGAAAAAATCGAAAAAGGTTTACTATATGCGTTTTGTTGGGTACAGTGAACCTTCGTTACAACGACAACATTTGTTCCCAAAGATGTTGCCATTAAAATGAGTTTGCTGTTGTAAAGAATCCTTAATGGAGAGAATGATATGTAAGAAAGACCTTGTTTTATTTTTATTTCTGAATGTTACTAGGAAATGATTATGACGTTACTATGTGACGTCAAAACGCCAAATAATTTGACGTCAAGAACGCCAAACTATATGCCGTTTCTTTGCAATATTTAATGAAATGGCAGAAATGCACAAACTAATGTATACATTAGCCTGGATTAGTGATACAATGTGTCACTATGAAACTTCACAAGTGCAAAACTTAAAATTTTTAAAATAGTGACAAAGATTTTTTGCTTTTGTTTTTATTTTTTTGTTTGTTGTTTATATATATATATATATATATATATATATATATATATATATATATATATATATATATATATATATATATATATATATATATATATATATATATATATATTTATATGAGCCAGAGCACATCAACTCCCACAACTTTCACGTACACCTAGTGAAGACCTATATCAGCCCACGCACCCGCACAGTCCGAGTAGAGATCTCACCATACACTCAATGGTTAGCTAAGGGCCCATAGCTTCTTAGTGGCCAGTGAATACCCCAATCAAATTCGGCGGATTCACAGGCCAATCCGATGCACAGGCAAATCGAGTCACCACCAGACACCCATGCAAATCGCAGGAATCACTGCGCCCTGACTCATAAACAAAATATTTCAAGTTTTAGGAATCTGGTACAATACCTTAGTGTTCATTCTATTTGGTGAAAGGGTTTTGAGACGATGCATCCAGTAGGTTTCTTTTAATAAACGTGGTCATTCAGTTTCTACTCTATAAATGGGTGTGAATGAAAAAATATTCACAGAATGACCGTTTTTATTAAAATGAACAGAAACGTTTGTAATACTTTCAGGGTAGTGCAAAATATCAAAGCGGTGACTGTTCATTCTTTCTGATACCTTCTGGTGTATTTGCTCCACATACTGAGCATTGCACTTTTTACATGTTATTAAATAAATCACATTTTCAGATGTACAGTTAAGGTCCTGTTTATCACTCTTACTAGTGCTACTGAAATTATCTGATTCATTAATAGTTTTACAATGAATACACCTGCATTTTTTACAAGCGGACACAGATCCTTTAGGATAGGATTTTGACTGAAATTCATCTTTGAATGGGTGAGAATATCATCAAGGTTCAGTGGCTTTTAAATGCCAAAATAGTTTTATGCTGTAAAACATATTTTACACTGTTTTTCAGACAGGGCCAATAAATCCTAGTATTTATTGATACAATTTCTTGCCACTTTTCACAGTTTCTGTTAATGTCATGTCCCTAGGAAGAGCACGAACCTTCTGAAAGGCATTTTCAATTACGTGAAATGGGTAATTTCTTTTCAAGAAATAACTTTTAAGGTTCTCAAGTTCCTTCTCGAAAGTCTCATCATTAGAAATAATCTTTCTATAACGCTTAGCCTGACTAAAAGATATACCCTTCTTGCATGGTATTGGATGACATGAAGAATATTCTATATATTGGTGATTATTAATTTTTTACATGAGTGGAAGTATCCAAAATACCATTATTATTTTTGCTGATGTCTACATCAAGAAATGTAGCCTTTTCAGTGGTATAATGGTACTTAAATTTGATCCATGGATGTGCATTGTTGAGATCCTCGATGAAATCAAGCAGTTGCTTTTTAGAGGAAAATATGATCCAAGAATCTTAGCCAGACAAGGGGTTACTGATCATACTGACTTAATATATTTTTTTCAATATTACCCTTGAACAGGGAAGCATAACTTGAGGCCATTTTTGTACCCATTGCGCAGGCCATAGTTTGTAGGTAATTATCACCATTAAACTGAAAATGATTCTTGGTCAATACAGTTGAAAAAGGTCACTGACTGACTCAGTAGATATACCTCTGCCTTCAGAATTCAAGTTCAAAACGTGTTCACATGCTTTTATACCATCACTGTGTGGAATATTACTGTACAGTGAAGTAACATCAAGTCACTAAGAATGCTTCCTTTGAAACGCACGGAACATTTTGCAACTTCCTTAAGAAATCAGCTGTATCTTTAATGCATGTATATGAATTAAGATTTTTTTACATGGTGTTGCAGAATTTCATCAACAAATCCTGAAATATTTTCTGTACGAGAATAGCAGGCAGATACAATAGGGCGGCTACGATAACCAACAAGAAGAGTTGCATCATATTCCTTGTGTATCTTTGGAAGCACATAAAATTGTGGGACCCTAACATTTGCATTTATCTGATCATTCAGTTCCTCTCTCTGTTTTTTTTTCTTTGCAATGTTCCTTTGTCTAGTTGTCAACCCAATAATTATTGATGGTTATGCTTCGCTCTTTAATTGCACGACGGCGGTTCGGGCCTCAGACTCAATGACGGACTCGTCGTAAAACTTTTACAAGTGGGTTGGGGCTTGACGATATATCTTTGGCTTGGTCCGCCGTGGTTCAGCTATTGGTTTTCATTTACTCTGGCAAACAGTAGAATTAGCCATGAGTACTCGTCTTTGTTTATGAATCCGGGTCGTTTTGCCCGAGGGTCGTTTCGCCGTTTCGCCTTGGGTTGTTTCGCCCTGATGTGGGGGTGGGTTTATTCGCCCTTATGAGGTGGGTCGTTGATAGATAGATAGATAGATAGATAGATAGATAGATAGATAGATAGATAGATAGATTGGTGCGTGGGTAGACGGACGAACAGACGGGTGAATTTACGGACGGACGGGATGAATAAATGAATGAATGAATCAATCAATCAATCAATGATAGACAGATAGATAGATAGATAGATAGATAGATAGACAGACTGACGGACGGACGGACGGATGGGTGGATGGATGGAGTGGTTCGTGGGTAGATGGACGGACAGACAGACGAGCGTATAGGTAGATAGATAGATAGATAGATAGATAGATAGATAGATGAACGGACGGAGTGGTGTGTGGGTAGATGAAAGGACGGACGAATGGACGGGAGAATGTACGGACGGACGGACGGGATAGATAGATAGATAGATAGATAGATAGATAGATAGATAGATGTGGTTGTTTTGACAGTCAGTATAATTGGTTAAGTGTGAAAACAAGTGCACGTTAATTGCTTTGTCATTTGCTTTGACAAAGGCGGTAATCCACTACGGTAATCCTTTCACACTTTGATAATCACACATTAACCGAAGTGAGAATAATCGTGATTGTTAATAAAAGGCGGTGTGTAAAGTCTTTGTCTTTTGTGGCGAATGGCGGCCGACATTCCAGAAAGGCTAAATGAGCCCAAAAAATGTTATCAACCAAGTCCTTTTTGTTTTCAAAAATGCTTTTATATGCCGACCAGAAATCATCAGTAGGTCGTCCAGCTGCACCAAACGAGGATATTACAATATAAAGCTCATAAGGAATAGATACTGAATAAACAGACCGGAGATATAACCAAACGCACACCGATTCCCCATACCCCCTCGACCCCTTTATATACCAAAACGTACCTTACCTCAATCCATAGTGCCTGAACAAAAATATGGGCGAAACAACCCACCAAATTGGGGCGAAACGACCCACGGGCGAATCGACCCTGGCCGAAACGACCCAGGGCGAAAAGACCCAAATGCGAAACGACTCACGGGCGAAACGACCCGTTACCTTGTTTATTATAGTGACTAATTTGTTTTTAATGTTTTCACTTGATGCATTGACCGAGATAGGAGCCTTTATACGAAACGAATTTTTATGTATTTCTGTTTGAAGAGTAGCATCGGGACCCAGGGTGAAGTTGGCTAACTGTAAAACTGCTTTTAACCCCTGGTGGCTTACTCTATTGACCGTTCTAAGGCGGTGGTCCCGGTGTAAGTCTTACTCTTTGTTGCTTTGCGGTTTATTCTACGAGGCGATATCTTGTGTCATTTTGTTTTTGTATTTTTCAGTCCTTTTAGCATTGCGATTACCTCGCTTGGGGAAGAGAGAGCTTATCTTAGTGCTTTTTTACGTTTGTTTGATTTGTGCTGGTTTCGATTTGTCGGTTTCCTCTTCCTCTTGGTGTCTGGGAACGGCTGCGGTTTGTGATTGTGGCACTCCCTGGACTTTTCTCTTATCTTTGTTTTAATGTTCTGATAATGTCTTTGTCAATATTTTCAGATGGGTCTTCATTTAAACGTTTGTAGTATTTCTCATTCTTTAACTGTCTTTCGACCACTTCGATATAGTTTGTTCGGCTCATTCTTTAACTGTCTTTCAACCTCTTCGATATAGTCTGTCTGTTCGGTCCATTATGACAACAGACGAGGATTTATCTGTCTTTTAAATGATGATTTTATCGTCATGTGAAAGGTCAAATAAGGCGTTTTGCTCTCATGCACTTAAATTATTATAGTTACATTTCTTTGTATTGTAATAGGTCCGTATTGATAGGGTGCTCACTTTATCGGTATAATGTTCTTACCGTTTTGATATCCGTTTTCGTGGCTATCTGTGCTAGCCTTTTGTTATTTCATGGTTGTCACGAATTCTGATATCAATGCTGTTTTGGCCGCTTGTAAAGTAGACAGATATAGTCTTTTACTTATTAAATTGATAATATTTACTTTCAGAAATGTCTGTTGCAGTTCTGTTTACATGGAAGCGGACATGTTTCTGAAATGACCGAAGATTTTGCTTACGAATTATTTCATTGGTCACTTATAAACATTTCTGCCAATCGATGAACGCTTTATAAGATGGTTGTCCGATAGGTTACGGATCATTATGAATGGTCACGGTTATGAATCTGAATTAAATCGAAGCACCTTACATTATTGTTTCTTAATTACCTTTCTTATCTTCCTAATTCGGCTGTCTCAGCATCTTTTTATTAAAATAATTTATCCTGAAAGGACATTAAGCAGGTTTTTAAAGATAGATAAATTCTGGAATGGTTCTAAATGAAATGTGTTTGATTATCAGGCTCGAGGCTCTGCATTATGTAGTTTCTTGTATTTCAGGCATTTTTCAAGTGGAATCAGATCCCGATTGGAACCATAATAAGCTAATAATATTTTTATTTATAACCTGCCCTCAAGGTTAACATTTTGTCCACTATCGCATCAGCGAACCTTCATGTTTACCTGAGGTAAGGCACCTCGGTTTATTTACCGAGCGTTTATTACGCTACTATATTTTTTTTCTTCTTTTTTCTTTTTCTTATCTATCATTACTCACTGAGTACTTATGTGCTCGTACAGTAATTTTCTTCGAAGTTTTATAATTCGCATCTTCATTTAAGTTTTTATTAGTGATTTTTCAAAAGAACCAGTTTGGAATCATTTTTGGATTTCATTCATATTTTTCAGCCAGCTGACAACTTTCTGATTTAAACTTAGGATCTACTGTATTTTGTTTTCTTCGTCATAAATATTTCATTTCATAAGATCACGTCATCGATTTTGAAATTTGTTGTAAAAAGAAATATATTTATTTAATTTAAACTGGCTTGTTTCATTGTATAGCAGCAGTCAAACTCTAGTGGTCGAAACTTCCTACACGATCTACGGGAGTGCCCTGATTGTACCGGACACTCTAGGTGGTTTCGTCATTACGTCCATTTGTCCATCACGTCTGTATTTCCATCTGTCTGCTGATCACTGTGACATATCAGTTTGAACCTATCTATCCCATATAGTGTCGTGTCTTGTTTAAACCAGGTAAACCCCTAACCAACCGCCTACCACGTTTGGTGCCGTGGCCAGGATTTGGCTTATTTGCTGCACTTTGAAAAATAGTGATTTTTTCTTTTAAATAGCAAAATGATTTTCTGAGTAGTCATTTGTGAAAACAAAAATTCAGTGATTTGTCTGAATTTTTGCATATTAAAATCATGTGGTAAAATATTTTTCTGATTTTTCTGATTTTTTAATTTTTGTGAAATATAGTTTCCGTGGTTTTTCAATATTTGCAGATTTTCTCAGTATTAATTTTTGCGGAAATATTTATTGGTAGATTTTGTTGAGTTTGGATTATAAAGATTGTCACATAATGTCATATACTAGATCAGATATGGTATTAGAAGATAGGGATTTTTCAGTCCCTTCTCCAGTGCATTTAAGCATTGTTTCATCAGTGCCTATGAGCATTGCTGTCTCATCAGTGCAGACAAGCGCTGTTTCACCAGTTCAAAATACTGGCATACATGTAAGTCCTAGAGAGGACCTACAAGTTAGCTCCACTATGAACCGGTTTCTGAATGGCGCACGGGTGGATCCTATATATACAAGTGTTCCAAATATTGGACAGGATCGCCACGTCAGTCAAGTGGGTTGGTCGAGTCCTGTAAGTAGAACTATTTCATATCGTGAAAGCGATTCACAAAGGACACCCCTATTTAAAGAATCAGGTATGGATGAACGATTTAGTATTGAAAGTTACAAGCCTAGAGTTGACCCAAGATTGTGGGAACGAGATAATAAATTTATAAGAAGTAGAGTCTCTTATACTCCCGATACCCAGGGATATTTTAGCGGACCATCCCAAATTATTGACTAAGGGACTCGTATTCTTACTTGTACCTCGGATTTTATGATTTTATCCCGGCCTGTAATACTCAGCCGACGGATACGAGGGGTGACTATTATGGTAAAATAATCTCCTGCTACCTCTCTGCTGAGCTAGCAGAAAAATTAAGGGTACAGTCCGAGACCGTCAGCCATACAAAATGTTCCTAGCGGTTAAGAATACTCATATAACGTTGGAACATGGTCCGTCGCATGCGTTTCCGGAAACGATGCGGAATTACGGCGCGTGTAATCTGGGTCCGTCGATTGCACGGGATCCATCTTGCACGACTGCTGGTTTCTGGCGCACTCCTGGGGCGCATGTAGGGGATCAGTCAAATGTGAAGCATCCGTAAAGTATGGATGCTGGGGTGCTGCATAGGCGTGAAACAGTTAGGCCGGTCCCACCAAGCTCAAGGGATTCGTCTTTTGCAGCTGTTGGCACAGAGCATGGTCTTCAGGTGCGGACCAATTCCTCTATGTATACCTGAACGATTTCGGGTAAGAGAGTCGACTTATTCGACCTTGTCTGCGTACACTCCAGCAACCACCAGGATGGATAGTTACAGAAATAAAAAAAAACCTATTGTAGACCCCCCCCCCCCCCGCCCCACTGTCTGTTATACCCCATGAAACGGTTTACGAACATTCTATCCATTGTTACAAACACACACTGAATGTCCCGATGATCAGGAATATTATAAGCTTGCTGCACCACAACTCCCCAAGCCTAAGAGTTCATTGCCCATTCCTAAGAGTTCTCTGCCCATTCCTGACGGTTATCTGTCCATGCAAAGACAAGAAAACCCAACAGCTGTTCATCCAAGATCAATTATTGATCCCATCAAAGTTGCATCACAGCCTGCAGGCCAGGAGTTCCTGTCTTATCCAGTAAATGGAACATCAGGAGCTACTGCGGCGAATGAATTCCTAAATCACGTACCGTCCACACAGGGTGCGAGAACTTTACCCTATCCAATAACTAGGACGTCAGGGACTACTATGGGGAATGAATTCGTAAATCACGCACCGTCGACACTGGGTGCGATGCATTTACCCTATTCAATAACTAGGACATCAGGGGTACCAATAAGACAAGAAATTGATGTTCCTTCACAACCATGGGGTGCAGAGTCCTTATATTATCGTGAAAATAGAAGAGACTAACATTACTACACAGCCCGTGGGTTCACGGACTTTGTCACACCAAATACTTGGTACTAATGCAGCTAGGTAAAACCGTAATATTGCATACCAACCCATGAATACGGGGATTCCGCCGCAACGCGTGGATATGTCCCAGAGAACGGATATGACCAGAACTATTAACCGTGACCCACGGCCTGCTAGAGGACAAAACCCGTCACACCCAATAACTGGAACCTTAGGGGTTAATGTGCCTAGTAAGAACAAAATATTAGAGCCTGAGACTTTTGATGACATATCAAGCGCTGAATGGACAGAACATATAATCCATTTTGAACAAATTGCTAAATGGAATAGCTGGACTGACACACAAAAAGCTAAAATGCTGTCAATTAAATTGAGGGGAAGCTCAAAAATTATTAGGAAGTTTATCCTCAGAGCAATATTATAACTACCAACCCCTTAAAACAACACTATCTCATAGGTTTAACCCACAAGAAAGGGAAAGTGCATACAGATGTGAATTTTGTAATCGTAGACGCATGAAAGATGAAAGTCCTAGGGACTTTTGGTTTGCCTTGCGGCGTCTAAGTTTAAAAGCATTCCCGTCACTACCCTACTCAGCTTTAGAAAAGCATGTCTTAGACCAGTTTATTGCTGACCTAGGCTAAGCGGAATTACAAAAAATTGTTCAATTTCAGCATCCAAAAACTTTGGAAGCAGCGATTAATTTAGCCATCGAATACACCGCATTTGTTGGAAATCTTGACAAGGTTGTTAAACCCCCGTTAGACAATGAAAGGGAAGTAACTGCGATAATAAATGAATTAGAGTCAAACAAGACTACTTCCCTTCGTCCATTGGAATTTAATCAGAACTTTTCCAAGAAAGATTTGGGGCAGACAATAGAAGAGATTGTTTCTAAAAGAATGGGAAAAAATAGAAAATCAAATTGAAAAAATATTAGAGGCTATTCAAACTCCCAAAACAGTGGAAATAGTATTGGGGAAAATTTGAGAAGGGAATCTGTTCACTCACCCCTAAGGGGTAGGTCTCCCTCGCGAACACCGAGTGGTAGATCTCCCTCTCGGAAAAGGGACTGTACTCCTTCAAGCAAAAGATCAAGAAATAATTCTCCTAATAGACAAGTAGCCAATGATCAAAGACCCATAGAACCTAGGCCTATTATTTGAACCTAGTGCAACCGGCAAGGCTATATTGAAAACCGATGCTGGACTAAAATGAGAGACCTTGAAAAAAACACTTCACCCCTGGGTCACTTAAACAAAATGGGGATGCCCCTGGGGCCAATTAGTCAACCCATATGAGTCAAATAAAAGGGCCACATGACCAAATTGTAACAGATAGGCAAACATCCGGATCAGACATTCAAACAAAACAAATACCACAAATTATAATTGATCCCCCTCAGGAAGAGATTAAATATCAAAATCACACAGATATCCCATTACCTCTCACAAACACAGGTTCAAATAAAAATTGTCCAGGTACTGAAAGGGATGCAGAGAAAGAGAACCAGACTATTGACCAGACCTCTTCGGGTCATGACATTAACGGTCAAAGTCATGAGTCATCTTCCTCGACATACCCAACTAGTAAAGTCAAGGAAAGAGTCATCTCCCCTTGCATTAATTCAACAGATATCTCAAAAGGGGATGACCTGACAACCTTGGATATTAAGGGTCAATGTCATGAGGGGACAATTATCTTATCTTCTCCCTTAATACACGCCACTAGTTAAGTCAAAGAAAGAAATATCTCCCCTTGTATTGATTCGGAAGCTGTCCGGGATGACCTGTTAACCTTGGACACGGAGAGCCAAGGTGAGTCTAATAAATTTTCTCTATCCAATTGTGAAAATCATGAGAGCATCAGAAATGTATTTCCTTTTTCTGAGGAATTCGAGTTTGGCAATAGTGACTTAAATCAAAATAAACCGCCTGATGTGATACAATATGTTAATGCAAAATGATATTACATGTCTGGGAATATAGGACCAATTAGGGGAAAATTTTTGATTGACACAGGCTCTAGTATTTGTGTGATATCAGAAAAAGTTTTCAACCAATTACAGGTAACCTTACTTAACTCCCTACTGATCGTCAAGTACATACTGCAGATGGAACATTTTTGAAAATAAAATGTATAATAGAAATACACTTAGATCATGTACTGTTTACACAAGAGTTCATTGTTGCCAATATTGAAGAATCTCTAGGAATATTAGGAATTAATTTCTTAGATCAGTATGAGACTGATATAAAAATTAGGAAGAAAACCCTTTAAACACATAAAAGAAAAATCAGATTACATAAAAAAACACTGAAGTGTGCAACAGGATTCAGCTGTGTGAAAATGTAATTATTCCCCTCCCCCCACCCCAGAAACCTATGTAAAAAACCTACACAGCTCAACACTGTCCTGCACACTTGAACATTGTAAAACCTACCAACCGTTTATTGAGCAAGGGTTGCTTTTTAGGAAGACTTTAGTAGTTGCATCCAAGACCCAAATGACAGTTTCCGTGTTGAATATTAGTAAAAAGAGTACAAAATTGAGGCAAGATGTTACCAATAGAGGAGATTTCTATTTGCGATCACCTTGACACTGAAAAGGTCAAGGACAAATTGCCTGAGGCACCATTGCCTGAACATCTGAAATCTCTTATTGAGAACGCCTCATCTGATTTAAGTAGTGAGGAAAAACAGAGGCTGTCATCTTTGGTTTGTGAGTTTCAAGATGTATTTATGTCCCCTGATGGGAAGCTGGGCCAGACAAACCTGGCTGAGCATTACATTGATACTGGGGATACCAAACCATTCAAAATGCCCTGCCGTAGAATACCATTATTTAAGAGACGTATTGTATAGGCTGAGATTAAGAAAATGTGATCAGGAGTCATTGAGCCTAGCACCAGTCCCTGGAATTCTCCCATCTGCTTGGTGGCTAAGAAGTCTGGGAAGTGACAATTTTGCGTGTATTTGCGTGCTTTAAATGCAGTTACAAAACTGGATAGTTTTCCTTTACCAAGGATCGATGATACTCTGGACAGACTTTCAAATTCTCGTTTCTTTAGTACATTGGATATGGCGTCAGGTTAATGACAGCTCTCGATAAATGAACAAGACCGTGAGAAAAACAGCTTTGCAGTGCCTGGGATAGGAACTTTTATGTTCAAAGTGATGTGTTTTGGATAAAACAGTGCTCCAAGCTCCTTCTCTCGCTTATGGGAAGTAGTTGTAAGTTGTTGTGTTGAGGTTTTAAGGCCCAGTCAACCCAATGGGGTCATGTCAAGCGCGGTCAGTTTACCTAACCACACGTTTACTGGGCAGGCTTAGTCCTCTAAGCGGTTAACCAGTATTGTGCACCTTCTTTCGCCAGAAACTGACAACTGCCCTTCCTGAATCAGCGGAAGGGAGAGAATGACCGTAGAAAATATTTCATCGTCAATCTCCAAGAAAGAATGTTGCCGACCTCGGCGGGGGTTGAACCCGCGACCTCCTGGTCTTCAGTCGGACGGCGCATCCAACTGAGCCATCGAGGCCGGCAGGAAGTAGTTTTTAGGCAGCTGCAATTTGCAAGTGTTTAGTTTATTTGGATGATACCATTGTCCTGGGAAAAGATTTCGACACTACAAAATTTGCTAGGTGTTTTCTTAAGATTAACACAAGCTAATTTATAGCTTAAAGTTTCTAAATGTAAATTATTACAAAAACAAGTAATTTTTCTGGGACATTTAGTGTCTGAAAATGGTGTGATTTGTGCGCCTGTGCAAAAGAAATTGAATATTGGCCACAACCGAGAGACAAGACTGAAGTTAAAAGTTTCCTAGGTTTATAGGCTACTATAGAAAAATGGTGCCTTCTTTTGCAGTCAGCTGTTCCACTTACACGGTTGACTAGGAAAAAGGCTAAATTTGAGTGGGATCCGGAGCACTAATCTGCTTTTATAGGTGATGAGCCAATACACAAAATTTTGGAAGTCGGTACCATCAGACCTGAACAATTCCCCCTATGAATTTCATGCGGGACTACATGTGTAGACTTGTAAAAAAAATAGGGGGACATGTACTGATGGTAGCTTTATAGGTGAAAACTGCACGTTTTTTACGTTACCCCCAAAATTTAGAATACAACATATTAAATACGAACAATCTACAAAAATAATTAAAACTTGATTTGGTACGAATAACTTTGCACTTTCTACTTGTTTAGTCTCCTTTCTTTACTTTACAATATATTTAGAGACCGTTTAGACCACCAGTTTGTTACCTACGTGACAATTTTAGACTATCTTGAGACTTTGTGATAATGCGTCTATGTTTGTTCTTCTTGAAGTATATCTTTACTTTTTCTGTCTCTTCAAAACACATTTTAACTGTCGACTGGGATGAAAAATATGCATTACAATATGAAAAACAAAATTATTCGACACTAGTTGCGAGCTATAGGACCAATTACATACTGCCCCTTTGTTACGTTGTTTTAAGAAAATCACATAAACTTCAAATTCGACTGCAGATTCGTCAAAACGTTTAAATGCGAACAGTAGCTTAGGTTTTCAGACATTCTAACTGTCACACAAATATATTCAGCAAATTTTTTTCTGAACCGCTTCCTAAAAGTTCAGTTTTGGTAACGCATGTAATAATTTTCAATTCCTTTGTTAAGTGGACAAACCACGTCGTCTTGGTGACTTTTCAACAGGATTAAAATTGAATTTCAGCTGGAAAATCAGCACACGGACTGTTCATGTTAACAATACGCTTTTTTTCTGCTATTCAAATTGAAAACATACTTATAATGTAACGTACATTACTTGTAAATTATGTCTGAATCAAAGTATGGATAGAAACGAATTTATTTCGACAGCATTTTCTTCAAATATCTAATATTATATTTCCCCCGAGATTAAAAGCATGGCTTGTAAATCATACATAATCAGTCGAACAGGAACTTTCAGTCCTCCCTCCCTCCATTCTAGGCAATCTAACATTCCGCGCTGTCTAATCATAGTCTTACTTGTTCGATGATACCTGTTTGCTTATCCAATAGTTTCAGTCTAATATAAAGAGCCTCTGGATAGTTTCTGTACCTGAACATCAAATTCCGAGTGGTACTTGATCGGAAATCCCGAACCAGGTATTCTTGTGACGAGGCTCTGTGTCAGACATGGTTTACGAACAGGTTAGACATAAACAGGTCTGCTCAGCTATGGAGAACAGCCAGTCCTGACTATTCCGATATAGAAAATGATGGCAAAATGCTACATGTATTTTGATAGCGAACGACAAAGGTGTGATAAGTAGACGGCACAAAAACGCAGGCTGATCTGCGCCTTTTTTAAGCTTTGCATAAGATATGTTTTCTAATGATGTGGCTCATATTATAATCGATTGATCCCAGCCATGTAAAGCACTGTCTTATAATTGTCTTTTGAAAAACGTCATACGTACGTTTGCTTGAAAATACAGCGCTACGAATTAATGAAAATACAATAATTATGCCATTGTAATACGTTATCGTTGCTTGTCGTTTAGAAGTTTTCCATAGAGCAAAACAGTCAAATTTTCAGAAGTGTTTCTAAAGAAAACTATCGTTTCATATGCTGTAATCATTCTTTTCTTCTTTCTTTCTTACCCAAGACATTTCTTTAATCATTTTTCATTTTATAATTCTTGGTTATTCTTTTGTTTCATTCTGTTTGTCTAGTACGACTAAATATCTTTTCTTCTTTCTTTCTTACCCGAGACATTTCTATAGCCATTCTTCACTTTGTGTTTCTTGTTTATTTTTTTTTTATTTTTTATTTTATTTTTTATTTTTTTGTTTTATTTTGTTTGTCTAGTACAAACGAATATAAACTGTATATCATTCCCTAGAATAGCAGGTCTGTTGATTGCAGAGTTATGGAAATGGACTCTGATTCTGACATAGAAATCCCAGAAAACGACAAAGAACGGAGATGTTTACAAACGAATGTATCATTTGTGGTGAATATTGTTTAAAGGAACAGTTTTGCCAGCCGAAGGATCAAGAGTCATGGACAAAGCTCCTCGAGGCGGCCACTTGCGCTAGTTTCGAAAGCTTCTTCGGTATAAAGAACACCCTATTTATTATCATCCAGAGTGCAGAAAGACATTTTGTCACAAGAAAGCGTCACAAAAATTAAGAAAGAACAGAGCTTTTCTTGTTTGAATGATAAAAGTATCGAGACTGCTCAAAGGCCAAGCAGAGAAAAGCCAGAATCTTCAGGCAGCGTATATGCTGAATTAAGTTTGCATATTTTGCGACAGAAAAACAAAATATCAGAAAGGAACCAAAAACAGAGAAAAATTAACACAGGCCGTTGATTTAAGAGCAGACAATACTATACGAGAAGCGGCCACAAAGAAGGGGGACACAAAAATCATGGCTATTGCATCAAGGGAATTAGTCGCCGCTGAGGCACACTACCACATATCATGTAATAAAAAAAACACATTCACAGAGACAATTGTAGTTACGCCTCGGACAGAGAGAAGCTGCCGAAGAACAGACAGCAGCAAATATGCAAAGATAGAATCAGAGGCATACTCTGCTTTGTTTGAGATTCTTCGCAGTGTTCTCTTTTTCGAACCCACGTGTTATGCCCATGTCAGTTATAACAGATCATATTATTAAGACTATGGAAATGATGGGTGCCCAAGGTATCAAGGACAGTACCAAAAACACATAAAAACATAACTTCGGCAACAGTATAGAGATCGTTACCAACGTAAATGGGAAGATGTTTTTAATCCCTGACAATTTGTCAAATTTGCTTTCACTAGATGCGACTCAGTCAGCGCCTTTAGTGGTCGGTGGTCTGAAGCTTGTTATGAAGGGGCGGGGGTAGGGGGGCGGGGGGGGGGGGTAAACTGCAGAAAACCATGAAAAGGATTGGGTAAGGCTTGCGTTCTGTCTGAGGAACTGTTTACATTTTTGCAAGAGTTTGTGTGTAAAATGTATGCTTCACATACCTCTCTTTGCGACATGAATGACTTGAGATACCAGTTGTTTAGGGTCAAGAAAGGAGATGTAGATTCTAGTCAACTTCCACCTTGTAAAGATACCCTCATGCTTCATGCTATGCGGGTTAATTATTTAGCATGTATATGGAAAAGATGTTTGGAGCAAGAAACAGACACACAAAGCCCATAGGACATGAGTGGATGATAGAAGATGGACAGCTAGTAATTGACTGGATTTTGGGATGCCTGCCCCGCAAGACGTGATGGAGCTGATCACATGTAAATGCAGTAGAATTGCAAAGCCCCTGAATGCCAGTGTGTTGCAAATGCACTGAAATGTTCGCCAGCATGTAAGAATCGGTTTTGTGACAACATGATTGACGACAGCTTTGAAGAGAATGGTGACGATACAACTGACGAAGATGAAAGTGATTACGACGGCGACGACAATGCATGAAATTAACGAAATGAGTATTCTTTACATCTCCCAGTCGGTGGTAAGTGATTGTTTAAGCAACCCTAATTAGATGCAAACAGAACGTCTTTTTCACATCAGTGCCTCATTTTTCGTTTAAGACCCAGCTGAATGAGCTGAATTATGACTTCATTTTTTTTCAGAGTGTCTTAATTTTATGTATTTATATATGTTTAACCTTATGTTACATATGTTACCTTAGGCTCACAAGAACAGTGGTCTTCAATCAAAAGACAATTATTGATTTACTTTTGTATCACAAGGAACATCTCTTTTATGAATGCAAACTATGTGACATTCTTTTAAAAGTAGTTCCTTTGTTAAAAACAACAGACACATATATTCAATTACTGCCTTATATTTGATTTAAAAATGGGGTCGCAAATTATGCTGTTGTGATATATTTTCAATAGTTTGGCCTTCAGTTCTATGTAGTTTGCAAATATTCAAGCCAATTGACAATAAAAGGACAGTAGTAAAGGGAAAACTGAAGCCTAGACCTATAATTTGCATATATGTTATATACGTTACCATTATCATTAGGTATGGGTGTATTTTTTTTTTTTAACATATAACATTATTATATGTCTTGCAGCCTAGTTTCATCAAATAAAGTGATATAAGCCTCTTTATTTGATCACTACTGCATTTATTAGTGAGTTATAGTTAATGAACATACTTGTTTACGAGGACTTTTTGTATAGGGGTAGGGCTTTTCAAATGGCCATAATTAAAAAAGTATATTAGATAAAGTAAATCCCATGACAAATTTGGAAAGTAAATTAAATTTGCTACCCGACCAATATAAAAGAAGCTGATTTTGTTTCTTTATGCATTTACAATGCTAAGTAATTCTAAAAGTTTTTTACCAATTTTTGGGGTGCTTTTTAAAATGTAACATAAACAACATTCATTCCTTTTCAAAAAATCTAAAAGTTGTGAAAATGTCTTCTATATAATGATTTCTTATATTGACACTATTATTTATTTACATATTTATAGTTTTTATATTCATTTCAGTTCCATGAAAGTTTTGTGAATTATTTTAATTTTCTGGAGTATCGTAGTTAACACTAAGATTTAGACCATAAAGCTACCACTCAGACACGTCCCCCCGATTTTTTCCGAGACTTCACATATTCCTCTTATCGAAAAGCCTAGGGGGATCTGTTCTGCTTGGATGGTACCGGCATCTCAATCAGCTCATCCACTATTACAAAGCTTAAAGAGAAACTTATTCAGCCACCCATATTGTCATTTCCTTTGGAGTCAGGGGGGGAATCTTTATCAGATACTGATGCCTCTGGAGTGACAATTAGGGCTGTTCTGTCACAATATCAAAATAATGAGGAGAAAGTTATAGCTTATGGTAGTTACACTTTGAACCCTGTTCAACAAAATTATTGTACAACCAAGAGAGAGCTATATAGTGTAGTTTATTTTGTACAACATTTCAAACAGTATTTGTTGGGCCGTAGCTTTATTCTGTAAACAGATCATAAGCCATTAATATGGCTTATTAAATTTAAAGAACCATCAGGCATTTTGGCAAGGTGGATCAACACCCTGGGATCATATGACTATGGCACAGTCTTTCGTGCTGGATATTTGCATGCAAACGC
Source organism: Anodontia alba (assembly GCA_964016985.1). NCBI lineage: Eukaryota > Metazoa > Mollusca > Bivalvia > Lucinida > Lucinidae > Anodontia > Anodontia alba. Next base: position 76,450,200 of record OZ024822.1, read on the forward strand.
TGACTGTATGAGCAGAAATCCCAAGCGGCTGTGCCAGAATGCCTAGATTGTAATCAGACTAGTCAAATTACAAGTTTACGTAGCAGAAATCAGTCACCTTGCACTGACACATTAAGTAATGCTTCGCAGACTACAGGTGGTACCAATATGTCAGCTAATTGGTTAAATGTATGGACCAATGAAGAACTGGTACAAATACAAAAGCAAGACTTGCGCATTGGTGAAATTCTGCGTTTAAAAGAGTGTCTAAAAATAAACCACCAAGGTCTGAAATTCGGCAGGTTCACAAAGATATTATTACTTTGTGGCATCATTGGGAGATGTTGAAAGTGCATGATAGTTTAGTATACCGACAAATTGAAGATTATTTAGGCACAAGTCAGTTTCAGCTTTTGGCACCTAGGGAAATAAGAGACATTATCTTCACACATTTACACGAGCAGCGCTATGCTGGACATCTCGGTAGAGATCGTACCATTGCAGCAGTCAAAAAACGATTCTATTGGCATGTAATGAGTGAAGATGTGGCTCGCTGGTGCCAAGAATGTCAGTTATGCGCAAGTAGGAAACCAGGTCCTGGTAGAGGTAAATCTGCTCTTGAGCAGTTCAAGGTTTATCAGCCAACGTCTATGATTGGGATTGATATTTTGGGACCATTACCCTGCACTTACAATTCAAATGAGTTTATCATCGTTTGTGATTGTTATTTTACCAAATGGAAAGAGGCCTTTGCAGTGCCCAACCATACTGCAGCAACAGTGGCGGATAAACTGGTACAAGAAGACAGTGTTCTTAAGGTTTGGTTTTCTAGTTCAAATTTACAGTGACCAAGGTCGTAAATTTGAGAATGACTTGTTCAAGGCTATGTGTGATTTATTATGTGTAGAAGAGACCAGGACAGTGCCTTATAATCCAAAATCTGACGGAATGATTGAAGGGTTTAATAGCACACTTGCTGCGATGCTTTCTATGTTCGTTAATGCCAATCAGAAAGACTGGGATGATTCACCTACCTTATGTTATGACAGCTTATCGGGCTACTCAGCATAAAAGACGTGGCGTAACACCAAATTTATTGATATTAAATTGGGAACTTAATTACCCTTTAGATTTAATGGTAGGCCCTCCTCCAAATCAACCCACATTAGAATGCCCTATTAAATACATTGAATGGGTTCAGCAAGCTATGTTACAAGCATTTACATTCACCCATGGGCAGCTGGGTGTAGCTGCTAAGAGGCATAAGAGAAATTATGACCGTGGTTTGAAACCTGGGGAATACAATGAAGGGGCATGGGTTTGCAGGTGGTATCCACCTTTGACCTCCCAAAAATTAGGACTAGGCTGGATGGGACCATACTTGGTCATTAAACGCATTTCCTATCTGACATAAAGGATTCAGAAAAATAAAGAAAGTAGTCCAATCGTGGTCCATGTTGACGAAATCAAGCCTTTTCAAGGTGCCAAACATCCCAAAAATTGGTTGAGGGAAGCTGATGCTGTGCCCGATTTTGTGCGAAGTGATCCCCCAGTGCCTGAATCTGTTCCGTCAGAAATGCCTGTTTAAATGAGGAGTAGACGTGGGCGATTAGTGAAGCTCATAGAAATTTATTCGCCAAACTGAGTTTTAGATAAGTTGAAAAAAATGAAAATATAATAGTAATAAATAAATAAATAAATAAAAGAAAAAAATATATATAATAATCTAAAATCAAATAAAAATGTAGATTTAGTATTAGTATTGTTTTCTTAGTTTATAGTTTAACATTCTGTGGTATATATGAGTTTCAAGAGTATGCGATGATTCTATTTATCATATGCAGTAGTGCCTTGGATAGACTTGACTTGTCAGAGGTAATGCTGCAGAAGGAATTTGCATTTCCTTGATACAAAGATTGCAATTTTTGCCTTGTAACTCTAATTAGCTAACTTCAGAATGTTGTGATTTGTACATTGTATTAAGATGTTGACCATAGGATATGAGTGCATACATACCGGCATTGAAAAAAAAGAGAGAGCTTAAACAAGATCCCATCCGTAAAAATCTCCAAAATTGATTTAAATATACCTAAATATCATTTGAAATCTCTCAATAATCTCTCAAGATCTCCCAAAAGTTACTTTTGGTAATTGATTATCATAGTTTAACTGTTTCACAAAGAATCATTATTATGGCAACATGAAGTTCGAAAACAAATTCCGAATTTTGTATTTTATTTAATATCATAGTTGTCTTGGGATTTTGATTTTTGATCAGCCGAAATGTGGTCTCTGAGAAAAAGTTTACAACAGCATAGAATTTAAATTTAATACTCACACATAATTATTTCCTCAATAAGAAATATCAGAAGTGCTATTTTCATATCATTCATGGTCAATATGATGTTAGTTGATAATATTATCTGCACTGGTTCCATATGAGAATCTGACATAATTCACTCCTTTTTTAGAAATTATTATACAGTCTCATGGTGCACACATGCATTGGAAATTCACCATGATTGTGCATAACTTTGAAGATTCCCCCTAAAAATAGATATTATACATAAAATTCTTTTTGGGGCTAGCTGGATAATTATTTAAGCTACCGTAGATATGACTGTTAGAGAGGAGGATATTTACTTAACTATTTCAGAAATGGAAAACAGAATTACATTTCCCATGTGGGCATGGCCTTTCCTGAGCCTTCCTGCAACACACCAATCTTCATCAGGTACCGGAGCCTGGTTCAACATTGGAAGATAGTTCACACTGCGACTATTGAAATTTACAAGTGCCAGGTTTGCCGAAAATCCTTCACTCGACGGCCAGTTGCCAACAGACATCTCAGGAACTGCCACAGGGCCGGCATTGAAACTTATAACTACCCCAACAGGCGGTACATCAAACCCACTGGAGAGATGCCGATCAGGCCACCGGCTATTATCTCACTGCCAAGCGGCCTTCAACCAGTCCACTAGCCTGCAGTGGAACAAGACTCCTCTCGTCAGGAGGCTAGGGAAGCTGCACGGCTGGAGAGGGCAAGGACCAAAGAGGAGGCACTGAGAGGCCCTCTCGTGGCATGACAAGTTTTTCTATTAGAAAAAAAATGACAAAAGAATGCATACTCAACTGATAATTCAACCAGATGTTTTATGGCTTCTGCCCTCAACTCTCCTACACTAATGAGTCTGTTCACAACAGGTGGTATAACCAGATTTACCTGGGGAACTACTTTTCTTTGATAACACTGGTTCCCTGCACTACAAAATATAGTCTTAAAATCTTTATTTTTTAACATAGGAAACCATTTAAAATTTGTAATTTGATTAATTTTTAATGCAGATATAGATTTTGGTATCGGTTTTGAGCTTCTTCATTGTGTTTTATATTTAAGAACTTTGTGTGCAGGTTTCTAGTTAACTGTCTCATCAGTATTACTTAACTAATTGCATAACAGAGCATCATTTTATTGGCAACTGGGCATAGTTTTATGGTCTCAGTCATCAGAAACATATGAGAAAGCAATACCCCACTAACCCGATTTTGGTGTAGTAATAGTTGGGTTAGTGGGGGTCAAATTCTCTAAGAGAAAAATATCGCATGGCTATGGTGGACAGGGAACTGAACCATGTGTTCCCTGCAGAGAGGGTCAACTTCACCCTTTGCCAGCCTGTGGAATGGTTAGACTATGGAGATGACCAGTAGATTGACAGTTTTTTTTGTTTTTTTTTTTTTTTTTTTTTTGTTGTTGTTATTTTAATTTTCTCACAATTGTAACAGCTGGATTATTTTTCTTTTAAGTTCATTTATTCCTAAAAATATTCGTTCCTCTTATTTTTTTTTTCAATAAGGATAGGCTAACGAAATAGGTCCGTATTGATAAGGTGTTCACTTTATCGGTATAATGTTCTTACCGTTTTGATATCCGTTTTCGTGGCTATCTGTGCTAGCCTTTTGTTATTTCATGGTTCTCTCGCTGATATCAATGCTGTTTTGACCGCTTGTAAAATGGACAGATATAGTCTTTCATTTATTAAATTGATAATATTTACTTTCAGAAATGTCTGTTGCAGTTCTGTTTTCATGGAAGCGGACATGTTTCTGAACTGACAGAAGATTTTGCTTACCAGTTATTTCATTGGTTACTTATAAACATTTCGGGCAATCGATGAGCGCTTTATAAAATGGTTGTCCGATCGATTACGGATCATTACGAATGGTCACGGTTATGAATCTGAATTAAATCGAATTACCTAACATTATTGTTTCTTGTTTACCTTTCTTATCTTCCTAATTCGGCTGTATCAGTATTTTTTTTATTAAAATAATTTATCCGGAAAGGACATTAAGCAGGTTCTTTAAGATAGATAAATTCTGGAATGTTTCTAAATGAAATGTGTTTAATGATCAGGCTCGAGGCTCTGCATTATGTAGCTTCTTGTATTTCAGGCATTTTTGAGGTGGAATCAGATCTAGATTGGAACTATAATAAACTAATAATATTTTCATTTATAACCTGCCCTCGAGTTTAACATTTTGTCCACTATCGCATCAGCGAACCTTCAGGTTTACCTGAGGTAAGGCACCTCGGTTTATTTACCGAGCGTTTATTATGCTACTACATTTTTTTCTTTTTCTTATTTTTTTTTCTTTTTTTTTTTTTTTTTTTTTTTCTTCTTTTTCATTACTCACTGAGTACTTATGTGCTCGTACAGTAATTTTCTTCGAGTTTTTATAACTCGCATCTTCATGTTTTTATTAGGGATTTTTCAAAAGGACCAGTTTGGAATCATTTTTGGATTTCATTCATATTTTTTTCATCCAGCTGACAACTTCCTGATTTAAACTTAGGATCTACTGTATTATTTTTCTTCTTCATAAATATTTCATCTCATAAGATCACATGATCGATTTTGAAATTTATTGTAAAAAGAAATATATTTATTTAATTTAAACTGGCTTCTTTCATTGTGTAACAACAGTCAAACTCTAGTGGTCGAACCTTCCTATACGATCTACGGGAGTGCCCTGATTGTACCGGACACTCTAGGTCGTTTCGTTATTACGTCCATTTGTCCATCACGTCTGTATTTCCGTCTGTCTGTTATTAGCTGATCACTGTGACACATCAGTTTGGACCTACCTATCCCATATGGTGTCGTGTCTTGTTTAAACCACGTAAACCCCTAATCAACCGCCTACCACAGTATTCTGTAAAAATATAATGAGTATAAGCTTCAATGTGAAAATCAAGGGTGCTATCCCGTCCTGCGAGAGGTACAAATGATGACTGTTCCTTTTTTACTTTTGGGATTTCGTCACTTTCATTGTCCAAATCATTGGTTTCATCTTCCTCTGGGCCTGGAGCAAAGAATTCCTTGAGTCGTAATCTTCTTGAAAAATTGAATGTTTCCTCTGCGAGTTTAATCACATCATAGGGTTTAGGTGTCGGACCGAATTTGAGTCCATTGCCAAGATGACGGAATTCATCATCAGTGAGTGGTCGTGAAGACAAGTTTACTACTGTTTTTTTGCCCCTCAGTAGTGCAGCTTTCTTCCGTTTTGCTTTCCTCCATTCTTTTCTGCTGCGTATTCTGAAAAACCTTGGGTTTCTTGGAAGCTTTGTAGACAGGTTATTAGCTGAGAGATTGCAGTCTGAAGATTGGCACTCTGGTTCCCCCTCTTTACGGCTTCTGCATAGTTCTTCATTTGTCTGCTGCCGAGTGGTTGGTCGTTTTGTTTGCTGTGGATTTCCTTGTTTAGGAGTTTTCTTTGTCTGGGTAGTTAGATCAATGACTGTGTTATCTTGATTTGTTTTAATTTTGGTCGGTTTTACTGCTTAGCCTGTTTTCTTATTCTCAGTAGGTCTATTGTTTGTAGCAGATCCAGAACTTGGGCAAGTTTCAGTCTGGTTGTTTCTACACTGACAAAGGTTAATGTTTCTTTTTCTTAGATTTTCTAGGCTTTTGTTTGCCTCGTTTGACAGGATTTGTATTTGCTTTAATGCTAGTCTCTCAGGCTTTGCTATCTAGAGATGTATCAGGCTTGTTTCTGTCAGTTCTCAGATGAGAAAGTTTCTTATTCTGTTTCTCTAATATTTGAGTTTTCTTCTGCTCCGTTTGTTGAAAGATATGAGCATGAATGTCAGAAATCTTACCTCTGTCTTTAATTTTCTCAATCAGCTGCTTCCCGAGTTCTTTCAATCTAGGCTTAGAGTTTACTAGCCTTCTTTGGCTTTCATCTCTGATGACTCGTGTTATTTCAAGAAGAGTCATTTCCAAAAGTTTGTCCACCACACCTTGAGTCTTCTCCAACATGAACTTTTAAGTTCAACTGCATTCCTTTGGGAATTAAGAACTCACTTAATTAAAGATACAGCGGATTTCTTTAGGAAGTTGCAAAATGTTCCGTTCGTTTCAAAGGAAGTATTCTTATTGACACTTTTTTTTACTTTAATGTACAGTAATATTCAACACAGTGATGGTATAAAAGCATGTGAACATTTTTTGAACCAGAACCCTGAGGGCAGAGGTATATCTACTGAGTCAGTCAGTGACCTTATTTCAACTGTATTGACCAAGAATCATTTTCAGTTTAATGAGACAATTACCTACAAACTATGGGCTGCGCAATGGGTACAAAAATGGCCCCAAGTTATGTTTCCCTGTTCATGGGTAGTTTCGAGAAAAAAATATATTAAGTCAGTATCATCAGTATCCCCTTGACTGGTTTAGATTCTTGGATGACATTTTACTTATATGGCAATATTCTGAAAAGGAATTGCTTGATTTCATCGAGTATCTCAACAATGCAGATCCATGGATCAAATTTACGTACCATTATTCCACAGAAAAGGCTACATTTCTTGATGTAGACATCAGCAAAAAATGATGGTATTTTGGATACTTCCATTCATGTAAAAAAGATGAACAATCACCAATATATAGAATATTCTTCATGTCATCCAATGCCATGCATTAAGGGTATGCCTTTTAGTCAGGCTTAGCGTTATAGAAGGATTTTTTCTAATGATGAGACTTTCGAGAAGGAACTAGAGAACCTTAAAAGTTATTTCTTGAAAAGAAATTATCCATTTCACATAACTGATAATGCCTTTCAGAAGGCTCGTGCTCTTCCTAGGGACATGGAATTAACAGAAATTGTGAAAAGTGGTAAGGAATTGGTACCGTATGTGATAACCTATAACCCCTTCTTACCTAATATTGGTGAAATGATCAATAAATACTGGGGTTTATTGGCGCTGTCTGAAAAACAATGTAGCATGTGTTATCAATGAATCAGATAAGTTCAGTAGTACCAGTATTTTTTTTTTTTTTTTTTTTTTTTTTTTTTTTTGCATAAACAGGACCTTCACTGTACATCTGAAAATGTTATTTATTTAATAACATGTAAAAAGAGCAATGCTCAGTATGTGGGACAAACACACCAGAAGGTATCAAAAAGAATGAACAGACACCGCTATGATATTTTGCACTACCCTGAAAGTATTACGAACCTTTCTGTTGATTTTAATGAAAACGGGCATTCTGTGGACAATTTTTCATTCAAACCCATTGATAGAGTAGAAACTGAATGGCCACGTTTATGAAAAGAAACCTATTGGATGCATCGTCTCAAAACCCTTTCACCAAATGGAATGAACACTAAGGTATTGTACTAGATTCCTAAAACTTGAAATATTTTGTTTATGAGTCAGGGCGCAGTGATTCCTGCGATTTGCATAGGTGTCTGGTGGTGACGATTTGCCTGTGCATCGGATTGGCCTGTGCATCCGCCTATTTTGATCGGGGTATTCACTGGCCACTTTGAGAAGCTTTGGGCCCTTAGCTACCAATTGAATATATGGCGAGAACTTTGATCGGACTGTGTGGGTGCATGGGCTGATATAGGTCTTCACTGGGTGTTCGTGAAAGTTGTGGGTTTTGATGGGCTCCGGCTCATATTGCAAAGCATGTGCATAAAAAATGTATATAAAAAAACTGTTTGTCACTATTTTAAAATTTTTAAGTGTTTTCTGTAGTTATTTCGAGGGTTGAGCTCAAGACTGTAGTAAATCAAACATAGTTTTGAAACACTTGTTTAGGGACAACTTTGACCCCATTGTAAACAATGCAAAATTTAGGTGTCATTGCTCATACGAGCAATGAAACCTAGATTTCCACTGTTTGCAGAAAGAAATCTTGTTATCTTCATAACGACTTCATGATGAGGAGATTAAGTACATGTATTGGGAAAAACAACCATCTGGCTTGCTACAGACTTGCGATCAACCCTCGATTTGTTGGAAGTTTCGGCTATAATTCAGCAGATACGCAGTTCACAACCATAGATAAAGAAATAATTTCAGTGATATATTTTGTCGTTTTTTTTATTCATTTATTTATTTTTTTAATTATTTTTATTTGTTTTTTTTTATTGTTTTATTTTTTATTTTTTTGCATAACATATATTGTGGGTACTCATTTGAATGGCCAATCTAATGAGTTCCCATAAGTTTTGCGGCAAAAAAACCCACTAAAATTTAGTTTCAAATAGGCTAACCATATCTCTAGATAAAAGTGGGTAGGTGGGGTGGTATCAGATTAATATTTTCCTTATTCCTCCAAGAAAACAAGAGTTCATAAGAAGTGCCTTGCCGAGGCGCTTCTCGTGAATACCACAACATATCTTTTCATGGAGAAATGAGAAAACTATCCATACATTTTGATCGTTAAAAAGTACTTTATTTAAAGCTACGGTGTTAATAACTAACTGAAAGTTTTTAATAAATGCTTATGAAAACCTGTTGAGAACAGAAGTCTATTCTGATGCTCAGGCCTCCAGCGCGTGCAGCGCTTTGATTCTTCCTTGTTATCATGGGTTTTGGAAAAAAAAAACACACTAATTTATCTTAAAAAAAAAACTGCCCAGTAAACGTGTGGTTAGGTAAACTGACCGCGCTCGACATGACACCATTGGGTTGACTGGGCCGTAAAACCTCAACACAAACAAACAAAGAAAAACTTGGTTTATCAGAAGAAAACACTGGTTTATATATATATATATATATATATATATATATATATATATATATATATATATATATATATATATATATATAAAACAAAAAAAAAAAAAAAGAAAAAAAAAAAAAAAAGAAAAACAGGTTTTCAGACAAAAACATGGTTTATGAAATCGCGAAATATTTTTTTTCTTTGATAAACATTATTTTTCTAATTATTATGCATTTGGCTTTCCATAAGATTCGGTTTGTAATAGACCCACGATATATGTTACCTAGTCTGTGCTGTTACACAATGAATTAGTAATGAAATGACATTCCGCATATCGGTGCAGATGTATTGTTGCTTAGAGGAAAAGCGATTGGAACATCTTTGTACTTATCTTAAATATTCCGAAACCATACCCCTTACCAGTGTGTCCCTTTACCCATATATGACTAGCGAACGCGGCAACATCTACAGTTCCATTGTTATAAACCAGGGCCCAGTTGTTCAGATTTAACGACGTCGTTAGTTAACGTATTGTTAAAACTTTAATCATTAAATATGGCATATGCGCTAATATTGTTGCTGAACAAATGGGAGAGGGTTTTGCATTTGCTTGCAAAAACTACTCACATTTTTTTCAGCAAAAATACCTGTGAATTAGATATTGTATTTACTAGGACAGTTAACATTGGACCACTAACGAGCTTGTTAAGCTAACGATGCTTTGAAGAACTGGACCCAGATTAAGTAGAATATCATATCTACGCTACATATTGAGACATATAGGCCTGAGCAAACAATGGAGACCCCTGATCAGACGCTGCAAAACGTCTGATCTGTTCTGTTTACAATAATTACAGGAATTACTGTAAAATATGGTAATATTAAAAACTAACCAGACACCTCTTATACTGGAGATGGACCGGTCGAAAGAGTGCAGGTAGAAGAGTCCATTCGGCATAAATGGGTGAACTATCTGACGATTTATCTTTAACTGCTGGAAGTGGAAAACAGTGTAGTCCCTGATCTGACGACGCGTTCTGTGAGACCCCACATGACTTCATTGTTTGTTCAGGCCTGTCTGCCCCAATATGTAGGATAGTTATGGTATTCAACTTAATCGAATTTTATAGCAATGCAACTGCAGACGTTGTCACAGATGCCCAATATCTCGAAATAAGTTACAGATTGCCTGAAGAGTTAGTTTGATTAGATTATTCCTTTGATCAACCACGAACACATGCCTGTATAATTTTGACCCCCTTAAACCCCCTTTTATTTAATAAAACTAAGGTTTAAAGGGATACACTTTATTTTTCTAAGTTCTGCCTTAAAAACATACATTGTTTGTGCTCGTTAGAACTGCCTCGCTGAGTCGGTTCTAACGAGTACCAACAATCTATGTTTCGAGCAGAAATATGAAAAATATCAGATTTTTTTATCTGAATTTTTTTCAATTTTTGGTGGTAAAATTTTCAGTTTATTTTGATTTTAATAGGCTTGTTTCCGTAATGTTAGACAGATAATAATCTTCCATTACAGGGCCTCTAAGCGCTGTCTTGGCAATATCCAAGTATACAGGTGTTCGAATTTTAAATATCCAGTTGGTCTTTATAAAAGCTTTACCAGTCGTTTTCGTACTGACTGTTTCAAGACGGTTCTTTCTGTTTCAGTTCTTCTTTGTTGGTCAGCGGTTTCATATATGACGTAATTGTATGTTTCATTATTTATTCCCCATCTCTCGCGAGAAGTCTCGGGAGAGCTGTGCTTTGTGCATCACGAAATCACGCCTACTCAAATAAATTGAAAATTTTTCACCAAAAAAGGACAGATAAAAATATCTGATATTTCACATAATTCTGCTTAAAACATAGATTGTTGGTTCTTATTAGAACCGCCTCGGTGAGGCGGTTCTAATGAGTACACACTATCTATGTTTTTAGCAAAATAAGAAAATAATGTGTACCTCTGTAAACCCCAGTTTTACTGTATAAAAGTGGGGTTTAATGGGGTCAAAATTATATAGGTATGTTTTCGTGATGGTTGTAGCATTTCCTGGGTATCTTAATTATAATTTGTAAAGTTCCAAGTGAAGCTCCAAGTGTTTTCTGTTACGGCGCATCACTAGATCGACTTGCAAGCATACAGACAGACATCACGAAAACATGCCTATATAATTTTGACCCCCTTAAACCCCAATTTTATATGGTAAAACTGGGGTTTACAGGGGTATACATTATTCAGAAACATAGATTGTGGTACTCATTAGAACCGCCTGCTGAGGCGGTTCTAACGAGTACCCACAATCTATGTTTCGAGCAGAAATATGAAAAAATATCATATTTGTTTTATCTGAAAACTGTCAGTTTTTGAAGGTAAAATCTTCTATACATTTGAATAGGCGTAGCTGTATGTTATGGCATTAATATACAGAATATAAAGATAAGGCATTATGATTTGTTTTTGAAAATATATTGTAAATAAGGGTAACAATACACCAGGCTCTTCAAAAATTAAAATCAGAACTAAATCAAAACACGTTAGTTTTAAACAATATTTATGCTATATGCTGATAACATATACCAAAAACATATAAGACTTATACAAACGGGATCTACCAGTAAGCGATGAAGCTTATTTTAGTTGTTTCCTGATCTGCAAAAACATTATAGGGATTAAATATGGTTTTTCATGCATTAACATTCGCCAGGTCCCGTGGGAGGTGTTGAAAACTGAGGCCGAAGGCCGCGGTTTTCAACACCTCCCAAGGGACCTGGCGAATGTTAATGCATTGAAAAAAAACATTTATGATCGCTATTATTGCATAAAAACTGAAAACATTTGCTACATTTCGCACTATTTTGTTTCGCCATTTCACCGATGTCTCGCCAACGTAATTTCCTCTAACTAAGCTCCTTCTAGGGTCGGGAAGTACACATCACGTAACGGGAGCAATTCTGTGGCCCCGGTACGGTCATACTGAAAGGTGCGTAGCCGTGCATTAACAGCGCGTGAATTGCCTTGTTAATACACGGCTTTTCGCTGGTTAATACACGGCTGGTAATACCGTGCGACATTGCTTTTTATGCCAGAATATGAATTACAGTAAATGTGAATGGTATCTATTCTAAACACATATTACAAACTATGAATATGACAGAGAGACAAGGAGAGAGAGAGAGATTATTTGAAAACACAAATTAGGCTTTATGGTGCCACGAGAAAAGAAACTAAGGGGGATATAAAGAGATAAAAATATATATAGTAGCCTATTTGTAAAAACAGTAACATGCCTCGTTCATGTAAAGTTTGTTTTGTTCAGCTGTTCACCCGTCTGTATATATTAGACATGATAATTACGGTACCAGGTGTGTGTACAAGATACCATATAGTGAAAATTAGCGCCCTTAACTTCGTCATAACTGCAGCAAGATCTGGAAAATGCCATGCCAAATGAGATTGTGTAGTATTACTCTGATATTTTAGTTCAATTACTGCACATTCTGAGCCTTATTTAAGGTCGCTAAAAATTCCTTGAGAATGCAAATATGCGGTATTTATGATGTCTACAGTGATTGCTATACATGATACAGATTCATTTACTTGTCACATTGTTTCTACACTAGGGAGCAGGGTACCAGTTATGAGGTGGCGACTGGTGAAATCGGCTAAAAGTTATACAGGAACCAATGGCTTTGTCGATTCTGATTGAAGAATTATAGCTTAGACTGTTTGAATTTATGTCAGTTTTACGTATAAATACATTTGGTCAAATGCAAACCAAAATAAAGTCAATGCTTTCAGTGTGCTATGGCTGAAAAAGAATACCTGGCAAATTTCCCTTTTTTTTTTTTTTTTTTTTTTTTTTTTTTACTAAAATCAGGATACATGTGATCAAGTGTAATGAAAGTATTGACAGCATTGGTTAGTCGATTGTCTCTCAGTGGAGGCTGGGAAAATGGTCCTGAAAGGGGACGTTAGATTGTTTCATAATCCTTAACTTCCTGTAATTTAAACAAATGGACAGACCCTGATCAGATGCCGCGTTCTGAGACGTCTAACCTGGGTCTGCACTGTTTGCCAATATCATAATCCAGGCTTTACAAATAACCGTCTTTACACTGCGCTCTGACCACAGCGCCAAGAATAGCACGGCTATAAACACACCGAGTAGGGGACAATTCGGAACGACCGCGGCAATCTAAAATGCAACTCATATGGAATAGGTGGTCCGTTTAGGTAATAAAATATTTGCAGGAGATATTAAGGTAACTTGTGTTTTATAAGTGGTCAAGGATATGCCCTACCCAGCTAGCATTCTACGTAAATCTACATCGGACCGTCATCGGCCCGTCAGCTACCCTGACGGGCCGATGACGGCCCGATATAGATTTACGTAAAATGCTGACTGGGCAAAAATTGACCTTGTAATCCTAAACGTGTTGACCGTGACATAACATGGAAGATAAGATTGAATTTTGTTTTCTCGAAAATCGAACAAACCTGACAGATTTTTTTTATATATTTGTTGTCTTATTTGATCATTTTAGTGACAGAGAGAGTAAAATTCAGTCATTTGTGACTAATTTGTGAAGATTCAATCGACGTCTTGTTATAAATGTTAAATGGAACATATATTGAAAAGCGTAGGATAGACAGACGACTTTCATGGCAAACGACTAAACAGCTACGCAAAAAAAAAGCTGCTAGGCAATCGATGGATGCATTTGTTTTTGTTCATTTAAAGTAAAAAAAATTAACCACATTGTGCACCTTCTCCTCATTTAGTGAATTTAAGACTACAGCGAACTATAAGACACCTATGACAATAACAGGGACATAGCGGCACTAACGTCCCGCGATTTCACCCCCGATTCGTACCTGTAGAGTCGTAGAAGGTTTAAACATTCCGCTAAAAATCAGGGAAAATGTGTGTGTGTGTGTGTGTGTGTGTGTGTGTGTGTATGTGTGTGTGTGTGTGTGCTAAAGATCAGCGAAAATGTGTGTGTGTGTGTGTGTGTGTGTGTGTGTGTGTGTGTGTGTGTGTGTGTGTGTGTGTGTGTGTGACTACATGCAAAAAGCGCTTTTCGGCATTTAGTCCCTCAGATGTCGCAATGATTCGGATACCGTTCTGTGACTGGTCGCCCATTGATCATCGATCATTCGCCGTGTCTTCAATAATCATCTATGAAGTGCGTTTGTTATGTTTAATATCAAATAACATAATTCGTCATTTTATAGATATATATTTTAGATTGACCATGGAGCTCCTTGCTTGTAATAATTCTCGAAGATGAGTTCTGACTTATTTGACTTGTATGTCTCTTGCGACGTGGTAACAAAATCTGCTCTGATATGTCTCAGGAGCTCTGCATGTATATAAATTTCACCATATATAAGCTTCGTAATCATATTGTCCAAGAAATGTCCCAGAAACGATGAACAAAGGCGCTGATCAGACTACACCTTGTTGTTCGCATAAAAGCAGATTCTGTCACGGCACGGCTCGATTACAGCAATTTAACTTTCAGATTTTGTTTCCTATCCTGCAAACGTTTTAGATCGCAATGCTGAGTTAGATAAAACGTATTAACAACGTGATATATTAGTTCAACGCCAACACGAAATGAGCCTCGTCGTGAGAAAACCTGCGAACGGCATCCGCGCAGAAATCAGCTCCTTTGTCGTTCGCTGCTTGGATAGTATGGTTACTTTTGCTCCTGTATGCCACAATTCATGCCCCTGGAACAGATCTACTCCGTGAGATATTGAGGTTACATCGCACGAAAACGCGCATGATCCACCAGCACTCAAAAACAGGATCTCTCGCACAGCAGAAAGCCGGATGAGATACAGGGTCATATTGTTAGCGGGTGGCGCTTTCTTCTAGCCTAATTTGATTCATCCCCAAATATGATTCAAAACATGCCCTAAACCGACTGTGAAGTCCTTTTACTGCTTGCAGCCCGAGAACATACCCAAACTGAGCCACAAAATGCAACAGGAGGAGCTAAAGAAGTTTTCCCTACTGGGACTCCAACCCATGATCTTTCGCATATCGAAATGTCATCTGATCTACTGAGTCACATGGTTAGTCTGTAGCTATATTATAAGTTATATAGCAGTGTAAAATGGTTGTACGACCAGCCTGTTGATCTGCAAGTTGCCCTGGGTTCGAGTCCCAGTCGGACCACGAGTTTTCACTCCCTTTGATATTTGATCGCGAAGTGCGAGCCGTGCTTGGATTGGGAGCAGTAAAAGGACTGCGTCACCAGTGCAGGAACTGTTAAAAGCAATTAGAGGATGCGTCTAATCAATCAGGGAGGAAATTGTTCCAGACCCACCATGTGCCTTGAAAGCATGGTATGTGAGGTAAACATGTTTCGAGTTTTCAGTTATAACTGGATTCAGTTATCATTTATTTTCTTTTGATGCGTCGTGTACGTAAATTGAAAACCAAAAAGACTGAAATCATTCATTTCTTAATGCAGAATGTTGAAATATGAGCAATTTCAAGAAACAACATTTCGTTCGTCGTTTGTCATGCGTTACGTTAGTCGGTTGCATTTGAATTTTGGAAATATCGTTTTCCAGTTGTTCCTAGCTCTAAGCTCTTTGCCCAATCCTAGCTCCTTTCATAATAAACACTGAACCGAGAAATTTAGCATTTATGTAGGGACAACATTAATTTTTTATTGACCTATAAATTGTTTAGGACAACGTTTTAGAACTCCGGACTTTGCATGAGAAAGCTGTGTTTTTTTTCTGATGATTAGTATGACATAAATGAAAACAAATCAGTAAAATTATCCTAATATGTCAAAAAATTTATGAATAAATTTTTTGACATATTAGGAAATGTCATACTAATGCGCGGTTTGACTACATTGGTCAGTGATAATCACGTAGACAACTACCTTAAAGAAGTTTTGGCGTTTGTATAGTATGGGGTCGATTGCAAACAATCGACTCAAAAACGAATCTAAACAAGCTGAAAGAAAAGAAGAAGAAAAAAAAAAAAAAAAAAAAAAAACCTCAGAAAGATACGTTCTTTCTTGGGTGTATGTTGTCAGCCAAAGGCTAATACAGTCGACTCTCGTTATCTCGAACTCCAAGGGACTCTCTGAAATACTTCGAGATATCCGTAGTTCGACATATCAGGTTTGCAGAATTGAGGAAAAAATAATTTGATTAACCACATTTAACAAACTGATAGGTAATTGGACTTTTGAAGTTAGAGATCTATTGAAAATATTGTGGAAAAGAGGAGAAATTGCTCCTTAGGAGCAATTTCTCCTCTTTTCTACAATATTTTCCATCTGTTGTTAGGTTTTCATGTATAGGCAGGGACCAGATTTTCACTTCGAGATAAGCGGTTATTCGAGATAAGCGAGGTCGAGATAACGAGAGTCAACTGTATTTAATCAACAACGACTGTCAATTAACAAACAGAATATTGAACACTGAAAATCTTTTCCGGTTGACCATTTTGGTGAAAAGTAGTCGAGAAGTAAAAAAGTTATTGGGCTTTCAAGATTTAGATAATGCTGCAGTGGAAGCCGCCATTTTTTGTATAATATGTGATGTCACAACTACTTACATGTACTTGAATACACAAAACAACTGAATAAATCTCTTCCACAACAATATTTTATACCTATGTACCTGTTAGTAAATTCATTTGCATATTATCATTTTGCTCATATAATAAGCGTATTGTCGTTAGTGCGACGCTAGTGGGCTGGGTAGCCTAGTGGTTAGCGCACTCGACTTTCAAGCGGGATATCGTGGGCTCGAATTCCACTCGGGTCGAGACAATTTTCAGACCATAAGTACGTCTAGCTCATACTCGACGTGCCCTGGGTTGAGTATAAAGTGGACAGGGCGGCACTTGGTGACAGACAGCGGCACGAAGTTTGCATGGGTGATCCATGAAAGCAAAGCTGTACAAATACATGTACATAACAATCGCCGCTGCCTCTATGAGCCTCGGGTGCCTGGTAGCGTTAAAACTCCGCACCAACCAACTGAGCGACGCTTACAAGTATCGCTCTTAAAATTACATAATTATCTAATTAAATATTCAAAACGTCGGCGCCCCTGATTTCACACATTAAACTTTAGCTCTTTAATATCTTTCTCTTGTTTCTGAATTGATTTTGATCGAATTAGTTTTAAGAGCCCGTCCCTTTAATTTGGGAAAAACAATAGACCTTGCCAACGCATATAAACCTTGCGAATATAAACCTTTCATTTCTCTCTACATGTAAACGTGACATTATTTTACTGCTACTGTTTCAATAGTTATACAGCAAACAAGAGTGACGACTTCAAATAGGAGGACCGTCGTCAATTCCACGCACGTTTCTGTACCTCCTGGTGGTGAAAAATGCAATATGTAGATGGTAATGTTTAGTTGGTTGGTTCATAAGACAGGCAAAGTATGAAACATGCCTATATAAATTTGACCCCTTAAACCCCACTTTTATATAGTAAAACTGGGGTTTACAGGGGTAGACATTACTTTTCTTATTTCTGCTCAAAACATTTATTGCGGGTACCCGTTAGAACCGCCTCAATGAGGCGGCTGTAACGAGTACCTACAATCTATATTTTGAGCAGAAAAATGAAAAAAAAATATCATAATTTTTATCTCAAATTTTTAGTTTTTGGTGGTAAAATTTCCAGTATATTTGAATAAGCATGTTTTCGTAATGGTAAAAATACGTTTCGAGACCTTCCGTTTCTGGTGCATTTGAAAATAACCAATAGTCAAGGTCAACAAAAAAAGGCAAACAGAAATACACAGCAAAGGCAATAATCCGAAAGAACACGGCCTTCCCCCACATGGTTTGAATGACACAAAACGACATATAAATGAAAAGTAAGAAGAAACTGCAACAGAAATACCGCTTTGGACAGGTCGAAAGAACATCCGTGTGGAGAAGGGGGTGGAGTTAAAGCCTCAGAATTTCTGCCTTAAAGTGGATAAAAGTACATATAGTTAGTTTTCGGACTCTTTGGAGTCAACTATCGTATTCTACCAAATTGTTGCTGTAAGCAAAACAATGGTAATAATGAAAGTTACAAATCAAAATAGTTTTCAAGTCTTGTGTATGGTTCATTGAGAAACTTCACTTAAATATATTGTTTGAAATAAATTTACTCATTACGGAAACATACCTATATAATTTTGACCCCTTTAAACCCCACTTTTATATAGTAAAACTGGGGTTTACAGAGGTATACATTATTTTTCTTATTTCTGCTCAAAACATAGATTGTGGGTACTCGTTGAACCGCCTCGGCGAGGCGGTTCTAACGAGTACCCACTATCTATGTTTGTGCAGAAATATGAAAAATATCTGAGTTTTTTATCTGAAAATTTTAAGTTTTTGAAGATAAAATTTTGAAAACTTTATTCCAAACATTTATGACTAAAATTTTGTTTTCATACAATTGTTTCTTAAAATACTTAGTGGAAAAGCAGTGTAGACCCTGATCAGACTGCTTTGTAGACCCTAATCAGACTGCTTCTGATCGGGGTCTGCGCCGTTTGCATATGCCATTTTTTCATAAACTGTGGTGTATGAATTTTAGGACATTTACCGTGTTTACGTAAAGATGATGCTTAGGCACTATGATAAATTTCCACATTACGAAAACACGCCTATTCAAATATATATTTATTTTATTTTATTTAAACAATGTTTAAAGAGGATGACACAATTAGCTATAAATATCTATTCTACCTTGCGGTCCTCTAACTAAAATTTATATACATATATACAACAAGACTTAACTAACAGCTAAGATATTCATGAGATAAAAGTAGTTTGTAGCGAAGTGAATGCTTATATAAAATTTTTGTCAAATAAAAAGTGCTAATAGGTATGTGCAAGTGATTTAAAACCAAACATGGCACTTAATTATATCAAATACAAATCTATATGTTATCACAGTTTTTGTAAGTGCTTTAAGATTTGACGAGCGCATAAAACCAATATCTAAAACAATTATGCTAGGTCATAAAAGCTCTCAATTCAGTTACAATAACGGTTTCAGCGATAATTTTACACATGGTATATCATTAAAAATCATAGTTAAAGACATTTTATAAGGGTTAAAATGTTGCTTTAAGAGACTGCTTAAAGGTAGAGAGTGACCCCGATGTTTTTACTGTTTGAGGTAGAGCATTCCATAGTCTTGGTGCGAAACACGAAAAAGATCCATCAAAAAGTGCTGTCCGTGCTTTCGGCACATAAAGTGAGCCATTTTCTGATGACCTCAGGTTCAGAGTGTGTACCTCGGATACTGGTTTTAGAAGTTGTATTATATATTCAGGGGATAAATTATTTATTGCTCGCTATTTCAAGACAGCCTTATTATATTTAAGTCTGTCCGGAATTGACAGCCATCCCAGCTGACTGAATATATCTACTGATGGGGTAATTTAATCTGCTCTCAGGATGATTCGAGCAACGTGTTTTTGCAGTTTGGATATGCGTTCAATATTAGTTGCAGAGGCTGATCCCCAGGTAACAGAGCCGTAATCAATATAAGGAAGAATATATCCCTGATAGTAAACTTTTTGAATATGTGTTGGTACATACGTTGCTAACTGGCGTAATAGAGATATTTTAGATGAGATAAGGGAGCATAAGAGATCTATATGGGCAGATCAAGAAAGGTGTTCATCGATATAAACACCAAGGAGTTTCTGTTTACTAACGGATTGAATGTTGGCATCGTCAGCAATAATATTTAGAGGTCGAGAGTCGTTCAAGCGCTTTCTAGCGCCAACTAGCATGCAAGTTGTTTTGGTTATGTGAACATTCATTTTGTTTATCTTTCCCCATGTTTTTGTGTTACCGAATTCTCCTTGCAGATCTTCTTCAATAGCATCTATGTTATTACCATGCGTGTGAATCGTCGTGTCATCTGCATACAAATCAGAGGAGCACTTTTTGATATGAAGCGGAAGATCGTTGATAAAAATTAGAAATAAGGTCGGGCCCAATATTGAGCACTGAGGCATACCAGATTGTCCGGTGGTGAAATCCGTCAACCCGTTATCACTCTCGATTACTTGTTGTCGAGAACATAAATATGTTTTGAACCACTGTATGGCAGAAGGGTTAAGTTTGTATGATGCATGTTTATTCAGCAAGATGGAGTGATCAACTAGATCAAAAGCCTTCCGAAATTCGATAAAAAGGGCTCCAACAAAGTCACCCTTATCAATACATTTCATCCAGTCATTAATGAGTTTGACTAAAGCTGTTTGGCAACTATGTTTTGGCCTGAACCCTAATTGATTGTCATGTAGAAGTTTATATTTATTCAAATATGCCATAAGATGTGTGTTCACGTGCTTTTCGAAAATTTTAGATACAGTGGACAGGATAGAAATTGGCATATAGTTTGAGGGGTCGGACTTTTCACCACCTTTGTAAATTGGAAGTACCTTTGCCAATTTCATTTGAGAAGTAAACTGTCGATGGCGATAATGATTGGGCAGCAAGTTTGATGATCATTGGCCCTATGCCGTTAAGCCCGGTCGATTTTGAAGCCTCTAAGGTATTAATATATAATAAAACTTGTTCGTGGGTAATAAATGGAATTGTAAATTGTGTGTTTGTAGGCACTTTGCTATCAACAAAATCGCTGATTTTATTGGTGTCAAAGTCTAATGAACTTCCGGATGATGTGTTTTCATTCAAGAGCTCGGCAACTGAAGCAAAGTATTTATTCAGTTTGCTCGCAACAGCTTCAGACTCCGTAATGCTTTCATTTCCGATTATAAGTTTTTCAGGCAGATTACTGGAGGCAGTCTTGCCACCATTATTCACGTCTCGCAGGTGTTTCCATAAGGATTTGGTATCTTTTGAATTTGTTATGCTATTAGAAAAATATTTACGTTTTGTTTTATTGCCGTATTTTCTATGATCACTCCATTGCTTTAATCGTTTGGTTTTATCTCGTAAAGATTGCATTTGAATTATATCTGGAGTAAACCATTCAGGCATACGTTTAGATTTTACGCGTTTGGATTTAATCGGAGCATGATTGTTCAAGTGTATCAAAAGGAATGAATACCAGATGTTAAGGTCTTCGTCTATACTTGGATTTATCTGCCGCAAACGCATCCAAATCGTTAGCAATATCAGATCTAAACTTATTTTCGTCAAAATCTTGTAGTTGCGATAAGTAGTGGTAGTATGTTTGTCTTTTAGAAGCTTTGAGTTTACTTTTCGTGTAAAGCAAATGAGACAGTGATCGCTTAAAGATAAAGTAGAAGTAAAACAACGTACAATATTCTCTGGATGAGTCGTATATACATGATCAATTAACGTATCGGTAGTTTATAAAAAAATCTCCTCCAAAAATTTAAAACTTTCAGATAAAAAAAAAACAAAAAAACTGTGATATTTTTTCATATTTCTGCTAAAAACATAAATTGTTGGTACTCGTTAGAACCGCCTCGGTGGGGTTTAAGAGGGTCAAAATTAAAAGGCATGTTTTCATGGTGATATATCCTAGCTACTGTCCTTTCGACATCACTCGGAAAGACGTTTTTCTTTCTTTTCTTTTTTTTTTTTTAATTTGCGTTTTATTTCAGATAAAATATTTTGTTTTCATTGACCATATCCATTTGTCTTTTCTGTTTCTGTGGTTTGTTCTCAAATATGTACTCTAAAATTAAATGTACGGCCAAAATGTGATTTTTGGAATTTTTGTCTAAGGAAATATTTTTACTTTACTTTGCTGAATTTGAATTCATGATGTTTCACCACAATATTGTGAAAAATTCAGAAAAAAAATTACCAAGCAAAACGTGTTGAAAATCTGCCTCCAAATTACCTACCCTACAAATATGTGTACATTTTACATTCATTTTTAATGTGAGAAAAAGTGAAAATATTTATTTTTTTTTATTTATTTATTTATTTATTTATTTATTTATTTATTTAAGAACCAATGACTAGACAATAACGTTTTGTAATTAGGTAGTTACGCAAAGAGTTTTGCATTAAACATGATGAAAGTTTGCAAAACTTCTTTTTTGTTAAGCGCCAAGCAAAAAAAAAAAAAAAAAAAAAAAAAAAAATTCTGAAGTACAGAAGTTTTCGGGCCACGCGTGGTCTACATTGTGGTTCTTTGCGCTCTGGCTGAAGATCGCCATTGAACGCTCTGCTTTGAAATCAAACCTCAGTGACTCGAACATCCTTGGGACCATGGAAATTTATCCTCGACATGGGTAGTTCGAGCCACTGATGGTTAATCATAGCGCCAAGTCAGGAAGCAAATGATGATAATTTAGGGACACCTTTTCACATTTTTTTCACTCAGAATATTTTCGAGGCTGCTTGTTTTCTTGGTATTCAATGAATTGTACGCGATATTTGTCTAACTACCAGCAATAAATCACCCAATTAAACTAAGCGCTATATTAAAAGAGTTATCTCTGATAACACCAAACGAGTGTGTGATATGATCTTAGGTTAACCAAAGTCTATGAATAGGCCAACATTTCGGACGATCAAGTATATGAATTGGTTCGTTCTTTCAAAGTCCAGGTATATGAATGGGATAGGTTTCGAAATACTGGCTCGCGCATCCGTACCATAATTACCCCCTAAGTTATCCATCCCTCCACTCACCCCCACCCCCCTCCCTACAAACACCCACACACATACACGGAGGTTCTAAAGCGGTTCCTCTTTTGCAGAAAATGTGCTAATTGTGTTGTCATTTATTATCATGTCTCATCTCCTCTTCTTTGGTGTCTGATAAAAACTTTTTTTCATGATTGTGGCTTTTTTCTGGGTTAACTTCCTGTACATACAGTCGACTCGTTATCTCGAATTCCAAGGGACTCTCTGAAATACTTCGAGATACCCGTACCTTGACATATTAGACTTGCAGAATTTAGGAAAAAATAATTCGAACAACCACATTTAACAAGTTATAGATAAACCATGGTTATTGTCGAGGTTTTGGGTATACTGTAAATTATACCATAGTTTGGTGACCTTTCACTGTCTGACCCCAAACGAGGCGGAGCCGAGTTTGGGTCAGACAGTGAAAGGTCACCAATTATGATATAATTTACAGTATTCCCAAAACCGAGACAATAACATGGTTTATCTGTTTTAACCAATGTATGGGACTGTTTTTGTTTTTTTCTTACAAAAACTATACTTTTATTTATTTAGTATATCTTTTTCTACTTTTTTACTTTTATTTCTCTTTTTTATATTTTTATGGTAAAGTGGTAACAGGCAGTCTGATGAAATGCTGTACCATATGACCTTGTGTACTAAAAAGAATGAAACACCCCACCTTTTTTTAATTAAATTAACTGAGGCACTACTGCTAAAATCTGATTGATTGCAATCTTGTCAATCACAAGAAATTACATCAGCATCTTAATTTGGTCAAACTTTGTTGCAATCTGGTTGGTCAGCTGTAGCTTTGGTCATTATAATATACTCCGGATAGACTGGTTTCATGTGTTTTATTCAACAAAAAATGTCATTTTTAAATAGAAAGTTGCTCAGTGCAGAAGTAAATTTGAAGTTCCTCTAACCTTTACCACTCTCTGGATAATATCAGCAGACAATATAATTGATGATACTTTCTTTGTTTTTCCAGCCAACAGAATTTGACATTTCATGCAAACTGTCTCTAGTTGAGACAATGTACATGAAATGTCAAATCCAGTTACCTGAGAAAAAAATAAGAAAACTATTTAAAAAATGTCATCTGCTGAAAATTGATGGTTAGCACTCTGGACATTTTCAGCAGACAACATATTGGTGATAGTTTATTTTTTTCCAATAAACATTTGACATTTGGAGACACTTTGCATGAAATGTCAAATTCTGTTTTCTAGGAAAAAATACCAAAATGTTCAAATTGTCTGCTGAAACAAATTCAACATACAACATTTTGAAATAATTTTCTTATTTTTCCCAGAAAACAGAAACCTGTTTTTTTTTGTGGGGAAGGGGGTGGGGGGGGGGGGGACAATATCAACTTGTCATCGCCTGCGGAATTAGCCCAGAGAGTGAAAAAGGTTATGGCGCACCGATGAGTTGACAGTCATTCTAAAGTACACCTGTGAGATCTATAAATAAAACCATGGATTAATTTTCAAATCTGAAAATTATCCCATGGTCCAGCTATGGTATAATTTTCGGTTATTGAGATTTAACCTTAGTTTTATTTACATAGAGACAATGGACCATCCATTGGTTAAATATATATGTAATTTGACTCCTGAAGTTTGAGATATATTAAAAATATTGTGGAGAAAACGAGGAGAATTTCTTCTCTTTTCTACAATATTTTTTTTACCTGCTGTTAGATTTGCATGTTTAAGCAGGGACAAGATTTTCACTTCGAGATAGGCGGTTATTCGAGATAAGCGAGGTCGAGATAACGAGAGTTAACTGTATATCCAACCACTACTGGATGTTAACCAGTTTTTGACTGAAAAGACTCCCTCACAATATACATGTATATCCGAAGTGTCGAATTTCAATGTTAGTAATGTCAGGCTGTGTGATTAAAATATTCCTAGAGGAAAATAGATGAATTATTTGCAAACAGTAGAGACCCTGACAGGACACCGTATTCTGTGTCTGATCTGGGTATGCACTGTTTGCCAGTTACCTATTTCGGGATCGCCAGATAAATGTGTTTGTAAGGTTAGACATGATTAACTGGTTCATAAGATAAACTGATTACTCTTCGAGGTATTAAACAGTCTCGAAAATGCAGACAAGATTTCACAGCCTTATTTCCGTTACTTCTTCCGCTGACTTGGAATTTGGATATCAACAGGATGTAATTACAAGTATACTAAAAATAGAAACCGATTGCAATACAGACACGCGCACATACAGAACTGTAATATCGTGCATTTTAGTTCGGGTATATGTGAACAAAGCTTGATCAGCCGGTGCACCAGCGCAGTTTAAATATGATTCCATGCGAAAAACTGTCTTTGGGCATATGCGGACAGCGAAGACCCAGATCAGCCTGCGCATCCGCGCAGTCTGATCAGGGCCTTCGCTGTCCGTTAAAAGAATCAATTTTACACTATAAAATCTATCAATGCAGCGCGAATGCGCCGGCTGAGACCTTGCGCATGCGCGGGATGAATCAATCCGCGTATTTTTCGCATGTTCGAAGACACATTTTTGCTTGGCGCGGCCCTTATATTCTACAGAAGACAGTCACTTTATAAGTGGTGAATTAAAGCTCTGACAAACCCTATTCCTCATGGCACGATCATTTCCTATTGTCATGTTAAAAAAGAAAGAAAATACTGGCACGCACAAAAAGGAAATTAATTCGTAACGGAAAAAAAGGCAGTTATGTGAATATCTGAAGCATCCCATTGCAGGTTCCATCTCATATATTTTCAGCTTTAAAAAATTCCCTGTGCTTAATCATCAGCTGAAAGTAAACGATTGTTTTTTTTTGTTTTGTTTTTTTGTTTTTTTTATTTATTTATTACAGAAAATAAGACTGCTGTATACAATACATGT
The DNA here is from genome assembly GCA_964016985.1 of Anodontia alba. Classification (NCBI taxonomy): domain Eukaryota; kingdom Metazoa; phylum Mollusca; class Bivalvia; order Lucinida; family Lucinidae; genus Anodontia; species Anodontia alba. Next base: position 76,475,755 of record OZ024822.1, read on the forward strand.
ATGATGAGACAAAACAGAGTCTCCGATTTTCGTCCATTTGTGTATTCTTTGTTTCGAAAGGCAACCTTTTATATGTTTATTGTCAATCTTTGGAATCAAATGATATAATGTTCTGTGAAAATTGATGAAATTATAAATGTTCCCCTACTGATTTAGTCTACAGAGTACCAAAGCTCGAAGTGTATGTAAGACGGGTCACGTGATGTGTAGATTCCTTTGGCTATCACATGAAAACCCAGCTATGTGACAAGTACACATTGTAACCATAGTTCTAGAAAAGACACGCAATGTTGAGAAAACGTCGCATCAACGTCGCACCAACGTCGATGCAATGTTATGACGTTGCATCGACGTTGATGCGACGTTGTATAAACGCCTTATGTCCGCTGATATTTTTATGATTTCTCCATGAAAACATGATTTCTTTATGAGGCGTTTCTGTTTAATATCGTGGCGAATACCGTGGGGTCCGTTCTGTATACGTAGAAAAAGATAATGTAGTATTCAGCGTATAACAACAGTTTTTTTTTTTTTTTTTGGTAAAAATGATTAGATAATATGTTAAAATTTATAAATCAACATGTTGCCAAGACTGACTCGGCGGCATTAACTTGTGAGGCTGCACCAAAGTATGACGTCACAAATATCGCAATGATAGTATTTCGTTTTGAAAACTTCATTTCGCATTTTTCTTAGGCAGTTTTATATATTGACCCAATCCCTGATTAATATATCAGAAGGGGTAACCTACGTCATACCAAAACAGCGGAAAAAAAACTATTGATCGTTGCGAAAAAGGCCCGTTCTAATCGGTAAGTTGCTGTAGTTTTCCATTTCGTTGTTCTGACAAAAACCAGGCTCAGGGTATGTAGCAAGAAACAAGGCATCTATATTGCCAAACTTGATGCTTGATGCATGAGCGTATTGTCATTGTTAACACATGCGCACAATTTCTTTGAAGATTATCAAAATATTGTGCTTGAGTGTTCTCAACGATGACAATAGGGCAGTTCATCAAATCTGCAAATATGTCTTCTCATCTTTTGTTACGTTTAGCTTAGCTAATTCTGTTTTTACCTCAAAACAACGAAAATGATAATAATAACGACTTACCGGTTTGAACGGGCCCTTTCGCAAATACAGTCGACTCTCGTTATCTCGAAGTCCAAGGGATTCTCTGAAATACTTCGAGATATCCGAACCTCGACATATCAGGTTTGCAGAATTAAGGAAAAACTAAATCGTACAACCACATTGCACAAATGAATGTATAAACTCCTGAGGTTAGAGATATCTTGAAATATTGTGGAAAAGAGGAGAAATTGCTCCTGTCGCAAATTTCTCTTCTTTTCCACAAAATTTTGTTACCTATTGTTATGTTTGCATGTTAAAACAAGGACCAGATTTTCACTTCGAGATAAGCGGTTATTCGAGATAAGCGGTCGAGATAACGAGAGTAGACTGTACCTTTAGTCTTTTTAATAGTTTCAAATGACGAAAGTTTGCCCCTCTGTATATAGACCTTTTTAAACACTACGTCACACAATAAACATCATTCGAAACCTCCCGGTCTTTAACGCAGAGTACGTTCTAGCCTCGTTCCTATTGGATGGCAGAAAGTTGTTTTTTACCTTTACCGGACAGTATAATTGCCGATGTTTATTCAGAAAAATAAAGCAGTTTCATTCGTCAGAAGTTTCTTTTCAGAAGAGAATCTCATCGGGTGATCATTAAAATGTCATAGCCAGAAATATTAAAACGGAGTGTCTGCTGCCAGACGTCTGGCGCTAGCACAAAGCCGGGACATGTGCTGCTGCCAGACGTCTGGCACTAGCACAAACTCGGTGATTTTGCTGCTGCCAGACGCATAGGCGATCTATGCTAAAATATGCGAATAAGGCCACAGAATAATCAAATGCCTTTGGTTATTGTCGAGTTTTCTTAGTCGAATTTCGAAAAGTGGGTAATATTTCCTATGTTTAGAGTGTTTAACCAACCCATGGGTTTCTGTTTGTCCTTGTATTTATTTATTTTATTTACTTACACCATATTTCAAGAGGATTTCACTTTGAGCAAAAAGAGAGAATAAATAAATAAAATAAAATCGATAAATGAATAATCAAAATATAAAACTAACAGAGCAATATGATATGATATGATATGATATAAGAAACACGATTAAACAGCTGTTTAATCGTGTTTCTTATATCATATCATATCATATTGCTCTGTTAGTTTTATGATTATTCATTTATCGATTTTATTTTATTTATTTATTTATTTATTTATCTATTTATTTATTTTGGGTCTATGACTGAAGGAACATTTTACATTTTGGAGGTATTAAGCCGTCAGTCAGAGTTTGCTTTACTTTCGGTTCTTCATTACACAAAAATACAGGGGAACAAGAATTGTAATGTAACATTTCGTCATAACATAGGATGAATACGTCAAACTTCTCTAAGACTTCGTGTGTGTTTTGTGGTTTGTGACTATGAATTCAAAAATATTTGAGACTGCTGTGTAGGAGGTCGCGGGTTCGATCCTCCGGTCCGGCACATCTTTCTGTAATCCTACCACTGATTCAAGTAGGGCAGCTGGCAGATGGGCAGGCACTCAGTATTGGTGAACGGCTGGGAAGCTTATCCAGGAACAGTGTGGTTAGGGTCACCGACCGTCTACAAAAATACCTCAAATGTGTTGACGGGGACGTTAAACCAAATCAAACAAAACAACATCCAAATATTGGAGGTAGAAATTCTAGGAATGGTTCACAACAAGGCGACAGCTTCCATATTTTAGTAACGAAAGATACAGATGCAGCAAAATTTGCAGCTACACTTCATGAAATAATCTTTCTTTCTTTCCTTCTTTTTTCTTTCTTTCTTTCTTTCTTTCTTGATTGAAACATTGATTGTGGGTACACGTTCGAACCGCCTCAGAACGAATACCCACAATCTATGTTTTAGAGCAAGAATAAGAAAATAATGTATACCCCTGCAAACCCGATTTTTTTCTATATAAAAGCTGGGTTTGAGGGGGTCAAACTTATATAGGCATGTTATCTTAATGTTTTTTCTATAGTATATATAAATAAACGAACAAATAGGAAATATGTGGTACTGCTCCTGTTCAAACTATAGAAACTGCTAACTACCCAAATAAATGGACTAGAACTGTTTGTTCGTGTTTTGGTGTGGTTACTTAGTATAATTCAGGTAGATTTAAAGTACGGTGCCAAACATTTGTCAACTCCCCGTTGACTTCAATGCATTTAATATGCGATTTAAAAAATATTTCTTCTTAAAAATGCCTTGCCAAGACCCCTAAAATAATAAAGAAATATGAGAAAAAAAGTGTTTAGAAGTACAGTTACAGCTTAATGAATTATCCACAGTAATTGTTTTAGCCCTTCATTAAAAAAATATCAAACACATTTTGAATGGAAGCAGTTACAAAGAAACTGTGATACAGTGTTTGAGACAATATATAAAACTTCAGTTATGCCAAATTTCAATCTTGCCCAGAAATAAAAGAGTTGAATGCATTTAAGTTTTCTCAGATCTTGGATTTCCAGTTTGCAGAAATAAAGCACAATTATAAGAGACCTAGTAATCTTCATTTTCTTATGACTACAGACAGAAATCTGGACTAAAGTAAGGTCAACCTTTCAAGACCGTTCCCCCTTGTTCTATGAATACTAGACAGCAAATTAGAAATGCTTCTTTTATGAAATAGTGAAGCAAAAATAATTAACTTTTCTTTTTTTTTCCCTTGCATTTTACAGAGTATATAATGTTAACTTTAAAATAAGATGGCCTACAAGTATTCCATTTTGTGTTTTGGTACATATACCTATGTATATTTAATTTAGTATAATACTTTTCATTTAGTTGACTTCATTTTGTCAATATATGCTGTGATTTATTTGTTTTTCAGTTTAAAAATTAGACGAAAAAATGTTAACAAATAGCAATATATCATTTGTGCCAGCAAGTATGAACTTCTTTGCCTTATTCAGACTTATACCTCTGGTACAGCCATGATATTGCTTTCTAAGTACCCAGTAAGCATTCTTTATAAATCTATAGCGGGCCGTTATCGGCCCGTCAGGGTAGCTGACGGGCCGATAAGGGCCCGCTATAGATTTATAAAGAATGCTAGCTGAGTTAATATTACCGACCCGTCTGCTTCGAAATCAGTTTCAGATTATGTGTGTTCACTTATAGAAAAGGTTCAGAGTTCATCTCATTCACAAGGACATACATTACCTTGTTGTGCAGTTCCAAGTTTTGTTTAAAATTGCCCGGATTCGACGCCCAAATGTAATGTGGGACTGTAATAACAATCAAGTTGCGTACATTGCGAAAACATACTCCACACGAATTAATGTTCCATTTGTGATGCAGCATAGGAATCTAGTACATGTGTGCATTTGCAAAAGCTACACACATTTTTTCAGCAAAAATATCTGTGAATTTGGTATTGTACTTACTAGAACAGTTAACATTTTGACCACTAACAAGCTCGTTAAGCTAACGACGCTTTGAACAACTGAGCCCTGTTCGTTATTGATTTGTTAAGTAGATCGTGTCTAGCATTGTGGACATCTTGTTGGGGAATAGGGAACTGGTTGCTCTGCTTTTCTGAGGTCTGTGGCTAGTGCACCACATCACGAAAACATGCCTATATAATTTTGACCCATTTAAACCCCACTTTTGTATAGTAAAAACTGGGGTTTACAGGTGTATATACATTTTATTATTTCTGCTTAAAATCATAGATTTCTGCTTAAAATCTTAAAATCATAGTTAGAATCGCCTACCCACAATCTACGTTTTGAGCAGAAATATGAAAATATCAGAATGTTTTATCTGAAAATTTTCGTTTTTTTGATGGTAAAATTTTCAGTATATTTGAATAGGCGTGTTTTCGTAATGATCAGTCATGGTTTATATACTCTACCTATTGGTGTCATTGGTGACTGTCGCTATTCCTGGACATCTTCTTTACTATATTTTTACAAAATTCTGTTCAATTGAACTCAATTACCACTAATATAATACAGCATTTACCCTAGTATTGCCTACTCACCATACTTGTCCAAATATGTGATATAGTTCATTCCACTACCTGTTGATATGTCTAAATTATTGCTGTATGTATGGCAAACAATGTAGGCCCTGATAAGACGCCGCAATCTGCGGCATCTAATCTGGATCTACACTTTTTGCAAAGGCCTGTATGACCCAATACCTAGGCTTATTACGGTACTTGATGTAACGGTTGTCGCTAAAACAATGATATGGTACGAGTTTTCTCATTTACATTTTGTATTATTGCATAAAAAGCAGTGCCGCACGTTATTAACAGCCGTGCATTAATCGGCGAAAAGCCGTGTTTTAACAAGGCAATTCACGTGCTGTTAATGCACGGCTACACAACTTTCAATATGATCGTACCGAGGCCACAGATTTTCTGCCCGGCCCTAGTACGAGTATAGTCAGTGGAAATTACGTTCGCGAGACATCGGTGAAAAGGCGAAACAAATTAGTGCAAAAAATAACGCGAAACGTAGCTTTTTTTCAGTTTTTTTATGCAATAATAGCGATCGTACATGGTTTTTCAATGCATTAACAGTCGCCAGGTCCCTTGGGAGGTGTTGAAAACCGCGGCCTTCGGCCTCGGTTTATAACACCTCCCACGGGACCTGGCGACTGTTAATGCATGAAAAACCATGTTTGATCCCTATAACAAAGTTAACAACGACGTTCGTACGCAGGAACCTCCACCACCCGCATATGTGGAATTTAACATCAATCCCATGAGGTACTAGTTCTATGGCTAAGTATAATACTTTTAACATATGTATTTTGAGATAATGATTTGTACGAAATGTGCACTTGCTCCTGTACAATCTAGCGCACGTAATGTATATTCGTAAACGAGTGGGTGTCGTGCATGGTGCTGGGTCTTCACTTCTTGGTTTAAACAGAATTTATTTGTCAAAAAAAATGTACATGTGCAATCAATTACTATCTCAACTGACAGGATCTGACGGTAAGCTTTCGCTTATATGAAAATCATCTCCTGTGTTTTGTGGAAATGTTTACAAGATGGTAATGGCGGTAACATACTGAGAATAATAACCAAATACCGAGAATAATAACCAAATACCAAAAATGTGAATCAGTATAGAGAGAGATTGAGGTGTTCGGGTGGTGCGAAGGTGTCGTGTATCTCACGTCACTGGGGCGTCCAACTGATATCGGCTTATAGTTGGGCAAGGCCTGCTATCCTTGTAGCAGGTAAGGGTAGAGGGGGAATGTTTTTATTTCTTCTGTTTCTTCACTTTCACTCCTGTTCTTCTTTCTTCCCTTCCCTCTTTTTTTCATCTCTTCTACTGTCTCTTCTATCTCTATTCTCCCTTTCTCTGGGAGACGACACAAAATGACCCACAAGGGTTGACGTGTCGTTAAACCCTAACACAATCAAGAGAGAGAGAGAGAGAGAGAGAGAGAGAGCGAGTTAATGACAGTATTTTTAAATTTTGTGCTCAATTAGGACTTCTTCTGTAATGAGCTTTAACATAATCAATAATTTTACCCCTTTAATACCAAGAGGACTGCACTAACCTTATCAATCGGACAAGTCCATTTTCCATTTAAGAGGTAACAGGTCTCTTTCATTTGTGTCGCTCTAACAAAAACTGATGTATTTTATGCCAACATCAAAGACCCAGACGAGTCACCGCATAATGATGCGTCCCACCTGGGTCTGCATTGTTTGCCTATGACTCATTGAAGAGATTCTAAGCTTGGTTTCGTTGATATATTCACATACACGCGGCAAGTGCGACCAATATGTTGGCACAAAATTGTATACATGTATATAATGTAAGAATTTTACTAAGGGAAAGAACTGAAAAGGAGATAGAAAGGAAATGTTGACCGGACCACTTCTTCACTCTTCACTTCTTGCCCATATCATATGTTTGCAATACATTCTATAAACCAACGTACCTTTGAGACAAACAAAAACCCGCATCGCGGCAGTATAACAAATGATCATCAGAACAGCGAAGGTGCAAACCAGTAAAAATTATTTTTGCCAGATGATGCTAACCATATTTACCATAAATACTCGGAAGCGTTAATTCTTTACTGTACTTGTCCTAATATTTGAAAATATCCCTTTTTACGACGTATTAATGTGTGTCATAACTGCTGGGTGAGTGAGTACCAAACAATTTAAACCCGGATCAGACGTCGCGTTCTGTGGCGTCTGATCTGAATCTACATTGTCTGCTCAAGTTTTCTGTCCAAATACTAAGGGCAAATGTAGTTTATGCACTTTGTGGTTTCAATTACAATTGAGCTACCTCACAAAAAAAAAAAAAAAAAAAAAAAGAACAATAAGGATGCGCGCCCAGGCCGTAGGACTCAGATCAGCCTGGACATCCTGCACCCAGTCTGATCAGAGTCCTCGCTTTGCGCTCAAGGCTGCTAGGGACTAAGCTTTCTGAAGGAAATGTACACAAAGGGTAAGATTTCGTTTTTAAAAAATGTTTTTTTTCTTTATGGTATGCTTCAGAGATTTTCTAACACATACAACCAGTCCTGGGCTTATGTGTTTTTGACAAGGGTAGAAAAAACTGACCATAGTGTATATTATATGAAAACCAGAAAAAAAATAAATATGGATACACCCGAGAACAGACACAGTCATGGAATACAGCACTCCATGCCAATGTTGCTAACAGCATGACGGACGGACAGATGGAAGGGCTCGCGAGCGCACACTCCTCGTGGGGGGTGGGGGGTAACTTAGGGGTAATTTTGGTACGGGTGTGCGAGCCAGTATTTCAAAACCTACCCCATTCATATACCTGACCTTCGACAAAACGGACCCATTCATATACTTGATCATCCAAAATGTTGACCTATTCATATACTGCCCTTTGATTTTTTTGTACCCATTTTTGCTGGTTATTACACAAATATCACAGTCAATTCATGTAATGCCGAGAGGATGAGCAGCCTCGAAAAATCTTTGAGCGAAAAATATGTGCATATACTAGGATGTCAGACAAATGGGGCCTTTCACATAGGAATCCAGAAAAATCGGGCCATTCATATACTTTTTGTTGAAAAAAGGGGGCCAATCATATACCTGGCAATGCTAAAAAAGGGGGCTATTCAGCACGCACATCCGTACAATGCCATATATAGGAAGTTATCCCCCCCCGCCCCCCCCCCCTCCAAGGCACACCCTTACTTACAATGTACCATGAAAGGAGGTCAGATAGCAAGTGTTGGTTTAAATTCCGCCAAGTGGTTTGGAAGGAATTAGCGTGACGGACAGGTGGACGGACGCTGGATGGAAAAGTAATATTGCTCTCAAACACCCTTACCATGAGAGGAATGCATGTAGCAAGCTTGCTTAAATTCCGCCCAGTGGCTAGGAGGAGATATTGTCACGGACAGATGAACAGATGCCAGACTGGCGGAAAAATAATGTTGCTATCTCAAACCCTACCATGAGGAGAAGTCATGTACAAAGTTTGGTAATTCACAGTGGTTTTGTCAATCTTTAAACTTAATAAACTGTCTTAATATTAATAAATTTTGATCAAAATGCATGATTTATCAAGATAGTTCATCTCGGATACATTCCGATGTTATTTTATTTTAATCTCATCATTGATCCTTCCAGGTCAACATGGGTGTTCTGATGAAAAACGAGCAATACAATGATCAGATGGTAACTATATGTGAATATTTTCATCAGCATGTACCTCGGCACGATCCTAATGAAGAACATAGCACACAGACACCTATAAAGATCCTAAGTGGTGGGGATTACTTGACTTTTGAGCGTCATAAGTCAGCACAATCAAGTATGGCAAACAATCGAACACCTAGCAGTCGTTTGGAGGGTTTAGTACCAAAAATGGAAGAGTTTCATAACCAGGCTGAATTACTAAAGGTACCAACATTTATTCTCAAACATTTTATAGTAAGGTAACATACAATTATATACTATTAAGTCATTGAATATGATGTGATATCCAAACGAGAATACCAATATTGACCAAAGCGATAGCCGAGGTCAATACTGGTATTCGCCAGTGGATATCACATCATATTCATTGACTCAGTAGTCAACAAATGATTGATTATATAACCAATGAACAGACTGATTAAGTTCTAATTTTAGGTACACATATTCAGTGGGAAAAACCCTGATCCGGTGAACATCAGAAATATTCACTGAGCTGAAAACAGCTCTCAGCTAATGACATACAGGATATTTACCCTTTTGCTGTGAATATCATAAATATTTTCATCGAGTGTAATGAAAACAGTATTTTCACGAGTACGAAGCACGAGTGAAATTTTGACTGTTATCATTACACGAGATGAAATTTTTATGGTACGTATACGTTGAAAAAAAGTAATTTTATTTTTATTTTATTTTTTACATGCCAATGCGCGCTTCTGACGTCATAGCTAACACAACCAAACAAAAAAATGAACGCCATGGTGTCGACGTTCAGTGCTTAACATGCGAAGCGCTAGAGAGACAAGAACAAAAAGTTTCGGCAATAATCTTGTTACCAAAATGTTCCTTAGAGTCTAACTAAAAAAATGCGTACCAACATTTGGTAGTTTAGTTAAAAAACAAACAAGTTGGAGGTGATAAAAAATCTGAAGTGGAGGTGTTATCATCCACTTTTCAAACAATTAAGAAAAGCGAAGTCACCCAAAGCGAGGAGTGAAAATATAAATTGTATCAGTGATTGATACCACTTTTATTTTCACATGATATAGTACTGATTTCACCGCTAACAATAAAATAAAAACAGTCTATTCTTAAGTTACAGAATACACTATATTTTGTGATTGTGTACTTGGCAGATACTTCAGCATGTGTTCTACAATTAATGTTTCCTTCAGTTATTTATTAGAATGGATATGGGAGTCGTCTGTTTTGTTTGATTCTCTAATTCCGTAATATTTACCTAACAAGAATCTGTATAGACAAGTACATGTCTTATTATTAACTGTTTTCTGTCTTTATAATCTATACCTTTTATTTTGTCCTCATCAATCCTGAACATGCGCAAAATATCACCTGGGCCTTTGCACTTCATTCAAACATTCTGTAGTATCCAATGATTCATTCTGTTAACAGACAATGATGGTCATGACCAGACTGCGCAGATGTACAGACTGATCTTGGCTTTCTCTGTCCGCATATGCCCAAAGGCATATTTTCACATGGCTCGGCCAATTTGATCCATAGACTACGCGATATTTCAGAGACTCTGAGTGTTTCTTGATTAAACATGATATGATACCTTTCTATATAGTTCTGTTCAACGACAATCATTGTTCCTTTTCATACTATATATTTTCTTTTTTTCTAGGTAATATGGAAAGTTCTTTACTCAACAAAGTCTTCAAAGGACACTGGGACATTGCATGCAGCCAGAAACACAATCAATGCAAGAAACGTCACAGAAGAACCAAATGATAACTTCTATGCTGCAACAGAATTGTTGAATAAATTTGATGCAGCTTATTTTGTTTGCGGAGGACTACATCATTCTGGAATGCAGTCACTTGAGTCAGACCCTGTACAAAACCAGTACACTGGTGAAATCGGTAACCAAACACAGATGTGTGAATTTGTTCTTAATCAAGCAAAGTCCTTCCTGGAAACATTTCTGTCTCTGGAAACGCCAACAATACCTGTATATGGTCCACAAAATAATTCACTGCTGTGTCGTTTCTGCATCAAAACGTATAAGAAAAAGAAAATGTTGAGAAAACACGAGTCAACTGTTCATGGCGCAGTGGATCCGTTATTTGTTTCCAGTGCAGGTGAACAGACAGTAGAAACAGAAAGCGAAAGCGATGGAATTCTCAGTTACACAAAAGTTGCTCTTCTTCTTGGTCTTCTAAGAAGGAACCATACAGACGCGATCAAACTGGGAGACGGCCAAAGAATTATGGACACAAATATGTATTTGTACCTTCTGTACAAAGTCAATAATTGTCCAAAATATGCTTATGGTATTTAGGAAACACTAGTTCAAAGTAAGGTATTATTAACAGAACGGCTTGCACATCAGCTAATCTGGAATAGGACAGTTACCCACCGAGGAAAATTAGATAGTTGTCACCCAAACGACCTGGATCTAGAGCATCAAAATAAAGTCTTTAAAGACCAGATTCACAATTACAGAGGCGTTTTTACAGATAAAAGTGTTTCTCGAGTCAGCAGGAGTGCCAATTTAAAAGACAAAATTTTGAAAGCATATGATAAATCATTGAATGTGTTTAGACCCGGAGGTGAGCATACGCCGGCCAGTACAGAGGAAGACATTCGAACTCTTATTAAACAGTTTCACGACAGAAGAGTATTTGATTATGTACCAGGAAGAGCACATCCTCATTTTGACTTTGTCTCTTCCAATCTATTTAAAAACATCGATGGAGATCAGTTGCGGGATTGGATATCGTCCTGTCTCAAGAAGTTCTCACAAGAACAGTTTTATCATTAATGTGATTCATCAGAAAAAGTGTAGGACGTTGGGTCTTTTGGACCGATATCCTTGACAATCAGAATCACTTTCAAATCCTGTTTCTGATTGATCTGATTCACATGTAGAGCTGAAATCCTTTGTTTTACTTATGAATTCCATCACAACATTCTGTTGAAAGCAACACAATGGATCACAATTGCATTTAGTGCCTAAAGTGCATTTACAAAGGCATTTACATAGTTTTGTGCAAACATAAAGATGGGCTGGTGTTGGTGAAATAGAGTCCAAGTCCAGTGTAAATGACTTTAAAAGGTTTCTGCAGCGGCAAAGTTTTGTAAGAACATATTGTTTCATATCTGATGATACATTTTTACTGTCTGTAGAACGTTTGTACTTCAGCATTAGAGCATGGCAATTCTCTGTTGGATTTCGACCAGCCCGTCCAGTCTCTTGAATGTAATCCTCAAGATTATTTGCAGGACCATAGTGCACAACAGTATGAACTACTTTCACATCAAGACCCATGCTAAAAGATGTTGTACACAACACTACTCTGATATGTCCATCGGGGTCTTCATAACTTTGACAAATAGAAGCTTTCACAACATCAGTAGTTTTCATGTGAAACATATCAATTAGGCAGTTTCTGTCATCATTAGGGCCAGTTTCTTGATAATTTATAAAAGCCTTTCTACCTAAACTGCTCAAAACATGTTTGAAGAAACGGACATATGTTCTACTTTTCGAAAAAAATATCATTCTTGGAGTATTGATGCATTCTTTATCCAGAAGATCAACCAGCCATTCAAAATTTTCTCTTGTATCAGCACTGTTCATATCCACCAGATCATATCTGATATTAGGCTTGTTTGGACTGATATTTACTTCAGCACAGTTACTTAAACATAAATCCTTTTTTTATTATCTCCTGTGTGTCAAATGAGGCTGTAGCTGTCAATGCAATCACTGGAACTGTTGGACTAGCGAGAGAACGTAGCTCACCTAGTTTACCATATGATGGCCTGAATGCGGGACGTTTTGTTACTGGACATTGTTTTCCGCTGAAACAATGAAAAGTGCATATATAGTGACATAAACATAATGTGAACTTACACTCATAAACATATGGCCTTAATAAATTAAATACATATGTGTAGCATCATGACTTTACCCTGGTTCGGAATAAACAAACTGTGCATGCCAAGACATACAGTCGATCTTCAATAGCTTGAACATCTTTTGAACCGTGGAAACTTATTCGACACATGAGTATTTCGAGCCGTCGAATGGTAATCATGGTGCCAGGTCAGGAATTAAATGGGGATAATTTTGGGAAGTTGTTTTCAATCTTCTTTTAAATAATGTTATGTTGAGTGTACTCATTAGAATCGCTTAGACGATGCCATTCTAATGAATACACACAACATACAGTTCAATGATAAAATAAGAAAATTCCTTACATATTTGTTTTCTGGAGCTATCGGAAGAATTTCGTAGGTACTAAAAACGAGTTCGAATCATCCATGGTAAACGAGCCATCGTTGTTAGAGCTATTGAGGTTCGACTGTAACTCGTGTTTAAAAATAGTCTATAACGCAAGCCTTTGGACACCTCATGTGCTAATCACACGTAGACTTAAATGTGAAGTTAGTCACTATTTAACTCTTTCAGTGCCAAATTTCAGCCGACATTTGTCGTTTGCTTTTTTTTTCTTATTTTAACAAACTATTGTTTGGAAAGACGTTTATATGTAAAGTTAAAAGACTGAATGTCAAACAGCGTAGATTCATTGAGCCATCTCATCTGGATATATGCTGTTTGCAAAAGCCTAATATTACCAGTGTGGCAGTAAAAGAGTTAACTACTTGATGTTGTGTCAAAAAAAGGATCTAGCCAACTGAAATTCAAACAATGCCAAAAAATAGATCTAGCCAACTGACATTCAAACAATGCAGACTATGAACAACTAATCAATTCTTTTAGAGCACTGTTTACTCAGGCATAACTTTTTCGATGTTTTTAGTGAGTATGCACAGTTATCTTCTACATACCAGTGACGTATTTGCCCAGTCATTACGAAAACACGCCTATTCAAATATACTGAAAACTTATCAACCAAAAAAGGGAAATTTTCCGATAAAAACATTCTGATATTTTTCATATTTCTGCTCAAAACATAGATTCTGGGTACTCGTTAGAACCGCCTCGGCGAGGCGGTTCTAACGAGTACCCACAATCTATGTTTTAGAGCAGAAATACGAAAAATAATGTATACCCCTGTAAACCCCAGTTTTAGTATATAAAAGTGGGGTTGAAGGGGGTCAAAATTATTTATACGTGTTTTCGTGATGCTAGTTTCAACATGCCAAATTGCATATTCTTAAAAACATGCCATATCACTGCTCAATATTAAACCATTTAAGCCTAGGGTCCCATAAATGGGGCTTTGCAAACAGTGTAACCCCAGATTAGATGCCACAGAATGTGTTGTATGATCAGGTCTACACTGTTTGCGTTATTTACAGGAATTTCTGTCATGAGTAATAATCCTAAAAAACGAGAAAATTCTAAAGAGTTATCATAGAACAATCAGCATAAATGGGTTAAGTTTGCTTTAGTGAGACATGCAGCAGTTTGTTGACAGTGAATGAAATAATACCATGACTATAAAAGCTGGTCACTAGACCAGCCTTTATATTCATCATGATATTTTTTAATTCAGTGTATTATCAAACAGGATTATAAGAATAAATATTTAGTCACTGGCATTGTGCTCAATAAAATTCCAGATCAGCTAGTTAAAAACATGTCACTATTACTATTTGCAGCTGATATTTTTCATAGTATCAAATGATTCTTTAAGCGGAATGTGATAAGCCTGAATAGACTGCGCATCCACGCAGTCTGATTTGGGCCTTCATTGTCTTCACGTGGCACAAAGGTGCATTTTGACATGGCACAGCTCGCATTTTGCCCTTTTTATCTGAGCTATGCATAGAAAAGGGTACTGAACAGACTGTGCAGCATCACTAGCTGACGTAGATCTTTAATGGTCACATGATGTCTGCAGAAGACAGATTGTTGCGTGACATGGCATGTTTAGTATTAACTCATTTATTCTACCTTACCCTTTGGAAAGCGCTATCTCCAATTTTAAAGGTATCAGGTTTTATTTTGTTTTATTATTTTTACAAGAATACTCTAATGTATTTTGCAAACAGTGTAGACCCTGATTAAACCCCGCATTTTTTGGCGTCTGATCTGGGTTTACACTGTTTGCTAATGTCCCTTAATAGGATGCTTGGCATAACATTATATCACAAGATAATATACAAATGTACTTACAATTTCTTAATACAGTGTGCCTCGTCAACAAATATTGCTCTTAGGATCTTCTTTTCTGCCAGACCTTTGACAAGATCTCTGTAGTCACCCAAAATGGACTCGGAACTGCACAGTAAAATATCAAAATTTTCCGGCATGTACATCTTGTAGAGTTATATTTTCTTTATCCTTTCTTTCGAAAGAATGTGCATAATACGGGTTAACCGCTTTGAGGACTAAGCCTGCCCAGTAAACGTGTGGTTAGGTAAACTGACCGCGCTCGACATGACCCCATTGGGTTGACTGGGCCGTAAAACCTCAACACAAACAATTATCCTTTCTTTCAGTTTGTTTTTGTGTAATGTCTGTCAGGTAAGCTGCTTTTAATCCCAGTGATGTTAATTTCTGTACCTGACTTCTCATTAGAGAAACAAGGGGAGAAATGACTATGACTGAAGAAGTTAAAGATGGCAGATCAGTTCTATGATACTTGAAACTAAATACAAAAGGAGCTATTTCAAACACCAGTGACTTTCCGCTACCTGTAGGAGAGCAGAAGAATACATCCTGTCCATTCAAATATGCACTGACAACACTTTCTTGGTTCTTTCTGATTTCTTTATACTTTAATTTTTGAAGTCCAAATGATAATGCTTCTTCCATTATAAAATATTTGTAAAATTCCTTAATATATTTTTATATAAATCTCCATCCTAAATTTGCTCCTACAATAAATTGTAACAAGAATACACAAAACTTAATGCAAATTGTAACAAGAATACACAAAACTTAATGCTTAGCACCCTGGGTAAACTTTACAGCAGACAACATATTGAAATACTTTAATTTCTTATTTTTCCAAGAAAACAGGTTTTGACATTTCATGCAAGTTGTCTCTATTGGAGACAATTTGCATGAAATGTCAAATTCTGTTTTCTGGAAAAAAAATAAGAAACATTTCATCAGTTTGCCGTCTGCTGAATTAGCCTACTGAATGGTAAAAGTTATACAATATCTGATAAAGTGTAATGTAACTCTCTTGTTGGGAGTTTATGGTCAGAATATTTGTGTAAGCATCATGTTATAAATAAGTCAGTGTGATAAATTGATGGTCCAAATGATAACACCTGCTAAGTAGTTTGGAGAACTTGAACTCTGATAAGAGGTTAAACTGATAAGAATTAATGATCCCCTGTCAAAATCCAACCAGTTATCTGGTCGGGTCAGACTGGAACTCACCAGTCTCTCTAATGACCAGCCTCTATAATCATGATATTATATTGATTATATTTTAGTGGATGTATCAAACAGGCTTAAAAGAATAAATATTTAGTCACTAGAGACTGGAGCCAGTCTAGACAACGCTTAAACGATCGTTTGCAGTTTTAGCCAATCACATCATCGTTTCTGAAACGTTTCAAGCGTTTCAAATATTAACCAATCAAATTAGCGTTCGGAAAACGCTGTCATGGAAACCGTGTCTTGTTGCAAACGTTTTATCGTTTGCATCTTTAGTCCATCAAAACCGCGCGGACTCAATTTATTTAAGATCTTTTTTTTTTTTTTTTTTTTTTTTTTTTTCAGTTTCACTCAATAATAATATACTGAAAAGAAAAAGAAACGCACGGTAGGGTTTTTTTCCTTCTTATTTTAACCATTTTTTTACGGTGTTTACTATAGCCATACACTTTAACAGATTGTCCTGTGAATGTGAACCGCGAGTATCCGAGTCTTTGGTCGATGTGCTATCTACCCAGTGTGTGAAATCATTCAACCGTGCACTACACAGTGCATTGCACGGACAATACGGAAAGCCAAAAGTTCGTGCAAAACAAGCAGGTTTAAACCTTCAGCACAAGATTTCTCACACCATTTGGTACACTTCAACGATACACAACGCTCTTCGATTCTTTTACCGATTTTTCTTTTCATTTTTACGCTACTTTGAACTTTTTTTCAATTATGGTACGATTGACTGATGTTCAGAGGGGTAGGGCAATTGCGTTGCTGATGCAGGGTCAGGGGCAACAGCAAGTTGCCAATCATTTTGGGGTTAACGTCTCAACAAGTGAATGTCTTGTTAGACGTTTAAGGGAGACAGGGCATTTAGCAGACCGACCGCGGTCTGGGCGTCCACCGTGACGTCGCGACGTCAAGACAGGACAATCCGTCTGGCACATTTGCGGAATCGTCATCTCACTGCTACCGAAACTGCCCTTAATACAGTAGGTACGCATAATCGACAAATTTCTCCGAAGACAGTTGGAAGCCGATTGCGTGAGATTGGTCTTTGAGCTCGTCGTCCATACGTTGGTCTGCCTCTGACCCAGGCACGTAGGTTGCGTCGTATTGCGTGGTTGACGGCCCATGCGCCCAGGCTATTTCCGATGAGGCAGTGGAGACGAGTTCTTTTTACGGATGAGTCTAGATTCACTCTCTATCGCGAAGATGGTCGACGTCGTGTGTACCGACGTCGCGGAGAACGCTTTGCCCACGCTTGTGTTGTCGAACGGGATCAGTTTGGGGATGGCTCCGTTATGGCCTGGGGAGGCATTGCTCACGGGATAAAATCACAGTTGATTATTGTTGCGGGCAATATGACCGCAGTAAGGTATAGGGTTGAGATCTTGCGTCCTGTTGCAGTCCCGCTTGTGCAACAACGTAATCTGATTCTGCAGCAGGACAATGCCCGACCACATGTTGCCCGTGTTTGTCAGGATTTCCTGGCAAACAATAACATCGCACCACTAGCATGGCCACCGTACAGTCCAGATTTGACCCTAATAGAGCACATGTGGGATGAGCTGGACAGAAGGGTTAGGAAGCGCCGAAATCCCCCCGCAACTCTCGCACAACTAAGGAATGCGTTGATCGATGAATGGAATAACATCCCGATGCGAACTGTTAATGCTTTGGTTAACTCTATCCAAAGGAGAATTAGGGCAGCAACGGCAGCAAGAGGGGGGCACACCCGATATTGATTTTCAGTTTGATTTTGATTTCAAGATTTGGGGGGTAGCTACCAATGAACTTCAATAACTCGAGACTTGTTGATCACAAACCAATGAAATCTGGAAATTTTGTTCCATACATGTACCGTTTTGTAATCATAGTAACATATTTAACAAACTTTTTCAAACTTGAATGAAATTTAGGAATAAAATTTACCCTGCGTTTCTTTTTCCTTTTAGTATACTTATAAAATGAATAACAGAAAATGTAGCCGGACTCTGTAGCTCTGACTAGACATCAGGTGTCGCGGGTTCTATGCTTGCTGGTGCAGTCAGGTAACAGTTGTTTGTTGCACACTATTTTCTCACCTGAGATAAATACAAGGTACATAAATATTTCGATTATGAATTATACTGAATGCAATGATTAGACTCTCATCAATGAAATGTAATATTTGTTACAACAACAACAACAACAACAATAATAATAATAATAATAATAATAATAATAATAATAAATTAATAGATATATCTATATCTATTCAAGTCATGGTTTTGCAAATGTAACATTTCACTATATTACCGTATACGAGAGTTCCCCTTTCAAGATTGCGTTTTCGTAATATTTTGCCTCAGTGAGACAATTCTAATAAATATCCACAACAAAATAATTTTAGTGGAGAAATGAAGTCTCATATTAATTATCATCAAATACTCTATGCTACATGAATCTGGAGTACTGTGTAGTTAGTGTGTATAATATCATTATATTTTCCAATTTCATTTATTTACATTTTTTTTATTTATTTATTATACTATTTTCTTTTGTTCTAAATTGATTTTTTGATCTTTCAAATGTAACATAATATTAGCTAGCCTATGATTTGCTTAAGGAGGATGAGATACAGGAAATGCTCATTCTATGTATTGTTTATTGGAAGTTTAATGACATGCATTACGAAAACTCGCCTATATAAGTATAGAGAAAATTTCACCTCCAAAAAATTGAAAATTTTCAGATAAAAACTCTGATACGTTTTATATTTCTGCTCAAAACATAGATTGTGGGTACTCGTTAGAACCGCCTCAACGAGGCGGTTCTAACGAGTTCCAACATTCTCTGTTTTTAAGCAGAAATAAGGAAAATAATGTATACCCCTGTAAACCCCAGTTTTACTGTATAAAAGTGGGGTTTAAGGGGGTTAAAATTATATAGGTATGTTTTCGTGATGCAGGTGCACCTCTAAGTCTTTTTCGGCTTATTTCTAATTGGATGAGAAAAAAAAAAACAAAAAAAAAAAAAAAAAATCATGAAGTATTAACGGATTTATTGCTTGTATATTTGTAATTGAGACAACACCAGACACTGATAATGGAAGTCATATCATTCTTCATTTATATTTGGATAGAAATTTCACAAGTGTGTCTTTGTTAATTTCTTTCATTTGGGATGAAATTTCAAAGTACCTTTTTTGTGAAAAAATAAAATCAATTTTAATTTATTAATTTTCAGATAAATTTTAATTCAGAATTTATATAATATCCAAAGATATTCTTCTTTCTTTCTTTCTTTCTTTCTTTCTTTCTTATCCATGATCAAACACGTATTGAGATTTTGATGCATAAATCAAGTTGACAGTGGCTAGGGAATATATTTATCACCCTGTGTGGATTGCTCAGGTTTCAGCTATAAATGTGATTGATTTTAAGCTTCTATTGTCATTCATGTAAATAATAATAAAAATGATAATAAAAATTAAGTATGATAAGCAGGTATCCATTTTTTTTTTTTTTTTTTTTTTTTTTTTTTTTTTTTTTTTTTGACTACAACACATATGAATAATTTCGTTTGAAACATAACCTTCAGTAGCATTTGTTTTATTTACCCCATTTTAAAACTTTCTATATCTATATACATGTTGTCTTTTACACATATGTGTCCTAAATGGTTTCTTCATCATCTCATTTATTAGCATTTTTCAAACGAAAATTTATGATAGTTTAAAATGTCGTCTGCTGAAAATATTACCCAGAGTGCTAAGCGTTGAAAAAAAAAATGACTGAAAATGATCATTTTGCATTGCATTTTGACATTCCAAATGTGTTAGAAAAATTTATACTTACTTCTTAATATTTTCAGTGTTCTTTCTGTTTTTTTTTTTTTTTTTTTTTTTTAATCCTGTGAAGAACTATTATAGTATCTGATATGACATGTCATTCACCTGATAAGACGTGCCAATCATCTGATAATACCTGTCATTCATCTCATGTCAAACTATCCTTAATCTACTGACCGGTGAAATCCATAGATGAAAAGCTTTTAGAAAAAAAATCAAAGCAAAGCTCAAATATTCCTATGGTGATTTTAAATAATTTTGTTCAATTTTAAATTTTCACTGTAAAAATGAAAATAACCTTGACGCCATGTGAGTCACTGGAAGAAACAAAGATTGAAAGAAGGTCGGACACAATATACTGTGCTCGAGAAAGAAGTTAACAAAATATTTAAAGATTTGGGACATAGACAACGCATTTGTTGTTGTTGTGTGTGTGTGTGTGTGTGTGTGTGTGTGTGTGTGTGTGTGAAGCTACAAATAAATACAGTCACAGGGCATTAGTTATACCATGGTTCCTGCGCATGTACGATGTGACAATGCACAAGTGTGTTGGTATTAATTGATTTATCACATTTACATCTAAGTAGATCATCCACATCCGGAGATATTTTATGCTAAATGTTGGGAAGTTTGGCCACTATCTGATAAATATAGGGCATCCGCACACTCTGATCTGGTCCGTTTCTGCTCATCTGTACACTGTCTTATGTCTTATTCGATACGATTTGCCAATAGTTTGGCACATCATCTAACATTTAACTTATTGTAGACTGAATGAACTCACCCACACTATATACTGGAAGATCCTAATTTCGATTTTAGGTATGTCAGGCTCTATTATTTAGATATTCAGAGAAACACATAGTCGAACTAATTGCCAACAGTGGAGACCTCGATCAGATGCCGCGTTCTGCGGCGTTTGATCTGGGTCTCCACGGTTTGCCAATTACCCTTTTAGGGGTCTCCAAACTACAATGGGTTAAATATAGCGTGCTATCAATGCGAAATTCTAAATTAATCTAATATTTTAGTTTAGCTTGCAGTATCCAAAATCCGTGTATTTTGATCTGATTCGTTACAGTTCGTCTGTACATTTTTTTTATTCGATATAATCTGCTGTTACTCCAGCGCATCGTCTTCTAGTATTTAAGTATAGCTTGCAGTATGCAAAATTCTAGATTAGAATGTGCATCCGCGAATTCTGCTCTGGGTAATTGCTGCTCGTCCACACATTTGTTGCATTTGGTGGATCTGTTAATCCAGCATGTCGTCTTCTAATGAAGTCTTTTGACTGAACTTTTATATAATAATCTTTTGGAATGAAATTTCAAAAATCAAATCAAATCAAATCATTTTTTCTTGGTCAGCATTTTTTCCAACAAAGTTTCCTGTAGCTTACATCGTTTTCATATTTTTTTTATAAATGTCACAGATAAGGAATGTAATTTCCAAAAATCAGTTATTCTTGGTCAGCATTTTTTCCAACAAAGTTTTCTGTAGCTTGCATCGTTTTCATATTTTAAAATGTTTTTAAAATTTAGTAAAATCAATTTTCATTATTAAGAATGCTAGCTTTATATATAAAGTCTCAATATTTAGAAGTAATATAGTATGTACTATATTGTTTTTATCAAATAAGTAGTCTGGAAGTAAATTATTGGGTTTGGAATAAATTTAAATTGCAAAGTAAAACTGAACAATACAACAACAAAAAACAAAGAAAAGAAAACAAACAAAAAAAAATAAATAAATAAAAAAAAAAAATAAAAAATAAAAAATAAAATAAAAAAAATAAAATAAATAAACGATGACATCATAGCAATGTGGAATAGCTTATTTAATAAACTATTAATAGCCAGAAAAGTTACTACGACTAAATGCAAGTAACTTTTGAATTTTTTAATGCGGGTTTAGGTTTCAACTTTTTTCTTGCCACAACAGCATCTTTAATTTGAAATAGTCTGAAATTAGGGGCTTTGTCACATTTACGGTAATAGACTACTAATTTTTTCAGGACACCGGTTATGGTTCTGTGACAAACGTTTCAGGCCCTTGACTTAACCCCTAAGTATCTCAGGATACCGGTTATGGTTCTATTACAAACATTCAAGTTATAGACTGCAAAATCTCTCAAGACACCGGTTATGGTTCTACTACAAGCATTTAAGGTCCTGGACTTATAAATATCTCAGGACACCGGTTACGGTTCTACCACAAAGATTTAAGCTCATCGTCTACTAAGTCTCACAAGACATCGATTACGGTTCTGTTACATATTTCTAAGGTCTTGACCTCTCAACCTCACCGGACGCTGGTTACGGTTCTATTATAAACATTTTATGTGATAGACTACTAATTTTTTCTTGACTCCGGTTACAGTTCTATTGCAAATATATAAGGTCATGGATTATTAAATTTCTCAGGATACTGGTTACGATTCAAACATTTAAAGTCACAGTCTACCAAATATTAGCTTTTCTAAAACAACTAGCAGATTGTTTAGCTTCAGCAGTTGGATGTACGCATATTCCACACATGTTGGCATATGTATAAAGATTCATTGAATTAACCTGAATGACTCCAGTAAAGATGCTCATAATCTGTTACATCCTTAGCAACCACAACTTTAGAAAATCTCTAAAATTCCTTAATTTTGACATCAGACAACACCTACTTTTAAAACATAAATGCATTATTTTAGCCATAAATGTTAAGGTCCGACTCTTATAATTTCAGATGACATTGTAAAATCAGAGCATATGTTGCGCATACCAACCAAATTTCCCATGACAACAGACACTGATACTAGAAATCGGTTACGGTTCTACCACAAAGATTTAAGCTCATCGTTTACTAAGTCTCACAAGACATCGATTACGGTTCTGTTACAAATATCTAAGGTCTTGACCTCTCAACCTCACCGGACGCTGGTTACGGTTCTATTATAAACATTTTATGTGATTGACTACTAATTTTTTTCTTGACAACGGTTACAGTTCTATTGCAAATATATTAGGTCATAGATTATTAAATTTCTCAGGGTACTGGTTACGATTCAAACATTTAAAGTCACAGACTACCAAATATTAGCTTTTCTAAAACAACTAGCAGATTGTTTAGCTTCAGCAGTTGGATGTACGCATATTCCACACATGTTGGCATATGTATAAAGATTCATTGAATTAACCTGAATGACTCCAGTAAAGATGCTCATAATCTGTTACATCCTTAGCAACCACTACTTCAGAAAATCTCTAAAATTCCTTAATTTTGACATCAGACAACAACTACTTTTAAAACATAAATGCATTATTTTAGCCATAAATGTTAAGGTCCGACTCTTATAATTTCAGATGACATTGTAAACTCAGAGCATATGTTGCGCTTACCAACCAAATTTCCCATGACAACCGACACTGATACTAGAAATCGTAGAAAACATTATTTTTTGGCACTGAAAAATCTTGCAAACTAATATCGTCTTAAGGATATCTTTTGTATTCATAATGTTAGTGAGCTCAGGCATTAAATGTAGTAATCGTTTATTTTCTAATTGAGTCTTTATGATTTCTTCAAATCTTCCTAAAAGAATTTTTATGAATTCGTGAACTAGCCGAAGCATGATTTAATTTGAGGGCGAAATAAGCTGCTTCTTTAATCATTTTTTGTAATGTCCTGTTACAAATCTGTCTGCGCGCTTTTGCAAGTTTTCCAGTTCTTTCTGACTTCACTTTGAGGTACAAACCTAACTGCCTTACTATAGGACTGGATGCTCAAATCTTTCATAAGCTGATCCCTTAATGTCTTGACTATTAGCAGGTGAAATCGGTATGGAAGCAAATGATCTCGTTAATTGTATTCCCGAAAGAGGTCATAATTAGATAATAAAACATTGTATTGTATTCTTATCACATGCACTACTACTATGCCAACAGTCTTGGCAGTTTCTTCGCCATAAGCTTGGCTCCGTATAATTCCCGTATTTGATGTATGATTAGCATAGGTCCTATACATGCCGCTGGCCAGAGCGACTAGCAGTTAATCTCTCATGACACCGGTTTTCGTTCTATTACAAGCACTTAAGATCAAATACTAATACTACAAACATCTGAGGTCCTGAAATACTAAAAGTAAAAAGGATTGCCTTTTGGAAACAAAGAACTTACAAAATCACGAAAATCGGAGACTCGGTTGGATTGAGTCTCTTCATATGCAACACTATAGTTTGCGAAGCTGCATACGCTCCCTAGCACTAAACCTCTCAAGACACTGGTTACAGTTCTTTAACAATTACAAGCATTTTAGGTCGCAGACCATTAACTGTCACAGGACACTGATTACGGTTCTTTTACAAACATTTAAGATCACAGACTGCTAAATCTCACATGGCAACGGTTACGGTTCTATTGCAAACATATAAGGTCATAGACTGCTAATCTCACAGGACACTGATAACGGTTCATTACAAACATTTTAAGACATAAAAATAAGATGTGTTTTGGTAATTAGTCTTATCACTGATAGGAGACTGGGCACAACAAATCCTAATATACTGTCAATAAACAAAATAAAGGTAGAGGCCCCGTAGGGAAATTTAGTACTGATGTATTTATCTGATCCACAGCAAATAGCTCTGTGGGAACACAACGTTAAAATGACGTCGTATCAACGTCGATGCGACGTGATCAGATCACGTCGCATCGACGTTGATACGACGTCATTTTGATGTTATGTATCTGCTGGGAGCCCTCCAAAATATTAATAACCGTCCGAAGGCCTCTTTATTACCCCTGCTGGGATTTCACAATCATCTCTTTATGAGGCACCATTGATCTCTCTTGCATACTCTTAAGTAGGGGCAATAAACTAGTGAGTTGTACCGCATTTGGTCTGATTTAAGCTATGTCTATACGGTCACAGCTGACGGTTACGAATGTACAATGAACCCTCGATACAACGACAGCATTTGTTCTCAGGAAGGTTTTAACGAGTACTCACAATCTATGTTCGAGCAGAAATGTGAAAAATATCACAGTTTTTAATCTGAAAATTTTAAAGTTTGTGAAGAGAAATTTTCTTTATATTTGAATAGGCGTGTTTTCGTTATGTTTTGTTGGCCTACAGACTGTTATGCTTTAGTACACCATTTCGAACGACAGTGTCTTACTGATTAAAAAATAAATGTGAGTCATATGTACAAATACGGGTGAGAAATTGTTTGATGACAAACGCATAATGTAATTTCTGAACCCTAAGGGTACAGGGAACTTATTATTTTTCCATATACCTTCATAATAATTCTACTTATTTGGTGGTTAAGAGTTCTGTTTAGGGTATGACTTTGTTTTAATTTACAGAACAGGTGTAACATAGATAACAATTTTGTAAAAAGACTGCTGACAGCAGCACTTCCTGAGACATTTTGTTGGCTGCATGTAACAACCCCTACTTCAGCAGATAGCAAAAACTAAAAATTTCGAAACTTCATCATTTACGCCTTCGGCCCCATCAAACACAAAAAGAAACATTTATTTCCTTGACGCAATTATGAAATAACACATGAATATTTTGTCTTCAAATCAGAATGATTACTGCCCCCAGATAACAGTCTGCTTAAAGCTATTTATAGATATAAGCAGAATGTCTGGGATTAGCTTATTTTAATTATCAACAAAATGCAGGCTGTCCTACATAAAATAAGTACCCCAGGCTTCCCTGCATTTTTGCACTAATCAGCAGTCCTGGTGTTGGCCTCAATTCAGTTGGCCACAACAATAGTTCCAGAGTACAATAAACAAGCTTTGCGGTCCGACTCCCTTGTAATCTGTTATCGTCCTTCCATTGTCTACGCCCATGTCATTGTCAACGCCAATCTTACAGTTTGTAATTTTAAGAAAGGCCATGGTCTGACTTAACGCTATTTCCATGGATTGCTCAACGTTATTATGACCAAGAATTAGCTTTAACAAAAAGCCTGGTTTACGCTTAGCACACAAATTGTGCTAAGCGCAGACCAAGCTTTTTGTGAAAGCGAAAGCTAATATTTGTGAAAGCAAATATTTGTAAAAAAATTACCATATTTACCCTAAGTGTTTGGACAGACGGGCCTGGCAATCCGTGTAGACAGAGATCAGATGACGCAGAATGCGGTTATGATCAGGGTCTACACATTTTGCCACTTATCCAGCAGAATTAGACAATTCAGGATGCAGTGAAAGGGGTTTGTTTAAATAATAGGACAAGTGTGGTAATGAGTAAATATTTCCCAATGTGGTACATCTAAAATTGTTAAACATTACGAAAACACGCCCATTCAAATATATAAAAAATTTACCTCCAAAAACGGAAAAATTTCAGCTAAAAAACTCTGATATTCTTCATATTTCTGCTCAAAACATAGATTGTGGATACTCGTTAGGCGAGGCGGTTCTAACGAGTATCCGCAATCTATATTTTGAGCAGAAATAAGAAAAATAATATATACCCTTGTTAACCCCAGTTTTATTATATAAAAGTGGGGTTTAAGGGGGTCAAAATTATGTAGGCATGTTTTCGTGATGCATGGTAGACTGGTAGCAGAGTCATATATCTCCAAAATGCAGGTTGATAAAATTAAGAGGGTTCTTCGTCCAAGGTCGGCACAGCAATGACTATATTCTATATAGGTTTTCCGGATTCAAACTGCCTCCAAACACCAGGCAGCTTGCGACGATCCCTGCAGACATGGTATATCACGATCATCGCCCCGAACACAGCTGCAAAGACCCCGCCATTGGCGTATACAATCATGGCCCAAGGAGTCTTCAATTCCATCGAACCGACAGCGTAAGCTCTGTAGCGATGAGCCTGAATGCCGACCGCAACGAAAATGAAGACAGCTGAAAAATACAACGATATCATTTGTGCACAAATATCTTACCTTTAAAATGAATTTGCAGTCATTAAGAATCCCTAATGATCAGAATGTATTGTTTTATTCGTATTACATCATAGAATATGTGTCAATTTGGATATTTGTTAGAACTGCATTACTGAGACGATTCTAACAAATATCCAAAACACGGTTTCTTGAAATATTCAGTCAAATATTATTATAATAATGTCTGAGTAACTGTCACCTTTTGAGGGAAGATATCTTATCAGTCAAATTATCCTTATAACGAGTTGCATAGTTGTATCGAAAGATTATCGAAAGTCAGTAAAAGAGGGTTGACTGTATAACACGGTGCTATATTTGCTCTAAATTTTGGGACAATTCAAGTCCTAATCATATTTGTCCTTAAATTTGAACAAGTTCATGATACTATCTGCTTTTAGGTCTAAAAGAGCTGGATATCTAGTGTATATTCTGTCCAGACACCGCTTGTTTAGTCTGATATGCTGATATGGGTGTGCACTATTTTCCTCAGGCTTGTGTGTCCCAACACTTAGGGTAAATGTATTACAGTATGGGTAAATGTCTACAGTATTGTATATGGCCAATTTGGACTTCATGGACATCGTTGGTAGTATGTATATGGGAGACCACTAAACATTGCTACACACTAAATATAATATATCAGCTGCAGTTCTCATGGTTTCAAAAGAAGATTTATTAAATTTTTTCCCCGTTATAAGTCTATGGGAGCTAATGACCCCGGGGCATGACCAATTTGGACCCCAGGGGCGTGGTTGGAAGAATTTATGTAGGAGACCACTAGACATTGCTACATACTAAATATGTTAGCTCTGGGCCCCATGGCTTCAAAAAAGAAGAATTTTGAGGGTTCTTTAGCTACATAGCTCTATATAAACAAAACAGAAACAAAAAAAACAAAAAAAAAAAAAGAAAAGAAAACTCGTGGGCATGGCCAGTTTGGGCCCTAGGGGCTTGACTGGCAGGATTAATGCAGAGGACCACTAAACATTGCTACATACTAAATATATTAGCTGTGGGCCTCATAGTTTCTCAGAAGAATAATTTTTTAAGATTGTTTTCCATTATAAGTCTATGGGAGCTAATGACCCCCTGGGATATGGTCAGTGGGCCCTAAGGGCTTGATTGGCAGGATTTATGTAGGGGACCACTAAACATTGCAACATGCAAAATACATAATCTGTGGGCCTCATGGTTTCAACATTCTTTCGTGGAGATTGATCATGAAATGTTTTCTACGGTCATTCTCTCCCTTCCGCTGATTCAAGAAGGGCAGTTGTCAGTTTTTGGCGAAAGAATATGCACAATACTGGTTAACCGCTTAGAGAACTAAGCCTGCCCAGTAAATGTGTGGTTAGGTAAATTGACCGCGCTCGACATGACCTCATTGGGTTGACTGGGCCGTAAAACCTCAACACAAACAAACAATTCAGATAAGAAGGCTTTTTAAAGTTTTTACCATTATAAATCTATGAGGGTTAATAATCATGGGGGTATGGCAAATTAGGATCCTAGGGGCATGGTTGGCAGGATTTATGTAGGAGACCACTAAACATTGCTACAGACTAAATGTATAAGCTTTTGGCCTCGTGGTTTCAGAGAAGCAGATTTTTAAGGTTTTCCCATTATAAGTCTAGGGGAGCTAAAGACCCAAGGGGCGTGGCCTATTTAGCTCCCAGGGGCTTGATTGGCAGGGCATGTAGGTGACTACTAAACATTGCTGTATACTTAATATATAAACTGTTGGCCTCATGGTTACAGAGAAGAAGAATTTGTGATTTTTTTTCCATTAGAAGTTCATGGGAGCTAATGACCCCCGGAGCGTGGCAAATTTGGAGCCCAGAGGCATGGTTGACAGGATTTATGTAGGAGACCACCAAACATTGCCACAAACTAAATCTGTTGGCTCTAGTCCTCATGATTTTACAGAGAAGAAAATGTTAGAAGGTTCTTTAGCTATACAGTTCTACATAAAGATATGATCCCCTGTGTGTGGCCAGTTTTCCTTGGCAGGATTTAATAGAGGACCGCTACATATTGCTAAATACTACATATATAAGCTATGGGCCTCATGGCTTCAGAGATGAAGATGTTTTTTTTTTCCATTTTAAGTTTATGGAAGCTAATGACCCCGGGGAGTGGCCAATTAGGATCCCAGGTGCATGGTTGGCAGGCTTTATATAGGAGACCAATTAACATTGCTAGATACTTAATATGTTAGCTCTCGGCCTCATGTTTACAGAGACGAAGATTTTTAAAGTCTTTTTTAGCTATAATGCTCTATATAAACACATGACCCCCCCCCCCCCCCCCCCTGGGATTGGCCAGTTTGGAGCCCAGGGACTTGATTAGCAGGAGTTATATAGGGGATCACTAAACAATGCTACAGACTAAATATATAAGCTGTGGACCTCATGGTTTCAGAGAAAGTTTTCCCATCATAAGCCTAAGGGAATTAATGACCCCCGGGGCATGGCCAGTTTGAACCTCAGGGGCTTGATTGGCAGGATTTATATAGAAAGCTACTAAACTTCAGAGAGGAAGATTTTGAAGGTTTTTTAGCTATGTAGCTCAATATAAACATATGACCACCCCTGGGGTGTGACCAGTATGGAGCCCATGGGCTTGAGTGGCAGGATTTATGTAAGGGACCACTAAACATTGCTAAATACTAAATATATAAGCTGTGGGCCTCATGTTTTCAGAGAAAAAGATTTTTTTTTTTAAGTTTTTCCCATTATAAGGGAGTTTAAGACCCCTGTGGTGAGACCAATATGGACTCCAGGGGCTTGACTGACAGAATTTATGTAGTAGATCACCAAACATTGCAACATAACTACATATATTAGCTGTGGGACTCATGGTTTCAGAGAAAAAGATTTTTTCCCATTATAAGTCTATGGGGGCTAATGACCCCCTGGAGATGGCCAGTTTGGACACCAGGGGCTTGACTGGCAGGATTTATGTAGGAGACCACTAAACATCGCTACATACTAAATCTGTTAGCTCTCAATCTCATGGTTCTAGGGAAGAATATTTCTGGAGGGTCTTTAGCTATATAGATATATATATAAACATATGATACCGCCTCCTGGGGCGTGGCCAATTTAGACCTTAGGAGCTTGATTGGCAGGATTTATGTAGGGGGTCACTAAACAATGCTACATGCTAAATATATAAGCTGTGTGTTCATGGTTTCAGAGAAGATTTTTAAAAAAAGTTTTCCCATTATAAGCCTATGGGACCTAATGACCCTTGGGTTGGCCAGTTTGGGCCCAAGGGGCTCGATTGGCAGGATTTATGTAGGGGACCACTAAACATTGCTAAATAATATATAAGCTGTGGGCCTCATGGTTTCAGAAAAGATTTTTTTTAATTTTTCCCATTATAAGTCTATAGGAGTTAAAGATCCCCGGGATGTGGCCAATTTGGACCCCAGGGGCTTGATTGGCAGGAGTTATGTAGGGACCACTAAGCATTTGTATATACTACATGTACGAGGGGTGTTCAAATATAAATGCAACTAGGCCAATATCTCGCTTTAACCACGATTTGCACGAAATAGATACATGTATCCTATAGATGGTTGTGTAAGCTCTCCATTGATACAATACATGTGTAAATCCGTTCAGTCTAGCTTTGACAATTGCTCGATTAACACTGTCTACTCGAGTACACTAAAGCTAAAATGGTTGGGAAAAGGTCTCCTTTCACTGACCAAATACGGTCCTATATCAAGAACCGCTGCATTCTTGGTATATAGGCGAAAGAGATATTTAATGAAACAAGGCGGTCATTGTACGCGAATATCTGAAACAGGGAAAGGTTGTCGAGCTTCTGCACCCTCCTTATTCGCCAGATGTTGTGCCTTGTGACTTTTTCCTATTGCCGAGGCTCAAAAAACACCTCGCTAGAAGAAAATATCAAACGCGCAAAATCTCGGTTCGGCTATTTTTCAATGTCTGAACAGTATACCTCGAAAAGATTATGAAAACGCATTTGAAAATTGGATTAAAAGACTGCAACTTTGTGTATCACATGATGGTGAGTATTTTGAAAGATTGAGATAAAGATTTTGGCATTGTTTGTTAAGCGCTGCTGAAAATTAACCCAGTTGCATTCATATTTGAACACCCCTCGTATAAGCTTTGGGCCTCATGGTTTCAGAGAAGAAGATTTTTTGGTTTGGTTTTTCCAGTATAAATCTTTGAGAGCAAATGAACCCCGTGGCTTGGTCGGTTTGGACCCTAGGAGCTTGATTGGCAGGATTTATGTAAGAGAACACTTAACATCGCTACATACTTAATCTGTTAGCTCTCGGACTCATGGTTTTAGAAAAGAAGATTTTTTGAAGGTTCTTTAGCGATATAGCTCGATATAAACATATGAGCCCCTGGGGAGTGGCCAATTCGGACTCCACAGGTTTGTTTAGCAGGATTTATATAGGGGAGCACTAAACATTTCTACATACTAAACATATAAGCCGTGGGCGTCATGGTTTCAGAGAAGAAGATTTTTTTAAGTTTTTCGCATTAGAAGTCCATGGGATCTAATGACTTTTTTTTATCATCCTCCCAGCGTCTCCATATGACTTAAATAACGTCCCGTAAAACACCAAATCATCATCAACATTATCATATGATTTATTATGCAAAAAAAATGCATACAGTAAATGTTCTAAAATTTCATACAAGAAAGATTCTGAAAAAAATAGCATATCCAAACAGTACATTCCCGGATCATATTGCTCCTGAAGGAGTGGTCTGATCCGGGTCTAAACTGTTTTTCATTCCACTAAGTTTTTTCGGAAATAAGTACATAAGAAGCATAAGAAGCAAAAATTTCGGCAAAAATAGTATGGAGTGAAGTGTGCGAAATTTTAGGACATTTAGGCAAGGCCCGTGCATTTGTATCAGGAAAATGTTAACAAAAATCATTTACTTAAATTGTATTGAAAACTAATGGCTGAAACTTACAATGGATGTTTGAAATAGTCAAACTTTTTGTTAAATTCAAAATTTTGTCCCTTTTGGGATTTCTGTACTTGGCCTGGGCTATGTACTTGTAAAGAATCATGGAATCTTTGAATATCTTCTTCTCTCAAAAGGCTTGAACAATTTTCACCAGATTGCAATTTGGTTTAAGACTTAGCACTCTAGGTAAAAAAAATCCGACGGCAGACGACATTTTGGAATATTTTTTCTTCTTTTTTTTTCAGAAAAATATAAATGCATGTACCGTTCATGCAAATATCAGGTTTTGCTTTTTTAAGCTTTTTAGGCGGAAAAAAAAGTTTCACATTTGTATTTTGTTCAATTATATATAAATGCGAAACTTTGAGGCTAAGAAAGTGGAAGAGATCAAATTCAGACCATATGCGCTCTACTGACCCGAAGTGTCTGTGTTCGAAGCTGTCTCACATTCAATCGCTTTCGAAGCTGACAATTGCATAGCAACGAAACGCAACAAAACGGCGACCATACTGGAGATAGATGGCTTTAAACTGCTGAATGGAGTGTGTTTCAACACTTTGGTCACCAATTGAGTTGTTTCTCTAATAATAATAATAATAATAATAATAATAATAATAAACGAAAATGGACCAAATGCATTATGCCTGCTTAGTGTGATTACTATGGGCGTAGACAATCTTTGAGTTTGTCATTGCTACGGAAGCACTTTTTGAAAGGCCATGGACTGGTCAAATGCCATTTCCATGGACTGCTAAAATTATAACCATGTTTTATTCTAACAACTAATAAAAAACGTATGTCAAGCGACTAACTAGGAAAAGCGCTTAAATAGGAAAAAGTGGCGACTGTGTACTACACAGAACAGCGCTTATCTAGGAAAACTGATTTTTGCGCTTATATTTGAAAAGAGCTTATCTGCAATCAGCCTCGCTTTTCATAAACATTTTTTTTTTGTAAATACATGTCATATGCAGGCCTATCCTTTCTTCTGTCTTAACATGAAAGCTTAAGATTGCTTTCTTTCTTTCTTTCTTTTAGAACGATAATTCGACACGCTAATAATGTTCAAAATTATCAGCATATACAGTAGCACCTCTGCTAAAGGTCACCTCTCAACATCAGCCACTTCCCTCAAAATAATAACCACTTTTCTGAAACTAAAAAGGACAATACATGTCATATGTTGGCCTAATTCTTTCTTCTGTCGTAAAATGAAAGCCTAAAATTTCTTCTTTCTTTCTTTCTTTTAGAACAATAATTCGACACGCTAATAATGTTCAATATTATCAGCATATACAGTGGCACCTCTACTAAAGGTCACCTTTCAACATCAGCAACCTCCCTAAAAATAATTACCGATTTTCTGATAGTAAAATATACACTTTTTCTGTATATTAAGCCTTTCTACAATACCACCTCCCTACAACAGCTACTTTTTCCAAAGGCTATTTTGTTAAAGCATAAGAATCGGCCTTTCAAATAGTATATCTAAATTAAGAGGAACTTGCTGAGTATCATATTTATCCTAAATATTCGGACGCTCTTATTTTTTACCGTACCTATCCTAAAATTTTAACATGCACATTTGGCTAACTAGTGTAGTAACTACAAAGTTTCCAGTGCAGACCCTGATCAAACTGTTTGGATTTTGATCTGGTTCTACACTGTTTGCTCAGGCTGTTTCATGTCGGAATATTTAGGGTAAATATGATAGTCTGCGAATAAACGAGTATTTCAAGGAACTTGGTATGGTGAAGACACCTGACCTAGTTCATCTATGCAATAAACAGTCACTTTTGGCTCATTAAAATGATTAAAAGCAGAAATGCTTATCAGTTGAACGTCAGCTAGATCATCTCCAGTTGGCAGTTATGGAACGCCATTGCTGTCTTATACGGCGTAAACACCTTGCGATTTGCGATTACTTTATACGAGTTTGATGTTACTTTATGCGGGTTGAATATTGTAGTATCTGACTTTATTGTTACGCTATGTGAATTGGCCATTACGTTTTCTACTTTTATCAATACGCTATGTGGGTTTGTTATTTACATATGCTGGTTTAATATTACGTTAGTTAATTTGTTCATTGTGTTTTGTGCATTTCCTAATACCTTCAGTGGACATTTCATTTCGTTATGTCACTATGGCTGACTGATGCCGTATATTTAGGGAAGGCACTTTTACGTTAAGTGAGTTTTGATTACGAGGTGAGTTTGTCAATATGTTCAGTGACCTTATTATTACATTATGTCATAAACCGTAAGTGACGGAAACTAACGAGATTTCCCGATTTATAGAAAGGTACTTGACAATACCGATTTTTACCGTCTGTGTTGGCGAACATGAGTCAACTATCTATCTAGCTAGCTAGCTAGCTAGCTAGCTAGCTATCTGTCTGCCTGCCTGTCTGTATCTATCTATCTATCTATCTATCTATCTATTTAGCTAGCTAGCTAGCTATCTATCTGCCTGCCTGCCTGTCTGCCTGGCTGTATCTATCTATCTATCTATCTATCTATAAGATTTTCTAGTGGACATTAAAATTCTGCCCAAGTACCAGTCCTTTCGATACGACACACTCCACTACTGTCCCAGTATCAGTCCAGTTGATACCACACAGTCAACAACTGTCCCAGTCTCAGTCTTACTGATATGATACAGCCCCAGTACCTGTCCTACGGATATACATTCCACTACTGCCCCAGTACCAGTCCTATTGATACGACAGTACCAGTCCTATTGATATGACACAAAACACTACTGCCCCTATACTAGACTTACGTATACGATACAGTACATTACAACCTCAGTATCAGTTCTGTTGATATACACTACTGTCACATTGCCAGTCCTACTGATACTACACAGTCCATTTCTGTCCCAGTACCAGTCTTACTGATATGGTAAGTCCATCAATTCACCAACTAGTCCTAATGATACAACACAGTCAATGTCTGTCGCGGTACTAGTCCTACTGATATGATACAGTCTACCACTGCCCAGTACCAGTCCTACTAATACGACAGCCCACTTCTGTCCCAGTATAAGTTCTGCTGATATGAAACAGTCCACAACTGCCCCAATACAAGACATATTAATAAGTCTACTACAGCCCTATACCAGTCCTACTGATACCTTACTGATACCTCAACAGTCCACTACTGCCCTAATTCGAGTCCTATTGATACCCTACAATCCACAACTGCCCTAGTACATGTCCTATTGATATGACACAATACACTACTGCCCCAGTACCAATCCTACTTAAACGTTACAGTACACTTTTGCCCCAGTTCCTATCTTATTAATACGTTAAAATCTACTGGTGCCCCAGTACCAGTCCTACTGATGCCCTACAGTCCACTACTGACCCAGATAGTCCTATTCATATGACACAGTACACTGTTGCCCCAGTATTAGTCCTTGTTATATGCTGCAGCACGCTACTGCAGCACTGTCAGCCATATTTATACGTCACAGTCCAAAGCTGACCCAGTACCAGTCCTAGTGATATTCAACAGTCCACTACTGCCCCAGTACCAGTCTTATTAATACGACACAGGACACTTCTGCACAAGCACGTCCAACTTAAACTTATACACAAAAGTACACTACTGACCCAGTGCTTGTCCTGTTGATACGTCGCAGTCCACTTTTGACCTAGTACTAGTCCTACTGATACCCTTCAGTGCAATTCTGCCCCAGTATTTGCCATGTGGATACGACACAGTGCACTACTGCCAGTACCAGTCCTACTGATACCCTTTAGTCCACCTCTGCCCCAGTACCAGACGGTCACAGTACCAGTCATTTTGATGTGCTCAGCTCACAACTGCCCTAGTACCAGTCCAACTGATACTACACAATCCGCTATTGTCCCAGTACCAGACCTATTGATACAACGCAGTCAGCTTCTGCCTTAGTACGAGTTCTACTGATACCATACAAACCACTACTGCCGCAGTACCAGTCCTACTAATATGACATAGTCCCCTAGTGCCGCAGTACCAGTCCTACTGATATCATACAGTTGACCCCTGTCCCAGTACCAGTACTGTTGATACCCTGCAGTCCACAACTGCCCCAGTACCAGTCCTTTTGATACGACACAGTGCACTACTGCCCTAGTACCAGTCCTTCATATACGTTATAGTATATTATTAACCTAGTACCAGTTTTATTTATACGCCATAGTGTTCACTGTCCCATTACCAGTCCTCCTGATACTACACAGTCCACTACTGTCCAAGTAACAGTTTTACTGATTATGATACAGTCCACAAATGCTCCACTATCAGTTCTACTGATACAACACAGAACCACTACTGTCCCAGTACTGATAGTTTATCACTGCCATGGACCAGACCTCCTGATACTACACAGCCCACTTCTGTCCCAGAATCAGTCTTACTGATATAATACAACCCACTTATGCTCCAGTACCAGTTCTACTGATACAACACAGTCCGCTACTGTTCTAGTACTAGTCCTACTGATATGATACAGTCTACCATAACCATGGATCATTCCAACTGATACAATACAGTCCGCTACTACCCCGATAGCAGACCCTGCAGTCCACTACTATCCAAATACCAATCCTATTAATATCCTTCAATCCACTATTGCCCAAATACCAGTCCTATTGATACGAGTCAGTACACTACTGCCCCAGGACAACTCCTACTTATACGCTACAGTACACTTTGTCCCAGTACCTGTCTTATTGATAAGTCACAGTCCATAACTGCCCTAGTACCCGTCCTACTGATACCCTACAATCCACTACTGTCCCAGTACAAGTCCTTTTGATACGACACAGTACACTTCTGATCCAGTACCAGTTTTACTTATCCACATTTGATATGTCTCAGTCCATAGCTGGCCAAGAACCAGTCCTACTCATACCGGAGAGTCCACTACTGCCGTAATACCAGTCTTATTGATACCACACAGTACACCAATACCTGTTCTACTAATACACTACAGTACTCTTCTGTCCCAGTACCCTTATGATACGTCGCTGTTCCCTACTGACTTAGTTCCAGTCTGACAAATACCCTTCAGTCCACTACTGCCCCAGTACCACTCCTGTTGATTCTTAATAGTCCACTACTGTCCACTACTGTCCGAGTACCAGTCCTACTGATACCCTGCAGTCCATCTCTGCCCCAGTACAGTCTCATTGATACACTACAGTCCACTACTGCCCCAGTACCAATCCTACTGATACCATACAAGCCACTGCTGCCCCAATACCAGTCCTATTTATACAACATAGTCCACTACTGTCCCAGTGCGAGCTGTGCTGTACCCTACAGTCAACTACTGCCCAAGTACCAGTCTTACTGATATGACATAGTCCTCTACTATCTCAGTACCAGTCCTTCTTTTGTCCACTATTGCTCCAGTATCAGTCCTACTGATAGCCTATAGTCTACTCTTATATCAGTACTTGTCCTGCTGATACTCTATAGTCCATTAATCCCGGGTACCAGTCTTATTGATGTCTCGCAGTCAGTTAGTGCACCAATACCTGTCCTACTTATACCCTATAATTAACCACTGGCTCAGTACCAGACCTATCGATACGTTCATTATTGCCCTAGTATCCGTCCGAGGACTGGTACTATGTCTATAGTGGACTGTTTATATGGAGGACTGGTACTGGGTCTGAATCAACTGCTGAGAATAAGCAGGTACTGGATCTGTGCTGGACTGCAGAGTATAGGGAAGACGTGTACTGGGTCTGAAGTGGACTGTATATTATACGGAGGACTGATACTGGGTCTGTAGTGGACTGAACAGAATACGGAGGACTGGTACTGAGTCTGTAGTTGTAGAGTATACGGAAAACTGAACTGGCAGATATTCTGTAGTGAACTGTAGGGTATACGGAGGATTGATACTGTGTCTCTTCTGGATTACAGAATATACGGAGGACTTGGTCTGTAGTGGACTGTAGAGTAAACGGAGGACTGGAACTTGGTCT
Source organism: Anodontia alba (assembly GCA_964016985.1). NCBI lineage: Eukaryota > Metazoa > Mollusca > Bivalvia > Lucinida > Lucinidae > Anodontia > Anodontia alba. Next base: position 76,513,585 of record OZ024822.1, read on the forward strand.
ATAAAGGACTGCAGAGTATTAGGACGACCAGTACTGAGTCTGTAAAGGTGTTGTGTCCGTGGTGGACTGTAGAGTATACGGAGGACTGGTACTGGGTTTGTAGTGGACTATAGAGTATACGGAGGACTAGTACTGGGCCTATAGTGGATAGAAGTGTATACAGAGGATTGGTATTGTGTAGTTTACTGTTGAGTCTACAGAGGACTGGAACTTGGTCTGTAGTGGACTGCAGAGTATATGGAGGACTGTTTTACTGGTTCTGTACTTGACTGTAGAGTATACGGAGGACTGGTACGGTGTTTGTAGTGGACTGTATAGTATACGGAGGACTGGTACTGGGTCTGTAGTGGACTGTAGAGTATACGGAGGACTGGTACTGGTTCTGTAGTTGACTGTAGAGTATACAGAGGACTGGTACGATGTTTGTAGTGAACTGTAGAGTATACGGAAGGCTTGAACTTTGTTGGTAGTGGATTGTAGAGTATACGGAGGACTGGTAATATGTCTGTGGTGGACTGTAGACTATAGGAAGTACTAGAACAAGGTCTATAGTGGATTGTAGAGAATACGGACTGGAACTGGGTTTCTAGTGGGTTGTAGAGTATACGGAGGACTGGTACACACATTTGTGCATTTTTGCGGACTGTAGATTGTATGGAGGACAGGTACTTATTAGGTCTTTAAGGAATATAGTATACGGAGGACTGGTACTGGGGCTGTAGTGGCCTATAGAGTATAGGTTCTGGGTCGGTAGGGGACTGTGGATTTCACTTAGGACTGGTACTGGGTCTTTAGGGGACTGGTACTGGGTTTGTAGTGGACTGCATTGTATACAGGGGACTGGTACTGGGTCTGTACTGGACTGGAAAGCATACGTAGGTTTGGTGTTGGGTATTTAGAGAATTGTAGTGTATACGGAGACTCGTACCTTGGCTGTAGTGGAGTGTAAAGTGTTCGGAGAACTGGTACAGTATCTGTGGTGGACTGTGGAATATACGGAGGACCGGTACTGGGTCTGTAGTGGAATGTAGAATATATGGAGGACTGGTGCTGGGTATATAGTGGAGTGGACTATAGAGCTCCCAAGGGTCAGGTTAAAAGTTTATCCAAAATGACTAAGTTCATTTGTTGTTCTTCATTATTTTCAATCCCCCAGAGTCAGGGGCTTTTAGCAGAGATTTACCATAAATGTGTCCCCGCAGTGTCGGACGTTTACCAGGGCTTTGCATTTGCAAATATGAAAGCCCCGCTGTTCCGCGTCTGCGTACGGCGGGTTTCAAATAATTGGTGCATTAGTTGTTTCATATTTTTATAGTTTGACTTTGTAATAAGCCCTTTCTCATGATTCTTGTATCGTTTTTACTAATAAAATAAGTACATTGCCATGTTCGTGGTTTGTCTTTACAATCCATTTTTCTGGATTTTGCCAATAAAAATGACATAATTGGACTTAATTTGCTTTTGGAATAATAATATTTCCTACAAGTATAAATTGTCTGCAGCCAGATCAAGTTAAGACCGTTATAGAAGAGTTAACAAGTTACGTACGATTTCATTATTAGAGAGAGAGAGAGAGAGAGAGAGAGAGAGAGAGAGACTTGGGTAATAGTGGTATAGTGTAGTAACTGCCCAGATATTTTGGTAGAGGTGTGCGATCTAAGTCTCAAAAACTTGACCTATTTTTATAACCCAGAAGATTTTTATATGTGACACCCATACTGCTCAGATACGATACCTTTATATATAATTATTGTCGCAAATCCCACCCCATATTGGCCGCACCTGCCTCGTGTAGGCAGACGTTCTCAGAGAGAGAGAGAGAGAGAGAGAGAGAGAGTGTGAGAGAGAGCATCTTATTCGCTTTCTATTTACAATTCATATGTTTCAACTCTGCATAGATTGCTGGATAGAGTAACTTGCGCCAACGTAAAGACAAAAAATCGCCTCAAAGGATTTACTTCTATATGTGTACACGTGTGCCTTTCTATGAACAGTAGTTTCCGTTTCGAAGTAAAGTATCAAATGTATATTGATCAGAGAAGTAGCTGAAGTTATCCAAATTAGTCGTGCAAACATATTCTCTTCTAAAAGTAGTGTTTTCTAGTTCTTAAAGAACATTTCCTCTTGAAGGTAAGGAGCTCATAAACAGTGAGACTCGAGACAACTAGACAAGTTTGCGAACCTGTTCAAATATAACGTTTTACAGATAACAGGGATACAATGCTAAGCAGTTTGGCTGAGGCTATAAAACTATATTTTCCGAGTAAACCGAAAAATGGTCTCAGGGTTAACAGACACGATTTACGGTTTAATCGATTTTCCGGGACAATAGAAATGTTCATTAGCGCAATATAAGACAGTTATGGCGTTCCATAGGCTGTTTCGTGAAGAGGTGCTGCATGTGGACGGATAAATATCGCTACTAAAACATTTGTTAACTTCTTTTAGCCTTCATAGTCGTGACGCATGTAACTATAAAGTAATTGATAAAGCATTGAGTTATTGTGACCGATGACCTAAAATTTATATTATATATGCAACATGAATTAACACACACACACGCGCACGCACAGAGCACAATATAATAAAAGACATGTAAATACTGATTAACTTAGGCCTACAATTACATCAATTTCAAGACCTCATTTACAAAGCGCAAGCTAGACATGCAAGAAATTATAAAACTCTACACCAGGTGGAAGACACCGTTGCATTTTGTGTTAAAATCAACGACCACCCATACTTAAAAGGATGATTTTTTGTATATAAAACGATGATGCCCACTGCAGATATTGATATTTCCAACTTAGTCGTTTTTCCCATTTAATCGTTTTTCCAACTTAAGCGCTTGATAAACGTTTTCCAAGATAGTCGTTATTTTTTCCTACTTAAGCGTATTTCCAACTTAGTCTCTTAACAAACGATTCTTACCAGAGAATATCCAGCCAGCAGCTGCTATACCCGCAAACCATAGCCCTCTTTTATCTGTAAATCTAACGAAACCGAAGGTGCAACATAACCCAATCAGAGCACAGATAGTAGCAACGATCGTCAGTTTTTGAAGTGTCCACCTGTTTCCGAAGTCAACCTGGTCTGTAAACAGAGTATATTCGTTACACAACGCTCTCTCTCTCTCCCTCTCTCTCTCTCTCTCTCTCTCTCTCTCTCTCTCTCTCTCTCTTCGCTTGCATGAATAATGAGTAATTAAAGTGAATGGCTACACTTTCTGATGAGACAGTTATCAAAAATCTCTTGTATTCTTGTATACTGACAAGAAGCCTACTCCTGTAAGAAAGAATGTACAGCAGACCCCTCTTCACAAGGGTTTCATGCGCAGGGACGCAAACAAAAAATCAAAATAGTTTGTTTCCCTTGTTAAATGGCGGTACTCTAAAATCTGTCATGTATGTCCAGTCCCTAACCATGTTTTCCATTGACCAACAGATAAAATTTGGAATACCGTATTAACTCGAAATATTCACACCTCTTACTCTTTACCTTATACTTCTCTTCAACAAGTTCATTTGACTATTTTTAATATGTATGTTTTTTGGATGAAAGGCAAACAGTCTATATCAAGATCAGACGTCTGATCTTGATATACACTGTTTGCTCAGGCTTCCTTTTCCGAATACGTAAAGTAGGCACTTTGTTCAAATCGACCCTTCACCCTTCTATCCCAGCACCCCTCCCCGCGTCAGAAATAACCTTGATCCGCCCGTGGAAGAAGTAGCACAATCACTCCAGTACAACTAAATAAGTGGTGGAGCTTTGTAAGAGAACCTTCTAACTTGTGCACAATAATATTCCGATATTGGATTATCGCTCTTGTATCCCTTTGACGTCAGACTACAAATGTGTTACAGTACACTCCCGCTTCACCGCGAAAACGTAGCTAGGTTCAGCTTTAACATATTCGCACTGTAATGCATGTAACTTTAGAACCAATAAAGTTAAATGAGTTCTTCAACATTATTGTTGTCACAACAATATCTTAGATTTGAAATATTCTGAAATTAGGGGATGTACTTTGAGTAGCATACTCAGGAGAGGAACGTACAAAAGCTTATATATACGGAAGCTTATATATGACATGTTTTATGTAAGGATATTTTGTGTCTGTAACTTGTGACTACCGTGTTTTGACTTATAAAATTAACAGCCATTACACTGGCAACCCATGGTCAGTGATTTTACCGTAAAAGCTATTTGCATTTCTTAACGTGCAGCATATAGAAAGCTAAAAAATAACAAGCACTTTTTCCTGTTTCACCTCACTTTCTTTTACGTTTTATTTATCGCACCTTTAAGTAGGCAAAGGGCACACATCAAAAGACGTAACAAAGACCACAAAAGCGAAAACTCAAAAGCCAACACACGGAAATAAAAGAAATTACAAGTACAGAACCTCAACATCCCTACGCAACATCCAATATGTCTATCCTCTCTATATCATTAAGATATGGTCAAGGTCAAGGACACAAAGAAAATAGCTGACAATAGGGCATTGTTCTCTAATTTAAGTTTATTGCTCCTTAGTTAATTGTCATATTTCAATTATGCTTGGGCTTTATAAATACCATTACAATCGCCTTTAAATGACAAATAAATTGTTTCTACAAATATACAGTTAAGGTCAAGGTCATGGTAATTGAAACAAATTTTATATTTAAATTTAAATCCTTTTTTTTTCGCAATGTTTGTTAAATATCGTTTTAAAGGTTTGTGCTTTTCATCATAGAAATATGTTGCACAATTAACTGTCTTTCATGAACCATGGCTATCTTCTTTATATTGTCCAGATATGGTCAAGAAAAGGTCATAGGAAAGAAAATAGCCAGATTTTTTTTTCTCACATTTTAGATTTTTTTCAACAATTTATCATCATATTACATGTTTGCCTGTTCTTTATTAATACCATTACAACTTCTTTCAAAGACAAATAAATTGCTTCTACAAAAATGTACCTTCACGGTCAAGGTCATTATAACCGATTCATTTCAACCCATCTGTGCCTTACGTCCGATAAACGGGAAACTGGCAAGCAGTATAGACCCAGATCAGTGCATTAAATTCAGGAATTTCTATAAAACATAGTCATATTTAAAACTAACCAGACACCCTGCTGCTGGCAACAGACCGGTCAAAAAGTTATAGTATCAGCTGAGGTCATTATTAGCATTTTCTGCAAATGTAATCCGCGGTCAGATTAGCAGAAACAACATGTGTGCCGAGGACAGTTAACCATACCTCCGCGGAAAAGATCAACATCTGTAATTACAGGTACCTTATTTAAACGATTTCTGCTTCAAAATGCCAGGTACAATGCATGTAAAAGTTTGGCAAATACATATCAATAATGTGGCATTACAGCTATTAAAGTGGAAAAATAATCGATTTCAAGATAATACAGCTACAGACCACTGAATGCAACGTAGCTCTTTTGAACGGCGTCCTCGATTTTTTTAATTCATTTTGAGGACGAACAGAAAAGTTTCCGTGTTTTTTTCTGTTTTTTTTTTCAATGGAAAGATGGTTCATTTTTTATATGTATATACAAATCGTTTGATTTTTACAATTACTTTTAACATATTCATTTACCCTTTGTTCGAAGCACCCCTCCTCCTAGTCGCAAATAATTTCTACGGCGAAACAAGACTAGCGAGAAAAAAAAATCAGAAAGTGGTATCACCACGAAAACATGCCTTTATAATTTTGACCCCCCTTAACCCCACTTATATAGTAAAACGGGCGTTTACAGGGGTATACATTAATTTTCTTTTCTTTTTTCTGCTCAAAAACATAGATTGTGGGCAGTTCTAACAAGTACCCACAATTTATGTTTTGAGCAGAAATATGAAAAATATCAGAGTTTTTTACCTGAAAATTTTCAGTTTTTGGAGGTGAAATTTTCTATATATTTGAATAGGCGTGTTTTTTGTAATGTGACAGATACCTGTGACGGCGGCTTCACTGACACACTGATGAATCCATTCACTTTTATAGCATATCCTGGTGATCCATAATCCCATCTGCATACTTATACCACTGTCTCCGAAGACCTGTCCGGAAACACCCTCCAGCTCGTCAGTGTCCATATCCACAGAAATGACTATCCATGCCGGGGAGAAAAATCCTACCCCCTGTAGTATGAGTGCTAACACACCGACAACAGAAAAAGACAACACGGCTACTGTTTTAGACATTTTGTCTATTCTATTCCTTTATCCTTTTACGAATACGTGCCTGACTTTGTTTATTTCGGCTACTGTCTGTCGCGGCGGTACAAACAAATCACGTGGTATGTTAAAATACCCAGTCCAAGTCATAATGCATTGCATGGGTAATACAAGTTTTCTTCCTAAACGCATTATGGTTTAGAAATAGAGCACATAATAATACACCATCCAAAATAAAAAGAAACACATATAGTACGGTTGGCGAACTATAATCAGTTCAGAGTTGTTGATAAACTATTCATTTTTGATAGAAATTGGGGGTCACATGTAGACATATAGTACGGTTTGCGAACTATAATCAGTTCAGAGTTGTTGATAAACTATTCATTTTTGATAGAAATTGGGGGTCACATGTAGACATATAATACGGTTTGCGAACTATAATCAGTTCAGAGTTATTGATAAACTATTCATTTTTGATAGAAATTGCAAGTAATTGGGGGTCACATGTAGACAAATATTTAGACTTTAAACACCGCATGTAAAATGTATTTTACTTTGATCGCATGCATCATTTGTGAGCGCTAACCTTAACCCTAGTCCTCCTGAACCCGGATATATCCTACCTTTGCAAACAGTGTACATCCAGATCAGTTGGCTTCTGAAGCCAACTGATCTGGATCTGCACTGTTTGCCCTTAAGTATGTGAAATTTATATAAAAAATCTGTAGCAAGTAATCTGATTGGATGAAAATTAATAATGGGTGTGGCATCTTAATTTATTCAGCATGACAAGGGTTAATGCAGTGTCTACGGAAATGATCTGCAGTATACCTGTATCAGCATAGGGTGTATGCGTTTTATGCCTTTTCGTGGCGCTTTCATGCATGAATAGTGAAGAACAGAGTCTTGTAAAATTGTTTGAACCAATGTTATAGATCTAAAAACAGTAAACACTGATTTATCGGAATTAATGCATTTGTTAGCAGTGCCCTAAAACAGCTGCGAACCGCAACAAGTGGGGTCATTTCATTCTTTATGGCACTGCAAAAGATAAACTCTTGCTTTTCGTCTATCCAACATCAATTTTGATTAGATAGAACCATTAAAAGTGAACAAAACTATTTTTAATTCGTTTCACATTTCGTAAGGATTATCTCCACTATGTAAACAACTTAGTACGGACTCCGGTACTCAATTTTTGCTAGCATCGGAAAGATATACGATTTATTTCCATTGGGAAAGAAAGCCTGGACATTATATATAAAACAACTGTATAGCAGATATGCATACATTGCAGTTCGCGAAAACTTCAACGTTTCTATGGCGGTCCAGTTGATACTTAACAAATTCTAACTATACAAAACCTTGTGTATACAGGTTATAATCATAAAAAAAGTAACAAAATAAATCAAAACAGAAAGCAGAATATTTATTTTCCCATGCACATATGCAAACATGACGTAATTAGTGTCACGCCGATTGTTTTCCGCATTTAAGGGAGAGCATCCCGTTTTCCTATCTGGAATCAACTTTTAAATTCGCATGCAAACTGCGTTTCAAATAAACCTCTACCGTTTTCTATAGCCTATATTAGAAGGTATACAGAAATGGATTCACGACATAAAAAATCGTCCAATATGGCCACTACAGTAAACCTGTAAGAAAACGTTTGATTGATAACTTCATAACACCATTTTGAATGCCACATTTTGAATTTTACCAGACATCTTTCGGGCGTTCGTGCTTACGTTTTTTTTTTTTTTTTTTTTTGTTTTTTTTGTTTTTTTTTTTTTCAATAACAAATATTCGTATAGAACACCGTACGAGTATTGTACTTACGTAAGTCTTAACATGCATGATGAGGGGAATCGCCGCGCATTTCTTCATGTCCATAATTTAAAAACCGTTGTTGACAAAATATATTGGGCAAAAAAAAAATGTATTGAGACCAAACATATCAATTGACGTAAGTTACGCAAACTAAAATGTTCATCAAATTCCATAAAATACACGCTGTTTTAAAAAACGCGAGAAGAATTTTAAACTATCTGTGCTAATTTATATGCAGACATCAAAAGTACAGAATGATTTATTCATGTGTTGGGTGTATTTTACCTGTTAGTATATACATGTGTACTATAGGCTTAATTTTTGTAACAGTCAAAATATTGTTCCAAGGGGTTATCTGCCCTTGCCCCTGGGCTTAATATATGTATAAAATCGTGTAAGTTTTTAATGTCTTCTTCGTTGAAACCACTCGAGCAATTTTCACCAGATTTCTGCTGGGCCTTCAGTTAAAAGTGTCTTTTGACAATTTATTCAAATCGTTTCGCACCATCAAACAAAATGGACGCCATGCCTATATATGGTGAAAACATTTAAAAATCTGCTCCTCCAGAACCAAGAGAGCTTTGAGGCTGAATCTTGGTATATAACATTTGGGACTCAAGTTCTACCTAGTTTGTTCAAATGATGACCGTAGGTTGACCGTTGACTATTTTACGGGAAGGTCAAATTTGCGCCCCCCATGCATTTGTTTTGGGAAATGTTGAAAAATCATTTTCTCAATATGCATTGAAGACTAATGGCCAACAATTTATGTTTGAAGTAGTAAAACATTTTAGCTACAGTACAAAAATTGCCCTCCCTCCACTTCCGCCCCCCCCCCCTACCAACCCACCACACCCCTCGTTGGAGGTTATCTGCCCTTGCTCTTGGCCAGCCCATGGGCTAAACACAGGTATACAATAGTGTAATATTTAAGTGTATTCTTCTCTGAAACCGCTTGACAAATTTTCACCAGATTTCACATGATGCCTTATATCAAAGGGATATTGGCAATTCGTTAAAATTTTCTGCACCATAAAACTAGATGGCCACTATGCCTATATATCGTAAAACCATTTAAAAATCTTCTTCTCCAGAACTAAGAAAACTTTATGGCTGAATCTTTGTATATAGCAAAGAACACTTCAGATGTACAAAGTTTATTCAAATAATGATCCTAGGATAACCTTTGATCGTTTTAAGACAAGGTCAAATTTGCATCCCAATACATTTATATGGGGAAAAGTTATAAAATCATTTTCTTAAGATATATTTAAGGCTAGTGGCGGAACCTATAATCTGTGATTAAAGTAATAAAACTATTTTTACTATCAAATTTTTGGGGGTTAATTGCCCTTGCCCGTGGACTATAAACATGTAAATGATCGTGGAATCTTTAAATGTCTTCTTCCTTGTGTATTTGGCAAATGTGAAGAATGTTGCATGGCATTTATGCAGATATGCAATAGCTCTTTAATCAGGTGAGCGAATTACGGCCCGTAGGCCTCTTATTTTACTTTAAAAAACAAATGATGTGAAGTCTAGTCGTCACTGACATTCCTTAAATTGATGTAAACGAAATAATTATAACACTTGCTATATTTAAAAAAAAATCAGACAAGGCATCCATTCATTATATACGTACTGTGGTTTCGACATCTTTCAAAAGGTCGTTTTTTGCTTGGCGCTTCACATAGAAGAAGTACATTTGCTTACTTATGTCATTATACAATGTTAAGTAGTAGTAGTCATTGTACCCAAGCCATAATCCAAACTCATAAATATAACATAATCCAAACGCGTAAACGAATGACGAATCAGAAAGTTCAGACGAACAGATATGGACCCCAGAATAAAGGGTGTAATCAGTCGTCCGCTGATGGAAAACATTACTTGGTAAGCCAGCTTCGCCCACCCTGCCCACAGGCCTGAACGAAGGAAATGTAGGTAAAAGCGTATGTCCGGGATTTCGGAAGTCTACTGATGGCTCGCCATTGGCAAAAGCATTAGAAACAATTCTGGAAACTGCCACACTGTAGGGATTGACCAGCTCATGATGTCTGCCCTAGAACTTCTTAAATGTTGCTAACAGTTTGGTGTTTTGATACCCCTGGCTCAACAACTTTGTAGTGAGCACTTTTCCCCCGCTCCATGAAGTCCTGATAATTTGAATAGGCTCTGGCATAACGGATTAATTGTGATACGTAAACGCCGTATGCTGGTGCAGAAGGGATATTACTGTCAAAACCTTCTGCAGAAGGGATATTACTGGTAAAACCATTTGTCGTAAATATCTATGCGTGAAAAGTTTTATTCTAGTCATTTATTTTAAAAAAATCAAATATTTTCACTTTTTCCCATAGTAAAAATTAAAGCAAATTATGCAGAAATCTGTGGGGTAGATAACTTTGAGGCAGATTTTCAATGCGTTCCGCTTGTTTATTCTGTCTGAAATTTTCACAATATTGTTGTTAACCATCAGTAATTCAAATTCAGCGTAGAAAAAGTTCATAGACAAAAAATCCAAAAAATCACTTTACATGTACTATAATAATTGCATGGGTCAGACCAATGTTTGGCCGTAAATTTAATTTTAGGGTAAATTTTTGAGAACAAAACACAGAAAAGACCAATGTTTGACGATAAGATATTGTCAATCAGAACAAAATATTTTCACTAAAAATAAAACGCCAAGCAAAAACGTCTTTCCGAGTGGTATCAAAAGGACAGTAGATGTAGTCACAGATTTCTCAGTTCCTCTCTTTGATTTAAGAGGACTGGACACACTTGGTATAATTCAGCTGTCTTATACAAGGAAAACAACTTTTGTAACTCTATGTTTGCTTTCATGCACACCAAAACCCTTCTTAAAAGGGGTCTACTCTAAAAGGAAAGAATCTGCACTCAAGGGGAGCAAATTCTTTCATTTGAGAAAGACCTCTTTTCAGAAAGGAGGCAAAAAAAAAAATCCGGTTTGTCTCCCCTGTAGTATAATGTATCGTGGTGATATTAGAAGCAGTGATGATACAGAGAATTACTTTTTTCATAGATTGTTACCCGCATTAAGAACCAATCTTATGCAACAATGAGCCCCATGGCCAGTTCATGATATTTCAAGAAAAGAAACTTGTACTGAAAGATTGTCCAGGCTACTTCACACTTTCTTCACGGGCAATTTCGCGCGAAGCCGGAAAATATTTATAGCCTTTGAGTATATATGTCATGAATCGAGGTATTCAGGTCGTCTCGAATATCATGTTATTGCTATTTTTGAGAACAGCATGAGATTTTCTTGTTTGCTTATCACTAGAAGCACTGAATAATATCTAGAAGAAAAAAAGTTGGACAATGCAATGCAGATGAAAAAATTAAATAAATTAAATTGAATCAAAATATGCAGAAAAGAGTTAAGAATGATTTTTTTTTGTTAATTCGTTTATTTTCGAAAGAATGCATTTATGTATATATTTATGTATTCAAGTCGTTATCGTTCATCTTTTTTTATCTATTACTGGAACATGCCAAACAAAGCAATTTACAAGTACGTTATCACTCCCTTCAGCAATAAAATATTCACCATTCAACACTTTGAATAAAATATAGTTGGTATATTAAATAGCAAAGAAATTATTTCATACCTGAAGCATTTTCTCAAATAAACTTCTTTATATTGGAAATTACTTTTCACAACATGTCACGATAAGTTTGTATTAGTTGTGAAAAGAGAGAGAGAGAGAGAGAGAGAGAGAGAGAGAGAGAGAGCGTTCTAAAATCATATTGGCTTTCTTGCTTGCTTCCTCTAAACATGTTTATAACGTTTTCCTATGCTCGTTCGATTTCTTAGGTTTTTCCTTTATTAAGAGTTTGTTCTTGTTTAATCTGGATTTTTCTCCTTGTATATAACTTGAAACCCTCCCACATTTGGATTGCTTTCCGTAAACTATTTTGCAGCATAAATACTAAAATGCTTTATTTTAAAGTCTAGACAGTCCAACAGTTATGTTTTACAAAGTTTATTCTAAATGTAATTCGTGTGTTTTTTTTTTTTTTGTTTTTTTTTTTGTTTTTTTTTTTTTTGAAATCCAGTAACGGCATGCATTCTCTTTAAATACTAATTCTAAAAATCGCAAATCGTTATTTCATTTCTTGTCGAATGTGGTGTGCAATAACTGTTTTCGAGGTTAATTCTTCATCGAGAATGTATCCGTTCTATTTGTGTTCAGACTTTTTTCTCTTGAAGCTACCGGCACAGTGGCTCAGTGGTAGAGCGTCCGCTTTGTGACCGGGAGGTTGCGGGTTCGATCCCCGGCCGGGTCATACCAAAGACTTTAAAAATGGTACTAGCTGCTCTTTCGCTTGGCGCTCAGCATTAAGAAAGTAGAGCTAGAACTGGTCAGCTCAGTGTCAGTATAATGTGACTGGGTGGAATATCATGTCAAAGTGTCTGGGGCGTGATATTTCAGTGAGGCAGCACTCTAAAAGTGAGCATTGAGCTCCCTGCCACATCCAGACACCGTCGCGATATGACTGAAAAAGGTTGAAAGCGACGTTAAGCCCAAATCAAATCAAAAATCTCTTGAAGCTCTCCAGAGTTTTTCAGAATAGTGAAAATAAATTTGTTCGTTTGTTTTGCTTTTAGCAAATGGTTTAAAACCATCGCTGTTCTCTTGCTTCAGTTGAGTTTTCCAATGATTTGGTATACTCTGAAGACTATGATTGTCCGTAGGTGCCAACGCTGACTTAAGCAATATATAGGTTGACGCTAGGGTTGATGCAAGTTCTGATGGCTGGGCGAACAAACGAACCAACCAACAAACAAACCAACGGATGGAAAACGGATCTCTATATCATGCCATGTTAAAAGCAGGCGCGACAAAAAACTTTAATGCTTCTTTGGAACCAGTGGGAAAACTGGCTTGAATCATGCTTCTACTAAATTTTCTCAACTGTTGACCTTGTCATGACATTTACCTGTTTTAAATGTCAATGTAAAATTCAAATGTGATCCCGTTTGCTGTTGTATGGGAAAGAGGTAAAACATGAATTTTCAGAAATTACTTTAAGCTGGTACATTGTAGATGCAGTCAGCTAAGAAAGTTGGTGAGTCTTTATGAAAGCAAAAAAAAACCTCATTTTTGTCACATCACGAAAACATACCTATATAATTTTGACCCCCTTAAACCCCACTTTCATATAGTAAAACTGGGGTTTACAGGGGTATACATTATTTTTCTTATTTCTGCTCAAAAACATAGATTGTAGATACTCGTTAGAACCGCCTTGGCGAGGCGGTTCTAACGAATACTCACAATTTATGTTTTGAGCAGAAATATGAAAAATATCAGAGTTTTTTATCTGAAAACTTTCAGTTTTTGGTGGTGAAATTTTCAATATATTTGAATAGGCGTGTTTTCGTAATGTCATTTAGGGAACAGTCCACTTGTTTAAACGATTGCCATCGTGAGAAAAAAAATCCCTACGGGTATTAAATTTTCATAATTCTTCAACTGTAGAAGATTCAAAGATAACTCATATATCAATTAACATTACGAAAACACGCCTATTCAAATATACTGAACATTTTAACCACGAAAAATTGAAAATTTTCAGATAAAAATTCGGATATTTCTCATACTTCTGGTCAAAACATAGATTGCGGGTACTCGTTAGAACCGCCTCGGCGAGGCGGTTCTAACGAGTACCCACAATCTATGTTTATGGGCAGAAATAAGAAAAATAATGTATACCCCTGTAAACCCCAGTTTTACTACATAAAAGTGAGGTTTAATGGGGTCAATATTATATAGGCATGTTTTTGTGATGATGTACTTGTCTTATATCGTTGCTTTTAATGAAATGATAATTTTGACTCAATAGCTAATTTGCATAAAACTGCACATTTTAAATACAGAAAAGGCAGTGTGCAAAGAAAACAAACTGGTATATCAGAAGAAAAAACTAGGTTTTAGTGACAAAAGCCTAGTTTAACAGATTAAAAACCATGTTTTCCTCTGTATAATAAACGTCAAAAAGATTGCCTTTGGAAACAAAGAACACACTACAGATCAGAAAATGGGAGTCTCGGTTTTATTGAGACTCTTCATAAGCAGTAATGAAGTTTGCAACACTGCTTACGCCCTCTAACATATACATGGGCGGAACTCCATTTTAAAATGAACCACAATGGGCCCAATGATCCCGAAGGAAATGAAATATAATCTGTACTATGGTGAAGTACGGGGAGACGTTCTACCGCCGCCACACGGCACTAATAACGGCTGCAATCTAATTTTTCTCAGACTGGGCTTGGCTTACCAAGCCGAAGGCCAAAGTAGTCATACCAAACGTTCAAACCCTGTCAAAGCATTTACGATAAAAAAAAAACGAGTAAAATGCAAAATACCGCTTGCCACTACGCTGAAACACACACACACGCGCACGCACGCACGCACACACACACACACACACACAAACACACGTAAAAAAAAATACTTGTATATTTGGGGTTTAACATAATAATAAGGTCTAAGTTTACAAACTTTGATAGATGTGCGATGTTAAACGTACGAAACTTTAGAGCCCTGTTGAGCTGATTCATAACAGCAGTAACATGGAAAGAAAACACGATTGTTTACGGAGATAGCCGTCCTAGATAGCCGATAGTAGAACGGAAAAGTACGAGTATTTGGGTATCTGAAAAGCTGAAAAATGTCAACCAATTTTGATGTTTGAATCCATATAGGGCCTCAAATGTTTTGATAACTTTCAGGATTAGACCCATCTTTCAAGCATGCATAAGTAAGGTTCAGTATTTTACCATTACAACTCTCTGGTAATATTCAGCAGACAACAAATTGATGAGGGTTTTTTTTTTGTGGGGGGGAAGGGGGGGGGGGATGGAGGGGGCGGGTATTAGACATTATCAAAGCTCAGCAAAATAAAAGAAAATAAAATAAAATGTCGTCTGCTGTAATTTTTGCCTCGAGTGCCAAGTGTTAATTCTATAATAATTTCGAGGGTTGAGTGCAAGACTAGTAATTCGAACATATTTGTGAAACCCTTGTGTAGGGGCAACTTTGACCCCTTTGTTAACAATGCAAATTTAGGTGCCATTGCTCATATAAGCAATGACACCTAAATTTTCATTGTTTACAGAAAGAAATGTTGTTATCTTCATAACGCCTTCATGGTGAGGAGATTAAGTATTGGGTAAAACAACCATCTGACTTGTTACAGTCTTGCAATCAACCCTCGATTTGTTAGAAGTTTCGGCTATAATTGCCTGTCATCTCGACACTCTCAGTTCACAACCATAGACAAGGAGATAATTTTAGTGATATATTTTGTCTTTCTTTTTTTTGCAAAACATATGTTGTGGGTACTGATTTGAATGGTCTCAATGAGGCCATTCTAATGAGACCCCACATGATTTGCGGCAAAAAAATACAACACTAAAACTTAGTTTCAAATAGGATAACCATATCTCTAGATAAGAGGGGGTAGGATGGGGTGGTATCAGATTAATATGTTCCTTATTCCTCCAAGGAAACAAGAGCTCATTAGAAGTGCCTTTCCAAGGCGCTTCTCATGAATACCACAACTTATCTTTTCATGCAGAAATAAGAAAATTATCATTACGTTTTGATCGTTAAAAAGTATTTTATCTAGAGCTATGGTAATAATAACAAACTGAAAGTTTTGAATAAATGCTTATGAAAACCTGTTGTCTATTCTGATGACCAGGCCTTCAGCGCTTTGATTCTTCATTTGTTTTCATGGGTTTTGGAGAAAAACCTAATTTACCTTAAAAAAATAGGTTTTACTAAGATAAACCTGGTTTATCAGAAGAAACCCTGTTTATAAAAAAAAACAAAACAAAAAAAAAAACAAAAAAAAAAAAAACAGATTTTCAGACAAAAACATGGTTTATGAAATCGTGAAACTATGTTTTTCTCTGATAAACATTATTTTCCTAATTATTGTGCATTTGGCTTTCAATAAGATTCGGTTTGTAGTAGAGCCATATTATCTGTTACCAAGTCTGTGCTGCTACATAATGAATTAATAATGAAATGACATTCCGCACGTCGGGGCAGATGTACTGTTGCTTAGAAGAAAAACAATTGGAACATCTTCAATACTTATCTTAAATACAGTTGACTCTCGCTATCTCGAGCTCGCTTTTCTCGAATAACTGCTTATCTCGAAGTGAAAATCTTGTTCCTGCCTAAATATAAACATCTAACAATAGGTAAAAAATATTGTGGAAAAGAGGAGAAATTGCTCCTCCTCTTTTCCACAATATTGTTAATATATCTCTAACTTCAAGTCCAATAGCATACTTATATATTTGTTAAATGTGGTTGTTCGAATTATTTTTTCCTAAATTCTGCAAATCTGATATATCGAGGTACGGATATCTCGAAGTATTTCAGAGAGTCCCTTGGAATTCGAGATAAAGAGTGTCGACTGTTTTCCGAAACCTTAACTCCTTACCATACTGTTCCTTTAGCCATTTATGCCTAGCAAACGCGGCAACGTCTGCAGTCCTATTGCTATAAACCAGATTAAGTAGAATACCATATGTACTCTACATACTGAGAAATACAGGCCTGAGCAAACAATGGAGACCCCTAATCAGCCACTGCAGAATGCGGCGTGTGATCTGTTCTGCTTGCAATAATTACAGGAATTACTTTAAAATATGGTACTATTAAAAACTAACCAGACACCTCTTATACTGGAGATGGACTGGTCGAAAGAGTGCAGATAGAAGAGTCCATTCGGCATAAATGGGTGAACTATCTGACGATATATCTTTAACTGCTGGAAGTGGAAAACAATTTAGTCCCTGATCTGACGCCGCGTTCTGTGAGACCCCACATGTCTTTATTGTTTGTTTAGGCTTGTCTACCCCAATATGTAGGGTAGTTATGGTATTCAGCTTAATCGAATTTTATAGCAATGCAACTGCAGACATTGTCACAGATGCACAATATCTCGAAATAAGTTACAGATTACCTGAAGCGTTAGTTTGATTAGATTATTCCTTTGAGCCACCATGAACACATGCCTATATAATTTTGACCCCCTTAAACCCCACTTTTATTTAATAAAACTAAGGTTTAAAGGGATATACTTTATTTTTTTCTAATTTCTGCCTTAAAACATAGATTGCTTGTACTCGTTAGAACCGCCTTGCTGAGGCAGTTCTAATGAGTATCAATAATCAATGTTTCGAGCAGAAATATGAAAAATATCAGATTTTTTTTTTTATCTGAATTTTTTCAATTTTTGGTGTACAATTTCAGTTTATTTTTATTTTAATAGGCTTGTTTTCGTAATGTTAGACAGATAATACTCTTCCATTACAGGGCCTAAGCCCTATCTTGGCAATATCCAAGTATACAGGTGTTCGAATTTTAAATACCCTGTTGGTTTTTGTAAAAGCTTTACCAGTCGTTTTCGTGCTGACTGTTTCAAGACGGTTGTTTCTGTTTCAGTTCTTCTTTATGGGTCAGCGGTTTCATATATAACATAATTGTATGTTTCATTATTTGTTCTCCATCTCTCGCGAGGAGCCTCGGGAGAGCTGTGCTTTGTGCATCACGAAAACACGCCTATTCAAATGAATTGAAAAATTTTCACCAAAAAATGGCAGATAAAAATATCTGATATTTTACATAATTCTGCTCAAAACATAGATTGTTGGTTCCTATTAGAACCGCCTCGATGAGGCGGTTCTAATGCGTACCTGTAATCTATGTTTTTTAGCAAACTAAGAAAATAATGTGTACTCGTGGAAGCACCAGTTTTACTGTATAGAAGTGGGGTTTAATGGGGTCAAAATTATATAGGTATGTTTTCGTGATGATTATAGCATTTCCTGGGTATCTTAACTTTAATTTGTAAAGCTCCAAGTGAAGCTCCGGGTGTAATCTGTTACGGCGCATTACTAGATCGAATTGCAAGCATACAGAAAGACATCATGAAAACATGCTTATATAATTTTGACCCCCTTAAACCCCAATTTTATATGGTAAAACTGGCATTTACAGGGGTATACATTATTTGTCTTATTTCTGCTCAGAAACATAGATGGTGGGTACTCGTTAGAACCACCTCGCTGAGGCGGTTCTAACGAGTACCCGCAATCTATGTTTTGAGCAGAAATATGAAAAATATCATATTTGTTTTATCTGAAAACTTTCAGTTTTTGAAGGTAAAATCTATATATTTGAAGAGGCGTGTTTTCGTAATGAGCGGCCTTTCGGTATGTTATGGCACTAATATACAGAATGTAAAGACAAGGCATTATGATTTGTTTTTGAAAATATATTGTAAATAAGGGTATTAATACATCAGGCTCTTCAAAAATTAAAATCAGAACTAAATCAAAACACGTTGGTTTTAAACAATATTTATGCTATATGCTGATAACAATATACAAAATACATATAAGACCAAAAGAAACAGGATCAGTAAGCGATGAAGCTTATCTAAGTTGTTTCCTGATCTGAAAAACATTATGAATTACAGTAAATGTAAACAGTAACTATTCTAAATACATATTACAAACTGTGAATAAGAGAGAGAGAGAGAGAGAGAGAGAGAGAGAGAGAGAGAGAGAGATTATTTGAAAACACAAGTTAGGCTTTATGGTGCCACGAGAAAAGGAAATAAGGGGAGCATACAGAGATAAAAAAAAAAATATAGCAGCCTGTTTGTAAAAACAGTAACATGCCTCGTTCATGTAAAGTTTGTTTTGTTCAGCTGTTCACCCGTCTGTAGATATTAGACATTATAATTACGGTACCAGGTATGTGTACAAGACACCATATACTGAAAATTAGCGCCATTTACTTCGTCATAACTGCAGCAAGATCTGGAAAATGTCATACCAAATAAGATTGTGTAGTGTTACTCGGATTTTTTATCTGAGCCTTATGAAAGATCGCTAAAACTCCTTGAGAATGCAAATATGCGGTACTTGTGAAGTCTACAATGATTGCTATACATGATATAGATTCACTTACTTGTCACATTGTTTCTACACTAGGGAGCAGGGTACCAGTTATGAGGTGATGACTGGTGAAATCGGCTAAAAGGTATACAGAAACTAATGGCTTCGTCGATTCTGATTGAAGAATTATAGCTTAGACTGTTTTAAT
Organism: Anodontia alba; assembly: GCA_964016985.1. Lineage (NCBI taxonomy): Eukaryota > Metazoa > Mollusca > Bivalvia > Lucinida > Lucinidae > Anodontia > Anodontia alba. Next base: position 76,532,765 of record OZ024822.1, read on the forward strand.
TTATGTCAGTTTTACATACAAATACATTTGGTCAAATACATTTGCAGACCAAAATAAAGTCAATGCTTTCAGTGTGCTATGGCTGAAAAAGAACACCTGGCTAATTTCCCTTTCTTTTGTTTATTTTTCACTAAAATCATGATACATGTAATCAAGTGTAAGTAAAGTATTGACCAGCATTAGTCGATTGTCTCTGAGTGTAGGCTGGGAAAATGGTCCTGAACGGGGACGTTGGATTGTTTCATTTAATCCGTAACTTCCTGTAATTTAAACAAAAGAACAGACCCTGATCAGATGCCGCGTTCTGAGGCGTCTAATCTGGGTCTGCACTGTTTGTCAATGTCCTAGTCCAGGCTTTACAAATAACCGTCTTTACACTGCGCTCAGACCACAGCGCCAAGAATAGCACGGCTATAAACACACCGAGTAGGAGGCAATCCGGAACGACCGCGGCCATCTAAAACGCAACTCATATGGAATAGCTTGTCAGTTTAGGTAATAAAATATTTGCAGGAGATATAAGAATGTATCAGTTAAGGTAACTTGTGTTTTATAAGTGGTCAAGGATGTGCCCTACAAAAATTGACCTTGTAATCCTAAATGTGTTGACCGTGACATAACATGGAACATAAGATTGCGTTTTGTTTTCTTGAAAATCGAACAAAGCTGACAGATTATTTTTATATTTGTTGTCTTATTTGATCATTTTAGTGACAGAGAGAGTAAAATTCCGTCGTTTGTGACTAATTTGTGAAGATTCAATCGACCTCTCGTTATAACTGTTAAATGCAACATCCATTGAAAAGCGCAGGATAGACAGATACGACTTTCATTGCAATCGACTAAACAGCTAATCAAAAAGCTGCATGGCAATCGAAGAATGCATTTGTTTTTTGTTCATTTAAAGAGAAAAAAAAAGTGAACCAAATTTTCCACCTTCTCTCTCCTAATTTAGTGATTTTAAGATACAGCGAACTATAATACACCTGTGACAATAACAGGGACATAGCGGGACTAACGTCCCGCGATTTCACCCCCGATTTGTACCGGTAGAGTCGTAGAAGGTTTAAACATTCCGCTAAACATCAGGGAAAACGTGTGTGTGTGTGTGTGTGTGTGTGTGTGTGTGTGTGTGTGTGTGTGTGTGTGTGTGTTTGTGTGTGTGTGTGTGTCTACATGCAGAAAGCGCTTTTCGGCATTTAGTACCTCAGAGGTCGCAATGATTCGGATACCGTTCTGTGACTGGTCGCCGACTGATCACCGATCGTTCGCCGTATCTTCAATAATCATCTATGAAGTGCGTTTGTTACGTTTCATATCAAATAACATAATTGGACATTTTTATATATATATTTTAGACTTAACAGGGAGCTTGCTCGTAATAATTCTCGAAGAAAGATAAGAGTTATGACTTATTTGACTTGTTTGTGCCTCCATGTGAGATTACCTGTCTCTTGCGACCTGGTAGCAAAATCTGCTCTGATATGTCTCAGGAGCTCTGCATATATATACATTTCACCATATATAAGCTTCGTAATCATATTGTCCAAGAAATGTCCAAAAAACGATGAACAAAGGCGCTGATCAGACTACACCTTTGTTGTTTGCATAAAAGCAGATTCTGTAACGGCACGGCTCGATTACAGCAATTTAACTTTCAGATTTTGTTTCCTATCCTGCAAACGTTTTAGATCGCAGTGCTGAGTTTGATAAAACGTATTAACAATGTGATATATTAGTTCAACGCCAACACGAAATGAGCCTCGTCAGGAGAAAACCCGCGAACGGCATCCGCGCAGAAATCAGCGCCTTTGTCGTTCGCTGCTTGGATAGTATGGTTACTTGTGCTCCTGTATGCCACAATTCATGCCCCTGGAACAGATCTACTCTGTGAGATATTGAAGTTACATGGCATGATCCACCGGCACTCGAAAACAGGATCTCTCGCACACCAGAAAGCCGGATGAGATGCAGGGTCATAGTGTTAGCGGGTGGCGCTTTCTTCTAGCCTAATTAGATCCGTCCCCAAATATGATTCAAAACCGACTGTGAAGTCCTTTTACTGCTTGCAGCCCGAGAACATACCCAAACTGAGCCACAAAATGCAACAGGAGGAGCTGAAAGGAAGTTTTCCCTACTGGGACTCCAACCCATGATCATTCGCATATCGAAATGTCATCTGAGTCACAAGGTTAGTATGTAGCAATATTATAAGCTAAATAGCAGTGTAAAACGGTTGCACGACCAGACTGTCGATCTGCAAGTTGCCCTGTGTTCGAGTCCCAGTCGGACAACGAGTTTTCACTCTCTGTGTGGTATTTGACCGCTAAGTGTGAGCCGTGCTCGGACTGGGAGCAGTAAAAGGACTACGTCGCCAGTGCAGACACGGATAAAAGCAACTAGAAGATGCGCCTAATTAATCAGGGGTGTGTGTGGGGTGGGGGGATTGTACCAGACCCACCATGTGCCTTGAAAGCATGGTATGTGAGGTGAATATGTTTCGAGTTTTCAGTTATAAATGGATTCAGTTATCAATTATTATCTTTTGATGCGTCGTGTTCGTAAATTGAAAACCAAAAAAGACTGAAATCATTAATTTCTTAACGCAGAATGTTGAAATATGAGCAATTTCAAGAAACAACATTTCGTTCGTCGTTTGCCGTGCGTTACGTTAGTCGACTGCATTTGAATTTTGGAAATATCGTTTTCCAGTTGTTCCTAGCTCTAAGCTCTTTGCCTAGCTCCTTTCATAGTAAACACTGAACCGAGAAATTTAACATTTATGTAGGAACAACATTAATTTTTTATTGACCTATGAATTGTTTAGGACAACGTTTTAGAACTCCGGTCTTTGCATGAGAAAGCTGTTTTTTTTTTTCTGATGATTAGTATGACATAAATTAAAGCAAATCAGTAAAATTATCCTAATATGTAAAAAAAAAAAAATATGAATTTGTCTAATGCGCGGTTTGATTACATTGGTCAGTGATAATCACATAGACAACTACCTTAAAAAGCTTTGGCGTTTGTATATTAGGGGTCGATTGCAAACAATCGACTAAAAACGTATCTAAACACGCTAAAAAAATCTCAGAAAGATACGTTCTTTCTTGGGTGTATGTTGTCAGCCAAAGGCTAATATTTAATCAACAACGACTGTCAATTAACAAACAGAATATTGAACACTGAAAATCCTTTCCGGTTGAACATTTTGATGAAAATTAGTTGAGAAGTAAAAAAATTATTGGGCTTTCAAGATTTAGATAATGCTGCAGAAGAAGCCGCCATTTTTTGTATAATAAGTGATGTCACAACTACTTACATGTACTTGAATACACAAAACAACTAAATAAATCTCTTCCACAACAATATTTTATACCTATGTACCTGTTAGTAAATTCATTTGCATATTATCATTTTGCTCATATAATCAGCGTATTGCCGTTAGTGCGACGCTAGTGGGCTGGGTGGCCTAGTGGTTTGTGCACTCGACTTTCAAGCGGGATATCGTGGGTTCGAATTCCACTCGGGTCGAGACAATTTTCAGACCATAAATACGCCTAGCTCATACTCGACGTGTCCTGGGTTGAGTATAAAGTGGACAGGGCGGCACTTGGTGACAGACAGCGGCACCAAGTGTGCATGGGTGATCCATGAAAGCAAGGCTGTACAAATGCATGTACATAACAATCGTTAACAATCCGCACCAACTAACTGTGCGACGCTTACAAGTATCGCTCTTAAAATTACATATCTAATTAAACATTCAAAACAATGGCGCCCATGCTTTCACACATAAAACTTTAGCTCTTTAATATCTTTCTTGTTTCTGTATCGGTTTTGATCGAATTTGCGCCTATATATTTGTTTTATAAAGATTGACATTTTCAAGCATAAAGTGAGTTTTTATGAGCCCGTCCCTTTAATTTGAGAAAAAAAAAATCAGACCTTGCCAGTGAATATAAACCTTGCGAATATAAAGCTTTTATTTTTCTCACAAATTCTACATGTAAATATGACATTATTTTACTGTTACTGTTTCAATAGTTATACTGCAAACAAGAGTGACGACTTCAAATAGGAGGACCGTTGGTAATTCCACGCACGTTTCTGTACCTCCTGCTGGTGAAATATGCAATATGTAGGTGGTATGTTTAATTGGTTGGTTCATAAGATAGGCAAAGTATTGTCATCACGAAAACATGCCTATATAAATTTGACCCCCTTAAACCCAACTTTTATATAGTAAAACTGGGGTTTACAGGGGTACACATTATTTTTCTTATTTCTGCTCAAAACATGTATTGCGGTACTAGTTAGAACCGCCTCATTGAGGCGGTTCTAACGTCTACCCACAATGTATGTTTTGAACAGAAATATGAAAAAATATCAGAATTTTTATCTCAAATTTTCATTTTTTGGTGGTAAAATTTCCAGTATATTTGATTAGGCATATTTTCGTAATGGTGGAAATACGTTTCGAGACCCTTTTGTTTCGGGTGCATTTGAATATTACCAATAGTCAACAAAAAAGCAAACAGAAATACACAGGAAAGGCAATAATCAAAGAACACAGCCTTCCCCCACATGGTTTGAATGACACAAAACGGCATATAAACGAAAAGTAAAAAGAAACTGCAACAGAATTATCGCCTTGGACAGGTCGAAAGAACATCACTTTGGAGAAGAGGGTGGAGTTAAAGCCTCAGAATTTCCGCCTTAAAATTACGAAAACACGCCTATATAAATATATAGAAAAGTTTACCTCCAAAAGCTGAAAATTTTCAGATAAAAAACCTCTGATATTTTTCATATTTCTGCTCAAAACATAGATTGTGGGTACTCGTTAGATCCGCCTTGCCGAGGCGGTTCTAACGAGTACCCACAATCTATGTTTTTGAGCAGAAGTAAGTAAAATAATGTATACCCCTGTAAACCCTAGTTTTACTGTATAAAAGTGGGGTAATTATGGTTAGAGTTTTATAATTTCTTGCAATTCTAGCTTGTAAATGTGGTCTAGAAATTCACGTAAGTTAATCAGTATTTTTACATGCCAACTGCTTATACTTATAATGTACTTTACGTGTGCATGTGTGTTTGAATTTCACTTTGCATATCTAATATAAATTTTAGGTTATCGGTCGCAATAACATCACGCTTTATCAATTACATAATAGTTACATGCATCACGACCTTGAAATGTTTATGTTGCGTGGAGTCTACAAAGAGCACCTCTTTAACGACGCAGCCTATGGAACGCCATAACTGTCTTATATGGCGCAAACACCTTTCATTTGTAGTGCTGAACTATTATCCTGTCTGTTAAACCAGAAAACATTCTTCGGTTAACTCGGAAAATATAGTTTTATAGCCTCAGTCAAACTGCTTAGCGTTACGTACCTACTGACTGTAAAACGTTATATTTGAGCAGGTTCGCAAACCTGTCTAGATGCTCAAGTCTCTCTGTTTATGAGCATCTTACCGTCAAGAGAAAATGTTCTTTAAGAGGTAGAAAACACTGCTTTAAAAGGTTTAGAAGGGAATATGTTTGTACGCCTAATTTGGATAGCTTCAGCTACTTCTCTGATCAGCATACATTTACAACTTCACTTCGAAATAGAAACTACTGGATGCATAGAAATGCACACATGTACGCACATAAAAGCAAATCCTATATACTGCTCTCTTTGAGGCGATTTTTTTTTTTTTTTTTTTTTTGTCTTTACCTTGGCACAGAGGTGAAACATGTCGATTCAACTGCTTCGGGCCTATGGGCATGGTGGGCGAAGCTTGTGTCACGTCCCTGTTTTATCTTGAATATATTTTTATATGTACATAGTATAAAAAGAAGTTTGTTTTGATTTTTATTAACCAGGTTAGATTTTTGCATTTGTAACTGGAGCGCTGATTATGATGACTGTTTTACTTTTTAAGAGAGTAGGTACACTTCAGCTTTCAAGTTACGGTATTACGATAATCACGAGATATGTATGCTGAGGGCGTATTTTATTATTTACGTCTATATACTTGGGCGGTTATCAGAACATTGTATATTCCGAGTGAACCTAGGTTCGGAGATCAATATCTTCACTGTTCTGGGATTGATTTTTGTCTCAAGGCTATCTTTTGAATGGGGAGACAATTTTCTCTCGTAATTTTGCAGTTTTGTAGCGTTCCAAGAGAAAAATGTTTTTGCTCCATAGTTTGAGTAGTCGCTGTGTAAGATTTTGCACCTTTCGGACAATCGAACAGGTTATTTTAAATCTTGACTATCACGGTATTCTTGTGAATATTATTTTTAAATCTTGAAAATCACGGGTTTCTTGTGGACACGTGCTCAAAACGTGCCACATTACTATAAAAGCTCCCCGGTTTAGTAGAACTGTACACACTACAATATTTTTCATTCGAAGACTTATATTATGATGTTATGCTGTATCTCGGGGATTTGACCATGGTAAGTCAATAAATTATTTAATTTTATTCTTGCAATATTCTTGCGTGTCTTTACCACAGTTAAGATTCGAGTAGAATTTATTGCTTTTAAACATCTACGTTGCAATTCATATATCGTCGTACCTAATAACCCCGGCATAATATGTAGATCTTAATTAGATGGTGCATTATGTGCAATTCAGTAGACTGTGATCAGGTGTGCAAGCCGTGTATATAGACCCTGATCAAATGTGCAGACCGCAACCATATATGCAGACCCTGATCACATGTGTACACTTTGGTTAAACGTGTAGACCCTGATCAGACGAATAAGCCGTGTCGGGCGTGTAGACCCCAATCAGATATAGAAATGAAATTTGGTCGATTCTATAGATCCTGGTCAGTCAGGTGAGTCTGATCGGTTCTGTAGACCCTGATCAGAATGCAAACATTAATATTCTTACTTGAGTAAAGAGATAAATGGATCAGAGCAATGATAGCACTAGCATATTTTAACATAACATATTCTGATCTGACATGTACATGTACATAGTTTTACCAGACATACACGCTTGAATGTACGACACAGTTAGGCGTTATGTTAACTGCACACACATTCAGTAGTTAACACAATTTACACAAATGACACATATGATCACTGGAATTTTATAGTGTGAAATGGCTCAAGCAGCAAGGAGTCATGTTTGAGGCTATGACGATGGCATGTTGATATTGTACCCAATGATTACGTGGGGACGATCTGTGATCGTATAAACATTGTGGTGTAATGACAGTTATAATTTATTGTAGCCTTTAGCGTTCTAAAGGATTCTTGCAGTGGAAGACGCATGGGTTCTTCCTGTAAGAATGTGTAATCGTTGAGATGTCATTCCTCCGATTAATGTAGAATTTGGTATGTTAGTCAGATATGTCCTGACTGTGTGTCTGCCTGTGTTGAGTATAATTATTTACAATATTATATGTCATTAATGTGTTTTTTTGGATCTGATTTTGCTATATAACAATCAGTTGCAACAGACTTGTTGAATTACAACATTTGGCGTACACACTCTGTATACCTAATGAAAATTAATAAGGCAATATATTGTAATGTTTGATATCGAGATTTCTAGGACATGAAAATTAATAAGGCAATATATTGTAATGTTTGATATCGAGATTTCTAGGACATGATACTTATTTTCAGGTCCCGTATACGAATCTGTTTTCGTCACTGTGTTTGTAACCTGTTATCTACGTCACTCTGTAACCATGATTTAACATCTACGTCTGCATGTAACTGATTTAGAGTTTTTTCCGGAAAGTTGTATCCAATCAAGTACAAGTGGAACCCGGTAGATGGCATGAAGTGTACATCCGTTTACATCACCAGTGACTAAGTTACGTTATTATTTTCAATTTTATCCGCATGTTGAAAATTATGAAGCTGCCAGCATCTCCCAGAAATATCTCGGACATTCAGTTTATGAAATTTTGAAGATTGCTTTATAGTTTTTTCTTAACTTTCTAAATACATGTTTTTTATTTATAAAGTGTTGTGTTTATCCTCTGATTGCTTGTGGTCGCGTCTAGTCCATCGTCACCGGCCCAACGCTCGTCCGTTCACGTGACAGCTTGCTTACCAAGTAATGCTTACTATACGCGGACGCATGATTATACCCTTTTTTCTGGGGTCAATGTCTGTTAGTCTGAACATTGCGAATTGTCATTCGTTTACGGTTTTATGAGTTTAGATTATGACTTGGGTACTATTTCAATTGCTATGGGTAAAAACTGTGAATTGTAAATAGAAAATCGAAAAGAAGCGAATACAATGCTCTCTGTCTGTCTGTCTGTCTCTCTCTCTCTCTCTCTCTCTCTCTCTCTCAGGGTTTATCTGCCTACACGAGGCTTGCGCGCAAATATGGGGTGTCTGTCTGTCTCTCTCTCTCTCTCTCTCTCTCAGGGTTTATCTGCCTACACGAGGCTTGCGCGCAAATATGGGGTGGGCTTTGCGACAAAAACTGTAAATATAGGTACGGTCTAAAATGTAAAACATGTTCTGCATTATAAAAACGAGTGAATGATCTCTTCTATAACTGTCTGAGTTTAATCTGTTTGCTGCCATTTGTACTTATAGGAAATATTATCATTCCAAAAGCAAATCGAGGCCAATCAAGTTATTTTTTGGCAAAATCCATTAAAATGGATTGTAAAGACAAAACACGAAGATGGCAATCTACTTATTATGTTAGTCAAATCCATACAAGAATTATGAGAATGGGGTTATTACAAAGTCAAACTATAAAAAATTAACAGCTAATACACATTCATTTGAAACGGAGACGGGGACGGGGACGGGGAATAGTGGAGCTTTCATATTTTCAAATGCAAAGCCCTGGTAAACTTCCTGCACTGCGGGAACATGTAAAAATCTCTGCTGAAGTCCCAGATTGCGGGGTATTGAAAATAATAAATGAACAAATGAACTGAGTGATTTGAATAATCTTTTAACCGTATACACTACAGTTCTCCAAATACCCGGCAGCAGACATATGTATGCTCAACAGGCCAGTACAGACCCAGTACAAGTTCTGCTTATACTGTGCAGTCTAATTCCCAACAGACACAGTACCAGTCATCTGTATACTCCACTAGACCCAGTACCAGTCTTACATTATATCTAAAAGTCCACTATAGACCGAGAACCAGTCCTGCGTATGCTGTTCAGTCCATTACAGACCCAGTGCCAGTCCTCCGTTTATTCTAGTCCTCTACAGACTTAGTTCCAGTCTTCCTTATAATCCACAGTCCACTATAGACCCAGTACCAGTCCTCCGTACACGTTACAATCCACTACAGACCCAGTGCCAGTTTTTCGTACACTCTAAATTCCATAACAGAGCAGGTTCCAGTCCTCCATATATTCTACAGCCAACTACAGTACCAGTGCTTCGTATACTCTACAATCCACTACAGACCCAATACCAGTCCTCCGTATACTCTATAGTACACTATAGACACCGAAACAGTCCTCCGTGTATTCTACAGTCCACTACAGATCCAGTATCAGTCCTCCGTATACTCTAAGTCCACTACAGACCAGTATCCAGTCCTCCGTATATTCTACAGTAACTACAGTACCAGTGCTCCGTATACACAACAATTAACTACAGACCCAGTACCAGTCCTCCATATACTCTACAGAACCAGTACCAGTCCTCCGTATACCCTACAGTCGACCACAGACACATTTTCCAGTCCTCCAGACCCTGTGCCAGTCCTCAGTATACTTTACAGTCCACTACAGTCCCAGTTTCAGTCCTTCGTACACTCTAAAGTCATCTACAGACTCGCTACCGGTCCTCCGTATACTCTACAGTCCCTTACAGTCCACGTTTCAGTCCTCCGTATACTTTACAATCCACTACAGTCCCAGTTCCTGTCTTCTGTATAGTCTATAGTCATCTACACTCAGTACCGGTCCTCCGTATACTCTACAGTCCATTACAGACCAAGTTCCAGTACTCATTATACTTTACAGTCAACTAGAGACACAGTACTAGTCCTTCGTATACTCTACAAGTCCACTACAGAATAGCGTATACTCTACAAGTCCACTACAGAATAGCTGGTCCTCTGCAATCCGTTCAGTCCACTACAGACCCAGAACCAGTCCTCTGTATAATATACTGTCCACCAGATCCAGTACGTCCTCCCTATAGTCCAGCACAGATCCAGTATGCTTTTCTTATTCTCAACAGACCACAATAGACCAAATACCAGTCATCCATTTACTCAACAGCCACTCCTCATTATACTCTACAGTCCGTTGCAGACTGAGTACCAGTGCTGCGTTTTTTCTACAGTTCACTATAGACACAGTACGTCTTAGCATTCTATCAGTAGGGCTGGCTTTATGGCAACATATTATATCTGGTACAGGGACAGTAGTGAACTGTATTAGTAGGACCGGTACTAGGACATTACTGGACCGTAGCGTATCCATAGAGTTGCTACTGGGACTGTATCGTATCAGTAGGACTGGTACTGGGGCAGTGATGGACAGTATCGTATCAGTTTGGTTGGTAATGGGACAATAGTGGACTGTAGGATAGAAGTGTACTGTAGCATATCGGTAGGGTTGGTACTGGGGCAGACGTGGACTGTGTCGTATCAGTAATACTGGTACTGGGACAGTAATGGTCTGTAGCGTATCAGAGCTCGTACTAGGGCAGTAGTGGACTATATTGTGTTAACAAGATTGGTACTGTGGCAGCAGTGGACTATAGGGTATCAACAGGATTGGTCCTGGGGCAGTAGTGGACTATAGGGTATCAATAAGACTGGTGCTGGGGCTGGGATGGACAGTAGGATATCAGTGGGATCGGTACCGGGGCGGTAGTGGACTGACGTATCAATAGGACTGGTACTGCGGCAGTAGTCGACTGTATCGTATCTATAGGTCTGATACTGGGGCAGTAGCAGACGGTAACATATAAGTCGGACTAGTACTCGGATACACGCGGGTTGTGTTGTGTCGGTACGACTAATAATGGGCAGTGGTGGTCTGTATCACATCAGTAGGACTAATACTGGGAAAGTAGTGGACTGTTTCAGTAGGGCTGGTACTGGAACATTGGTTGCCTGTATCAGATCAGTAAGGCTGGTACTGTTTCAGTAGGGCTGGTACTGGAACATTGGTGGCCTGTATCAGATAAGTAAGGCTGGTACTGGGACAGTAGTGGATTGTGTAATATCAATAGGACTGGTAATGGGACATTTGTGTACTATGTCGTATCAATAGGACTGGTAGGGGCAGTTGTTGACCGTAAGGTATCAGTAAGACTGGTACTGAGACAAGAGTAGAATGTAAGCTATTAGTATGACTGGTACTCTGGCAGTAATGGACTATGTCCTATCAGTAGATCTGGTACTGGGGAAGTAGTGGAATATAAGGCATCATAAGAATTCGTAGTGGGGCAGGTGGACTGTGTTGTATCAATAGGACTGGTACCGGAACAGTGGGGACTGTGTCGTATCAGTAAGACTGGTACTGGGCACTGGTGGATTGTATGATATCAGTAAGATTGAAACTTGGACAGTCGTGGACTGTGAAGTATCAGTAAGGTTGGCAGTTGGACAGTTCTGTACTGTGTCATATCAATAGAACTTGTCCTGGGGCAAAACTGTACTTTATCGTATAGGTAGGACTGGATATGGGGCAGTAGTGAACTTAGTCGTATCGATATGATTTGATCTGGGAGAGTGTGATAGATTGTATCATATCAATAGGACTAGTACTGGGATAGTAGTAGACTGCGTCGTATCAGTTTGAGTGGTACTGGGGTACTGATGGACAGTATCATATCAGTAAGACTGATACTGGGACAGTCATGGACTGTATGGTATCAATAAGCCTAGTAAAGGGACAGTCGTGTACTGTGTCATATCAATAGAACTGATGCTGGAGCAGAAAAGTACTGTATCGTATATGTGGGACTGGAACTGGGACAGTGGTGTACTGTGTCGTATCTCGCGGGATAAATACTACGGATATATAGAAGTGGACTGGAGGGTATCAGTAGGACTGGTAATGGGGCAGTGATGGACTATCGTATCAATAGTTCTGTATTGAGACAGATGTGGATTGTATCATATCAGCCGGACTCGCACTGGGACAGAAGTCGGCTGCCGTATCAGTAAGCTGGTACTTTGCAGTGGTAGACTATCATATCAGTAGAAATAGTACTGGAACAGAAGAGGACTGTGTGTGTGGTATTTGGGCATTGGTAGACTGTATCATATCAATAAGACTGGGACTAGGACAGACGAGGACCGCGTATTATCAGTAGGACTGGTATCATATCAGTAGAAATAGTACTGGAACAGAAGAGGACTGTGTGTGTGGTATTGGGGCATTGGTAGACTGTATCATATCAATAAGACTGGTACTAGGACAGACGGGGATCGCGTATTATCAGTAGGACTGGTAATATGACAGTAGTGTACTGTGTCAATGGAACTTGAACTGGTACTGGGTCAGTAATGTACTGTATCGTATATGAAGGACTGGTACTGGGGCAGCAATTTACTGTGCCATATTAATAGGAATGATACTGGGGCAGTAAGGACTGTATCATATCAGTATAACTGGTACTGTGACAATAGTGGGCTGTGTCGTAACAATCGGACTGATACTTGGACAGTGATGGAGTGTGTCGTATCGATAGGAGTGGTGCTAAGGCAGTGGTGGACTGTATCATATCAGTAGGACTGGTACTTTGACAATAACGGACTGTGTCGTATAAGTAGGACTGGTACTGTGACTGTAGTGGACTGTGTTGTATGAGTAGGACTGGTACTCGAGCAGTAGTGGGCTCTATCATATCATTAGAACTGGTACTGGGACAGAAGTGGACTGTTAGGTATCTGTAATTCTGGTACTGGGGTTTCAGTAGGACAGAAGGGGACTATATCATATCAGCGGAACTGGTACTGGTACAGTAGTGGAGTGTATCATGTCAGTTGGACTACAACTGGGACAGTAGTGGCCTGTATCGTATCAGCAGGACTGGTACTTGGTGAGTATATCATTAGGATTGGTACTGGGACAGTAGTGGATTGTAGTGTATATGTATTTCTGGTACTGGGGCACTGGTGGATTGTGTCCCCGATGATAGGACTTGTATTGGGACAGAAGGGGATTATATCATATGAGTGGAACTGGTACTGGTACAGTAATGGACTGTATCATGTCAGTAGGACTACAACTAGGACAGAAGAGGACTGAATCGTATTAGCAGGACTGGTATTTGGACAGTAGTGGACTATGTCTTATCAGTAGGACTGGTACTGGAACAGTTGAGGCTTATGTCATTTCAGTAGGACTGGTACTGGGACAGTAGTGAGAGTATGCAATAAAGATAAGACATACAAGTGCATTTGTTCTCAGTTAGTCTCTGCTATTACCTGGATAAGCGTTGTTTTTCTTTTTTTTTTTTTTTTTTTTGTTTTATTTTATTTTTTGATTGAGCTGGGGCTTAGCGACACGTCAACCCTTGTGGGTTATTTTGTGTCGTCTCCCAGAGAAAGGGAGAAAAGAGATAGAAGAGATAGTAGAGGAGGTGAAAGAGGGGAAAGAGAAGAAAGAGAAACAGGAATAAAAGTGAAGAAACAGAAGAAATAAAAACATTCCCCTCCACCCTAACTTGCTACAAGGATAGCAGTCCTGGCCCAACTGTAACCCAATCTCAGTTGGACGCCCCGGTGACGTAAGGTACACGACACCTTCGCCACAACCGACCCCCAACCCCCACTGGATATTTTGTTTTGTGTTGAGGTTTAACAGCCTAGTCAACCCAATGGGGTCATGTCGAGCGTGGTCAGTTTACCAAGCCACATGTTTACTGGGAAGGCTTAGTCCTCCAGGCTGTGCACATTCTTTCGCCAGAAACTAACATCTGCTTTCTTGAATCAGCGAAAGGGAGAGAATAACCTTAGAAACTATTTCATGATCAAATCTCTACGAAAGAATGTTGCCATCCCGGCGGGGGTCGAACCCGCAACCTCCTGATCACTAGTCGAACTCGCATCCAACTGACCCCACTCACACCCATGATAGATTCTTACATTTTTAAGTCTAATTTTAGAAGGCGATGTCGCATAAAAAATCTTTTTTTCAGAAACGGATACAATAAAGTCACATAACGCAATACTGAAGTCACAAAAAATAATATCAAAGTCGTATAAACCACATAGAGAAACAAATTGTCACAAAACACAAGGATCTGCTCTATATAAGACAGCTATGGCGCCCCATAACAGCCTACCCTGGTGGTGATTTATGTGACATTAAGCTGATAAGCATTTCTGCTTTTAATCAGCTATGAACATCATTTTAATTGAGACAAAGGTGATTGTTTATTGCATAGATGAACTCAGTCAGATGTCTTCACCGTATCAAGTTCATTGAAAGACTCGTTTGATGGCAGACTACCGTATTTACCCTAAATATTCCGACATGACATAGCCTGAGCTAACAGTGTAGATCCAGATCAAAATCAGAACAGTTTGATCAGCGTCTGCGTTTGGAACTTTTAGACACTATGTTTGATCAGGGTCTGCACTGGGAACTTTTAGACAACATAATAGCCAGAGGTGCAAGCTTTGATATTAGGATAGGTACGGTGTATAGTTAGAGCGTTCGAATTTTAGAGTAGATACAGTACTCAGCAAGTTCCTTGTAATGTAGATATACGATATGAAAGTTTGGTTCTTATGCTTTAGCAAAATTGACTTTGGAAAAAGCAGCTGTTACACGGCTATTGTACATAGAGAGGTTAATATATAGAAAAAAAAATGATATTTGGACTATAAGAAGTGTTTATTTTTAGGGAGGTGGTCGTTGTTGAGAGGTGACCATTGGTAGAGATGCCACCCTGTCTTAGCGTGTCGTATTATTGTTATAAAATAGATAACTAACTATAGATAAATAAATAAGTCTTAGGCTGTCATGTTAAGACAGGAAAAAGAATAGACCTGCATTTGGCACACGCGCAGTTTGAAAAAAAAATGTTCATGAAAAGCGACAATGATTGTATAAAGCTCTTTTCCAACATAAACGCAAACATCAGTTTCCCAACATAAGCGCTGTTTTGTGTAGTACACAGTCGCCACTTTTTCCTATTTAAGCGTATTTCCTAATTAGTCGCTTGACACACGCGCACATACAAAACTGTAATATCGTGCATTTTAGTTTGTTTGTGTGAGCTCTAAGAATGATGCTTCGGATATAGGTGAACAAAGCTTGGATCAGCCGGTGCATCGGCGCAGTTTAAATATGATTCCATGCGAAAAACTGTCTTTGGGCATATGCGGACAGCGAAGACCCAGATCAGTCTGCGCATCCGCGCAGTCTGATCAGGGCCTTCGCTGTCCGTTTAAAGAATCATTTTTACACTATAGAATCTATCAGTGCAGCGCGAATGCCCGGATGAGACCTTGCGCATGCGCAGGATGAATCAATTTGGGTATTTTACGCATGCCTTCGAAGACACATTTTTGTTTGGCGCGGCCCTTATATTCTACAGAAGCCAGTCTCTTTATAAGTGGTGAATTAAAGCTCTGACAAACCCTATTTCTCATGGCACGATCATTTCCTATTGTCATGTTAAAAAAGAAAGAAAATACTGGCACGCACAAAAAGGAAATTAATGCGTAACGGAAAAAAGGGCAGTTATGTGAATATCTGAAGCATCCCATTGCAGGTTCCATCTCATATATTTCCAGCTTTAAAAAGTTCCCTGTGCTTAATCATCAGCTGAAAGTAAATGATAGTTTTTGACCGGCGCGTCGGTCTCTTAAAAGAGCTTTGGATTTTTTTACATATGGGAGACTATTCGATTAGCTCACTAAGGACTTTTTATCTTTGGACTTTGGAACTATGCTGTTTGCAAAAGCATATTATTATCGCCTGTGGCAGTGAAAGTTAAAGAATCACACTGTTGTTCGATGTTTTACCTGTTACATTGAAATTTATTAAACTTTAATACACCTTTGTCCCATATCTCTATGTAAACAGGGACAAAAATTTGCGCCGGTACTTAGACGTTTACGTCTAAATAATTCGTCTTGTCTTATTTATTAAAGAAAATAAGATTGCTGTATATCAAGAGATGAAACAAAACAGAGTCTCCGATTTTCGTCCATTTTTGTATTCTTTGTTTCGAAAGGCAACCTTTTATATGTTTATTGTCATTCTTTGGAACACAATGATATAATGTTCTGTGAAAATTGATGAAATTATAAATGTTCCCCTACTGATTTAGTTTACAGAGTACCAAAGCTCAAAGTGTATGTGAGACGGGTCACGTGATGTGTAGATTCCTTTGGCTATCACATGAAAATCCAGCTATGTGACAAGTACACATTGTAACCATAGTTCTAGAAAAGGCACGCAACGTTGATAAAACGTCGCATCAACGTCGCACCAACGTCGATGCAATGTTATGACGTTGCTTCGACGTTGATGCGACGTTGTATAAACGCATATGTCCGCTGATATTTTTTATGATTTCTCTATGAAAACATGATTTCTTTCTGAGGCGTTTCTGATAATTATCGTGGCGAATACCGTGGGGTCCGTTCTGTATACGTAGAAAACGATAATGTAGTATTCAGCGTGTAACAAGAGTTTTTTTTTTTTTTTTTTTCGGTAAAAATGATTAGATAATATGTTAAAATTTATAAATCAGCAACATGTACACATTGTAACCATAGTTCTAGAAAAGGCACGCAACATTGAGAAAACGTCGCATCAACGTCGCATCAACGTCGCACCAACGTCGATGCAATGGTATGATGTTGCTTCGACGTTGATGCGACGTTGTATAAACGCCATATGTCCGCTGATATTTTTATGATTTCTCTATGAAAACATGATTTCTTTATGAGGCGTTTCTGATAATTATCGTGGCGAATACCGTGGGGTCCGTTCTGTATACGTAGAAAACGATAATGTAGTATTCAGCGTGTAACAAGAGTTTTTTTTTCTGTAAAAATGATTAGATAATATGTTAAAATTTATAAGTCAGCATGTTGCCAAGACTGACTCGACGGCACTAACTTGTGAGGCTGCGCCAAAGTATGACGTCACAAATATCGCAATGAAAGTTTCTTATATGCTTGGCGATGAAATATAGAGAATTCTCAGTGAAATCGAATGTGATATTTTCACTGTTTCGAACAGTGAAAATACGATTTTCAGAATTTCACTGTTTGGGACTACTTTTTTACAAAATACAATATCCCGTTGAGCGCCCCATTCATATCAAGAGTAGCTTTCCTTGACATTTTGTTTACACTGACAACGCCCACTGCTTTTTTGGCGTCTGCGTTTACGCATTTGTCAAAACGTCAACCATGGACACGCTAGACATTAAAGACCTAAATTTGGAAGAAATCTTTTGGGATGACCCAGACTTTGAAAACCTTGCAACTTTTGACTTGATAAATGGGCCAACAAGAGAATTTAGACAAGTAGATGTTGATGGATTCATGAAGCAAAATCAAAACCAGAGAACAAAAATGAAAACACAAAATGATATGAAGGTTTTCCTGTCCTTTCTGATCTCTAGGAATGAAGCTCGTTTCCCAGAATTCATTCCTCCTGATGTTTCAAATAATTACCTATGTGAGTTTCTTCTGTCTGTTACCAAAAAAGATGGTACTGAATATGAACCAACAACACTGAGAGGTTTTGTCAGTTCTCTAGAGAGGTATTTGAAAGAGAAAAATTGTAAAGTAAGCATAATAAAAGATCTTGATGTTGAAAAGTCAAGGCAGGTTCTTAAAAGTAAGCAGAGACAATTAAAAAGCCTTGGACTGGGCAATAAACCAAAAACCGCAGAAGTCCTTTTAGATGAACATCTTGAAAAAATGTATGAAAAGCAGGTTCTTGGTGACCATACTGGATTTTCTCTTTTGAACTCCATGTGGCTCATCTGCACTACCTACTTTGGTATGAGAACAGGGAAAGAAACGCACAGCCTGAAATGGGGCGATATGAGATTTGGTCTAGACGAACAGACTGGGAGTGAATATATTCAACTAGACACAGAGAGACAAACTAAGACAAGATCTGGAGAAGATGCTAGAAATACAAGATTAAAACACTTTCCTTTAGGCTGAAAATTCTTAGATTAATAAGATCCTCCAAAAAGCAAAAGAAGATATTTGAAATTTTTCAGTGTAACATCGAACTTTATTTCACCAAATGAACACCAAAAGTGGTATTTTCACAAGTGGCGTAGCCACGAGTGAAAATAAAAAACTTTTGGTGTCCGTAAGTGAAATACATAGAGGATATTTGATTTTTTCAGTGTAAGATCGAATTTTATTTCACCGAATGAACACCAAAAGTGGTATTTTCACAAGTGGCGAAGCCACGAGTGAAAAAAACACTTTTGGTGTCCGTAAGTGAAATACATAGAGGATGTTTGATTTTTTCAGTGTAAGATCGAATTTTATTTCACCGAATGAACACCAAAAGTGGTATTTTCACTAGTGGTATAGGCACGAGTCAAAATACCACTTTGTTGTTCATGAGTGCAATAAAATTTGATCTGACACTGAAAAAATCAAATTTTCTGTTTCTTTTATGCTTTTAACTATCGAAAATTAAGTTTTTCCAAGACGTCACCCATCGCGACGGAAATCTAACTTTTTCCCTGGCCATTTCGCATCAAATTTCAGTAGCTCAACGTGTTTACTGGGTATAATATTGGGTGTAAAAATTGTTTGCACCTAGATTTTGCGGCGAAATAGCAATTAAAAGAAGCTGTCACAAGAAATCAGCAAAGACAGAACGGTGATAGCAGTCTCAGTCCGCCTGACGTGGCGTGCAGAAATAGCGTGACGTCACCAAAATAGATGACGTCAGCAGTACGTTGGTTCCATGTCAGTTTCTATTTTTATTTTCGACAAATATACTACATCTCATATCCTTTGGAGAGATTTTAGGGCCAGAATTTACAAAATCTCATTTTTATAAACAGTGAAAAATAAAAATCGTTATTTTCACTGTTTCAAACAGTGAAAGATCGATTTTTATTTTCACTGGAAGTCTCTATATTCCATCACTAAGCATACAAGTATAAGAAAAAAGTTGCACTTTCACTGTTTCAAACAGTGAAAATATCACTTTTGATTTTTAACTTGAAATCTCTATATTCCATTGCAAAGCATATTATAAAAAGGAGTATGTTTTTTATTTCCACTCACTGAAATCTCTATATTCCATCACTAAGCATGGAAGTATGTAAGGTCTTTCATTCATTTTCAGACTTCTTAAGCCAAGAGCATATGCATACCCTGGAGATCCACAAAGGGATCCTGTATACCTGTATAAATTATATTCTGACAAAAGACCCAGCGACATGAACATGGAAGACAGTCCATTTTTCCTCAATCCAGGAAATGCAACCCAGAACTGTTGGTTCCGGAGAACTCCCATGGGGATCAATAAGTTGTATGGCATAATGAAGAGAATGAAAGAAATGGCAGAAATAGAAGACCCACGTATAACAATTTATAGGTAACCACAGTGACAAAAACTGATGTAATGTAATAAAAACACGTATGTTTTAGCCTTACTCACCAGCAAAATACCAGATGAGCTGAAATGATCTCCATACTGCTTTGGTGATACCTGAATCTGCTCTTCTTCCAAAATATTCTGCGTAGTCATAGATGTTTTTGGGTATAAAAAAAAGACTATACGGTGGCTGTTAATGGAATAATATTCCGCAAAAACATGCTCATCACATAGACAGTCAGAATACCCTTTAATGTCACATTTCCCATTTCTATCCATTTTCCATGGCTGTCCTGACCAACATAATAGTAGCATAATCTTAAGAAAACTATTTTTGTGAAATATATAAACATGTGTCTTAGAGGATATTTGATTTTTTTCAGTGTAAGATCGACTTTAACATAATGAACACCCAAAGCGGTATTTTCATGAGTGGCATAGCCGCAAGTGAAAATACAACTTTTTGTCTTTAAGAGTGGAATAAATTTTGATCTTACACTGAAAAAAAAAAATCAAATTTTCTGTTTCTTTTATGCTTTTGATTAACAAAAATTCAATTTTTCCAAGGCGTTCCAACTCGCAACAGAAAACTAACTATCTCCTGACCATTTTGCCTCATACATGAGAGGTTCAGAGTGTTTATTGGGTATACTATTGCGTGTCAACAAAAGTTTGCACTTAGATTTTGCAGTGAAAAGCACACTAATCCATTTAGAGTTCTTCTCTGTGATGACTATCTAACAAATCATTGTTTCAAATATAATAAAAAAACATCAATTGTTATTTTCACTAGAAAAATTCCATTGCACAGCATAATAAAGTTTATACTTATGTGTAACGCACTATCCCAAAAGTATTCTTTCATCCAGTATTTTGACATTCAGACAACAGCAAATGTTTGGTTACAATTTCTTATCCGGTTTATGCAGAGCTAGTCATAGGAAGATTTTGAGGATAATTGTTTTTATTTATCCAGCAAAATTTGTGTTATGAGCACCAATTAGAATAACTTTGATGAGGAAATTCCAGCCATAACATGTAAGTTTGTGCGCAGAAACACAGAAAATTATTCTCATTTACCCTCAACTTCTTATTTTCTGGGGCCTTGGCATACAAATATTATTTTTCCCCCCCTCCCCCCCCCCCCCCCCCCCTTTTTTTTTCAGTGCAAGGAAGAGACTCATACAGAAGCTAAATGATGAAGGAGTTCCTCCAAATCAGATTATTCAGATCTCAGACCACAAGAATGTGAATTCTTTGAATAACTGAATAACTATAGCAAAATCAACAATGAACAGTCACAAAGAATTTCTAATATTTTGGCAAATAAGCCCTCAACATCAAATTCCCTGGTTACCCCACCCACAAGATTAACGGACCCTGCTAGGGAAACTGGTTCCTCAAAAATCATGCCAGCAGGCTTCTTTGCTTACAGCAATTTCCATGGAAATGTCACATTTAATTTTAACAGCAGGAATGAAACACAGACTCTTTCCCAACTTACCCAACAAATGCTTCCTCCTCCGCCACCTGCCAATGACAATGAACCATGTACAGCTTCCCACATTCAATCGCCGCTCGTGCCTCCAAATAGAAAATTTAAGAGGATAAGGTTATGTCCAGACAGTGACAATGAATAAAATGTTTACATGTAATTCATAATTCTGTATTCTAATCGTTAGATTTTGTAGCTTTTGGATTATTTAACTCTGAATCGAGCACAGACTTTCCTAAGATGGCGGACAGTGAGACACTAGTATGCATTGCGTATCAATGCGCATGATGTAAACATTGTGAGAGAAAGAATGAAAATGCAACTGCAAGTTTAGATTTACTACATGGATAACATCAATATGAATAAACGGATGTATATTGTTGAATTTTACGTCTTTGATTGATTCGGTCTGCCTCCACAGAGAACTATATTTTTGATCGAATGACTCATTGTGAGAGATGTGAGCCGGTTGAAATTTGGGGCACCAAACAGGGACAAATAAACAAATGTGTCAGTTGGCGTACCCAAAAAAACTAGAAATTTGCATTTAAAAGCATAAAAGAAACAGAAAATTTGTTTTTATCAGTGTAACATCGAATTTTATTTCATCGAATGAACACCGAAAGTGATATTTTCACTCGTGGCTCCGCCACTCGTGAAAATATCACTTTCGGTGTTCATTCGATGGAATAAAATTCGATGTTACACTGTAAAAAACAAATATCCTCTATATATCATTTTGAAAACCATTTCGCCTTTTTCTAAGGCAGTTTCATATATTGACCTAAACCTGATTAATATATCAGAAGGGGTAACCTACGTCATACCAAAACCTGTGAAAAAACTATTGATTGTTGCGAAAAGGGCCCGTTCTAATCGGTAAGTTACTGTAGTTTTCCATTTCGTTGTTCTGACAAAAATCAGGCTCAGGGTATGTAGCAAGAAACAAGGCATCTATATTGCCAAACTTGATGCTTGATGCATGAGCGTATTGTCATTGTTGAGAACACATGCGCACAATTTCTTTGAAGATTATCAAAATATTGTGCTTGAGTGTTCTCAACGATGACAATAGGGCAATTAATCAAATCTGCAAATATAAGTTCTTTCATCCTTTGTTACGTTTAGCTGAGGTTATTTTTTTTTTATTTTTTTTTTTTTTTTTTTTTTTTTTTTTTTCATCAAAACAACGAAAATGATAATAATAACGACTTACCGGTTTGAACGGGCTCTTTCGCAAATACAGTCGACTCTCGTTATCTCGAAGTTCAAGGGATTCTCTAAAACACTTCGAGATATCCGAACCTCGACATGTCAGGTTTGCAGAATTAAGGAAAAACTAAATCGTACAACCACATTGCACAAATGAATGTATAAACTCCTGAAGTTAGAGATATCTTGAAAATATTGTGGAAAAGAGGAGAAATTGCTCCTGTCGCAAATTTCTCTTCTTTTCTACAATATTTTGTTACCTGTTGTTAAAACAAGGACCAGATTTTCACTTTGAGATAAGCGGTTATTCGAGATAAGCGGTCGAGATAACGAGAATAGACAGTACCTGTAGTCTTTTTAATTGTTTCAAATGACGAAAGTTTGCCCCTCTGTATATAGACCTTTTTAAACACTACGTCACACAATAAACATCATTCGAAACCTCTCGGTCTTTAACGCAGAGTACGTTCTAGCCTCGTTCCTATTGGATGGCAGAAAGTTGTTGTTTACCTTTACCGGACAGTATGATTGCCGATGTTTATTCAGAAAAATAAAGCAGTTTCATTCGTCAGTAGTTTCTTTTCAGAAGAGAATCTCATCGGGTGATCATTAAAATGTCATAGCCAGAAATATTAATATATATTTTGACTATATAGTAGCTCGGACCTAATAATACTGGTGTATATTGGGTCCAAGATAGTAGCTAAAATTAGGCCTTAAATTGGTTACCATAAAGCAATATTACGGGCGCGCGTGCCTGACGATATCGGAAAAATATCACTGAAACAGTTGTATTTGTCTTCGGAAAAACAGTCAGATTGCTTCTTAAAACTGTATTTCATAACACTAGATAAAATTTACGATTAAATATTAACCAAAAGTCATTTATTTTCCAAGTAAAATTTGGCTTGAATCCATTGGTATCAATGGAACCGGAAATGTTTTTGCCATCCACATTTTTTGGTCACGTGGCATAAAATTGTTATCACGTGGTCAGTAGCCCGGATAAAAACAATAACATTAAGTGGAGCGCTGTGGTGCAGTGGTAAAGCGTCGGACTCGAGATCGAGAGGTACCGGGTTCGATCCCCACTAACAGCAAGTGTTGTTTCCTTGAGCAAGAGACTTTATCCACATTGCTTAGTACTGGTTTCTACCCAGGAAAAAAGAGGGCCACATGGAAGATTAGTACTAGATTACTAAATGTGTTACCCTCTATAAATAAGGTCGATTATTATTATTATTATTATTATTAAAAAGTTCTATAGGAATGCTTTATCAGTTACTTACAAAACCGATACACTTACGGTCATCGATTGTATACCAGTATTTTGTTCTTTGTACTTTTATGAAAGGGGGTTGTATCATATACAATAGTTAAAGTTAAAGACATAGTTCACCAGTATGACCCCGACCATGTTTATACCAGTTTCAGCCTTTTTCCAAGCAGTAACTTAATCGTGTTATATATCATTTTAAAGCTTAGATTTTATACTTTTGAATGATTTAATTGTTTTTATCTAAATTTATAAGAAAACTTTATTATATTTGCTTAACTCTTTCATAAAAGAAGCATTTCTGATTTGCTATTCAGTATTCATGGAACACGGGGGTACGGTCTTGAAAGGACCTTACTTAGACATCATGATCTGGTCAATCCCTGCAATGTGGTAGTTTCCAGAATAGTTTCTGATGTTTTTGCCAATACCGAGCCATAAGTAGAATTCCAAAATCCCGGACATACGCTTCTACCGATATTTCCTTCGTTCAGGCCTATGGGCATGGTGGGCGAAGCTTGCTTACCAAGTAATGCTTACTATCCGCGGACTCCTGATTACACCCTTTATTCTAGGGTCCATGTCTGTTGGTCTGACCATTCGGATTCGTCATTCGTTTACGGATTTATGATTTTGAATTACGGCTTTGGTACCATGACCGCAACTACTATTTATTAGGTTGATTTATGGCTTGGGTACATGACCACGGCTACTTTGATAAGTAAAAGGTGATAAGTAAAATATGCCGTTACAGCTCTGTCAACACTATTCCTAATTCAGCATCAAAGCAAAGACCGCCACAGAGCCCCAAGTTTTTGGATCAGATAAAAAAAATGTTAATAAACAAAATATGAGAAAAAAAAGTGTTTAGAAGTAAAGTTACAGCTTAATGAATTATCCACAGTAACTTTTTAGCCCTTCATTTAAAAAATATCAAACACATTTGAATGGAAGCAGTTACAAAGAAACTGTGATATTGTGTTTGAGACAATATATAAAACTTCAGTTATGCCAAATTTCATTTAAATTTGCCCAGAAATAAAAGAGTTGAATCCATTTAAGTTTTCTCAGATCCTGAATTTCCAGTATGCAGAAATAAAGCGCAATTATTTGAGATCAAGTAATCTTCAATTTCTTATGACTACAGACAGAAATCTGGACTAAAGTAAGGTCAGCCTTTCAAGACTGTACCCCCTTCTTCTATGAATACTGGACAGCAAATTAGAAAAGCTTCTTTTTATGAAATAGTGAAGCAAAAATAATCAACTTTTCGTTTTTTTTCCTTGCATTTTACAGAGTATATATTGTTAACTTTAAAATAAGATGGTCTACAAGTATTCCATTTGTGTTTTGGTACATATACCTATGTATATTTAATTTAGTATAATACTTTTCATTTAGTTGACTTCATTTTGTCAATATATGTTATGATTAATTTGTTTTTCAGTTTAAAAATTAGACGAAAAAATGTTAACAAATAGCAATATATCATTTGTGCCAGCTAGTATGGGCTTCTTAGCCTTATTCAGACTTATTACTCTGGTACAGCCATGATATTACTTTCTTAGTACCCAGTAGGCATTCTTTATAAATCTATAGCGGGTCGTTCTCGGCCCGTCAGGGTAGCTGACGAGCCGATAAGGGTCCGCTATAGATTTATAAAGAATGCTAGCTGAGTTAACATTACCGACCCGTCTGCTTCGAAATCAGTTTCAGAGTTTGTGTTTTCACCTATAGAAAGGGTTCAAACAGAATTCATCTCATTCACAAGGACATACATTACCTTGTTGTGCAGTTCCAAGTTTTGTTTAAAATTGCCCGGATTCGACGCCCAAATGTAATGTGGGCCTGTAATAACAATCAAGTTGCGTACATTGCGAAAACATACTCCACACGAATTAATGTTCCATTTGTGATGCAGCATAGGAATCTAGTACATGTGTGCAGATCTAGTTCGAACCGACATTCTGCTAAATATCTTAGGAAGTTAAATGAGCGAAATGCTCAATAACTCCTAATTAGATAATTAATTCAGAGTGCTGGGAATATATTAAACAAGGTTTTACGAAGTATGGTCGCATATGCTCCCTCGCAGTATTGTGGCATATGCTTAAACCATTCCATAAGGAGAGTTTCTGCAGACATTCTCACCATTACGAAAACATACCTATTCAAATATATTGAACATTTTACCATCAAAAAATGAAAATCTTCAGATAAAAAATTTTGATATTTTTCACATTTCTGCTCAAAACTTAGATTGTGGGTACTCGTTAGAAACGCCTCTCCGAGGCGGTTCTAACGAGTACCTACAATCTATGTATTTGAGCAGAAATAAGAAAAAAAATGGATACCCATGTAAACCCCAGTTTTACTATATACAAGTGGGGTTTAAGGGGGTCAAAATAATATAGGCATGTTTTCGTGATGAAAAATGTAACAGTGAAACAATAAGTTTAACATTACAACGACATTCATGTATAATGTTCTTTATATTTTGTAAGCCTATAGCCTGTTAGACATACTTAAAAGCATATTTTAGCCTCGCCAATCCCTAAGAATGTATTTATCATAAGCAATCCAAGGTTCGTTTGTTCGCTGTC
The DNA here is from genome assembly GCA_964016985.1 of Anodontia alba. NCBI lineage: Eukaryota > Metazoa > Mollusca > Bivalvia > Lucinida > Lucinidae > Anodontia > Anodontia alba. The sequence continues at coordinate 76,558,882 of OZ024822.1, forward strand.
TTTTCGTTGTCTTAACCCTCTTCATGCTGAATAAATTAAGATGCTACGCCCATTTCTAATTATCAGCCAATCGGATTTCTTGACCAAATTTACATACTGAACGACAAACAGTGCAGATCCAGATCAGTAGGGCTTCTTTTGAAGCCAACTGATCTGGATCTACACTGTTTGGAAAGACATGATATATCCGAGACCTGCAGGACCAGGGTTAAGCTTTTGATGAAGTGTTGTGTTATGTTTTTATTTCAAGTGAGTGATACCTTTTCCGTAGACTGAATCCAGTCTCCAGGGATTAATATTTTTATAAATATATCCATTTACAGTTCAAATTCTGTTCGGTGTTTTTTAATACTGACCGGTCTAAGACAGTGATTCTTTGTGTGGGCTTGTGGCTGCCCGCCGTGAGACTTTCTTCATGTTAATTATTCAGGGCCCAGTTGTTCAAAACTAATGATGTCGTTAGTTAACGACTTTGATCTTTAAATACAGTATATACACTAATTGTTTTGCTGACAAAATGTGAGTAGCTTTTGCATTTGCATTTACAAAAGCTACACACATTTTTCAGCAAAAATACCTGTGAATTTGGTATTGTACTTACTAGAACAGTTAACATTTTAACCACTTACAAGCTCGTTAAGCTAACGACGCTTTGAACAACTGAGCCCTGTTCGTTATTGATTTGTTAAGTATATCGTGTCTAGCATCGTGAACATCTTTTGGGGAATAGGGGACTGGTTGCTCTGCTTTTCTTAGGTCTGTGGTTAGTGCACCGCATCACGAAAACATGCCTATATAATTTTGACCCACTTAAACCCCACTTTTATATAGTAAAAACTGGGGTTTACAGGTGTATATATATATTTTATTATTTCTGCTTAAAACCATAGATTGTGGGTACTCATTAGAATCGCCTATCCACAATCTACGTTTTGAGCAGAAATATGAAATTTATCAGAATTTTTTATCTGAAAATTTTCATTTTTTTTTTATGGTTAAGTTTTCAGTATATTTGAATAGGCGTGTTTTCGTAATGGTCAGTCATGGTTTATATACTCTTCCTGTTGGTTTCATTGGTGACTGTCGCTATTCCTGGACATCTTCACCACTATATTTTTACAAAATTCTGTTCAACTGAACTCAATTACCACTAATATAATACAGCATTTACCCTAAATATTGGACACCCTACCTACTTACCATACTTGTCCTAAAATGTGATATAGTTCATTCTACTACCTGTTGATATGTCTAAATTATTGCTGTATGTATGGCAAACAATGTAGACCCTGATAAGACGCCGCAATCCATTACGAAAACGCGCCTATTCTAATATACTGAAAACTTTACAACCAAAAAAAAAATTCCGATAAAAAATTCTGATATTTTTCATATTTCTGCTCAAAACATAGATTGTAGGTACTCGTTAGAACCACCTCGCCCCTGTAAATCCCAGTTTTCTTATATAAAAGTGTCCACAAAGATGGTAATGGCGATAACATACTGAGAATAATAACCAAACACCAAACATGTGAATCAGTATAGAGAGAGAGAGAGAGAGAGAGAGAGTTAATGACAGTATTTTTAAATTTTGTGCTCAATTAGGACTTCTTCTGTAATGAGCTTTAACATAATCAATAATTTTACCCCTTTAATACCAAGAGGACTGTACTAACCTTATCAATCGGACAAGTCCATTTTCCATTTAAAAGGTAACAGGTCTCTTTCATTTGTGTCGCTCTAACAAAAACTGATGTATTTCATGCCAACATCGAAGACCCAGATGAGTCACCGCATAATGCTGCGTCTCACCTGGGTCTGCATTGTTTGTCTCATTGAAGAGAGATTCTAAGCTTGGATTGGTTGATAAATTTACATACACGCGGCAAGTGCGACCAATATGTTGGCACAAAATTTTATACATGTATATAATGTAAGAATTTTACTAAGGGAAAGAACTAAAAAGGAGATAGAAAGGAAATGTTGACCGGCACCACTTCTTCACTCTTCACTTCTTGCCCATATCATATGTTTGCAATACATTCTATAAACCAACGTACCTTTGAGACAAACAAAAACCCGCATCGCGGCAGTATAACAAATGATCATCAGAACAGCGAAGGTGCAAATCAGTAAAATTTATTTTTGCCAGATGATGCTAACCATATCTACCATAAATACTCGGAAGCGTTAATTCTTTACTGTACTTGTCCTAATATTTGAAAATATCCCTTTTTACGACGTATTAATGTGTGTCAAAACTGCTGGGTGGATACCAAACAATTTAAACCCGGATCAGACGTCGCGTTCTGTGGCGTCTGATCTGAATCTACATTGTCTGCTCAAGTTTTCTGTCCAAATACTAAGGGCAAATGTAGTTTATGCACTTTGCGGTTTCAATTACAATTGAGGCACCTCATAAAAAAAAAGAAAAAAAAAAGAACAATACGGATGCGCGCCCAGGCTGTAGGACTCAGATCAGCCTGGGCATCCTGCACCCAGTCTGATCAGAGTCCTCGCTTAGCGCTCAAGGTTGCTAAGGACCTAAGCTTTCTTCATACGGACAGCGAAGACTCTGATCAGACTGGGCGGATGCCTAGGCTGATCTGAGCTTCGCTGGGCATGCAGTTTTGTTTGTTTTGTCATGAGATGGCTCAATTACAGTACTTGGAGCGTCAAAATATTCCACTTTTCCTTTTCCATCCTCTGTGGGAGAGAGAATATCTTTCCTCAGTCTGCCTGTCTAGAGGGATTACAGACTTAGATCCGAAATCCAAAATTATTGAGAGAGTAATTCCGTTACTTGGAACAAACAAATTAATTCCGATGGAAACAGACAGATAAGAGTCCTTAAGGGACGACCGCAGAAGTTATATTAGGTCGTGATTTCCATCTATACAGTTTAACCTGATTAAAGCGAATGGCTATAACATTAAATGGAGAAGACCAAATGTGAAATTTTTACCTCCCTTTAGCTCAGCAGACTTAAGGAGATTTTGTAAACATTTAGGGGTGGCAACTAGTTTAACATTGCTTTGTCCGTTTTTGAAAAGGGGTCCATTCTAAAACGAAAGAATTTGGTTCCCGTGGGAGCTTTTTTTTTTCCTTTGAGAGCAGACCCGTACCCGAAGGGAATTGGCGTTCAGGAAAGCCAGCAAGAAGTTACTGAGATTATCTTCCTTGTACAAAATGAAGGAAGATCATTCAAGTGTATCCAGTCTCCTTAAGGCGAATGGGTACATGTGTACACATAAAAAGTAGAGGTCTCACGAAAACATGCCTATATACATGCCTATATACTTTTGACCCCCTTTAACACCAAATCTTATATTTAGTAAAACTGGGGTTTACAGGGGTATACATTATTTTTCTTATTTCCGCTGAAAACAATCTATGTTGTGAGCAGAAATATGAAAAATTTGAGAATTTTTCATCTGAAAACTTTAAATTTTTTGGTGGTAAAATTTTCAGTATATATTGAATAGGCTTTTCTCGTAATGACACCACTTTTATATAATAAGTGTGGGGTATTCATTATTTTTCTTTATTTCTACTAAAAAACATAGATTGTAGGTACTCGTTAGAACCGCCTCGGTTCTAACGAGTACCCACAGTCTATGTTTTGAGCAGAAATGTAGATGATGTTCAGAGTTTTAACGCTACTAGGCAATGAATCACATAGAGGCAGCGCCGAGCATAAATATGAAAAATATTAGAATGTTTATCCGAAAATTGTCTTTTTTTTTTTTTCTTTTTTTTTTTTTTTTTTTTTTGGTGGAAAAATTTTCAGTATATTTGTATAGGCATGTTTTCGCAATGATGTGGAAAGTTTTACCATCCTTTTCAAGGCAAGACCATGACATACAATGAAAATCCCCTTTCACAGGGTGTGTTGAGGTGGGAACTACTCTATTAAAAGAATTCGCCACAGAAGTAGCAAATGTTTCCCTTAAAGCGTATCCCCTTTAAAAAAAAAGAGTCATATTTTCAAGCCAGAAGGATTTTCAATAAAGGTGAATCAGTGCCGTTCCTTAATCAGATGCGTACTGGCGACGTACTCAGACACTAGCCAAAAGGTGAATCAGTGCCGTTCCTCAATCAGATGCATACTGGCGACGCACTCAAACACTAGCCAATAGGTGAATCAGTGCCGTTCCTCAATCAGATGCATACTGGAGACGCACTCAGACACTAGCCAATAGATGAATCAGTGCCGTTCCTTAAACAGATGCATAATGGAGACGCACTCAAACACTAGCCATTAGGTGAATCAGTGCCGTTCCTCAATCAGATGAGTACTGGAGACGCACTCAGACACTAATGGAGACGCACTCAAACACTAGCCATTAGGTGAATCAGTGCCGTTCCTCAATCAAATGCATACTGGAGACGCACTCAGACACTAGTCAATAGATGAATCAGTGCCATTCCTTAAACAGATGCATAATGGAGACGCACTCAAACACTAGCCATTAGGTGAATCAGTGCCGTTCCTCAATCAGATGCATACTGGAGACGCACTCAGACACTAGCCAATAGGTGTATCAGTGCCGTTCCTTAAACAGATGCATAATGGAGACGCACTCAAACACTAGCCATTAGGTGAATCAGTGCCGTTCCTCAATCAGATGCATACTGTAGACGCACTCAGACACTAGCCATTAGGTGAATCAGTGCCGTTCCTCAATCATATACATACTGGAGACGCACTCAGACACTAGCCAATAGGTGAATCAGTGCCGTTCCTTAAACAGATGCATACTGGCCACGCACTCCAACACTAGCCAATAGGTGAATCAGTGCCGTTCCTTAATTAGATGCATACTGGAGACGCACTCAAACACTAGCCAACAGATGAATCAGTGCCGTTCCTTAATTAGATGCATACAGGCGATGCACTCAGACACTAGCTAATAGGTGAATCAGTGCCCTGCCTTAATCAGATGCATACTGGCGACGCACTCAGAAACTAGCCATTAACATGCTGACTACGAATTAGCTGAAGACAAATCAGTAAATAAATAAACATTTTTTTTCTTTTCTTTCAAGTCATTTATGTAACTTATCACCTCAGGAGACGATTCGCATGAAATATCGAAAATTAGTATAGTAGAGATCCAGGAAGAACCACGATACAGAACAAAGCCTGCCATTGACACCAAGAGGAAGTGCAAACAAACCCTGACAGGCAGTACAAATGCCAAGCCAAGGAAAACAAAGTAACCAGCACTTTCTTCCCCAACGAGATGATCAAAATCCCAGACAGGAAACATCAAACATAACAATAGAAAAGAACAGGACTAAACACGCAAAAGGAAAAACTAGTAGTGAGTAGCAACAAGGTCACACAAATCCGAGATTAACTGACCAAGTGCCGCTTTATTATTGACATTTGGGGTCACCACTAATGTTGGCTAAGTTAAAAGAGAATGTGTAGAGACGCAATTATTTCTTTGTCAACCATTAAATTACTGTCCTTTTAACATCAGTTGCATTACGAAAACACGCATATTCAAATATATTGAAAATTTCACCATCAAAAACTAAAAGTTTTCAGACAAAAATTCTGAAACTTTTCATATTTCTGTTCAAAACATCGAATGTGGGTACACGTTAGATCCGCCTTGCCGATGCGGTTCTAACGAGCACCCACATTCTATGTTTTTGAGCAGAAATAAGAAAACAATGTAAACTCCTGTAAACCCAAGTTCTACTATACAGAAGTGGGTTTAAAGGTGACAAACTTATATAGGCATGTTTTCGTGATGGAAAGACGTTTTTTGAAAGCTGTCGAAAGCAGAGTAGTAATTGGCTCTATTGAATAATTCAGAGCTTTATTATTAATAACATTTCATGCTACAGACGAACAAATACTATGAACCTGTGACAAAAAACGTGCCAAAATCATTACAGTTCAGCACGCTTATGTCAAAGACTAATGATTATTTGTTATTTCAGCACAAATAGAAGACAAAGGCGTGACGCTCGTTACACACATTACGCATGCGCATAAGGAAGAACATTTCAAATGAAGAGTGATCAACTATTCTAACACTCCTCGCCTATATAGCCAATGGTTAAACTCAGTGATATATTATGCAATAAATCACTGGGCGGAAACGCGCGACGCTATCTGGCGCCTTTCCGACGTCATTTCGACACGCTGCTGACGTCAGTCTTAGTTTCTACGACGCTAGACTGTGTAACGTCGTCTTTCTCACTTCAGCAACGTAAGAAATGCATGTAAACGTCAGCGTTACAGTCAAAACTTTTGGCGGGATTTCTTTATTCGATGGCGGAAAGTTTGAAAAATCTAAAGGATACAATTACCTTTTCGTCGTTTTCTATGTGTTAGAATCGAAATAGATCAGCTCTTGTGCGTGATTTGTTGAGTAATAAATCACAGTTTGTCGGTCAGTTGTAAGAAGATAAATCACTCGCGCTCCGCGCTCGTGATTTGATCTACCTTACAACTGACCTCCAAACAGTGATTTATTACTCAACAAATCACTGCTAGAGCTGATCTATTTCTTAAATATACGATAAACAGTTCCTCCTTTATCAAAAGAGCAGCTCTTAAAGGAAGGAAATTGCTCCTTTTGAGAGCCAATTCTTTCCTTTAAGAGTAGCCCTTATTTTAGCAGGACGGAGTACTTTTTTTCTAGGTATGCGTAAACATAATTTCGTTCTGGTAAGCCCCTAGAGGAGCAAGGTTATCCGTTGGGAAAACAGGACTGACTGCTTTTGAATACAAACCTGTTCTGCGTCCAGAAGTGCAGTGATAGCGAATGCTTTGCACTGGATTCCTATACCTAATGACGAGCGCCAAAAGGAGCAGAGGTCCAGGGCAAAACACTCGTGAGTAACTTGTATTTCCGAACGCGGCCCTGATGTGTACTTAACATTTGCCGGATGTTCTTGGTCACCGCATACTTAGCAGGCTGACTATCTGATTTAAACTCTCTTCTAAATCTTGAATTCATTCTGCACCTTTAAATGGTTTAGTGTGCATATATCAGAGATTATTATTCATCCGATGTTCTCGCTATGCTATTCATTGATGAGTGTTAAATGAATGGTTTCAGGGGGATGGTTCCTATTGCTGAGTCTGGATAAAACTGTTTTAGAGGCAGTCAATGTACTGTTAGCTGGGAATGAATATTTCTCTTGGCGAGTTCTTCTTTGTGCGTCGGTTGTTTCATATGTGGCGTTTGTTTTGCCAAAACTTGTTCCTGACGTGTCCTTCTTTTGATGCCTCGGGAAGGCTGTGCTTCGTGATTGTGGCATTCCCTTGGTAGTTTCACATATAGTTTTCATCACGAAGCGAAATGCAGACGAAAGGTGTCGCTGGGGATTGGGTACTATCCTAAGCGACATCTAGCGGTGAGACATAGCTTCTACCTATCTTTTGATATGACGACAGGGCAAATGGACAAATGTAGACAACTGGAATTCTAATAGTTAATTAACGGTATATAGGAATGAATATTATTTTTGTGGATTTTATCGATGTGTAACCTCCGGCGAATCACTCACAAACTGAATAAAGCCCCAACGGCTTTATGTAAAATTCGTGCTTGAGTTTGCATATCGATAAAATCCATAAAAATAATAATTCATCCTGATAAATCCAAATTGGTCATCAAAATGTTAAAAATAATGTCAAAAAGGTCAATGTTTCGGGACGGCGGAAGAAAAGTAGATCCGACGGATTCCTCCTCTGGACTTTATTCAAGTGAAAATTTATTTCTTCAACCAATCAAACTGCGTGAAATATGTATAAAGATGAGGAGTTGGAATTATAACTGGCTAAAGTGGTTTTCGTGCCCTTTACAACTCCTATATGTAGCATTTTTCGTCTATTTCCGGAATTTCGAATGTTTGCTTGCACAATACTTCAGCAGGAGGTGGAATGCAGACGACAGGTGCCGCTGTGGATGGGTACTTGTCATTTTCTAGATGCAGACCCTACTAACATTGATGAGATTGTCTTCTTTTTCATTATCTGATCTGATGTTATTCAAACGGGCCGCGCCGTGCGAAAACGTGTATTCGGGCATATGCGGACAGCGAAGGCCCAGATCAGCTTGCGCGTCCGCGCAGTTTGATCAGGGCATTCATTGTCCGCTAACAGAATTATTGGATACTACAGAATGTATGAATGGAGAACAAAGGCCCGGATGATACTTTGTCCATGCGCAGGATAATCTGAATTTGTGCATTTTGCGCATGCTCAAAGACACTGTTTTCACATGACGAGGCCCATATGACGTATCCATTTTGGTTTGTATTGCAGATAAGAACGATGCAATAAATTAACTCTTGTCCTGCTGAATAAATTAAGATGCCACGCCCACTTCTAATTTTCAGCAAATTAGATTACTAGATCCAGATTGCTGCTATATATTCACATACTTAATGGCAAACAGTGCAGATCCAGATCAGCAACTGATCTACTGATCTGGATCTACACTGTTTGCAAAGGCAGGGTATACCCAGGTTCAGCAGGACAAGGGTTAAAATTCTCGGATACGTAGAATTTATTTGCACAGTAGATGGTTTATTGTCATATAATATTTTCGGAGGACGAGGAGATATTAATGATGTTGTACCCCTGGTAAATCGTTTTTACCCTAAATAAAAAAAAAAGCTTCGGATATATTAACGCTTATCATGCTCGTTAAATTTTGCAACAGATAACATAATAATTTGCTTTTCTTATTTTCCTAGACATGTTTTGAAATTGGCATCCGCGCAGTCTGATCAAGGCCTTCACTGTCCGCTAACAGAAATTTTGGATATTACAGAATGTGTGAATGAAAGGCAAAAGCCCGCATGATACTTTGCGCATGCGCGGGATGATCTGAATCTGCGCATTTGCGCATGTTCGAAGGCATATTTTCGCTTGATACGGCCGATTTTTTTTTTAAATTACATTCAATATCACATCACGCAATCATGAGAAACATATAATTTATGGTGCTTTATAGAAAAGACAATTGGCATTGCCTGAGGGAGAGGTTGCGTTGCCATTTTGCTAAGTCTATAGTCTCCAGAAGTAGGAAATAAGACAGACATCACTTGGGCCGTATTAAACGAAAAAGTGCCTTCGGGCATGCGCAAAATGTGCAGATTTAAAACATTTAGCACATGCGCAAAGTCTCATCCGGGCATTTGCTCTGCATGGAAACATTCTATAGTATCCAATTATTCCGTTAGCGGACAGAGAAGGTCCTGATCAGACTGCGCGGATGCGCACTGATATGGGCCTCCGCTGCCCGCATAATCCTGAAGACACGCTTTTTGCCTGGCGCGGCCCTTATGACAGAAGGACATCACGCGAACTTCTTCATAATTTCTGGTACCGCTTCCCCTGATATCCCCCTTTTTTCCTAGATGAAGTGGGGAAATAAGGGGTTTGCCTGCATTGAGAATAAAAGAAACAATTATTCTTAGGTTTGTGTTAAAACCTGAGAAATGATTTAGAAAACATTTTTGTTTCTAACATCCCTGCTCGTGTTGTTCCTTATTTGTCTTTACATTTCTTGTCGTACTTATCTAAGGTATTTATGCATAGGAATTTTGTCGCGCGCTATCGAAGAGAAACAATCAGTCTCGGGCATTGTCAATTTTTAATTTAAAGGGAGCAAGTCTAAATAATGATAGTTGCAACATTCATGTGCATATATAAATATATTAGTAAAACAGAAAATGAAGTATGCACATTGCAGTTCTTTGACATTTTTTTTTACCTGGTAAGTTCCTCTGCAGGTAAAACCATTCAAACATATGCATTTTACTTCTTGTTTCCATCTTGTATTATTGCATAAAAAGCAGTGTCGCACGTTATTAACAGCCGTGCATTAACCGGCGAAAAGCCGTTTATTAACAAGGCAATTCACGCGCTGTTAATGCACGGCTACGCAACTTTCAATATGATCGTACCGAGGCCACAGATTTACTGCCGTTACGAGATGTGTACTGCCCTAGAACGAGCATAGTCCGTGGAAATTGCTTTCAGCAAACATCCGTGAAAACGCGAAACAAAATAGTGCAAGAAATAACGCGAAATATAGCAAATGTTTTCCGTTTTTATGCAATAATAGCGATCGAACATGGTTTTTCAATGCATTAACATTCGCCAGGTCCCTTGGGAGGTGTTGAAAACCGCGGCATCCGGCCTCGGTTTTCAACACCTCCCTCGGGACCTGTCGAATGTTAATTCATGAAAAACCATGTTTGATCCCTATATTGTTGACATGTTCGAAAACAAAAGTAAGTCAGTAAACAATCTTATTTTGCTGTTTTGTATTTGACCTCTTCAATATATTTTACATCATCAGCTGATTCGCACGAGTAATCCGTTATCTTGACTATTGGTCGTCGAACTTTGCAACTACGTAACAATGTGCCGTAATGCTAGAGGAATAGTCAGCTACCAAGAGGGAAGTCAGATAATAATAATAATAATAATAATAATAATAATTCGTCTGTCATTACTGACAATGACCTATCTTTATCAATGCGAGAAATGCTACTGTTGTGTTCTAAGATAGCTGATTAGGCCAGTTCTAGCTCTAAACTGTCTGTTGCAGATGGAACAATAGAGGTCAGAGCAAGACATCTCTGTTGGTAATGCCTTTGCTCTGGCTTTGCGCTGTGCACGTTTCTGCTCGGCTTCGCTGGTTCTTTTTGCCTCATATTCACTAGCACCTCTTCTGATGAGGCCTCGCCACTTTGGTCTGTTCTGTGCAATTGTTCCCACGACTCTGTTGGTATGTTGAAGTCCTTGAGGGAGGCTTTGAGGGTGTCTTTGCACGGTATCGCTTCTTCTGACCAGCATGGGAGCGTTTCACCATAGAGGATTTCTTTGGCAAGCGTTCCTCCGGCATCCTGGTAACATAGCATGTCCATCTTAACTGTGCCAGTTTCAGAAGAGTATGTACACTCTGCCCTTTGCAGGACTTCTGTGTCTAGAATCCTGTCTTGCCACTTGATCTTTAAAAGTTTCCTAAGACAGCTTGTATGGAAGTGGTTCAGTCTTTCGGCGTGCCGTTGGTAAACTGTGCAGGTGTCACATGTATACAATGGTGTTGGCAGCACCACAGCTCTGTAGACTTTTAGCTTTGTGTCAAGCCTGATTCCACTTCGATCCCAAACTCTACCCCGTAGTCGGACAAATGCTGCACTAGCTTTGGCAATCATGGCATTGAATCCATCATCAATGTGCACGACTCTTGACAATGAGCGTCTAAGGTAGGTGAACATGTCTACCACTTCCAATCTTTAACCTTTCACTGTAATGGTGAGCTCCTTGTAAGGCTTACTAGGTGCTGGCTGATAATCCACCTCGGTCTTTTTGATGCTGATTGTGAGGTCATAGCTGTCACAGGAGTCAGATACTTGATCAATACCTTTTTGCATCTTCTCTTCTCTTGGAGCACCCTTTGCCATGTCATCAGCAAAGAGGAACTCGCCTAGCGCCTCTGTTTGCACCTTGGATTTGGCTTTCAACCTTCTTAGGTTGAAAAGTTTCCCGTCAAAGTGATACCTAATAGGTATACCATTGTCACCATCCTGGAAAACATTTGTGAGCATGGCAGAGAACATCATGCTTGGAAAACATTTGTGAGCATGGCAGAGAACATCATGCTGAACAAAGCTGGAGCTAGTACACAGCCTTGCTTGACAACATTTGTCACAGGGAATGGATCAGAAAACTCACCAGTCAGATAAAAGTCAGGTCACAATTTGTGACCTAGAGAAAAGTCAGATTATAATAATAATAATAATAATAATAATAACGATAAAATTAATAAAATCTCATTTATGCAAAGTTTCGCTCAATGAGGGGTGTTAGAAAAGAAATAATTATTCCGAACCAGTTTGGTGTGAGTAAATAAGACATATATCATAAGTTTTTACTAATGATTTAACATGAGACAGAATGCACCCAGCTGGCACATTATAAAACGTCGCATCAACGTCAGTGTAACGTCGTGACGTTGATGCGATGTTGTCACGGTGTTAACATTGCGTGCTTCGGCATTTTAAAATACTTTGCCGTTTTTCCGTATAGCACGGTGTTTGCTAGCGAAGTTTAGTGATTGGAAAGAAGTGCTTTGTCTTAGAACTACTGAATGTATCATAGAATGTGTGTGTGTGTGGGGGGGGGGGGGGGGGGGCGTGGGGCGTGGGGCGTTGGGAGGGAGGTGCGGAGGATGAATCAACAGATAATAAAATTGCCTTGTTCAGTTTTGAGGATAAACACAGGACATGAGTGGAATTTATACAACGAATCTTCGGCGAGTTCCATAAATTTTATTTGAAACGACCACGAATATAAGATTCTATTTAACAGACTCCTGGTCAGATAGCGATCACCTCCCCAGCCCTGGGGAGTTTTGCAGTCATGTCTTAAAGAGCAATGCTTACTGCGTAAAAAATGTTGTTTACACCCTGTAACTGGTGGCTTATGTGTGTAATAGTCTTTTAGTTACGTTATCTCCACTTAATTCAATGAAAGAAGAGTCAAAAATCATTACGAAAACACGCCTATTCAAATATATTGAAACTTTCACCACCAAAAACTGAAAGTTTTCAGATAAAAATTCTTATAATTTTCATATTTCTGCTAAAAAACATAGATTGTGGGTACCCGTTAGAACGCCTCGCCGAGGCGGTTCTAACGAGTACCCACAATCTATGTTTTTCAGCAGATATAAGAAAAAATAATGTATACCCCTGTAAACCCCAGTTTTACCATTTAAAAGTGGGGTTAAAGGGGGTCAAAATTATATAGGCATGTTTTCGTGATGTTGTGGCCTAAGAAGAAGCAGGTCAAAATTATATAGGCATGTTTTCGTGATGTCGTGGCCTAAGAAGAAGCAGTTATCATATTAAATATTTTGGATGGCAAACCTCAGTCTCCTAGAATTTAACAGACGTTAACAAATTGAGATAGCAAAATTACTTTACATCATTTGATTTTAAGCCTTCCCTGGACAGCACTTAAAATTCAGTGTGATTAACAGTTTATAGATTTTTAATGTTCTTCCAGATAAAATGAATTTTATGATCCAATTTTGCTTTAGTGTGGCTGTTATATTCTGTTTATAAAGTTAACGCCAAATATGAAACAGCAAAGACAAGAAGCTGTTCATAACAGAATTGCTTGTAAATCACATAGCCATTTTGTTTTGCTTTTTTTTATTTTGGCTGCACCTGTAAATATGACCGGAATGATATAAAAACAATAAGGTATTGTATACGCATTTTACAAAACGTCTGACACAAGGTAATATACGTAACAAACAAACAAAAAAAATAACAATCGGCTTCTGTATCTTGGTTTCAGGAAAATATACAAAAAAATATGCTTTTTTTGTAAATCAAATTATTGCCTTTGGCTATAATGTCAATTTCATCACTTATGACGAAACACTTCAAAGACAAATTTTCGTATATGAAACAGTGTTACGTGCGTGACAAGCATTACTTAATATACTCCCACAAACAATACTTAAGTACAGAAATGATGATTGTTACACTTAGGGAAATGGCTCCGTCCTCAGTACTGCAGTCGGTTTGAAATGCCTGCCTGATAAGAGGACAAGAAACGGGAATTGTTTAACATAAAATACGTGTCATTTTTTTAAAGTAGATTTGATCATTAGTTTTTTTTTTTCGAAATCCGTGCTTTATGTTGAAGTCCTAGAAAAATAAAATAGTATGTCATATTGGTACCAGGACAGTAATTTTTATCGCCTGTTACATTGTTACATCAACAAATACACAGTGATTGCTCATTTTATTTGATTCATTATAGGTAAGCGTTTAATATAGGATATGTTTGTGATATTTCAAGGTTAGGCATCTTAAACATTTCTTGATACTTTATTTTCTTATTGGCAGCTAAACAGTTCTACCAACTTTGTTTAAAAATCCATTTTTTGTTACGCATGTTACCCAAAATTGTTAATAAGAAAGGCAACACGCCCTACAACAATTATTTGCTCATAGTTCTATTATATACATGTTTATAGTTTAGACAGACAGATATTCCTACGAACGAATGTGTACTTTTTGCAGGAAAATGCTCTTTTACTTTTTGTTTTTCACCATTTTCTTACGATGTTACCTAAAACTGTTCAGCTAAATCAAAAGTAACCACCTTATACTTTTGATTCAAATATGATATGTAATTATTGAAAAATAGCTTTGTTGAATAAATTAGTATGGTATTTTAGCAAATAAATAAAATTACGTAAAGCTGGAGACGGGTAACATGTTTAACAAGTTTGTTAGTACGTTACGCCACAAGGTACAAAGTGCAAACAATTTTTATTCGATGCAGAAAAGACTGATATTTGAGATAGACTATGCCTGCAAAAATCTCTAGGTTTGGGGAGCAGGGTAAAACTGGGCCAGATGTCAGTCCTACCAGGATAGCGATCACTTCCAGAACCCTAGGAAAGTTTGCAGACATGTCCTATCTTAAAGAGCAATGCTTAATGTGTAAAGAAAAATCTGTTTGCACCCTGTATCTGGTGGTCTATGTGTGTAACATTCTGTTTCGTATGTTACCCCACTAATTCAATGAAAGAAGAGTCAAAGTTTGTAACCTAGAAAGAAGCATTTATATTATTCGAATGTAATAACATGCATATATTCTGAAAGCTAAGTATGCCAGCTAAAATAGACAATTTTTATGGCAAACCTCAGTCTCCCAGTATGTAACAGACGTTATTGAGTAAAAAAAGTTTTTCAAATATTGCACAATTACTCGATATTATCAGAATTTAAGCCTTCACTGATTAGCATTTAAAATTTAATGCAATTGGAGTTTATAGCTTTTTCGATGTTCTTTCAGATACAATAAATTTTATAATCCAATTTGTTTCCATAACAAAATGCCTTATAAATCCATCATAGCCATTTTGTTTTGCTTTTTTATGCCCCCGCCATTTTCATACGTAACACTTTTGGTTTCCGTGCGATATCTTTTGAAGGAATTGGTGTATTGGATTGAAATTTTATACACTGGTATATAATCATAAAATGTAGGCCAAGTTCGAATTAGGTAAAATCCATCAATTATTTTGGGAGTTATGGCCCTTTTCAACTTTGAAAAATTTTCAACTTTGAAAAATGGTTTCCGTGCGATATCTTTTGAAAGGATTAGTGTTTTGGATTTGAAATTTTGTACACCGGTATATAATCATAAAATGTAGGTCAAGTTCGATTTTGAAAAAAAAATCCTTTATTATTTGGGAGTTATGGCCCTTTTTCAACTTTGAAAACTGGTTTCCGTTTTATAACTTTTGAAAAGATTAGTGTATTGGATTCATATTTTATACACAAGCATATAATTATAAAACATAGGTCAAGTTCGATTAAGAGTAAAATCCACCCATTATTTCTGGAGTCACGGCCCTTTGTCAATGTTGAAAAATAGTTGAAAATGGTTTCTTTTCGATATTTTTTGAACACATTAGTATATTGGATTCAATTTTTATACACAGGTATATAATCATAACATGTAGGTCAAGTTTGATTTAGGATAACATCCACCAATTATTTTTGTGGTTACAGCCTTTTATCCATGTTGTAAAACAGTTGAAAAATGGTTTCAGTTGATATCTTTTGAAAAGATTGGTGTATTGAATTGAAATTTTGTACACAGGTATATAATCATAAAATCAAGGTCAAGTTCGATTTAGAGTAAAATCCGTCAGTTATTTTGGGAGTTATGGTCTTTCTTCAACTTTGAAAAATGGTTTCCGTTCCATAACATTTGAAAAGATTAGTGAATTGGATTCATATTTTATACACGAGCATATAATTATAAAATATAGGTCAAGTTTGAGTTAGAGTAAAATCCACCAATTATCTTGGAGTTACGGCCCTTTATCAATATAGAAAATTTGTTGAAAAATGATTTCCGTTCGATATCTTTTGAAAAGATTAATGTATTGGATTCAAATTTTATACACAGGTATATAATCATAAAATGTATATCAAGTTGTTTAGGGTAAAATCCACCAAATATTTTAGGAGTTATGACCCTTTGTCAGCTTTGTTTCCGTTCCATAACTTTTGAAACGATTAGTGAATTGGATTCATATTTTCACGAAAACACGCCTATATAATTGTGACCCCTTTAAACCCCAATTTTGTATGAAAAAACTGGGGTTTACAGGGGTATACATTATTTTTCTTATTTCTGCTCAAAAACATAGATTGTGGGTACTCGTTAGAACCGCCCCTCGAGGCGGTTCTAACGAGTACCTACAATCTATGTTTTGAGCAGAAATAAGAAAAATATCAGAAGTTTTTATCTGAAATTTTTCATTTTTTGATGGTAAAATTTTCAGTATATTTAAATAGGCATGTTTTCGTAATGTACACAAGCATCTAATTATAAAATATAGGTCAATTTTAATTTAGGGTAAAATCCACCAATAATATTTGCAGTTATAGCCCTTTTTCAACATTGAAAAATAGTTTCAGTTTGATATCTTTTGAAAACATTAGTGTATTGAATTCAAATTTAACACACAGGTATATAATCATAAAATAGAGATCAAGTTCCAAGTAGGGTAAAATCAATCCATTATTATGGAAGTTATGGCCCATTTTGACCCTCAAAAGATGTTTTCCTTCTGATATTTTTTTTTAAAAAAGATTGATTTGTCACTTTTTTCAACTTCATTTTTTTGCAAAATACCTGCATGTGGTTGAGGATGGACCTGGGCGGGGGCATCTGTGTCATACTGACATATTTCTATTTTCTAGATGCACCTGTGAATATGACCGGAATGCAAACCGTCTGAGATAAGGTAACGTTTGTAACAAAAACCACTTAGTTTATATATATATATATCTGTGTGTGTGTGTGTGTGTGTGTGTGTGTGTGTGTGTGTGTGTGTGTGTGTGTGTGTGAAATATACAGAACGTGCTATTATAAACAAAATTATTGTTCTTAGCTACAATTTCAAACATTTATTATTTATTAATTTCGGATGGTTTTAAAATGTACATATACAAAATCGTAATTAAATAAATGCACCTGTAAATACGACCGGAATTTATAAAATAAATGTTTCAAATCTTGTTTCCGCATTCTTTTTTTTTTTTTTTTTTTTTTTTTGTGAAAAAAGATCTGAGACAAGGTAACGTATATAACAAAGACCAGATGGGTTCTATATCTTTTGTTATGTCTGAAAAAAAATATGCAATTTTAAATACAATTATTGTTCTTGGCTACGATTTCAGACATTATTATTATTTATTTATTTCAATAGATTACCAATGATGCATTGTAACATCCATAAAAATATGCCAAACATCTTCGAAATGGATAATTTTGCAATGCACATAATAATACAAAACCGTAAAAGCAAAACAAAGTTGAAAAACTAAAAAATAAACTTTGTCTTATGATCTTTTTGGAATGAGTTATTTCTTTCACAGAATTAAGTTTAAACTATCCTGCGTTATCTGTGTAATGTGTAACATATGTAACAAATATAACTAAAGGTACTGTGATTTTCTTTTATTGGAATATTGCTAAATCTCCCCAAAACTGTTTAGTACAGTTATCATGCTAATGATATTTCCATGTTAAACATCTTGAATACTTTTTGACAGTCTGTATGTGAACTTATATCAACAATCTGGATCAGGAATCTGGTTGGCTCATAATAAGAAGTGGGTGTGGCATCTTGATTTATTTAGGTTAAACTGCTTCAATTTACATACATCATCTTTAACCAGACTAGAATTGTCGACTTAGATTATTCCATTGTAGACTGAATGAACTCTAACACACTATATATTGGACGAGTCCAATTTCAATTTTAGGAATGTACAGCTTTGAGATTTAGATATTACTAGAGAAAAACGGTTGAACTTTTTGCAAATAGTGGAGACCCTGATCACACTCCGCGTTCTGAATCCACGCCAATTACCCTTTTAGGGATCTCCAAACTACAGTTGGTTAATACAAAACTACCTATTGGAAATTGTAAAGACTGTATGTGAAAAAGCGTAGATCTTAATGAGCCGTCGCATCTGGATCTACGCTGTTTACGTATCATTTAATCATCACAATGCAGTCGAATCTCATTATCGCAAACTCTGATAATTCAAACTACTGCTTAAGTCTCACTAAAGAAACAACTAAAATTGGTTTCGTTTGCTGTATGTTCCCTGCATTTCAGCTCTAAGCGCAAACTAATGTTATCTCAAACCAAAATGTGTGGTCCCTGTGGATTTGAGATAACGAGAACCATTAGTAATTTACCAAAAAAAAAAAAAAAAAAGAAAAAAAGAAAAACTCGAATGAGTTATTTTGCTTACCCGTAACCATTATTTTGTCGGTTCTTACGTTAACACCATTAACCCAGTTATGCCGAGTGGACTCTTTTACTTCAACTAATTTTCAATAGAAGGGGTGTCTGGATAGTTTTTATTATTACCATGTTTTATAGAAATTCCTGTATAGAATGCAAACAGTATAGAACCTGATCAAAGGTCGCGTTCCGTGGTGTCTGATCTGGGACTACACTGTCTGTTAATATCCCTTTTATTGGACGCTTGGCATGACTTTTATTTCAGACGACATTTGTCGTCTGCAACTTTTAGACAAACAATCTCTTTGGAATAAATTTATAGAAAAAAAAAAAAAAAAAAAGATTATGTGTGGAAACGCATATACATTGTATCCTTATGAACCATCTTATCCGGAGATATGCTGTCTTATTATCGTCTGTGGCAAAATACAGCTCACTCTCGTTATCGCAAACACTGTTAACTCAAACAGCTACTTAAGCCACTCTAAGTAAAGGACTAAAATTGGTTTAGTCGGCTAAAGGTTCCCTACTTATCAACTCCTCTAATGAAGAGAGACATAAAAAAAACGTAAACTGACTCTATTTTATAAAATGAAATCTAATCTCTGTCCTAACTATCTCAGTCTCTTCCCTTGTTCCACAAACTGTCCAAAACAGATCACGCTACAATCTTAGAAACTCAAACGATCTTGATCCAATTCATGCCCGAACAACCCTTTATTACAATTCTTTTTTAACCTTCCTCTATTAGAGCTTGGAATGATCTCTCAGAAGCAGCGACACAAACTGAATCTGTAAATGCTTTTAAAAAGTTTCTCAACAAAGATAGAATACCTGTTCCCAAATATTATTACAGAGGTAAACGAAAGCTCCAAATCTTGCATACACGCTTAAGGACAAATTGCAGTTCCTTAAATCTTCACGTTTTCATAAAGAATATATCTGACTCACCTTTATGTAGCTGCGGTAGGACAACCAACATTACTTCTTCCACTGTATGCATTATCAGCGACAGCGAAATGAAGTCTTAATTACAGTAGCAAGGTACACTACCCCAACCTTAAATCTGCTTCTGTATGGCGACTCATCATTATCTTACGAAACAAACACTGCCATATTTGAACATGTACACAAATACATTATAGACACAAAACGGTTTTAATTATGCTAATGACATCTACGACGACTTTTTGTAACAGTTCACAGGATCCAAGGATGCCTTTCCGATTGCCTGTGCCCTAGTACTCACCAACCCAATTTGACTTTTTTTATATTTTGTATTGTTTACTTTTTTTCTCATTTATCGGTTTTTCATATTCCAAATTTACAATTTCTTTTTTTTTTTTTTTTTTTTTTTATGGTTTTTGTTGTTTTTGTTTTTGTTTTAGTACAATCTATCCATCATTTGGCATATTCCTTTTTTTATTTTTTAATCACACTTAATCTACCTTTTGATGTATTCTATTTTTCTGTTTTCAATCACATTTAGTTACTTACATTGACCTTTATTTATTTCCAAAATAGTAACTTTTTTTGCTATCACTAGTCTAATTTGTTTATTTGATTCGCATATTTTTTCTTAATAATTGATATGTGGTATATGTCAGCATGACCCGTAGTACACATTATTTCACAAACAACCACCTGAATTTATACAATATTTATAAATGTAAGGAGAATAACTCTATAAGTACTTGTGCTTTCGTTCTTATCCTATGATTTGTTTGTATTTACTTGTTTGTTTACTTAATATTGATTCTGAAATAAATATGTTTAACAAACTACTCTTATCGCAAACTACAGTCATGTCAAGCCAAACATTTCTGATCCCTTTGAATTCGAAATAAAGAGGGTCCGAACGAGGGCCGACATTTATTTAACTGAAAATTTGAATGGTTTTATTTGGCTGACGCGTAACCATTACTTTGTCGATTCTCAGTTTAACCCCAGTAATATAGGTCACTGATTAATCTGTCACAACCTGCTATTTATGTTGGTATTAAAGACAGAAAGTACGATATAACAACATTTTCACGAACAAAACAAACCGCGAACATTGCCATGGTGATTGCTCGAGTACAATTTTGCAAAAACTGCTTCCTTTGATCCATCTTGTCGACACCAGCTGAGTCGCAATGATAGAAAACACACCACCAGACATGTGCGCACAGCGAAGATTCAGATAAGCCTGCGCATTCGCGCAGTCTGATCAGAATCTTCACTTGTCGCATTTTGGATAGCCAAGGATGCAAAATTTATTCATGCGGACAACGAAGACTCTGACCAGACTCTGCGAATGCGCAAGCTGATTTGAATCTTCGCCGGATGCACATGTAAGAGGGTAAGCTTCCTCACGTTGATGTTTAAATTGTGTTTGCAAAACAATTTAATCAATATCAGGTTTAAATCGCAAGTTTTAATGAGCAGAGAGGAACACATTTGATTGATATAAATTCGGTGTGAAGACAAGAATTTGAAATTAACCCAGATTTTCAACTTGGGAAAGAACTACTTCACACCAAGAACACCGTGATAGTCTTATGACAAGACCTTTTGTAGGCAGCAGGCGACATCATGTTCATTAGGATCATGAAGAGTTGCTCATTAGCCCGATCAACATCTCTGTTAAATATTAAAGTACCGATCTCAACTGTAGCAAACAACATTTTGCTTTACTTGGGGATTAATATGAGAAATGTCACAATCACGCAGCACAGCCCTCCTAAGGTATCAAACGAATGAGAAATGAGGACAACACAAACACCACAAAATCGTCATGAAAACATAACTATATAAATTTTGACACCCCCTATCCGATCAGTTTTATATTTTCACATTTTGCGACGCTATTTATATAGAAATCTGACATTTGAAAAATTCATTCGTTAGGACTTTTCAGCATCTGTCAATATGTCAAATATTACTAAAATATTACCAACGGTTTAAGCGTCATTGCGATTGTCATACTTTTACTTTTGTTGCCTCAGCGAGACTCTATTTATAAAGAATTCTGGCATTTGACGATTTCATTGGTGATGTCTTGGCAATGTATATCTGCGTGCCAAAAATTGTCAAAATATTCGTAGCTGTTTAAAAATTATAGTGAATTTCACAAACTGATTACGGATGGACGGACAGACACGCTTCGTTGAGGCTAGTTATATCGAATTCTGGCATTTGACAATGTCATTGGTTAGGTCTCGTCAATATGTACCCGCATGCCAAACATTATCAAAATATTTTGAGCGGTTTTAAAGATACAGCGATTTTTTTTTTTCAAACTGATTACGAACGATCATGGGACACTCCTCGTAGGTCCCCCTTTCGCATGACTTAATTGCGGGTCGTGCAATTTTCGAGCGTCCAGTTCGTCAACATATGACTTACCTACACTTTAGGCTACAGACTACGATTGAATTTTTATATATATATATATTTTATTCATCCTTTCGAATATTCTACACACTACACCTTTCATAATTTATTCAAATGGTCGGTACTTGCCTGACAACAGTCTCTAATCATTACGAAAACACACCTATTCAAATAGATAGAAAATTTCACCTCCAAAAACTGAAAATTTTTAGATTAAAAAACTCTGATGTCTTTTATATTTCTGCTCAAAACATAGATTGAGGGTACTCGTTAGAATTGCATCGGCGAGGCGGTTCTAACGAGTACCCACAATCTATGTTTTCGAGCAAAAATAAGAAACATAATGTATACCCCTGTAAACCCCAGTTTTACTATATAAAAGTGCGGTTTAAGGGGGTCAAAATTACATAGGCGTGTTTTCGTGATGATTGTCAAAACAAGAAATGGAATGGTCATCTAATGCCTCTTCTGAAACATTGACATAGATCTTGTAGGCGGTCAAAAACAGGTGTAAACTTACTTTCACATTCAAAGCAACCACCCAAACATATAAATTTGCTAATATCTGCAGCATAATTGTTTGACTAAGGTATACATCTTCACCAATTCAGGCACCAAAGCAGAATAATAAGCTTTGAGAAAGAGGGGAGAAATGTACCTATTTAACCTGGAACTGTATTGGTGTGGAACTAACCCGGTGCTCTGTAAATTTTAGCACTCCGTGACCTTTACACCACTTTGCCTCGCATCTACTGATTTAAGAAAAGCTAGTTGATCTGATTTGTGGAACTCTCAAACAGGAGACCTCCTTTTAGTTCATGGGCTCGGAGGAGTCACCATACACCCCTCTCTGTCACCTGACAGTGGTATAACTTTGTTCAGGGGACAATACTGATTAAGAATCCAAATGTTATCACTCGATATTTTGGGTCGGGTCCGCCATTTTTTATGGTTTCCAAAATGGTTGCCACGAAAATTGACAAACATCATGTATGGTCTTCTTCTCAGCCTATATATGATCTTATGTCTGATAATATTTGGGGCTAAACTTTGGTGTTTAAGAGTTTTATATATATTTCTGATGTTTAATGCTAGAATTCAGTCTTTTAGGGTGTAATGTCCAAGACGGCTGCCATCTTGGAAGTGAAGTTTGTTTATTTTCGTCAGAATTTGAACACAGTCTTTACTTTTTCAAAGTTAAATCTACATCAAGTCAAATATTGTGTTTTATTCTTTATCGAATTTTCTGATGTTATTTTGGCATATAATTTTGAATAGTCGTAATATATATATATATATATATATATATATATATATATATATATATATATATATATATATATATATATATATATATATATATGTAAACTTTTATATGGCCGCCAAGATGGCTGACAGGTTAAAATAAGAGAGATTTCGTCTAATATCAAATGCCAGTTGTTTCATTTTCATATTTGAAATCCGATGTCCTAAAAGGAACAGTTTCCTCTCACGTTATGTTGAGTTTATTGGCCTATAAATAACTGTATTTAAATACAAAATGACATCCAAGAAGGCTGACACTTAGTTTGTTTGTTTGTTGCTTTACCTCTCTGTAAATTGCTTCGGTCGTGTCAAGATGACCACTGATCAATTTTCGAGTGCATGCTTTAGCCTTCTTAGCAGTAACCTGTACTCAGTGTCGAGCTTTTTGTCATGTACAAGGTACAGGGATTGCAACATAGCCAAAATACAGATAGGTGATAAAAGTATTACAGGTGAATCTGCATGCCAGCACTTGAGTTGTACGGCTACAATTAGGTACACAGTGTGTTATATATAAGTCATACATACATACATAATCATGAGTAACATTTACAAATATGCCAGAATAATTATTTGATAGTAAAGTATTAAGCTAGAATCACCTGTCTCATCTGCTACAGTGTCGTCATCTTTATGATCATCACTGCAGATTCTTCGATGTCTAGCGCGGCATTGCTATCAATCAAGATGTTTAATAGATTGATTCCTTCATATGAAACTGGCTTCATATTGCCTGCATCATCTGTCCTCCATCCCAGTCCATCAACTACACTGGGAACCTCCATCACAGGGGTATCAGCTTTCCTCTAAATGGCCACCTGGTACTTAGCTCTATGGCTGTGTTAGATTAGAGCTTTTCTACATGATGGAAAGCTTCAGAGGTCAACATTCTTATTAACGTTGATTGCCCCACCTTTCCATCAACATTTTTTCTTTCTTGAGAGTTCATCAACACTTATTGATCTGATCTTTCAGGTTAATACACAGGTCAGTGCTTCCAATCTTCCTTGAATCAATTTAAAACAAGTCTCAAATATTTTTTATTAGGGTGGTTAACATACGTTTTAAAGTAGCGTCGCATCTTCAGAATTTAAGCATGCTTTTTAGACTGGTTTCCGCCACATGTCTCTCGTCCCGACGGTCTCGGTGAGGTATTGCTTATTATTGTTGCTTGTTGACGTGATGTATGCACTCAGCATCAGTGCATCTAAACTGTGATATATGACTTACAACGATGATCTTAAAAGCTGCAGTTTTCTTTTGTTATTTTATATTTACAATATTTGTGGATGACTATTATTACTTTGTATGTTTCCGTGATTAGTAATAGCCATGTATTCATTTGTTTATATATATATTGTTTAAAATAGTTCTTGGATTGATTGATTGTTTGTGTTGCGGTTTAACGACACGTCAACCCTTGTGGGTCATTTTGTGTCGTCTCCCAGAGAAAGGGAGAAAAGGATAGAAGATATAGTAGTTGAGATGAAAGAGAGGGGCAGGGAAGAAAGAGGAACAGGAATGAATGCGAAGAAACAGAAGAAATAAAAACATTCCCCCTCTACCCTTACCTGCTACAAGGATAGCAGGTCTTGCCCAAGTGTAAGCTAATATCAGTTGGATGCCCCGGTGACGTAAGATACATGGTACCTTTGTCACACTCAACCACCCCGAGAATATTTCTTAGAGAGGGCCACATGTTAGAGTAGCTGTATAGCTAAATGTGCTACCCTTTTGAATAATAAATAAATAAATTTAAAGATCGCGATGGCGTTTACGCACTGTCCACATGATGACCGCGCAAAACAAATAACTTACCGCTAATGAGAATTAAAAGGATTGACTAATCATATTCAGTTTTCATGATATGACGTGAATATAACGGACACTTTTTTATAGTTCATTGACTCATGAACGCACCAGGCAACGGTTATGTGCAAAGTTTGCGTGACCTTTCGGGGTTAACTTATTTTTTACGTGACCCGATGTGTTCTTTAGTCAATGAACGGCAACGAAGTAAGATTCATTTCTTTGCCCATCTGTAAGACACTGGCTAATTCCATTCTACATGTTACAAAAAATATAGTACAGCCATTATTTTTACTTTAAAACTTGCATCTACATGTATAGATAACAAAAATAAATAAATTTATTTGATTGTTAGCGGTGAAATCAGTGTCTATATGGTGAAATAAAAAGTGGTATCAATCACTAGTATCATTTCACTACTGACTGATACGATTTATATTTTCACTCCTCGCTTTGGATGACTTCGGTTTTCTTCATTGTTTCAAAAGCGGTTGTTACATCCACCTCTAACTTCTTTCTTTCTGAACTAAACTACCAAGTTGGGTTTGTATTTTCTTAGTTAGAAAGTAAGGAATATTCGGATATCAAAATTATTTTGATTTGCCGAAATATTTGTTTTCTTAGTTCTGAGCACTCAGTATTGACATCATAATGTTTCTGCTTTGTTTGGCAACATCTGTTATGACGTCAGAAGCGCTGAAATAAAAAGAAAATCTGTTGTTGTTTTTTTTTTTTTTTTTTTTCTTTTCTTTTCTTTTTCTTTTTTTCGTAAATACTACAAATATTTTCAGCTCGTGTAATGAAAACATTCAAATTATCACACGTGCTACGCATTTTTGAAAAAAAAACTGATGTCTTATTACACTCGATGAAGATATTTATGGTAGTAATTCAAAAAGAGCAAATATCCTCTATAAATATGATGATAGATGGGAAAGGTCACAATCAGGGAACATAGTGCGCCTAAGGCATCGAATAAGGATAACCCATTAGTTATTCTACTTACCCTTCCAAGTCGGTTCCCAGCTAGCATTCTTGGACCAATAACGACCCGTTATAGATTTATGCAGGATGCTTACTGGGTCCTCTGTTGCAGTTCTTCTTTGTTCGTGCGACGGTGGTTTCATATGTGGCGATTACTTTGTCTTTATTTGTTCCTCATCTCTCCTTCTTTTGGTGCCTTAGGATTGTGACATTTCCTGGGTATCTTAAAATACTTTACAGGACATGAAAGAAAGCAAACACACTTTAATGAAAACCTGAATGAACAAACAGAATGCGACAGAAATACCGCCTTCGAACGGTTAACAGGAAAATAGTTTTGGGACATACAGTAAAACTTAATAACTCGAACACCGCATTACGAAAACAAGCCTATTCAAATATACTGAAAATTTTACCACCACAAAATGAAAATTTTCAGATAAAAAATTCTGATAATTTCATATTTCTGCTCAAAACAGATTTGGGTATTCGTTAGAACTGCTTTGGCGAGGCGGTTCTAAAGAGTACACACAATCTATGTTTTTAGCAAAAATAAGATAAATAATTTATACTCCTGTAAACCCCAGTGTTACTATATTGAAGTGGGGTTTAAGGGGGTCGAAATTATATAGGCATGTTTTCAATATGGGAGGCTTGTTTACCGTGACTGATTCGAATTCGATTTTGAGTCCCTAATGTTTTTTTGTTGTTTTTTTTTTGTTGTTGTTGTTTTTTTTTTTTTTCGATTGCTCTAGAAAACAAACAGTTAGGGATATTTTATTGAAATTTGTCTTAATTTATCAAGAAATATGTGTTGTTTGTACTCTTTAGAATCGCCTCAGTATTCCATTAGTATATTAAGTATACCATTACTTAATATACGATCGAAAAAATATTCCTAAATTATCCCCAGTTGCCTCTTGGCCTGGCGCTATGATTAACCAATAGTGGCTCGAACTACCGGTGTCTAGAAAAAAAATCGATTGTCCCAAAAATGTTCGAGCAATTGAAGTTCGATTGTTATCTGTCCCCGAGGTTATAAAAATTTCAGCTGAGCATGGAATTTTCTCTGTTATTAAATATGAAAATGCCAACAATAGCTGCCAATAGTTGACATTTTCATATTTATTAGCAGAGAAATTTTCATGCTAAGCTATGTTAAGCAAGAAAGAATTTGCAGTTGTTTGTAATATGATATTTATAAGAAGGATATTCATGCTCAGCTGAGCTGAAAAAAAAAGTCTTGCAACTTCGGGGCCAGACTTTATTGGAGCCAAACCTAGTCCTTTATCCAGATACAGTTCCAGCTATACAGGATTGTTCGGTCCGTCTCTTGGTTCCCTAACAAATCCATGAATCAACACGGGAAACATTGAATAGTTTCAACGCTTTCAAGGATGAAAAATGAGGAGGGCTGACAACAAACTGGAAGTCAAAGCAAGAAAAACGCCACTGATTGTTGTCGCAGCTAGCCAATTCCAGTACTTGGACCCTGTTCGAGTCATTAGAGCGATATCAAAATGGTACAGGTTCCGGTGCACCGTTCCTGCTATTTGAACCCTGTTTGTGCATGTTTGGTTCTTGTCTGATCCCAGTAATTAAAAATATGGCCAAAGGGACAAGGTGCAGTGTGCTGAAGCTGGTTACTTGTTACTTGTTACTAGTAACTGGTTACTAGTCCGTTGACTGGTTATTGATGCGTTTGCATGTTACTGATTCGTTTACTTGTTACTGATTCGACTTACAAGTTACTGATTTGGGGTACACTAATTACTGGTTACTGATTCGTTTACTAGTTACTGATTCGTTTACTGGTTACTAAATCGACTTAATAGTTACTGATTAAAGGTATACTTGTATCTGGTTACTGATTCTGGTTACTAGTTACTGGTTCATTTACTGGTTACTGGTTCGATTTACTGGTTAGGGATTCGGGTTACTATTTTCTGGTTACTTATTTGATTACTTGTTACTGATTTGATTTACTGGTTACTGGCTCATTTGCAGGTTACTGATTCGGGTTACTATTTACTGGTTACTGATTCGATTACTAATTACTGATTTGATTTACTGGTCACTGATTCGGGTTACTGGTTACTTATTTGTTTACTGCTCACTGATTTGGTATACTGGTTTGATTTACTGGTTACTAGTTTGAGGGCCCGAATCAGTAACCAGTAAATCGAATCAGTAACCAGTAAATGAACGAGTGAATAGTAACCTTAATCAGTAACCATTAATTCGAATCAGTAACTAATAAATAGTACACCCATTAATTAGTAAGTCGAATCAATAACCAATATACGAATCGTTTACATTATTAACCCGAACAGTAACCTGAATCAGTAACCTGCAAATGAGCCTGTAACCAGTAAATCGAATCAGTAACCATTAAAACAGTATACCCTAAATCAGTAACTATTAAGTCGAATCAGTAACTAGTAAACGAACCAGTAACTAGTAAATGAAAGTAACCAGTAAATGAGCCAGAGACTAGTTACCCGAATCAGTAACCAGTAATTCAAATCAGTAATATGTAACTAGTGAATTGAATCAGTAACCAGTAAACGAATCAGTAACCAGCAACTAGTTACAAATAACAAGTAAATAGCTTCAGCACAGTGTAAGATACTTCCTTTTTAAAGGCCTGAGGAGCATTTCAACGGATGGCGTGATAGATAGCATTATTTTGTTTATTTTTGGCAAAAAAAAAAAAGGAAGTTTTGCGTAAAGCTACCTTCTTGCCTATCTCAGTTTCTTTGTTATGTCTACATTGGTACATAATTATGAATGCTTTCTTAAGTAATATGCATATGACCTATATCTGTCTATAGCTATCAGAATTAATTCGTTTCTTGGAAGTGTAATACCATTTCATAGCAATAAACTCATATCATTGCTCCTCGAAAAGTGTCTCAGGAGACAGTTACCAAATTTAACGTAATTACTCTGACAGACAGGTCTGTGCAAACAGTGTAGACCCAGATCAGACGCCGAAGAACACGGCGTTCGATCAGGGTCTACTCTGTTTTCCATTCATCCAGCAGTTTTCAGACACATCAACAGGACATCAAATGGACTAAATCAAAAGTTTAGACAAGTACGGTAAGAAGAGATGGTGCCCGAATAGTTTGGGTAAAATGGCACTATTCTTCTAGGGGAAAGTAAATGTCAAATCAAAGAATGCAGCTTCTGAGTGTTTTTGAATCTTTTTTTCCAAATTCTTTAATCTTTTTTTCTGAAAAAAGAAATGAAGAGAAATGTATAAACTATGTTTTCATCCAGACTCAATACCTTTTGGTTGAAAAAAACAACATCTTATCTTGAGCTATGGTAAGAATACAGAGGTGTCTTTCTTGTATGCTACACAGCATCTTGATTTGTTCTATATATCCTAACAAGCTTTGTCAAATTATTTCAAACGTTACAGCACAGATACAAATTTAGTCAAACAGAAATGGGACATAAATTGTCCATTATACACAGTTCATACACAATGTATGGCCATTTATTCTATACACCTGGTAATTTCGTAAGGGCAGCCTTTTGGATCTTTATTAAGATATATCAAGCATACAAGAAACCTTTGAGCGAAGATATATGTAAACATGGATTCCATAATTACTCCATATAGTGGGGCAGGACTGCCTATAGTCTGAGTCAGAGTCCTTATTCAACAAAACTATTGATACTGTGGCTACATTTTTAATAATTACAGTCTACCCTCTTTATACCGACACTCGATACAATAACAAAATTCGTAATGATGACAATTTGACTGTCACGAAACCTTCTCTTAAGAGGTAACAATTAGTCACAAATTATGCAAGAACATTGTATTTAATACTGTAAAGAAACATATGTTTTGGATATTTGTTAGAATCGCCTCAGGCGATTCTAACAAATATACAAAACATAGGTTCTATGATGTAATAAGAATAAAACAAGGTCTTTCGTACAAACCATTCTGTCCATGAAGGAGTCTTTACAACAGCAAATTCATTAAAATGGCAACATCTTTAGAAACAAATGCTGTCGTTGTAACGAGGGTTCACTGTATTGTCTATGTTTGCTTCTTATTACTTTTACTAACCAGCTGTTTCCAAGTATTTGAATAACGTCACTGTTAGCCCAAGCTCCCAATCGCAGTACTGATCAAATTTTTCATTTACCCTACACAATCTTGGCCAGAAGGTTTCTTGTGTGTTTTTGAAAGATCATAAAGCAGGTGAGAGTATGATTAATTTCGCTGGCGAAAGTGTTAAAAATGGCCGCCATTCAAGATGGCCACCATAAATATAATTTTAATAGCTAAAATTGAATATACAGTAGTCTTCTTAGCTAAATGCTACGAAAGCATACAATATCAATGTGATAACCAAATATTTGTGTATAAAAATAAACAGAAGTTAGCTTTATACTGTTTTCATCAAAAACCGTGTTCTTTGGTGTTGTATAAAGAGTACAGTTGCAGTTGTAGTTGCCTTTAAAAATAATGAATCTTCAATGTTTTGCAATCTGACTGAATATTTTGAGGGAAAAACAAATCAAACTACATGCAGTAAGCATATTAAGTAAAAATGTGCTGTGAGAAGAAAATTATGTTCCTTTTGCTCTGCATATTTAATGTCATTGGTAAAAAAATACCGGCTGGTATGGCATACATGTAACATCTATGTTGGCATTGCGGCAAAAAGCGATAAAATGTTAACAAATTAAGTTTTCAGCTGAGTGTCTTTATACAAAGTACATGTGTATTTTCTGTTGGTAGTTTCTTAATAATGCATACATTTAAACGCATTGCATTAACTTTCTCTCTCTTGGTGGAAGGTTTTCAATGCCACCATCAGCCAGTAAAATACGGCAGCAACTGCAATCGGCTATTGTCCTTTCTTACAAAACCCACCAACAAAAAAAGGTAAGAGAAAAGTCCAGGGAGTGCCACAATCACAAACCGCAGCCCTTCCCAGACCCCAAGAGGAAGAGGAAACCGACAAATCCAAACAAGCACAAATCGAACAAACGTACGAAAAGCACTAAGATTAGCTCTCTCTTCCCCACGCGAGGTAATCGCAATACTAAAAGGACTAAAAAACACAAGAACAAAATGACACACGGAAAGACATACAACAAGTCGCCTCGCAGAATAAACTACAAAGCAACAAAGAGTAAGACTAACACCGGGACCACCGCCTTAGAACGGTCAGTAGAGTAAAACCACCGGGGGGGGGGGGGGGGGTTAAAGCACTTTTACAGCTAGCTAACTTCACCCTGGGTCCCGATGCTACTCTCAATACAGAAAACCCTGATGTAGTAAAAGAGGCACTCAAAATCTGCATGAAAAGCAGTGAGAAACTTGGACTAAAGCACACAGTGGTCACGCAGGATCAAGCAATCTATGAGATAAGTTATACACTGAGGAAGGAAAACGCTGATAACTTCAAAAATTTGATTTTGCGTTTAGGAGGTTTTCACTTACTAATGAATTATCTGGGAGCAGTTGGTAAATTTATATCTGGCTCTGGTTTAAGTGACATTCTGGTTCAAAGCAAAGTGATGCTTGAAGGCACAGGAAATAAGGTCCTGTCAGGTAAGGGATATTACCAGGCCATAAATGCGCACACGAGGATGCATGAGGCGATAATTGCTATGTGGTGGTATGCATTTGAAGATTTCTGTATCAAAAAAGGTTGTGATTCGAGTGTATTTACTAGCTTATGTGACTGTCTCAGTAATCTTGAAAGTGCTGTCAAAACAGACAAAGGTAAATGTTTGAGCACTGTGAATGAAATGTGCTAATGTTCTGCTCAAATAAGGTCACTAATAGATGAATTCAAACAGTCAAGATCTGAATACAAAACTGACAAATTCTGGCTGAATTATGTAGAACTTATTCAAACTGTTTTGTTATATATCCATGCAGAAAGCGAATGCATATGGAATGAACATTTAACAGCAGTCACACAAATGGCAAAGGTTATTGCAG
Organism: Anodontia alba; assembly: GCA_964016985.1. Classification (NCBI taxonomy): domain Eukaryota; kingdom Metazoa; phylum Mollusca; class Bivalvia; order Lucinida; family Lucinidae; genus Anodontia; species Anodontia alba. Next base: position 76,590,697 of record OZ024822.1, read on the forward strand.
CCGCTGATCACCAGAAATATGTGAAAGCAGTTGTCACATACCTTGCGGAAATAAAGGCATTGCTTCAGACTGCGCCTGAGATTGAAACAGAATTTCACCAAGGTAATTTCATAGTGAAGAGGGCATGTGGAAATTTTAATGGCATATGGACTGAAATGGCCTTAGAATGCTCCCAAAACTGTGATGCGAAAGGGAAGACTGGATAAGCAGGTCTTAAGGGCATAACTCTGAAAATACAGACACAAGAAAAATGGTTTCTTACCTTACCATTTGCTGCAGGGGTCACATCAGCTGTTAAAACCATGCTTCATATGGACGAGGTAGAAACACATCATCATGAGGATAATAGAACTACAGTGTCAAGAGAAACAGAACAAGAGAAGGTCATTATTGAAACTGTCAATGTTGAGATGATAAATCTCTTCACAAACTCTGACACAAAGGCCCTTGTAAACATTGCAAGTGGCCTTAAAGCCAGTGAAGAAATCACAGATGACCTTCTTCAGCTGAATGAAAAAAGGAGAAAATGCTTTGAGAAACTATGTTGAAACTGGTAAATTAACTAAATTAAACCTTAAAACGATGGCAAATACAGTGAAAAGCCATAAAGCAGAAAAGACAAAGTCTACAAGAAGTGACCTTGCAGGTGAAATTCAGATCTTAAAAAGAGCTCTTATGTTACGAAACAGACATGAGGAAGGAAAAAAAATCAACTGGAAGAGTTTCTTTCCCATGAAATGAGGAAATATCCACCGTCACTGGCAGAAGAAAACATTCAAACTAAAGAAGCTATGCTTCGGACTGGTAATAAGTCATCAATGTTGGGCATTATGAAAGAAAAAGCTGATTTAGATGACTGGCCTACAGAAATCGATGAAGGTGAAATTACCTCTAGTGTTGTTATTGATGTAATGTGGTATATTCGATCAAGGCCACCATTACACAATGAAGAAAATGAAAATTATGCCAGAAGAATCCTCGACAATATCACTAGTACTTATCCCTCACAAAATATCCATCTAGTACAGATATGATGGTTTATATGGGATTCAAGACAGTAATAGCAGGTATGTGAATCTCAAAGAGGCCAGTGGATGTCGACAAAGAAGAAAGGAGTCTCTCAGAGAATTTGAAATGAGAAAAGAGTTAATTCTGAGAAATTTTGATGAAATATTGTGCAATGGCACAAGCAAAGCTAACCTGTTAGCTTTCGTGTTCGCAGTGTGGACTGAGAGTTCAGATATTTTACATTCTGGAACTCATCTATTCCTATCAGGTGGATTTAAAAACAGAATTGAAATGAAAGTGGTAAGTTCAGCTTCTAATGTGGAATATAATATACGTGATGAGGAGAAACACATGTTGACAAGCACTCATGAAGAAGCAGACACACGAGTTTTTCCTTCATGTAGCTGTTGCAGTTAAATGTGGAAGTGAAAGAGTTACAATATGTGCTTCAGACACAGATATTGTTGTCATGGCCTTATTTCATTTTAAACAGCTTCGAGAGGACGGACTTCAAGAGCTATTTATCAAAATCTAAGGTACATTATATTCCTATCCATGAAATAGTGCATGGTTTGGTGAAAATGACAGGGACATGCTTCCATTGCTGCATGCTATTAGTGGATGTGACACAAATAGTTTTGTGTTTGGGAAAGGCAAACGGGCATCTATGAAAGCTATTAGTGAACTAAAAATGGAATCTGAACTTGCTCCTTTGAGCAGAGGCATCAAAGATGACAGCAGTCAGGAAGTAATAGACCGTGTCAACGTTATGGCCACCAAGATATTTGTACGTCTTTATGCAAAGGATAAGGAATTTGAGACCTTAATTTCTCTGAGAGCACATGTACATTATGGAGGTCATACATATCTAGAGGCCTTACCTCCAACTGATGATGCATTACAAAATCATGTTCGAGCTGTGTTTCAAACATACATTTGGGTGTCAGATTTAGAACCAGTCCCAGAAGTACTAGATCCATTTAAGTTTGGCTGGACCTGTGAAACAGGGTCGACTAAACCGATTTTGCTACAAAACAGAACCACACCTGAAAATCTTGTAACAGATACCTACTGTAAATGCAAGAAAAAATGCATCAGAAATTGTCCATGCAAGCGGATTGAAATGCAATGTGATATTGCTTGCTCTTTTCGTGGGCAAGCGTCAAGATGTGAACGAATTCGCTTGGAAAACAGATGCATTGGAGATGTGAGCAAACTGAATGCTGTAGGTCTATAGACTAGTTGAAAGTGTAAAATTTATTTTGATAAAGAAGTAGATCAGCTCTAGATGAGATCTGTGGAATATTCGAACACAAATTAGAGATCCGTCGAAAAGCAGATCAAATCAGAAAGTGTGAGTGATATATCTAATTACAACTGATGGTTAGCGATCTGTTACTTACCTAATCACATACTAGAGCTGATCTTTTTCGATTCTAATGCATAAACACAAATGGAAAGGTATCCATCAGAAAGATATACCACTAACGGTTTTGACTGTCACAAGAATTTACCTGTATTTATTGTGTCTACAACCAGATTTAATTTGCTGTGAAACTGAGTGTTTACCCCACCCACTCTAAGTTTATGTCTATATATGTGCTATATATTTGTAGTCTGTTTTTAAAGCTAATGAATGAAGCTCTACAATAAACAGAATAAACACTGTTAACCTTCAAACAGGTTAGAACATGGGAATAAGACAGAATATATCATAGTACATGCAAAAACTGCATTTTTACATTGTAATGCTTGCAAAAAAATGTTTGTTTTTTTTCTTATATGGAAGTTATTGCTGTTTGATTGTGTAACGAGTACAGATAATTAATCTGTTAAAGTGAAATATTAGTTTGCAGATGTTATTGACATATTTTAATTGAAAAAATATACCTAAGTAATACGTTAATAAGTTTTCATATTGCCTAAGTGAATGTTATTATTGGGATGACGGCCATCTTGGATGATGGCCTTTTTGAAGACTTTCGCCACTCTAAAATACCATACTCGCACCCGTGTTTGGTACACCTGGTATGCCTCTACTATAAAAATGCATCAAACCTTCTGGCCAAGATCTTGTAGGGTTGACGAAAAATTTGGGACTGGGAGCTTGGGCTATGTTAACTTACAACGTCGTTAGTGTAATGCTTAGATGGGATCATTCAAAAATAATAAAATGGCTTGCAATAAAAATTGGACAACGTTGAAAATGCCATTCAAAAATACTTTGGCGATTTTTTTTGTACTATCGCCGACAAAGCTTGAAGAAAAAAGAGGTAAATTCAAAATATTATTTTTCTTTTGTTTATATATATTTGGGAAATCTGAAAGTTGACTGCTATTTAAAGATTGCTATAGCTTAGAGATAACTATTTATGGTAGTTTCATTGTAGTTAGTAGAAGGTATTTACATGCTGCCCAAAGGGGTTATTTCAAACGTAGTTGTACGTGGGTAATTATATAAGTAGTAATATTTTTCCAGTTGTTACTATGAAGTAGTAAGTAGAAATACACAGTTTATTGGCGGTATAAACGGCGGGTTTGTCTGAATTCTGTATCAATGATACATTTCTTTTGATGATTGTAGTTTAATTGAAATGTCTAGTCTTAGTTTTGCGAAAGGTAAAAGAAATGTCATTACTTTTCATCCGACGAGTTCGCCTTTGGACTGCTATATGTACATGTATAAGCATTTGTGTGCGAGTAAACATGTCATATAAGCTTCATATACTTTTTTATCTCCTTGAGGAGCCATCTCTTGAACAGCAATCTTGGGAGCACTTAACTCTGGTCCTGCTGAACCTAGATATGCCCCCCATTTGCAAACAGTGGAGATTCGGATCAGTCGGCGACTGATCTGGATATGCACTGTTTGTCATTCAGTATTTGAAATTGTATTAACAACCTTGATCAAGCAATCTGATTGGCTGACAGTTAGAAGTAGGCATGGCATCTTAATTTATTGAACATGATAAGCTCGGGTCATATGTGGGAAAGCCAAGTTCTGCTTACGGATGGTCAGGTGGTTTTTTCCCGGGTACTCCGGTTTTCGCCCACCTTCGATGAACGATCGGCTCGATATAAGTGAAATATTCTTGAAAGGGCCGTAAAATCCAAATAAAAAAAAAAAAAAAAAAAAAAAAAAATGAACATGATAAGGGGTAACATTTCCGTGATACAATATTAATCCAGTTCTGATCTAAATATCGCAACACTAATGGACAAAGACGGAAAACATAAGGATATAGACTTGCATTGAAGACAACATATGATTAATTAACATTTGTCAGGAAACACTCAGAGACATCCCAAAATTGGATGTTTGAATTCCATTAGAATTAAAAGGAGAGCCTATCAGGTTATCTGCAACAAGAAAGATGTTCATGGTTTATTAGGTAATCGAAAACAACTGTTAGTTAACTTCTCTGCGTACTCTATGTCAGCAACTAGATCCAACTAATTGGATTCTTAAGTTCTTATGATAGACAGCTGCTTAAAGTTCTGCTTTCTTTTTCATTTCATGAATGCCAGTTGTCTCATTTTTTTCTGAGAAAATTATGAAGCATCATCACTGCTGAATATGCCCAGAGAGTGGTAAAGGTTGACTCATGATATAATACGAAAAGACGTTAGTCAGATTGATCACATACGCTAGTCTGTTTCAAACTGGTTTTAACCTAATGTTTCGTACATTTAAAACCCTACCCGTTCTTATGTCAAAATTTGAACAAGTTTATTTGATTATCTGTATACAGGTCGAATGGCAACAGTAACAGTGCTGATCCAGATCATGCCGTCTGATCTTGGACTACACCGGTTTATTTAAATTCTATTTCACCGTTTATATGAACGTACATTTCAGCTTCCTGTGCAAAGAAGTATGCATGCAACAGCTAGTTTTGTTCGTTCCAAATGGCTGTTGAAGAGATATTTTGCTGTCTAACAGCTGATAATGTTATTGGCCATTTAACACATGCTTTATTCTGGTTTTTAAACTTTCATAAACAATTTCACGGCATTATGGTATCGCAGTTAGATGCAACTCCGGTACATGTCAGTCCAAATACATTACGAAAACACGCCTATTCAAATATAATGAAAATTTTGCCACCAAAAAATGAAAAGTTACAGAAGAAAATTCTGATATTTTTCATATTTCTGCTCAAAACATATATTGTGGGTACTCGTTAGAACCGCCTCAGCGAGGCGGTTCTAACGAGTACCACAATCTATGTTTTGAGCAGAAATAAGAAAAATAATGTATACCCCTTTAACCATAGTTTTACTATATAAAAGTGGGGTTTAAAGGGGTCAAAATTATATAGGTCTGTTTTCGTGATGTAGCTCGAGAAAACAAATATTCAGGGATATTTTTTGGTGAATTTCTAATTTAATTATCACGCCTTATACTGACCAAGCTTTTCCATGCCTAAAAAGGCCTGCTATTGTAACCTTAAGTAGTCCTTTAAAACAGAATATGCCTGGAAAAATAAAAATCTAAAAGCCTGAAATCACGAAAATGTCGAGCTCTAAAAGTCTAAAATCCTGTAAATGCCTGAAAAAAATCTGAGGCCTGATTATGTAAATGTATGTTGTGTGTACGCATTAGAATAGCCTCATCGAGGCACGCATTAGAATAGCCTCATCGAGGCGATGCTAATGAGTACACTCAACAAACCATTATTTTATAGAAGATCGAAAAGGCATCACTTAATAATCCTTATTTTGCCTCCCGACCTGGTGCTATGATTGAATAAAACTCAGTGGCTCGAACTTCCCATTTCTAGACAAAAAAAATGACCTGCTTGTATAAAATCACTTGATATGCTAACTTCTGAACCAACAAGATTTTTTCATGCGATTTGCCGTAAATCTTTCCCTTTTTTGTACTCTACCACTGCAGCATGATCCATTAATTTTGATTTGTTCTTCTTATTTGATCTTTAAGGAAATTTCAGAGACAACTTTCTGTTCCACTACTCTGAATTTGTGACTCGACATTTAAAGCAGGAAATATAAAAGCCTTCTGAGATTTTACAAATACCTCTTATTAATTAAGGAATGTGGTATTTCATTCAGAATTTTCTTGATCCATTAATGCTTTTTGTACATAGATTCATTAAAAGTATTGTCATCGGTCATTCGTTGCTGAAATGAACTACCATAAGAAATGTAAAACTCATGTGGCGACCGACTTAACTCTATAGTAGCACACCCCTACTGTCCCAGATAGTCAGGCTGATCTGAGCATATGCTGGGCGCACATGCCATTTTGTTGGTTTTGTCAGAAGATGGCCCAGTTTATGACAGTGATGTGCTGGACGTTTGCAAATGGTTCTATGGTATTTACCCTATGTATTTGGACACATTGACCATACTTGTGCTATTTTTGTTTAAAAGATGTCATTTAACTACCAGCTACATGAATCAAACCTTGCTTAGTAATTGTCCTAACCTTGACCTAAATTTTGTGCTCGGGTGACTTTGTCATGATTTTACGGCGAGCCAAGCATTATTCACGTGGAGTCTAGCAATAAAGTGTATTTGTCTGAAGCGACGATAGTTGTGAATGTCAAACGTTGCATAGTAATTGCCCTTGACATGCTCTACAAGCACGCACTATGACCCGGTGCTTTTGACCTGGATTTCATGACTTTGTCATGATTATCGAGTCTAGCGTAAAAGTGTGTTTCTCTGTAGTTGTGATAGCTGCGAGCGCCTAACCATGCATAGTAATTGTCCTCTACATACTCTTTAAGCACGTACTAGAACTCGGTGCCCTTGACCTAGATTTCAAATTTCAACGGATGCCGTGAAGGATATTATTAATGTGTCAATTTTCCGCACAAATAAATAAATAAATAAACTAGAAATGTGTCAATATGACACAGATGCCCCCGCCCAGTGGCTATCTTCACCCATACGCATGCATTTTGCAAGAATTTGAAGTTAAAAAAGGGCCATAACTCTCATAATAATTGGCAGATATTACCCTAATTCGAACTTGACCTATATTCTATGATTATATACCTGTGTATAAAATATGAATACAATACACAATTTAAAAAAAATATAGAAAGGAAAACATTTTTGAAAGATGAAAAGGGGCTTTAATTCCCATCATAATAGTCTAAATCGAACTTGACCTCTATTACATGATTATATAGCTGTGTATCCAATACACTAAATAAAAAAAAACAGTTTATTTGTTTGTTTTGATCGATTACAGAGAAATAATTCACGCGTGTTCTAAAGCTTTCGTCTAAAAAACTCGTTCGCTTCGCTCACTCGTTTTTTACGCGCAAGCCTTAGAACACTAGTAAATTATTTCTCCGTAGTTAATCAAAACAAACAAATAAGCTCTATTTGATTGCAGTTAGTAGAATGTATTTATATTCTGCTCAAAGGGGTTATTTCAAAAGTAGTTGTAGTTAGGTAATTATATAAGGAGTAATATTTTTTCCAGTTGTTACTCTGAAGTAATAAGTAGAAATATACAGTTTGTATGCAGTATAAACGGCGGCTTTGTCTTAATTCTGTTTCAACGAAGCATTTTTTTATGGTTGTATAAAACTGAAATGTCTAGTCTTATTTTTATGAAAGGTAAGAGAAATATCATTATTTGTCATCTGATGAATTCGTCTTTAGACAGCTATATGCCAAGCTTAAAATTTGTATGTGAGTAAACATGTCATGTAAGCTTCAACATGTTTATTTTTTATCTTCTTGAGCAGCCATCTCTTGAACAGCAATGTTAGAAGCACTTAACTCTGGTCCTGCTGAACCCAGATATGCCCCGCATTTGCAAACAGTGTAGATCCAGATCAGTCGGCTTCTTGAATAAACGTCAAAAAAGATTGCCTTTGGAAACAAAAGAGCACACTACAGATTAGAAAATGGGAGTCTCGGTTTTATTGAGACTCTTCATAAGCAGTAACGAAGTTAACAATTCTGCTTACGCCCTCTAGCGTATACATGAGCAGAACTCCATTTTCAAATATATCATAATAGGCCAAATGATCCCAAAGGAAATGAAATATAATCTGCACATTGAAGCCGACTGATCTGGATATGCACTGTTTGTCATTCAGTATGTGAAATTGTATTAACAGCCTGGATCAAGCAATCTTATTGGCTGACAACTAGGTGGGTATGGCATCTTAATTTATTGAGCATGATAAAGATTATTTCTTTGGCGATGCAATGTTTATCAAGGTCTGATCTAAATATCGCAACACTAATGGACGCAGGCAATAAACATCAAGAATATAGACTTGCATTGAAGACATTAAATGATTAATTAACATGTGTCAGGAAACACTCAGAGACATCCCAAAATTGGATGTTTGAATTCCATTGGGATTAAAAGGAGAACCTATCGAGTTGTCTTCAATAAGAAAGATGTTCATCGTATATTAGGTAATCGAAAATAACTGTCCCTGAGTACTAAATGTCAGCAACTAGATCCAACTAATTGGATTCTTCTGTTCTTATGATTAACATCTAAAAATTTTGCTTTTTTTTCATGAATGCGAATTGTCTCATTTTTCTGAGAAAATTAAGAAATACTACCAATTTGTTGTCTGCTGAATATGAGAGTGGTAAAGGCTGACTCATGATATAATGCGAAAGACATTAGTCAGATTGATCACATGCGCTAGTCTGTTTCAAACTGGTTTTAACCTAATGTTTCGTAGATTTAAAACCCTATCCATTCTTATATCAAAAATGAGCAAATTTATTCGATTTTCAGGGTGGAGTCGAATACTGGTCGAATGGCAAACACTACCAGTGCTGATCCAGACCATGCAGTATGATATGTGTCTACACTGGTTTATTTATAGTCTTGTTCACCGTTTTTATGAACGTGTATTTCAGCTTCCTGTGCAGAGGCGTATGCATGCAACAGTCAGTTTTATTCGTTCCCAATGGCTGTTGAAGAGAGGTTGTGCTGTCTATCAGCTGATAATGTTATTGGTCATTTAACACATGCTTTATTCTGGTTTTTAAATTTTCATAAACAATTTCATGAAATTATGGAATCGCAGTATGATGCAGTGCCCGTACATGTCAGTCCAAATACAGTCGACTCTCGTTATCTCGAATTCCAAGAGACTCTCTGAAACACTTCGCGATATCCGTACCTCGACATATCAGAGTTGGGGAAGTGAGGAAAACAATAAATCGAACAACCATATTCAACAAATGAATATGTAATTTGACTCCTGAAGTTAGAAATATATATAAAATAATGTGGAAAAGAGGACAAATTGCTTTCTCCTCTTTTCCACGATATTTTGTTACCTGTTCTTAGATTTCCATAATAAAACAGACCAGAATTTCACTTCGAAATCAGCGGTTATTCGAGATAAGTGAGGTCGCGATCACGAGGGTCGACTTTATAAGAAAAGTATCTCATGCATGACAAAGACATCACAAAGACATACCCATATATCTTTGACCCCCTTAAACCCCACTTTTATATAGTAAAACTGGGGTTTACAAGGGTGTACCTTATTTTTCTTATTTCTGCTCAAAAACATAGATTGTGGGTACTCGTTAGAACCGCTTCGTCGAGGCGGTTCTAACGAATACCCACAATCTATGTTTTGAGTAGAAATATAAAAAAATATCAGGGTTTTTTCTGAACATTTTCAGTTTTTGGAGGTGAAATTTTCTATATATATGAATAGGCGTGTTTTCGTAATGAAAATAGTTATTCTAAACAGAGTATACATGGAAAATCAAAATCTAAAAGCCTGAAATCAAGAAAATGTCGAGCTCTATGTCCTTAACATGCAAATTTATGCCTGAAGAATCTGAGGCCTGATTATGTAAATGTTTGTTGTGTATACGCATTAGAATCGCCTCATCGACGTGATTCTGATGAGTACACTCAACAGACCATTATTTTATAGAAGATCGAAAAGACATCCCTTAATTATCCCTCTCTGCCTCCTGACCTGGTTCTATGATCAAATAAAACTCATTGGCTCGAACTTCCCATTTCTAGAAAAAAATCGCCTGCTTGTGTAAAATCAATTGATATGCTAACTTTTGAACCAACAAGATTTTTTCATGCGATTTGCAATAAATCTTACCCTTTTTTTTTGTAATCTACCACTGCAACATGACTCACTGATTTTGATGTTTTCTTATTTGATCTTTAAGGAAGTTTCAGAGACAACTTTCTGTTCCATCACTCTGAATTTGTGAGATGACATTTAAAGCAGGAAATGTAAAAGCCTTCTAAGATTGTAAAAGATACCTCTTATTAATTTATTCATTCAGAATTATGTATTTCATTCAGAATTTTCTTGATCCATTAATGCTTTTCGTGCATAGATTCATTAAAGTATTGTCATCGGCCAATCGTTGCTGGAATGAACTACCATAAGAGATGTAAAACTCATGTAGCGTTGTATTATTTAGCGATGGACTTAGCTCAAAAGTAGCACACCCCTACTGTCCCAAAAAAAACTTAGAGATATATCTGTGACTGATGGCCAAACCATTTTGTTGTTTTTGTCAGGAGATAACTCAGTTTATGACAGTGAGGTACTGGACGTTTGCAAATGGTTGTATGGTATTTACCCTATGTATTTAGATACATTGACCATACTTGTCCAATGTTTTTGTTCAAAAACTGTCATTTTCCTAACTGCTGCATGAGTCAAACCTTGCAGAGTAATTGTCTTACATATACTCTTCAAGCACGCACTATGACCCTGGACCTAGATTTTGTTCTCGGCTAACTTTGTTATGATTTTACGTCGAGTCAAGCATTATTCACGTCCAGTCTACCATTAAAGTGTATTTCTCCGAAGCGACAATAGCTGTGAATGTCAAACGTTGCATAGTAATTGTCCTTGACGTACTATACAAGCACGCACTATGACCCGGTGCCCTTGACCTAGATTTTATGCTCTATTGATCTTGTCATGATTTTGTGTCAAGCCTAGCGTTAAAAGGTGTTTCTCTGTAGCGGTGACAGCTGCGAGTGTCTAACCATGCACAGTAATTGTCCTCGACATACTCTTTAAACACGCACTAGGACTCGGTGTCCTTGACCTAGATTTCGCACTCCATTGACTTTGTAATGATTTAGCGTCGAGTCTAGCATTGCAGTGCGTTTCTCTGTAGCTGTGATAGCTGCGCGTGTCAAACCTTGCAAACACAAGCTATGACTCGACCTAGATTTCGCGCTCCAGTGACTTTGCCCAGTGCATTTGCGACATCGACTTCCGGGGAATTCTCGTTAGTCTCAACATTTGATAAGACAAAAAAAATCCTCCATCTGCTGTTAATTGTTTAAAGGGACTTAAAACACTTTAGAAATTTTCCCGCTATTTCATAATTGAGACAGCATGTTCTTTTCCTTTTGGAGAGGAGTCCCCTTTTCAGAATGCATGCAAACAATTTTGACAGCATGACCGCCCCTAAAGCATACTTAATCGAATTCAATAATCCAAAGAAAAGAACAGAAGAAAAAAAAACTTTAATATCGAGCTTTTTATCAAGAAATATTCGACCAAATGCAATGTGTAATAATATTCGCAACTGACTGACAAAGCTTTTCATCAAAATGTAATGATTCACGGTATGTGTCAGAAAATTATAAATGTGTCTAAGAAACATTTAATTCCGTGAAACTAGCCGTATCAATCTTTGGTTATAGTCAAAAACTGTGTTGCGAGACAACGTATTGTATTAGACGCAACGTGAGAAAACGTACTTCTGATAAGTGCGCCCAAAGAATACTCAAATCAGCATGCGCATTCGCGCATTCTGATTAGAGTCTCCATTGTCCACATGAAGATATTTTATATACTTGGCCCTCCAAAAAGCGCCCATTGAAGATTCTGATCAGACTGCGCAAATGCGCAGTCTGATCTGAATCCTCGATGGGCGTACATGTTCGTTCTGGCGTTTTTGCTCGTATCGTTTTGTCTACAGTTTCGTATTTATTAGAATTAAGAATCACAAATCAACGACAATCACTTGCTTTCAATGTTGAACTTGTCTGTTTCATTTTTCATTTTTCCAGAAAAATGAAAACAATAACATGTCAGGCGCGAACAATAAAGATTTAAAACAAAGCGCGAACAAGGATGATTAAAAACAAAGTATGAATTACAAAGATTTAAAACAAAGCGCGAGCAACAAAGATTTAAAACAAAGCGCGAGCAACAGTGATTCAAAACAAAGCGCGAACAACGAAAAATAGCAAAGCGCGAACACTGAAACTTTATAGCAAAGCGCAAACTATGAACATTTATAGCAAAGCGCGAACAACGATGATTTCAAACAAAGCGCGATCAACGAAAATTTATAGCAGCGCGAAAAACGGAGATTTCAAACAAAACGCGAAAAAGGAAGATTTAAAACAAATCGCGAACAACGAAGATATAAACCAAAGCGTGAACAACGAAGATTTAAAACAAAGCGCGAATAATGAATTGTTGATAAATGCATTAGCAGTCTACAGGCAGTGTCTTTTTTATAAATATTCACTAGTTGGTATCAATAAACAGTGACAGTTTTATCAGATGCTGAATGAAGCATGATCATGATGGAGAAAACCATACATTCCACTGCCCCAGGTAAACCTTAAATTTAATGTGTGGCTGTTAGCTTATTTCACAATTTCTCCTGTAAACATTTGTTGTGGGAATTCACTTAAATTGTCACCACATCAATTGTAATGAATTTCTTCAAAATATGTTTAGCAGGAAAAACCTGTTGACTGGGTATCCTGTAAACTGGCTTCAGTCACCAGTCTACAGTGGCTAAATATTTATTCTTATAATCGTATTTGTTAACCAACTAAAATAAAACCAATTTGAAAATAATATCAGTGATCAGCCTTTATAGTCGTGATATTATTTTGATTTTATTTTAGTGGATTATCAAACAGGATTATAAGAATAAATATTTAGTCATTGGAGACTGGAGCCAGTCTAGGTATCCCATTTCATCTCGAGCTATGAATAAACAGCAGTTTCATTATTATAAATCACTACTCTCTGGAATAATTCAACAGACGGCAAATTGATGATATTTTCCCTAGAAAATAGACTTCGCCGTTTCAGCCTTTACAGCAAACTAGGAGACAATTTGCATGAAACGTCAAAGTCTATTTTCTATTTTCTTAGCCTATTTAAAAAACACTTTGCATGAAATGTCAGAATAAGAATAAAATATTTCAAAATGTTGTCAGCTGAATTTTTTACCCAGCATGCTAAGTGTTAATTATACTAATTGAATAGATCAGTCTCTACCGAGATTTGTTCAAAGAAACAAACAAATCAAAAGGGCTATTACTCCAAATGCTGACAACGAAAGCGTCTAGTACAGATCAATTGATATTTTTCTTACAGTACCAACCATGAGCCATAAGAAAGCAATATTACCCAACAACTACATTGTACCGATTAGGTTTGGTATGTTATCGTGATAAAATATAAAACTTATATTAATGTCATACTGGGACCTCGGCGTGGGGTGGGGTTGGGGTACCTCAACATCAATTTTGGTAGATGCAGTTGTAAAATCAAACCCTGTCCATTCATATATATGTCCAGATCAAATTATAGACCGATTCACATACTTATGCATTACGAAAACATGCCTATTCAAATATATAGAACATTTCACCTGCAAAAATGAAAATTTCAGAATAGTCTTCTTATTTTTGCTCGAAAACATAGATTGTGGGTACTCGTTAGAACCGCCTCGGACATAGATTGTGGGTACTCGTTAGAACCGCCTCTATCTTTACGAACAAAAATAAGAAAAATAATGTCTACCTCTGTAAACCCGAGTTATACTATATTATAGTGGGGTTTAAGAGGGGTCAAAATATTATAGGCATGTTTCGTGATGTCAGACTGAATCACAACCATTAAAGTTCTCTCATTCAAAGAAAACAGACAATTTCTGTATATCGGCCTGAAAAAAATAGGGGTGTTTATTTATTTATTTATTTATTTATTTTTTAATTAATTTAATTTAATTTAACAGCGTAGTATATATTTTCTGGTTATTTTGTGATCATCGAGCCCATTCCGGGATGTCTGACAATCTAAATGAGGATCACTGATGAGGACTAGTTGACTGAAACTATCCAGTCTTGCCAAGAAAACAACGTTGCAGCTGTTTTCAGTTTTGTGAATGCAAAGTTCGAACAACGAAGATTCAAACGAGTCATATAGTACATTAATTATTAAAAAAAAACATCAAGAAAACATACCTATATAATTTTGACCCTCTTAAACCCCACTTTTATATAGTAGAACTGGGGTTTTACAGGGGTACACATTATTTTTCTTATTTCTGCTCAAAAACATAGATTGTGGGCGGTTCTAACGTGTACCAACAATCTATGGTTTGAGCAGAAATATGAAAAATATCAGAGTTTTTATCCAAAACATTTCAGTTTTTAGAAGTGAAGTTTTCAGTATATTTGAATAGGCGTGTTTTCGTAATGAGAACACGGTGCTCTGAACTTACACAACGACGGATGCTTTGACCAAACCATGTCGAGGCATAGTTTGGTCTGGCTGCTAATGACACACTGGTAATAATAAGCGCACAGGTTAAAGCACAAACGACCAGGGTAAAACTATTCGGACGCTACGGCTAAAGTAGAAAATGGTGGAAGAGAATATACATGTGCAGGTTGTTGTGGTTTTTAGATTCCTTGCTGTGGTTATTAATCGTTACAGTTGATCACATTAGATTTACGGAACCCACAAATGATTCGCAAATTTTCCTACGATGGTCCAATTTCGAACATTGCAATATTTTGAAATCAGTCTTAGCAATGGTGTTGTATCTAGTTCTTAAGCCAGGGGCATTGTATTGAAAACAGAAGTGGCTCTTCGCACTCGGGGCCTTTCAAAGTTCTTTTTCGTATTCTAAGCTGCCCGAACTATTATGAATGTTTATAAACAGCAAAAAAATGCACGGTATCTTTGAAGAACAGTATTCCGTGCAAAAAATGAGATTTCGTGATTGGTTTCTTGGATTGTGACTCGAAATAGGCTCTGCTGGGTTATAATGTTCTTATTTTCCCACAAAATAAGTTTTTGTATTACTATTGAGTACCCAAACCTATGTCAAAGCCTGGTTTCTGAAAAAAATAAAACAAGAAAAAATATCGTCAATCTTTTGAAAATTTTAATTTAGCCCACATAGTGGTGAAGATTAATGAGCTCGCTTACACCAAACAAAAAGGTACGAGAAAAGTCCAGGGAGTGCCACAATCACAAACCGCAGCCCTTCCCAGACCCCAAGAGGAGGAGGGAACCGACAAAAACAAATAAGCACAAATCGAACAAACGTACGAAAAGCACTAAGATTAACTCTCTCTTCCCCAAGCGTGGTAATCGCAATACTAAAAGGACTGAAAAACACAAGAACAAAATGACACACGGAAAGACATACAACAAATCGCCTCGTAGAATAAACCACAAAGCAACAAAGAGTAAGACTAACAATGACACGATGTCGGTTGAAACGGAAAACAAATTATTTGTCATCAATATTAATTCTTAAAATATTAGTTACAAAAAGAGCAGACGAAACAATATTATTTTATTTTACTTTTCGAATAGAATAAGACTTGATATTTCATGTGACTCGTCTGCATCAGACAAGTCACATGTTCTAACACGTCTTATTTTCTCTGAAAAAAAAATGAATTTTGTCTGCTACAATTTTGAATGGCGTTTTAAGGGTTATCTAGTTTCAAAACTTTTAAATCCAATCGTCTCTTAGGGCATGTGGTAGCTCTGAAATTTCAGAAAGATTATTTCCAGATATAGCATGGCGTGATTTTCTGTATATTTGATACATCAATTGAATGACGTCATTGTACATTTCCGTGCGCTAGTACTTTAACCTTTCTCCTCTCTCGGCTAATTCGGAACAGACAACAACCTGACAATATTTCTTCTTTTTTTTTCTTTATGCACATGGGCTTTGATCCTCGTACGATTTGTCTCCTTAGGAAACAATTTGCATAAAATATCAAAGCCTATTTTCTAGGAAAAATAAAAAAAAATTCAAAATATCGGCTGTTGAGATTTACATCCAGCAAGCAGAGCGTTAACCTTCACATCACTGCAGAAAATTCGAAACAGATCGGGTAACGTTTTGATTTTATATTGCTTGTTCAAAAGTGCACGAAAAGCTACATGTACGTTGTATTGCACTGATTCTGGCGTCGGTGTAAAATACATACTCTTTCATCTATTTTCTTGGAACATTTCAGAAAAAACCTCCCAAAAAAGTATAAATATAAATCTATTAGCAATAAAAGATAATTTAACCCATTAAAGGTTGATACCTCCGCTACTATACAACTACTAATGACTGTTCAGCCATTGGATATGATGTGATATCGACCAGAGAATACCATTATTGTTGAGGCAATAGCCGAGGTCAATATTGGTATTTACCATATCCAATGGCTCAATAGTCAACAAGTGTTTTATTATAAACGTACATTGGCAAGTTCCATAAATTCTAATTTTAAAAATTAATATGCACTGAAAGGCGCGCGCAAGCCAGTGTAGACTGAGCTGAAGGCGGCTCTGAGCCAATGAAAATCAATCTATTTATAACTTATATAATATTTTTTATCACTGGACGTTGCTATTACTCAGTGAATAACGTCTTGTCATAAATAGAGGATATTTACCCTTTTGCTGTGAATACCATAAATATTGTCATCGAGTGTAAAGAAAACATCAGTATTTTCATAAATGCGAAGCACGATTAAAAATTTGAATGTTTTCATTACACGAGAATTTTTTTTATGGTATTCACTGAAAAAAAGAGTAATTTTTCTTTTTATTTTATTGTTTACAAGTCAATGCGCTTTTCGGACGTCATAACTAACGTCACCAAACAAAACATGAACGTCATGACGTCGACGTTCAGTACTTAACATATGAAGCGCTGGAGAGACAAGAACAAAAAGTTTCGGCAAATCAAAATAATCTTCATACCAAAACGTACCTTACATTCTAACTACGTAAGAAAATGCACACCAACACTCGATAGTTTAGTTCAGTTACAAAGAAGTTAGCGGTGTTCAAAAATCTGAAGTGGAAGGAAGATCCTCTTGAGAAACAATGAAGAAAACCCAAAGTCGTCTAAAGCGAGGAGTGAAAATATAAATCGTATCAGTCACTAGTGAATTTCACTTGTGATTGATACCACTTTAATGATATCATAATAATACACTGTTTTCACCGCTAACAATAAAATAAAAATCATGTGATCACAAGTTACAAAACATTTGCTTACTGGTGCGTAAACGTCATCACGCCGTCAGTGACAACGTTATGTTTTCTGCCGAAAAATGGTACACAATATAGGGATCAAACATAGGTTTTCATGCATTAACATTCACCTGGTCCCGAGGGATGTGATGAAAACCGAGGCCGGAGGCCGCTGTTTTCAACACCTCCCTATGGACCTGACGAATGTTAATGCATTGAAAAACCATGTTTGATCGCTATTATTGCATAATAACGGAAAACATTTATTCTATTTCGCGTTATTCGTTGCACTATTTTGTTTCGCCTTTTCGACTATGCTCGTTCGAGGGACGGTAGTACACATCCTGTGACGGCAGCAATTCTGTGGCCCCGGTACCAGCATATTGAAAGTTGCGTAGCCGTGCATTAACAGCGCGTGAATTGCCTTATTAATACACGGCTTTTCGCCGGTTAATGCACGGCTGTTAATAACGTGCGGCACTGCTTTTTATGCAATAATACAGTTTAAAAGTCTTATGATAAACAGTATCTTACATAGGTGGTCATTTCATATACAATTTATATAACTCACTGAATGTTCGTGTCATAAATTTCGTAAGAAATGGCCTCTCATGTAAGATCGTCTATTTATATGTAATATAAATAGATTTTTTTTCCAGAAGCTGTCTGAGTTTAATGTGTATAGAATCTTCTGGTAGATTTTAAGATACACCTAGTTTAATATCCTGTTGCGATGATTATACGTCTCTCACAATTCTTTACTAGTGGCAGTGGTATATATATATTCTTATGTTTTATACTAAATGTGTATGTTATATTGTGTACACTGGTGAGGCAAAATAAAGTTACTTGTATTACTAACAAAAATGATATAAATATCACTTTTGTTTCAAACAGTGTTCCCCGATAATTGTTTTATTTTATTATCCATAGAATTAATCAGAAAAGGCATCCTGATACTCAAATATGCGTGAACATATTATGCGCTCTCGATTTAAAAAAAAATACATACATACAAATCTATCAAAACGATTTGAATGTTTTGATGTCATAATCGCTATAAAAATGACAGTAAATTATTCCTCTTGACCAAACTTGACTACGTTGCCTATTAGAGAACTACGTTGTATATAAAGCTTTTGGTGAAGACAAACCTATAATTCTGATGATATGGGATCAGGTGGACACGAATATAATGCCAAAAGTGTTATGCAAGCATTATGAGAAAAACACCCGCGTACACGGGATAATGGAGAATGGGGAGCTGGTCATGAGACAAGGTTAGAATCGCGTTTGCGAAGATATTGTAAGAAACCAATGATAGATAGGCACGCCTTACTTCTGTAGCTGTTGATTCAGAGACTATAATCGATGTTAAGGTGCATGAATCAATTTTCACGGAAATAACCCTGTCAGAGTTCATTAAATCCCTTCTAAAAAGATGTCTATTCTATAGGAAAAGAATTTGCTCCCCAATGGGAGCAACTCTATAAGGAAAGAATTTTCTCCCCACTGGGAGCAAATTCTTTCTTTTTAGAGAAGGCAAAGCATTACCTCTCTATTGAAGCAAGTTCTTTGCTTTTAAAGAAGGCCCTTCGTCAGAAGGGGATCGGTGAGCAGAGACGACAAAAAAGGAAGCAAATTCTTGCCTTAAAGAGTAGACCGCTTTCCTTTTAGATTAATCCCCTTTCAGAAGGGGTTCAGTGTGCAGAAAAGCAAAAGAAAAAAAAAAACAATAAGAACAGAAGACACAGAAGTAGACATCCTTCAAGAAAAGAAGAAAAGGGTAGAAAATCCATTAAGAGTATTAAAGGCCTTTTAGATAAATGACTACACCTCCAAAGGAAAGTTTTCTCACAAAAGGTATTTACTTCCCTTCACAACTCTAAAATGAAAAAAAATGCTGTTGGGCGAGGCGTGGGTATGGAGGGGTGGGGTGGGGTTGGGGCTAGGATAGGAATTCTTTCATTTAAAAGTAACCTCTTTGATAAGGGATTTGTGGAAACGTGAAGCAAATCCGTTTCTGCTGGAATAACATTCCTTTAGGAAGTGATGCAAAAACTCAGGCTGGAGTACTCTCCCCCTGAGATATATTCGTTCACCTAAAATTAATGAACAGCATTGGCAAAAGATGTATCTAAGTGGATAAATATTGAGAGCCAGGCATTATGAGGATAGTTTAATCAAAATAAGTCAAACAGTAAGAAAGTTATTGACATTTACATTCTCTCTCTCTCTCTCTCTCTCTCTCTCTCTCTCTCTCTTATATTATTGTCCAGATCGGAGTGCGCAGATATGCACATCACGAAAACATGCCAATATAATTTTGACCCCCTTGAACCCCACTTTTATATAGTAAAACTGGGGTTTACAGGGGTATGCATTATTTTTCTTATTTCTGCTCAAAACATAGATTGTGGGTACTCGTTAGAACCGCCTCGGCTGCTCAAAACATAGATTGTGGGTACTCGTTAGAACCGCCTCGCCCACAATCTATGTTTTGAGAAGAAATATGAAAAATATCAGATTTTTTTTTCTCTGAAAATTTTCATTTTTTGGTGGTAAAATTTTCCGTACATTTGAATAGGCGTGTTTACGTAATGAGTCTGCTCTTGGCATTTGCTATCCGCATATGACTCTTTGATCCATTTTTTTATGGAAGGCGCTAGTGACAGACGTCTGTCATTAGCGATTTCATGTATAAATCAATGCTGACGTCTGTCCTCGTCTGTCACCAGCTATTTTACGTTAAAATCGCTTATAATTGATCATGACTGGTCGTTTGAAGGGATATCTAATTTTCAGTTTTACCTATTTGGGAAAGAGCTGCTGACTTGGTTATCATATGTCTTATCTTTTTACTGGGTTCACGTCGTGTTGTGACTCCTTTCCCTAGTGATGTTATGGGTAGAGTTTGGGTTCTGATTGTATCAGTTCCTGATTGTTGCTCTTCTCAATTACCATAGACTATGGTAGCCTTATCTTGTATTCACCGGTCTGTTTTATGGACTGTTCTCGTTTGTCTGGCAGTATGATCATCACACTTGAGGAAGGTTATTATCATGTCCATATAGTATTGTGATTGCAGGCGTACCTACAATTTCACTTGCTTCAAAAGCAGGCTGTGTTAGTCAACTTTGTTAAATGTGCTGTTTCTTTAATATATAAAAAATGATAAAATTGAGCCGTCGCACGAGATGATGGTAAATGTCTTCCTTCGTCTAGTGGGGTTATATGTTTGATTCTTGGCCTAATGTTTCGTCTTTTTATACCCCGCCACACAACAGTGGCGGAGTATTATGGTTTCACGTTGGTCGTCCGTGAGTCCGTCCGTCCGTCCGTTCCGTCTGTCCGTCCGTCCGTCCGTCCGTTTTTCGTTTCCGGATGATAACTTAAGTAAACATCAATGGATTTTCACCAAACTTGGTATGTGCATTGATATTGTGGAGATCTGGTTTGGGATTGCTAATGGGCAAATTTCGTCAATTTTTGACGGAGTTATCTGCCCGAGACACGCGCATATTTTCGTTTCCGGATGATAACTTGAGTAAACATCAATGTATTTTCACCAAACTTAGTATGTGCAGTGATATTGTGGGGATCTGGTTTGGGATTGCTAATGGCCAAATTTCGTCAATTTTTGACAGAGTTATCTGCCTGAGACACGCACATATTTTCGTTTCCGGACTATAACTTGAGTAAATAACAAGGGATTTTCACCAAAATTGCTATATGCATTGACATTAAGGAGATCTGGTTTTGAATTGCTAATGGATAAGTTTCGTCACATTTGTACGGAGTTATCTGCCCGAGACACGTCCATATTTTTGTTTCCGGATGATAACTTGAGTAAATAACAAGAGATTTTCATCAAACTTGCTATATGCATTGACATTAAGGAGATCTGGATTGGGATTGCTAATGGGCAAATTTCGTAAAATGTTTACTGAGGTATCTGCCCGAGACACGCCCATATTTTCGTTTCTGGATGATAACTTTAGTAAATAACAAGGAATTTTTAACCAAACTTGCTATATGTATTCACAGTAAGAAGATCAGGTTTGGAATTGCTAATGGGCAAATTTCGTCAAATTTTTACGGAGTAATCTGTCCGAGACACGTCCATATTTTCATTTCTGGATGATAACTTCAGTAAATAATAAGGCCTTTTAACCAAATTTGCTATATGCATTGATATTATCAAGATCTGCTTTAGGATTGTTATCTGTCCATTGATATTATCAAGATCTAGTTTAGGATTGTTATCTGTCCCTCCGTCATTTTCTTTCCCGACAGTTTCGCAACGATAACTTTAATACATAAACAAATAATTCCTTTGGTGGGGTATTATGCTTGCGGTGCTTTTATTCTATGATACATGTGTGCAAACAGTGCAGACTCTGGCGAGACTGCGCGCCCCGCGCAGATGCACCTTAGTTTTCGCTGGTCGCTTGTGCGATAAGTACCATTATCACGTGTGCTGGCTCAAATCAATTATTTGGAGTTTAAAACGAACAAAAAATGTTTTCTGGTTTTATTCTTTCTATTGTCTTTTAACATAGAGATAGAGTAATTTAAACAACAAACATGTACAAGTAAATGAACGAAATGGTAAAGTGGGCCGCGTAAAG
Source organism: Anodontia alba (assembly GCA_964016985.1). Classification (NCBI taxonomy): domain Eukaryota; kingdom Metazoa; phylum Mollusca; class Bivalvia; order Lucinida; family Lucinidae; genus Anodontia; species Anodontia alba. The sequence continues at coordinate 76,612,625 of OZ024822.1, forward strand.
ATCAGCCTGTGCATCCGCGTTTAATGATCAGGGCCCAGTTGTTCAAAGCGTCGTTAGCTTAACGAGCTCGTTAAGGGTCATTTCGTTAACTGTTTTTTAGCGGATTCAGTATACAATATTCTGATATCATTTGCTGAAAAATGTGAGTAGCTTTTGCACTGCAAAAGTTACTCACATTTTTTCAGCAAAAAATTTCAGCATATTTGCGTATCACTCGATGTAAATTTTAACGAATCGTTAACTAACGACGTCGTTAGCTATGAACAACTCGGCCCAGAGCTTTCTCGCTGTGTTTTATGGATAGCCTAGGCAGATGAGTGGAATTCCTATGCTTCGGCTCATACGTCTTTATGCATATTCGCACATCGGAGCAGTCTCATACAAAATCACTCTAAAGAGATAGTAGGGTTTGAAAATGATAGGGCGATATGTCCCTTTAGTTGTACAAACACATATATAATGGAGCAAAGTAATGGCAATATAAATTTTGTCAGTCAGTTACCATTCATTCTTCGTTTGATATTACCAAATGTCTGGACAGCATACATGTAGCAATTTTCTTCTGTATCCAGGCATTTATTATATTATAAGACGTCTGTCACTAGCGATTTTTATGTAAAATCGGTAGTGTGAGACGCCTGTCAGCAGCGATTTATACGTAAAATCGCTAGTGACAGACGTCTGTCAATAGCCACTTCGTTTTTCTGTTTTTTTTTTTTTTTTTTTTTTTTTTTTTTTTTTTGTTTGTTTGTTGTTGTTTTTTTTGTTGTTGTTTTTTTATGGCTTGTATCATGTATTTCCAGCCATTTAAGTTATTATATACATTTGTATGTTTAAATCGATGACTATTTAATGCTCATGACTTAGCATTTGGACTGACATGCTTTGAACTGAAATTTCAGTATTTCCCTGTGTTACGTAATTGTCGGTAAATATTCATTTGCTTTTTTGTGTTGATCTTTAATAAATAACAAACACATACATAGGCTCATAAAGCAGCATGGCTAAATATCGTGATCACTTTATACAGGATTGTGGGCCAGTTTGGGCTTTAAGGGGCCTAGATATACATAGAGTACATTTCCTGTCATATTTACAAGGGAGACAACTTTTGTGACGCCCTGTTTACTTTAATGTACGCAAGGCCCCTACTACAAAAGGTTCTACTCTTTGGGGACAGAATTTACTCCTAGAAGGAGCAAATTCTTTTCTGATAGAGTAGACCTCTTTCTTATAAGGGGGCAAAAGTAATTCCAATAGAGTTGTCTCTCCTGAAAGAGTATCATTTTCCTTTAAGTAGATAACCTACCTTCTTTATTAGCGCTACAGGTGTGAAATACTTCAGGGCCTATGAAAAACTCACAAAGATGCATATTTATCATCTTTATACTGTAGCATTATAGAAATGAATGTCATTTGTGGATTATATCGATGTGTAAGCGCCGGTGAATCAATCACTCACAAACTAAATAAAGCCCTCGGACAAATTTCCCAGGGACTCAAAAAACCAGTTCTAATCAACCACTGTAAACGAGCCATCGGTGGTCGTAGTGATTGAAGTTTTCTTATAGATCTATATGCATTGTTTTCCTATAGATCTATATATGCATTGGATATAATACTGTAAATGTATTTGGGAGTTTAAAGTTGGCACATTTGCATGATATAGGTGGAATGGATAAATATAGAGATTTTAACCCTTGCCATGCTTAATAGATTAAGATGTCATGCCCACTTCCAATTTTCAGCCAATCAGATATCTTTACCAAGACTGTTGATATAAATTCATACTAAATGGCAAACAGTGTAGATCCAAATCAGTTGGCTTCTGAAGAAGCCAACTGATATTGATCTACACTGTTTGTAAAGCCAGAGTAGGTCCGGGTTCAGCGGGACTAAAGTTAAAATATTTTTACAAGGGAGACAACTTTTATGACATTGTGTTTGCTTTCCCGCAAACCAAACTTCTGGAATACTGTCTTCTCTAAAACATACTTTCAAGAGAAGCGAATGTTTCCTTTTAGAATAAGCCCATTTTTTCAGAAGCGAGACAAAACCAATTTTGAAAGCGATTTCTCCCGCTAAAGTGAACCTATTCCCTATTAATTATGCGGGTGTAATGATATACGGGATTTTCGGCAAGGTGCAAATGATCTATACTCAATTCTTGCTTTGTCTTAACTTTCGAATATTTTCAGTTTTGTTTTGTTCTGCAATGGAAGAGCTAAGTTTAAGACACGTCAGTCAGACTCAAATAACTATTCATAAAGAGCAAACAGAAAGGTGAAGGAAAACCACAACAAATTATGTTTATTGGTTCCAAAGAAACAAAGTGTTGAAGTTTGAAATGCAGTTGAATTTGATTACCATTTTAGCTGCCTCATTAATATTCATGAGCATTTCTGAACGTCATAGCTGCACAATGAAATTTTAAAGATTTTGTTTTACCAAATATACAGACAGAGTTCAGTGTGTTTACATATGGTTGATATATGCATTTTATTGATATGTTGCATAACTAGATTTTTTTCAAACGTATTTTCTTTTTCATATTCAGAGCTTAAGGTTTATATTTGACACTAAATATTTTATTTAAATTATTTGAACTTCAATTCAAATGTTTGTAAAGAGATCTAACTGAATTAAACCATACGAACGTTGTTTAAATGGTCACATACAGTGTTTACTCTCAGAAGGAACTTTGGGCTGGGAGTGTTTGGGGTAGGGAGGGGCGGGGAGGGGAGGGGATGGGAGGGGAGGGCTGGGGCTTAGGGCGGAAAGCGGTCTGACTGTAACTTTTTTTTAATTTTGATATCAAGTATTCCATTTAAATTATTTTATTTTTAATTCACTTGTTTCTAGTGACATTATACTGGATAAAGTCCATCATTTGTGTTTAAATGGTCTAAATCAGTGCTTTTTGTTAAATACAATCTGGCAAAAGGCGGTTTAAAACAAATTTTTAAACGTTTGTAAATTTTACTTAAAATTTTAATTTAAAGCTTCATCGTCTATAAAATATAGGTATGTTGAATGTACTCATTATAATCGCCACGATGAGGCGATTCTAATGGGTACATTCAACATACATTGTAGTAATGAAAAACGGAAAACTTCCCTTAAACATCTCTAAATATTTGTTTTCCTGAAGAGTTTCCCAGGGATTAAAAAAAAAACGAGTTCATTTCAGCCATGCCAAACGGTGTTCAAGTCATTGAAGTTTAACAGTACCTATTTTCATAAGGAGCTCTTGTGACCTCTCACAAATTGTTGTATAATATATGTATATGATATTTAAGGAATACAGTAGAAAATAGATAACACTTAAAGCAAGAAAAGGGCCTGTTTGTCATATGCGAACAGCGAAAACCCAGATCAGATCAGGCATTTTCTGTTCGTCGATATATTACGCAATATGCATTGATTCTGTAAGCGCGAATGCGAAGGTTGATCTCGGCCTATCATAGTGCCGCCCGCAAATGGCGTAAGGTTCCTTTTCAAAATTGAGCATTACTCGAGCGGCGTCATGAGACACAGTACGTTACGACATACCTGACTAGCAAGCGTCCAGATCAGTATGTTGATTCATACTGATCTTGTGGCGATAATCACAACACGCCTACTTAAAGTATGGTTTCTTAAGAACCGTAAATTCTGTAAATGTACAGAAAACGTCCTGATCACGTGGTGCAGCGTATTTAGGGATTTGTAGTTATCTATTAGTTATACTGTATGCACGATGGCCTAGTATATACAAGATGTTGCTATAAATATTCAGCCTCTGTAGACGGCATATTACATCTTGGAATCCTATCTCTGAAGTCTGAGATGCTCGGCAAACTGTGCTTGTACAATACACGTCTATGCTCATTGGCCATTTCTATACGCCCATTGGCCGTTTCTATACACCCACTCCTCAACTGCCGTCACGACTTCTTCATCAAACGGAAATGAAGTCTACGGATATCCTTTTTCAAGTTTGGGAATAGGAAGAAGTCGCTAGGAGCTAGGTCAGGCGAATAGGCAGGATGTGGTATTAATTCATACCCGTTTCGTTCTACAGCATCCATTGCAACTTTGCAAGTGTGGACTCTCGCGTTGTCCTGTTGCAGCAAAACACCTGAAGAGAGTTTACCTCCGCGTTTTTCACGGATGGCGGTTCTCAGCTGGTCTAACAAGTTTGCATAGTACACTCCAGTTATTGTACTTCTCTTTGGTAAAAAGTCCAACATAATAACGCCTTTTGCGTCCCAAAATACTGTGGCCATCACCTTGCAAGCAGATGGTTGCGTCTTGAATTTCTTTGGCCTCGGGGACCCAGGCCCTACCCACTGACGACTCTGAGCTTTATTCTCTGGCTCATAATAATGAACCCAAGTCTCATCTACAGTCACCAGACGCAAAAGAAAATTATCTTTTGACCTAAAACGCTTCAACAAGGCGCTGCATACTGATGCTCTGGTTGCCATTTGCTCATCGCTAAGGAATTTGGGGACCGAACGGGCTGTTAGCTTGCGCATACCTAAACGATCATGTAAGATTGTTAAAACGCTACCATGTGAAATGCCTAATGCCTGCGCTATTTCTTCCACCTGAATTCGCCAATCAGAGTATACCAGATCCCGAACTTTCTTACACATTTCTTCGTCGGTGGCATCCAGTGGGCGTCCAGACCTGGCTTCATCTTCTATAGACGACGGTTCTACCGCGTTTGAATTCCCCTACCCAGAATTTAACCTGAGCCTAAGATGGTGCAGAAGACCCATAAACATCGGCTAACTCGCCGTGTATTTCCTTGCCTGTTTTACCTTTTAAATACAAGTACCGAATTACAGCACGGTACTCAACTTTAGATGAAAAGCATGCCTTTGCATCACTAGCCATGTTTGACATTCAATATCTTATTAAAGAATGACTCGATACGTGTGCAACTTTGTACCCATGTATAAAACATATACTGAAACAAAGCATGAAAATCGTGGCCATCTCGGTCCATCGGAAATGGGATAGGCTGGTTATTTATTGACACGCCCTCGTATCTTGGAGTAAAGTGCTTAACAAGCCATTTATTTTGAAGCAAGAGTTTTCAAAATCGGTCTAGAAATAAGGAAGATATGGTGGTTTGAATATATTTCAAATGGCTGTCATGGATGCCACCATATTGTAGGCATTGTGACGTCACAGAGCCCAAATTAAATATGCCAAACCAAATTATAAAGGGTTTTTAGGAATAATTTTGTAACAGATTTTTTAAGAGGTTTTAATTCTAGTGACAAGCAATTGTTTGCCCCAAAATAAACCAACTTTATGAGAATAGCTACTTTTATATACGAATTTTAATTTTTATGAAACCTCATTAAATATTCAAAATGGCGTCGCCCATTCCACCAATTTTAAAATATTAAATTGTCTATAACTTACTTAATTTTCCACCGATTTTGATCAAATTTGTGTCAAAATTCATTGTTTGTAAAGTTCTTTACTTTAAAGCACAATGCCTTTTAAGGTTGCATTCCGCTTTAAAGAGACAATTCTAAGTACAGTAAGTTGTCTACAGTAGCTGCATATAAGCAAAACTGTACCTTATTCGACCTAATTACCACACACACCCCTGTAAGCGCACAGTCAATTAATTTCGTAGTCTTCAAATTATAGCTCGTATACTTTTATTTGCTTCTTTATAAAAAGCAGATGTTGTTGGTACTCATTGAAATTGTCTCGACTTCTTTATAAAAAACAAGTCGAGGCACTGCAAATGGTCAACAACATATGCTTTTATATAAAAAAAATATCAGAAAACAAATATCGCGTAACATCATGAAATCCTCTGCTGATTTTTCTTTAACGTCCATATTAGGTGAATATTTTTCTACATGTTTTTTTTGTTTGCTTTTTTTTTCAGTAATTTTGAAAAAAAAAAAAAACCCAAAGCAAACAGTGCGGTAATTAGGTCGAAAGTGGTATTTTTTTCATAACAAATTCTAAAATATTTGACTACAAAATCACTAACTATATTGTACCAAGTACTGATGTCGTAGCGAACCTATTCTTGTGATGAGACATCACGAAAACACGCCTATATAATTTTGACCCCCTTAAACCCCACTTTTATATAGTAAAACTGGGGTTTGCAGGGGTATACATTATTTTTCTTATTTTGCTAATAAACATAGATTGTTGGTACTCATTAGAACCACCTAGCCGAGGCGGTTCTAACGAGTACCCACAATCTATTTTTTGAGCAAAAATGTGAAAAATATCAGAATTTTTTATCTGAAAATTTTCCTTTTTTGGTTGTAAAGTTTTCAATATATTTGAATAGGCGTGTTTTCCTAATGAAAAATGGTTGAGCCGTGTCATGCGAAACGTGTCTTCGGGGCTTTAGCAGAGAGCCAAGGCTCAGACTAGCCTGCGCATCCGCAAACCTCTTTAAAGCATTTGCTGTTCGCTTGTAGAATCATTGAATACTGTACAGTATAATCTCAATGACTCGAACACGGATGGCTCGTTTACCGTGAATGATTCGAACACTTTTTTCAGTCCACTCAACACTCAACATACAATCATTGTGTAGAAAATCGAAAAGATTTCCCTAAATTATCGCTATTTGCTTCCTGAACTGGTGCCATGATTAACCCTCAGTGGCTCGAACTACCATGTCTCGAACGAATTTCCATGGTCCCAAAGATGTTCGAGCCATTGAGGTTCGATTGTAGATCATCACGGAAACATACCTATATAATTTGACCTCCTTAAACCCCAATTCTATATAATAAAACTGGGGTTTACAGGGGTATATATTATTTTTCTTATTTCTGCTCAAAAACATAGATTGTGGGTACTCGTTAGAACCGCCTCATCGAGGGAGATAACTGACTGCTTTCTCCCATGGAGCATGTTACAATGTAGTAATTCTTCTTCTGGACTGCCATTCGCTTTTTCCCCACATGCTCTCCTACAATCGACTCTCGTTATCTGGAAGTCCAAGGGAATCTCTGAAATACTTCGGGATATCCGTACCTCGACATATCAGATTTTCGGAATCAAAGAAAACAATAAATCGAACAACCACGTTTCACAAATATGTAATTTGACTCCTAAATGTAGTGATATATTGAAAATATTGTGGAAAAGAGGAGAAATTAGGAGCCATTTCTTCTCCTTTCCACAACATTTTGTAACCTGTTGTTAGATTTCCACAAAGAGAGCCACACACAAGGATTTACCTGTCTTTAATTAAATAAGCGAGAACTAAAAATAATAAATAAATGAAAATGATTCAAAATATAATAGAAAAGAAGATATAAAGAAATAAAAAAAATGTGATTATCTACTGCCTACATGAAAGCAGAAATACATCAAATACAATTCTCTCAAAAAATCCCCTTGAAAACGTGAAAACGTGAAATTTAAGTATGAAGGAGAAAAAGATATATCATATCACAGCCGAATTATTTAGGGGCATAAGTCATTTCCCATCCGTAACAGGATACAGATGTCATATTTTTATCCCTCAGCAGGCGACATTTTGAACTCCTAAGGGGACAATTTTCCTGACATGTCGAAAATTTGTATAGAGGATGTCTAAAAAGAGCCACACTCACACAACATAGCCTACAAATGTCACCACAAACCAAGACGGACACGGCAAACAAGCTACAAACGAAAGAAAAGCAACCACCAGCTCCCTCCGAATCCCCAGCAAGGTGATCATAATGCTAGACAGGATCCACTAAACACAACAATAAGATCACGAACAGGACAAACACACACACACGCGCGCACGCACGCACATTCACACACACAAGAAAACACAAAAAAGCCGAAAAAAAACAACAACAAATAAACAAAAAACAAAAAGACACACAAAAAAAAAACAGCGAATAGCCACCATGCCACACAAAGTACAAACAACGCCAGAACTGTCGCCTTAAATCTACCAGGGGTCGGGGAGTGGGTGTTTAATCGATTTTACTGGCTCCAAATATTCACCCTAGGTTCAAATGTTGTAACAAAATACAAAATAATCGTTCGGCTAGCATAGAGGCCCCCAAACTCAATCCGTGAAACATCACAGAAAAAAAAAGTGTTAATCAAATTGTCGCAATAAGCTGATAAATGAAATGTGATACCCTTGTGTCGGTGTACGCTGTGGTCAGTCTCATTACGCCATCAGCGAGATATGGTCATAATGACTGTTGTTGAGGCTTTGAAATTCTCGCTTACGGCTCGAAATTTAAAATTTATCAGCAACCTTAAAGCCTATTAGAAAAAAAATATCAAACTGTCGTCTTCTGAGATTGTCCTCAGATTGTCATGGCTCTTGACACATACCAGGTAAACTCAGTGATACACGTTACAGAAATGAACCGCGACATGAGAAAAGGTGTCTTCGGATAACATCACGCAAACATGCCTATATAATTTTGACACCCTTAAACCCCACTTTTATATAGTAAAATTGGGGTTTACAGGGGTATACATTATTTTTCTTATTTCAGTTCAAAAACATTGATTGTGGGTACTCGTTAGAACCGCATCGTCGAGGCGGTTCTAACGAGTACCCACAATCTATGTTTTGAGCAGAAATATGAAAAATATCAGATTTTTTTATCTGAAAATTTTCGTTTTTTGGTGGTGAAATTTTCAATATATTTGAATAGGTTTGTTTTCATAATGAAGTCCGCCCAGAGAAGATTCAAATCAGGCTGCGCAGAATCTTCACTTGGCGCAATTTGGATACCCATGGCTGCAAAGTTTCTTCATACGGACAAGAAAAGAATCTGATCGGATTGCGTCGGATGCGCAGTCTGATCAGAGCCTTCACTGTCCACTAACAGAATCACTAACTATCATTGGATAGTATAGATTGTATAAATAGAGTGAAAATTTGCGCGTGCGCAGGATGATCTAAATGTGTGCATTTTGCGCATGTGCGAAGACACTTTTTTGCTTGCGCCCCATGTATGTGTTCAAGTGTGCATATGTACGATATTCCTCCTCTGAGACCGTATTTCATCATTAGCTTTATTCCAGAGAATGTCACGACTGAAACTAAAAGCTGTTGAACAACAAATTGATTGAGATGAAATTTGACAAGTAAAAGCTATATAAAAAAGAGACTTTAGAGTAAAAGCAATTCACAAGAAAAACAAAGAGCTTTGATTTTAATTGAACGCATTTATACAGGGAATCATTCATACAGAAAGGGAAATGGAAAATATAACTCATTTTAGGCTAGAGTCGGCCAAAAAATGTACCTGACAAAACAGTGCTGACCTAGATTGACGCCGCACAATACGGCCTCTGATCAAAGTCTCCAGTATTTGATAATCGTTTAACCATTTTTTCTCTAGGAATATTTAAATCACACAGCCTGACATACCTAAAATTGAAGTCGGACTCTTCCAATATTTAGTGTTGGGGTGTTTATTCAGTCTAAAATTGGATTAATGCCGAGTCACCAGTCTGCGGTCAAACAAAAACAACATCCTGAGCCCTGTATTTTCAACTACAAACATGGGCAGACCCAGGCTTATTTATTCGGGGTTCAAATTTTTTCGGGGTTCCATGTGATAAAAACATCGTATTTACCCTAAATACATGTATTTGGACAGACAGGCTTAAGCAAACAGTTTAGAACCTGATCAGACGGCGCGGTTCGTTTTAAATATTAGAGTCAAACCCAAGCAAGCATGTAGTCCATGTAAACTACAATCGAACCTCACTAGCTCGAACACAGATGGCTCTTTTATCATGGCTAATTCGAACTCGTTTTTGAGTCCCTACGAAATTCTTCTGATAGTTCAAGAAAACAAATATTTAAGGAAATTTACTTATTTATCATGAAATTGTATGTTGTGTGTACTCATTAGAATCGCCTCATCGGGCGATTCTAATGAGTACACCCAACATACAATTATTGTGTAGAAAATAGAAAAGATTTCCCTACGTTATCGCTATTTGCTTCCCGACCTGACACCGTGATTAACCATCAGTGGCTCGAACTACCCATGTCTCGAACAGTTTTCCATGGTCCTAAAGATGTTCAAGCCATGGAGGTTCGACTGTAGTACAATATTGGGTTTAAACTTCAAATCTCAAGAAAGCATGCATTTCATGCAACGGTACAATATTAGGAACAATCGAATGCAGTCCATGTCAGCTGGTATGATATTAGGTCAAAACCCAGGCAAGCATGCAGTCCGTGTCAACTAGTACAATATTAGGGTCAAACCCCAAGCAAGCATGCAGACTATGTCAACTATCACATTTAGCTGGTATGTCAGCTGGTATGATATTAGGTCAAAACCCAGGCAAGCATGCAGTCCGTGTCAACTAGTACAATATTAGGGTCAAAACCCAAGCAAGCATGCAGACTATGTTAACTAGTACAATATTATGAACACACACAAGCAAGCATACAATCCATGCCAACTAGTACAGTATAATGCTCAAAACCGAAGCAAGCACACAGTCCATGTAAACTAGTACAATATTAGGGTCACATCCCAAGCATGCATGCAACATGTCAACTAGTACAATATTAGGGTCAAATCTCAAGCAAGTCCATGTCAACGAGTACAATATTAGGATCAAACCCCAAGCAAGTATGCAGTGTATGTTAACTAGTACAATATTAAGGTCAAACACCAAGCAAGCACGCAGTCCCTGTCAACTAGTGCAATATCAGAGCCAAACACCAAGCAAGCGTGCAGTCCATGTCACCTAGTACAATATTAGGGTCAACACCAAGCAAGCGTGCAGTCCATGTCAACTAGTACAATATTACGGTCACCACCGAGCAAGCGTGTAGTCCATGTTAACTAGTGGAATATAAATGTCACACCCAAAACAAGCATGCAGTCCATGTCAACTACACAATGTTAGAGCCAAACCCCAATCTAGCATGCACTCCATGTCAGCTAGTACAATATTAGGGTCACACCCCAAGCAAGCACGACGTCCATGTCAACTACTCTCCTTTCGACATCACTCGGAAAAACGTTTTTACTTTGTGTTTTATTTTGAATGAAAATATTTTGTTTTGATTGACCATATCAGAAATTATTTGACTTTTCTGTTTCCTTGTATTGTTTTCAAATATTTACCCTAAAATTAAAATTTATGGCCAAAAACTGGTCTGACCTTAGATATTTCTATAGTAAGGTTACATTTTGGGTTTTCAGTCTTGAAAGTATGTTTTACTTTTTTGTCTAATTTGAATTATTGATGTTTCACAACAACATTATGAAAATGTCAGAAAAATTGAACAAGCGAAACTTGTTGAAAATCTGCCTACAAGTTACTTACCCTACAGATTCCTGTATAATTTGCATTCATTTTTACCATGGGAAAAGTGAAAATGTTTGTTTGCTTTTTTTGTTTTAATCCAGTAACCAGAATAAAACGTTTTGTGTAAAAGTAATTAAGACAAATGGTTTTGAATCAAATCATGACAAAAATTTGCAAATTTACGTCTTCTGTGTAAAGCGCCAAGCAAAATACGACTTTCTGAAAGATGTCGAAAGTACAGTCACATACAATTGAGTCAAAGCCCAATCTAGTATACAGTCGATGTCAGCTAGTACAATATTAGAGTCAAACCTCAAACAAGTATGCAGTCTATGTCAACTAGTACAATATTAGGGTCAAACACCAAGCAAGCGTGCAGTCCCTGTCAACTAGTACAATATTTGGGTCAAACACCAAGCAAGCGTACTGTCCATGTCAGCTTGTGCCATATTAGGGTTAAACAAAAAGAAAGCACGCAGTCTATATCAACAAGTACAATCTTAGGGTCAAACACCAAGCAAGCACGCAGTCCATGTCAACTAGTACAATATTAGGGTCGAACGCGTACTGTCCATGCAAGCTAGTACAATATTAGGGTCAAACAACAAGAAAGTGTGCAGTCCATGTCAGCAAGTACAATGCTAGGGTCAAACACCAAGCAAGCACGCAGTCCATGTCAAGGAGTACAATACTAAGGTCAAACACCAAGCAAGCGCGCATTCCGTGTCAGTTAGTACAATATCAGGGTCAAACACCAAGCATGCACGCAGTCCATGTCAACTAGTACAATATTAGGGTCAAACACAAAGTAGGCCGTGCAGTCCATGTCAACAAGTACAATATTAGGGTCAAACACTAAGCAAGCGCGCATTCCATGTCAGTTAGTACAATATCAGGGTCAAACACCAAGCGTGCACGCAGTCCATGTCAACTAGTACAATATTAGAGTCAAACACAAAGCAGGCGTGCAGTCCATGTCAACTATTTTAATAGTAGGGTCAAACACCAGCAAGCAGGCATACCATGTCAACTAGTATAATTTTAGAGTCAAACACCAAGCAAGTACGCAGTTCATGTCAATTAATATAATAATAGCATCAAACAGCAAGCAAGCATGCTGTCCATGTCAACTTGTAAAATATAAGGTTCAAACACCACGCAAGCACGCAGACCATCTTATTTAGTACAACTATAAGGTCAAACATCAGGAGGTTGCGGGTTCGACCCCCGCCGGGTCGGTTACATTCTTTCGTGGAGATTTGATCATGAAACATTTGCTACTCTCTCCCTTCCGCAGATTAAAGAAGGGCAGTTGTCATTTTCCGGCGAATGAATGTGCACAATACCGGTTAACCGCTCAGGGGACTAAGCCTGCACAGTAAAAGTGTCGTTAGGTAAACTGACCGCGCTCGAGATGGCTTCGTTGGGTTGATTGGGCCGTAAAACCTCAACATAAACAAACAAACCCCAAGCAAGCACGCAGTCCATGTTAATTAGTACAATATTAGAGTCAAACACCAAGCAAGCACGCAGTCCATGTCAATAAGTACAATGTTAGGGTTCAACACCAAACAACCACGCAGTCCATGTCAACTAGTACAATATTAGGGTCAAACACCAAGCAAGTATGCAGTTCATGATAATAAGTACAATATTAGGGTCAAACACCAAGCAAGCGTGCTGTCCATGTTAACTTGTACAATATGAGGTTCAAACACCAAGCAAGCACGCAGTCCATCTTAATTAGAAAAAAAAGCACGCATTCCATGCAATTAGTACAATATTATGTCAAACATCAAGCAAGCACGCAGTCCATGTCAATTAGTACACTATTAGGGTCAAACACCAAGCCAGCAAACAGTCCATGTGATTAGTACAATATTATGGTCAAACACCAAGCATGCCTGCAGTCCGTGTCAATTAGTACAATATTAGGGTCAAACACAAACCAAGTGTGCAACCCATGTCAGCTAATATAATATTAGGGTCAAACACCAAAAAAGCGCGCAGTCCATGTCAATTAGTACACTATTAGGGTCAAACACAAAATAGTTTTTATGTACCCCTCACACCAGTGATAGATCCTTATATTCTTCGTCGCTTATCTTCTTTTTTTAAGATGCTTCTTGTTTCTATTTATTTTATTTCAGTTTAAGTTTTGTTCGAACAATCGACCCATACAACCAGTTAAACTATTTCCGCTTTTCTAACGCAAATACATTTCTTTCATCTCTTGATAGCGCTTAATTGCATCCTCTCAGACAACGATATACAGCATAAAATCCTTTGCATCTCTAAGAATTGATGCAAAGGACTGCCTTCTAAGTGTGCCATAGCAAATCCAAGCACGTATGAGAAGAAAGATAGACTAAGATCAGAATGTTAACCGCTCAGCCTGAGCAGAATTCTTGGTGTATTCACAAACAATTTACAAAGTATGCTGAGTTCAAAGATCAAAAAAAGAAGAATCTGATAAAGTACACACAGTCTGATATTGGTCTTCGTTGTTCTCGCACGTCATATTGTTGGTTTTGTTATGGTTATGCACATTTAAGTCGCAACGTGAGAAAATGTACCTTCGGACGATTGTACCCAGGGAAGACTTCGATCAGCTTGCGCATGTGTACAGTCTGATCAGAGTCTTCGCTGGCACGCTTTATACAGCCAAGGCTGCAATGTTTCCCCAGACCGACAACGAGGACTGATCAGCCTGCGCGGATGCACAGGCTGATCAGAGTCTTCGCTGGGTGTTCGTGTCCCAGGGAGCGTTTTATCACATTGTGGCATTTTTCGTAATTAGTTTCGTATTATTTACAAAACCGATTATTAGGAATCATTGCCCTGGAGACCATTACTGAAACTGCATCATGTGTAAAGGTGTCTTTGAGACAGATGCAGACAGCGAAAACAAAGATAAAACTGAGAAGTCTGTGCTGGCGCCACGCTGTCAGCATAATTATCGTTGACAGTGTAGAATATATCAAATGACTGCAACGGAGACGTAGCAACTGTGCGAATGCGCATGCGCAGGATTTGGATAAGAATTCTGAGCTTTGTGGCACAATCGAGATTTATACTAAGTGATGGTACAGATAAGCCTCAGCAAACTGTAGACCAGATCGAATGCCGCATAACGCGGCGTCTGGTCATGGTCTACACTGTTTGCCATTCGTCCAGCAACATTTAGGCACAGCAATAGGTAAACATATGGACATGTTCAAGTTTTAGGATAAGCATGGTCTGTACATGTAAGTGTGCATATGTCACACACACATATACGTAACAGATGTGTTATATATGCGTACAAAAGTACGCATGCGTAACAGTTACATACGTGCATGAGTGTCACTTGTCGAATTAAACACATGCGTAAACAATACGAAATCTTCACATTTTATAAAATTGCAAAGAAAACGTGATACAGTTTAATTGTGTAGACCGAACGTTGCGACTGAGCAGGTTATACACTGTGTGCAATATTGTCTGTTTGCGTTTTTGACTTTAATTTGCTTTTGCCTATATCGAAAGAACATTTATTCTTGTTCTTCCGTGTTAAAGTACTTTTGTATGAATCCTCGCAGATTCGTAATGAGAACCATTTTTCGGACACTGTCCCTTCTCTTGATGCTAGTCGCAAGGCGGAGGTACGTAAACAAATGCTATAACAAGCCTCAAAGTTTTGCTTTCATACCTCGGCGCAAGACTTTATTAAGCAGATCATATAGTAAGAAACCATGTGTTTAGAACCAGACTCAGACTGAAAACATCTTATTATATGCTTTTGGATTGTACCTGCCAGATCTACCAAAACTGCTTTATCGTGATTTAGGTGGAATCTGAACTGCTGCCCAAAACGACAGTGCTTTTTTTTCACTTATGGGTGGTATTCATCATGTGCACCACCTTCAAGGAGTTTAAATGCAAGAAACATATTAACACATTTTTGGTGGATGAAAGATGTCTTACTGGAGCTATACTGAAGTTTCTTCTTCTTGTTGTTGTAATCTGCTTATGGGATGTTTGATTTTCGCCAAGCACACCACTTTCAAGGAGATGTAATATCAGAAAACTATCAATACTTTAGATTGCAAACAAAAGCCTTATCCGAGGCTATGCTGATTTTTTTTTTTTTTTTTTTTTTTTTTTTTTTTTTCGCTTATAGGATACGTGCTCTCCAAGCACACCAGGAGAGCACACTACTTCAAAGAAGTGATTTGTTTGAACAAAGCCCTATCTGCAGCTATGCTATCTGGAGCCAAATTGAAGCTTTTTTTTGTCGGTTTGAAGGATATGTTTGATTTTCCCTGAGCACACCATCTTTAAGGAGGTGTAATCAAAGCAAATTGCAGCAATAATTCCAGTGTTTGTGACAAACAAGAGAGAGTTCTGGATTGAAGTCTTTGCGAAATGCGTTTGAACGAGCATCATTAAGGCTGAATTAACGCTTAGCACTCTGGGTAAAATTTTCAGCAGAGGGCATATTGAAATATTTTTTCAGAAAACAGGATTTGACATTTCTTGCAAAATCTCATGTTTTCTGCAAAAATAAGTATGAAAAAAATTCGCAAATTTGTCGTCTGCTGAATTAGTCAAGAGAGTGGTAAACGTTAAAAAAGATTGGCAATCAGCAGAGAACTAAAACAAATACATGCTCGTTCCACGCGTTCTAACCTGAGTGTTTGTCACAAAATGCAGATTCTGCACTATGTTAATATTTTTTTCTAATTTAAAATTAAATAGGCACACTTTCAAGGTTTCAAGGGAGGCAGCTCTGTCAAAATTTTTGACCCTTCTGAAAAGGGGCATATTCAAAATTAAAGTTCGCAAAGGGAATGTTCTTTCCGTTTTCAGTAGATCCCTATTCCTTCTGAAAAAGTGTCTACTCTAAAAAGAAAATCCCTTCTGAAATGGAGCCTACTCTAAAAGGAAGGAATTTGTATCTACAGAGAGAAATGTTTTTCTTTTTATATTAGATATACACGTTTCTGACGTTGCGGCTCAAAAGGACCATATATTAGATATAGCTTTGAAGCCATCGTTTCAATCGAAGACGATTACAGGCCAAATCAAAGATGTAGACAAATAATAGTTAAGCGTCTGATTGCTGATGACATGGCAAAAGTACCAGACTGAAAGACAGATACAAGGAAAATTGGATCCTGTTTCAAACGCCTATAACAACTACGACCTCGCCTCTACCATTACGAAAGCACACCTATTCAAACAGATTGAAAACTTCACTACCAAACACTGAAAGTTTTCTGATAAAAATTCTGATATTTTTCACATTTCTGCTCAAAACATAGATTATAGGTACGAGGCAGTTCTAACGAGTACCCGCAATCTATGTTTTTTAGCAGGAATAAGAAACATAATATATATACCCCTGTAAATCCCAGTTTTACTATATATATGTGGGGTTTAAGGGGGTCAAAATTATATAGGTATGTTTTCGTGATGGCTACAAAAAGTATAGGTGGAGACATCCATCACGAAAACACGCCTATATAATTTTGACCCCCTTAAACCCCACTTTTATATAGTAAAACTGGGATTTATAGGGGTATACAGTATTTTTCTTATTTCTGCTCTAAACATAGATTGTGGGTACTCGTTAGAACCGCCTCGTCGAGGCGGTTCTAACGAGTACCCACAATCTATGTTTTGAGCACAAATATGAAAAAGATCAGAATTTTTATCTGAAAATATTCATTTTTGGTGGTAATATTTTCAGTATATTTGAATAGGCATGTTTTCGTAATGAAGGAAATGATACAATCACGAAGCACAGCCTTCCCAAGGCACCAAAACAAAAAGAGATGAGAAACAAACAGTGACAAAAACAAGCGTAACAGTGTCTAGTCCCTGTTTTATCCTGAATATATTTGTATATATACATAGTATAAAAGGTTAGTTTTGATTTTTATTAACCAACTTTACGAAAACACGCCTATTTAAATATATAGAAAATTTTACTTCCAAAATCTGAAAATGTTCAGATAAAAAACTCTGATATTTTTCATATTCCTACTCAAAACATAGAGTGTGGATACTCGTTAGAACCGCCTCGGCGAGGCGGTTCTAACGAGTACCCACAATCTATGTTTTTGAGCAAAAATAAGGAAAATAATGTATACACCTGTAAACCCAAGTTTTACAATATAAAAGTGGGGTTTAAGGGGGTCAAAATTACATAGGTATGTTTTCGTGATGGTTAGATTATTTGCAGTTATAACTGGAGTGCTGATTATGATGACTATTTTACTTTTTAAGAAAGTAGGTACACTTAAGCTTTCAAGTTACGGTATTACGGTAATCTCGAGATATGTATGGTGAGGGCGTATTAGATTATTTACGTCTATATATTTGAACGGTTATCAGAACATTGTATATTCCGAGTGAACCAAGGTTCGGTGATCAATATCTTCACTGTTCTGGGATTGATTTTTGTCTGAAGGCTGTCTTTTGAATGGAGAAACAAATTTCTTTCGTAATTTTGCAGTCTTCCGAGAGAGTTTAGGGAATCCTGCTCTTTGAATTTTCTTAGTATAAAAAAACAACAACACATTTTCAAATTGCTCTCGGTTAATCAAATTGAGCTCATTTATTGCAAGCCTGCTGAGTTATTTTCAAACGATAACTCATTTTTTTTCACAGTATCAGATAGGATGGGAAAGGTGTTCCCCTATATCTTGCACATAATAGCTGGTACAAAATTAAGTGCTTACGTCTGTAGATACATGTATAAATAGTTTGAACGGAATGTGACAGACACATGTCTTTTCAGGCTTATTTATAAGACATGGGGCATATTTACTGCTCATGGATTTTGCGATATTACTTTATCATACAAGTTTACATTTAGGTAAATCCAGGGACGACTTATCTCACGAAGGTTGCAATCTAACATCGAATTATCGATTTGCATTCACCGCAACGTGAGATAAATAATTATGTCTTCTAACAGCGAAGCTTCAGATCTGAGATTACGTTGGACGGCTCTTGATAGTCAAGGATCCTAAGTTGTTTTGTTGTTGATGTTTTTTTGTTTGCTTTTTCTTTTTTTTTTTTTTTTTTTTTTTTTTTTTTTTCAGGTGTACAGTGAGAAGTGATCAGACTGCGCGGATGCACAGGCTGGGTTGAGCCGTTTGCTTTGTTTCATCACAGTGTTTGTTTATATATATATATATATATATATATATATATATATATATATATATATATATATATATATATATATATATATATATATATATATATATATATATATTACAGGTGTTTCACTTTGATGTTTCACAGCTGACGTAGAAGACCCCATGCGGATCGAACATATTTGTAATAAGAAGCTGCGTCAGAATTAAGGTTGAGGTTTCGCGCGTGTAAAACTCGTTTTAGCCACTCAGTAGTTTTCCTACTGACCGTTCCAAGGCGGTTCTTCCATTTCAGTTCTTCTTTGTATGTGCGTCTGTGAGTGTGCATCTATCACACATACGAATACGTAACAGATGTGTTACATATGCGTACAATTGTACGCAACAGATAGTTACGTATGCATACAACTGTACGCATATATAACACATGACAACGTTAACGTGTTACGTCTGCGTACAGCTGTACGCATATTAACATGTGGACAAGTTAGTTTGAAGCGTTCGTATGATATGTACGAACCATACACATATGTTACACCAGTTCATTACATGAAATAGAAGTCACTATTACGGGAACGATTACTGTGACCGATTTGTTTCTTATTATTTATGTTTTCATTGACACTCGGCCCTATTTACGAAACTAATATTTTGGCATCTATATATGTAGAAGAAACAATTAAATTCCATGTAATATGTAACGTGTTTTATCTAATTACTTCTAATTGTTCCCGTTTATCTATATATTAAGCATTTTTTAGCTATATATTAAGTATGTATGCAAAGATATTGCAACCACTTAATATGCATTGTTACAAGTGTACCCAGGTAGAAAATGTCTAATAAACGTCAAAAAGATTGCCTTTGGAAACAAAGAGCACACTTCGGATTAGAAAATAGGAGTCTCGATCTTTTTAAAGTTGCTAATAGCCTAAAACTGAAACTTCTAGTTGCAAAAATCATATTTGAAGTGCCAGTGTGGTTATGTTCTTTTTACCCCCTTGCAAGGATATGATAGTACCCTCATGCAAATTGCAGCTGAAGCATTTAAGCATCAGTGTACGTGTTTGGTGTAAATATTGTTACTGGTACACTTTAACCGCCATTGTCTTATGTTCTGACAAGGAAAACCTGCTAAATACGTACATACGCTTGTTTATGAAAAAAAAGAAAAAAAAAAAAAAAAACAGCACTAGTAACATTAGAGCAGTGTAGACCCAGATTAGCCGTCTAACTTCTATTATAACTTCTGAGCAGGCTTTACACCATTTAGAGTGAAATGGGACACAATGTGTGGCAAACAGTGTAGATCCTGATCAGTCGCCACGTCCGGTCTACACAATCAACTGTATCGATTTTTCTTTGTAATTCTATAAGATTTCGTATTATTTGCACGCGTGTTAAATTCGACACGTGACACTCGTACACGCATGTAACTGTTACGTATGCGTACAGTTGTACGCATTTGTAACGCATCTGTTATGTATTCGTATGTGTGACATGTGCACATTCATATGCGTCTGTGGCGTTGTTTTCTGTTTTCTTCTTATTTGTTTCTCATTCCAAGAAAGGTTTGGCACCTCGGGAGGTTTGCTTCGTGTTGTGGAATCTTCCGGATATCTTTATTTATATCTCATCACGGAAACATGCCTACATAAAGTTGACGCCCTTAAACCCCACTTTTGTATAGTAAAACTTGGGTTTTCAGGGGTATAGATTATTTTCTTATTTCTGCTCATAACGTAGATTGTGGTACTCGTTAGAACCACCTGGCCGAGGCGGTTCTAACGAGTACCCACAATCTATGTTTTGAGCATAAATATGAAAAATATCAGAAATTTTGTCTAAAAATTTTCATTTTTTGGTGGTAAAATTTTCAGTATATATGAGATGGCTTGTTTTCGTAATGTTTCCTGGGCGCACATGTACATTTTCGCATGTTGCGGCTCAGACATGCTGAGATGACTGTTGCAGTTGTCATATGTTCTCATATGTTCTTAACAATATCTGTCTAGACAGCTTCAAATAGGAAAACTATAACCGCAAAATATCAACTTTATAATAATCAGAAGCTACATGACATTCACATCACTCAAACGGAAATTAAGATGAATTCATAGGCACGAAGAGTTTACCGCCATTTTTTCAAAGGAAGGCAACCTTCGCGGTCAGGATTTTGGTTCCCCAGTACTTGAATCAAAATGGGAGCTACTCTTAAAACAAAGAATTTGTCCCCAGTGAGCAAATACTTTTCTCTGAGGTTAGTTCCCAGTGAGAAGCGACGAAAGCATTATAATGCAAGAATTTTTTTTCTCTTGAAGTTGTATTGGACCCATTTGCCTTAACTGGAATAGTACCAGAATACCAGATTGAAAGAGCAGTAGTCTTGTTCTTTTAGACTTACAAGGACTAAATGGACCACATCATGCGAAAACCTGTCTTTGGGCATGTGAGGACAGTGAATGCTCAGATCAGCCTGCGCATCCGCGCAGGCTAATCAGAGCCTTCACTGTCCGCTAACAGAATCATTGGATACTACAGAATGCATGATTGATACTTTGCGCATGCGCAGGATTATCTGAATCTGCGCATTTTGCGCATGTTTGAATGCACGTTTTTGCTTAACGTCACCCAAATATGGATTGCTTGATAGTTTTATCCTGTAACACAAATCTCTGACAGATGGAATGATAGATAAGATGTTACTTTAATTTATCTTTCCTGGTTTACATAAAATAAATGCCAGTAATGTTAGCACTTTGGAATCGAGCCTTCTACTTTTTCCATCATAGTGTTTGTGATTATATGATATAGAGGACCATCGTCGACCGGACCCATATTAACCCTTGCCATGCTGAATAAATTAAGATGTCATGCCCACTTCTAATTTTCAGCTAATCACATTACTTGATCCAGGTTGTTGATATAAATTCACATACTGAATGGCAAACAGTGCAGATCCAGATCAGTTGGCTTCTTCAAAGCCAACTGATCTGGATCTACACTGTTTGCTAAGACAGGGCATGTCGTGTTCAGCAAGAGAAGGGTTAATACCGAGCACAGCTCGCGACGCGCGAAGCGCGTCGCGAACGAAGCGAGCTGTACGGTAGAGAATATGATCAAGGAAAAGTAACATACAACATATATACTTTCAGCAGTAATCACTCTGACCAATTTTCTTCCGTTTTTTCTTCCCGGAAGTTGCACCGGAAGTTCGAGGACTTGATTATGGGTCTCACTAATAAGCGTCACGAAGTGACCAAACGAGTGTCAATAAGTGTCACGAACATATTTTGTTGATTATTTTAATTATTTATCATTGATTTACATTATATTTTTATATACTGATATTCAGTCTTTAATGATGCTGTGAAGGACTTTTGAAGAGTGCAGATATAGGTCTGTACTGTGCTCGCATTTAGGCTAAGCCTATTTTCATATTAATTATGTAATTTGCAGCCGCATCAGAGTTAAGGGCACGGTTTCACGCGTGTGAAACTATCGCATCCAACCTAATTGTCGCATTATGCGCTTTGGTTTTTCATAAATCATCACAAAAACATACCTATATAATATTGACCCCCTTAAACCCCACTTTTATGTAGTAAAACTGGGGTTTACATGGGTAAACATTATTTTTCTTATTTCTGCTCAAAAACATAGATTGAGGTACTTGTTAGAACCGCCTCGGTGAGGCGGTTCTAACGAGTATCAACAATCTATGCTTTGAGCAGAAATATGAAAAATATCAGAGTTTTTTATCTGAAAATTTTCAGTTTTTGGAGGTGAAATTTTCTATATATTTGAATAGGCATGTTTTCGTAATGGCTGAAAAAACTTGTAGTCAATAACATAGCCATCTAATCAGGGCACACTTTAAAGAAATATCATCTAATCAGGGCACACTTTAAAGAAATATCAGTGGAGAACTCATATTTGATACTGCTTATGCGAATTTGTTTCTGGTTTTCTTTAAAAAAGAAAAAACATGTGTTGTTAGTACTCATTTGAATAGCCTCGACTAGTCCAGTACCAACACCATGTGCCTTTATTAGAAAAAGTAGATAAAAGTACACAGTTATAATCAAAATACTACGATATTGACTGGTAAGGGGTATGTGCGGTAATTAGGTCAAATACGGTACTTAGAGCACACACTCCGACAACCAGTTTTTTTTTTGTTTTTTTTTTTTTTGTTTTTTTTTACAGTTTTGATTTTTAATTATATATACAGTCGAACTTCAATGAGTCGAACATCTTTGGGACCACAGAAAATTGTTCGAGACATGGATAGTGCGAACCACGATAGGCGATTCTAATAAGTACACTCAACATACAATAATTATATAGAAGATCAAAAAGATTCCCTTAATTATCACCATTTGCTTCCTGACCTAGCGCTATGATTAACCCTCAGTGGCTCGAACTACCCATGTCTCGAACAAATTTCCATGGTGCCAAAGAGGTTCGAGCCATTGAGGTTCGACTGTATATATCTTCTTCTTTCGGTGCCTTGAGAAGGCTGTATCTCGTATTTGTGGTTTTTCCTGGCAACTTTATTTGCGCTATTAACATTTCATGATTATGGCTTTCCCTGGGTGACTTTATTTCTACTATTATCATCTCATGATTGTGGCTTTCCCTGGTTGTACTAATAGCATCTCATGGTTATCACTTTCCCTTGGTGACTTTATTTTGTACAATTAAGATATCATTGTTGTGGTTTCCCTGGTAACTTTACTTTTCCGCGGTGACTCTATTTGCACTATTAACTTCTCATGGTTATGACTTTTCTTTGTTCACTTTATTTGTACTAATAACATCTCATGGTTGTGGCTTTCCCTGGTAACTTTATTTGCACTATTAATATCTCATGTTTATGGCTTTCCCTGGGTGACTTTATTTCTACTATTAACATCTCATCGTTGCGGCTTTCCCTGGTATTTTTACTCGTACTATTAATTTCTCATGGTTATGTCTTTCCCAGGGTGACTTTATTTGTACCATTAACATCCCATCGTTGTGACTTTTCCTGGTAAATTTACTTGTACTATCAACATCTCATGGTTATGGCTTTCCCTGGATGACGTTATTTGTACTATTAAAATCTCATGGTTGTGGCTTTCCCTGGTAACTTTACTTGTACTATTAAGATCTCATGGTTGTGGCTTTCCCAGGATGACTTTATTTGTACCATTAACATCCCATCGTTGTGGCTTTTCCTGGTAAATTTACTTGTACTATCAACATCTCATGGTTATGGCCTTCCCTGGATGACGTTATTTGTACTATTAACATCTCATGGTTGTGGCTTTCCCTGGTAACTTTACTTGTACTATTAAGATCTCATGGTTGTGGCTTTCCCAGGGTGACTTTATTTGTACCATTAACATCCCATCGTTGTGGCTTTTCCTGGTAAATTTACTTGTACTATCAACATCTCATGGTTATGGCTTTCCCTGGATGACGTTATTTGTACTATTAACATCTCATGGTTGTGGCTTTCCCTGGTAACTTTACTTGTACTATTAAGATCTCATGGTTGTGGCTTTCCCAGGATGACTTTATTTGTACTATTAATATATCATGGTTGTGGCTTTTCCCTAGGTGACTTTATTTGCACTATGAACATCTCATAGTTGTGGCTTTCCCTGGGTGACTTAATTTGTACTGTTAACATGATGTCTCTCGTTGCTTGTTTGTAGATAAAAATAAAAATAAATATATCAACGAACAAAAGAAAAAAACACTGAATCTGTACGGAAACGTCGATCCAGAGATTAGTTTTTGGGAACAATGATAGATAGCTAAAAAGAAAAAAAAACACAAGCACGGATTTAAATATTGTTCGGAATTCATCACCAACTAACAAAATCAAGAATGTTTTTTCTGACATAGTTATGCAAATACAATGTATATACAAATGACCTTGTGTTGGTACATGTATCTAACATTCATTTCAGATGCCGTACGTATAGCTTAATTGAATGGATATACCTAGAGGTTTTGCCGCCGTTTCTCAAATGGAGACAATTTTGGCATCACACATATGCCTCTCTAGTATTTAAATCCTTTTAAAATTGGGGCTACTTTTAACCCTTCTCTTGCTGAACACGAAACGCCTTGTGTTAGCAAACAGTGCAGATCTGAAGAAGCAAACTGATCTGAATCTGCACTGTTTGTCATTAAATATGTGAATTTCTATCAAAAACCTGGATCAAGTAATCTGATTGGCTGGAAATTAGAAGTGGGCGTCTTAATTTATTCAGCAAGGCAAGGGTTAAAGAAAAGAATTAGCTGACAGAGGGTCCCGAATAGAAACGGGGTAAAAATTGAAAGTATATTTATTCCCTCAAGAGAAATAGATTCACTTTCTATGGAGACAACAACTTTTTTATGTCACCTTTTGAAAACGGAAACTCTGAACGGAAAAAAAAACTTGGGAGCAAATCCTTTTTTAGTCAGAGTACGAGGAACCAAACTTGATGTCACACAAATTATCTCCGTTGATCACGTTACAGTTTAAAACTGGCTAAGTTGGTCTTAATGCATATTTATAGCATACTATGTCATGTAACTGCTAAAGACAGTGTGAAAATGGAACATCACGAAAACATGCCTATATAATTTTGACCCCCTTAAACCCCACTTTTATATAGTAAAACTGGGGTTCACAGGGGTATACATTATTTTTTTTTATTTCTGCTCTAGAGCATAGATTGTGGGTATTCGTTAGAACCGCCTCGCCAAGGCGGTTCTAACGAGTACCCACTATCTATGTTTAGGGCAGAAATGGAAAAATATCAGAAGTTTTTCTCTGAAAAATTGGATTTTTTGGTTTTTAAATTTTCAGTATATTTGAAGAGGCATGTTTTCGTAATGAAATCCTTTTCAGTCAGAGTACGGGGAACCAAACTAGAAATCGCACAAGTTGTCTCCTTTGACAAAAATGGCGGAAAATCTACTAAGTGTATCCATTTACATTTGTCGTCTGCTTTTTCTTTTTTTTAACAAACTATCGCTTCGAAAGGAATTTATTTGTAAAGTTGAAAGGCTGACTGTCAAACAGCGTAGATCCATATGAGACGGCTCATAATGAGCCGTCTCATCAAGATCTATGTTGTTTGCAAAAGCCTATCATTATGCCTGTGGCAGTGAAAGAGTTGAAAAAATACTCATCGTAAGAAAAGTGGTATAATGTCTACAACAGAACATGGCGTCTGATCTGCACTGTTTCGCCAAAGTCTGCCTTAAAGGCACTTCGACATAAATATTGGTTAAAATAAATTTTGATTAGTTACTTCCCTAAGAAGTTAGTAAAAGCACTGCAGACGATTCTTTCTAATGATTTTGGTGAACTATGTTTCAAGGTTCACAATAATTCCTCAGAGTAAGTAAGGGAACCTTAACTCAGCCCATTTATACCGAATGAACTCTTCTACCTCAACTCTTTGGACGGGTCCATTTCAAGTAGAAGGGATGTCTGGTTAGTTTTTACCAATACTATGTTTAGTAGAAATTCTTGAATTTGATGCAAACAATGTAGACTCTGATCAGACGCCGCGTTCTGTGGCGTCTGATTAGAGTCTAAACTGTTTGTCAATGCCCCTTTTATAGGACGCTAGGCTTAAATGGATAAAGGTCTAATATTCCTATCTATGAATAACAAATTAGATGCTATACCAGCTAGCCCTCTGCTCAAGTCTACATTGGACCGTTATCGGCTCGACAGGATTCGTGTCGGTCAAATAACGGTCCGATACAGATTTAAGCCGAATGCTAACTAGGACGATACTTACATGTACGAACTATAGTTGACTCTCGTTATCTCGACCTCGCTTATCTCGAATAACCGCTTATCTCGAAATGAAAATCTGGGCCCTGCCTAAAGATGAAAATCTAACAGCAGGTAACAAAATATTGTGGAAAAGAGGAGAAATTGCTCTCTTCTTTTTCACAATATTTTCAATATATCTCGATCTTCAGAGTCCAATTACATATAAATTTGTTAGATGTGGTTGTTCGATTTATTTGTTCCTCAACTCTGCAAATCTGATATGTCGAGGTACGGATATCTCGAAGTATTTCAGAGAGTCCCTTGGAATTCGAGATAACGAGAGTCGACTGTATATCGTTCTAATATAAAAGTGTTTCTATGCCAAAGCGCATGATATGCTTTGCATCTCTCAGTCCTTAACCTTAAGGAATGTCCTTGAACCTTGGCCCCGAATACATGTATGTCACGTTCTGTTGTAAAACAATTTGACGGTTTACTAGCATTCTTATGTAAGATGCAAACTATGTTATTCTGTAAATAACACATACCACTCCCTTGACTAATTCAGCAGACGACCAATTGATAGTATATTTCTCATATTTCCTGGAAATTATGTTTTGACATTTCATGCACATTGTCTCCATCGGAGACAATTTGCATGATATATCAAATCCTGTTTTCTGGATAAAATCAGATAAATATTTCAAAATGTCGTCTGCTGAATTTTTACCCACCATGCTAATATATATATATGGCAACTGAAACGCAAAAGCTTATCTGACATTTTCCTGTGTTGCGCATCAAATAATTTGATCATACGATGAAATTGATGCACTAACTTGTAAAAACCTCCACTGGAAATCAAATTATTCTGAAGATGAACGCAGTTTAAATTCCTATTCGTTTTTATTATAAATAATATTGATGCCATATTTCGGGAACATCATCCAAATACATTCATAGGAATAGATTCTAAAAAGTAACTGTCCCTTCAAAGCAATGAACACACTGTAAAACTGAAAACTGCTGAAATATGTAATTTCTGCACCAGACTAGCTAGTTTCGGCAACTTACGCCACATCAGTAGTTCTCATCACGAAAACATGCCTATATAATTTTGACCCCCTTAAACCCCACTTATATAGTAAAACTGGGGTTTACAGGGGTATACATTATTTTTCTTATTACTACATAAAACATAGATTGTGGGTACTCGTTAGAACCGCCTCGCCGAGGCGGTTCTAACGAGTACCCACAATCTATATTTTGAGCAGAAATATGAAAAATATCAGAGTTTTTTATCTGAAAATTTTCAGTTTTTTGGAGGTGAAATTTTCCATATATTTGACTAGGCGTGTTTTCGTAATGCATACTGGAAAAAAATACCGGAATTTGCTCAGTATTCACAGAGGACAAGAAAACGTAAACTATAGTGAAGTACGGAGAGACGTTTTATGGCCGCCACAAGGCACTACCACAAAATGTAATGAAGATCAGTAGGTTCTATAAAGAAATGGCCTTTGAGAGCAATAGACATCCTCACAAAACTGAAAACATCTGAAGTGTCACGTTTCCTTGGCCATCTTCATAGGTGCCTGGAAAAACTGATAACAACAAAAAAGGTACTTATCGTATATGCAAAAGGCATGACCTTGACCAGTAAGGGCAACATCTGATCAGGTAATATGGGCTTGATGCTGCAGTTCTCTCAGGCCCCTATAATGGGTGTGGGAGACAGACATCAACCAGACTGTTAGCCGAGAAGGTTTTGTACATTTCTTAACGGTCTGCATGATAGGTAAAAAAAATCAGCAGATGACATTTTGAAATCGTTTTCTTATTTCTCCCAGAAAAAAGACTTTGACATTCCATGCGAATTGTCTCCTGTGGAGACAATTTGCATGGAATGTCAATGTCTATTTTCTGTCTCCCAGAAAATAGACTTTGACATTCCATGCGAATATATATTATCTCCTGTGGAATGTCAATGTCTATTTTCTGGGAAAAACAAGACAAAACATATCATCAATATGGCGTCTGCTGAATTTGCCCAGAGAGTAGTAAAGATTAATATACAATATTTAAGTACAGTTAGACTGATGTTCAGTACATGAGGGATGTTCGTGAAATTCGCAAAATATTTGTTCACACATTCGATTGTTTTGCAATGCATTCGACCGTTACCTAGATTCGGTACGTGACGTTAGATAAACGTACACATAACGCATTCGTTCATTTCATACAATTAACATTCGCACGATTTTTTTTTCGACGTATAGTTTGAAACGATAGAATACTATGAAGGGGATCTTTTGGAAGTACAAAACAAAACAAAACAAAATAGAATAAAGCGGACTCGGTTAACGAGGGACACAACTATTATTTTGCGGTGTGGTTGCCAAACTGTCACCAGATTTTACATACCAGATTTCGGCAATCCGTTTTCCTGTTACTATCAACCTAACAAATATCTTTCAAATAGTTCCCTGCTCAGAAACAGGATCAGATCAGATTTTTTACTGGTGACACGTCCAATGAAATTCATTCATCAGGACCTGTGATATGGGAAATTACTCCGTAGCCCTCACCAAAAAGGTTAAACCTAGCCAAACCATCCTCGGCAATATCAGCGGAGAAAGCATTACGAAAACGCGCCTATTCAAATATATAGAAAATTTCACCTCGGAAAACTGAAAATTTTCAGATAAAAACTCGGATATTTTTCATTATTCTGCTCAAAATATAGATTGTGAGTACTCGTTAGAACCGCCTCGCCGACCCCAGTAAACCCCATTTACTATATAAAAGTGGGGTTTAAGGGTGGTCAAAATTATATAGGCATGTTTTCGTGATGGTAATTGTATCTGGAAGGGCATTCCAATCTCTAATTGTTTGAGGGAAGAATGGGCCCTTGTAAATGTCAGTTCTTGCAGCGGGGGTCTGAAAAGTCAATGAGATTATTTCTGCTGCCCCTAATATGGGGATAAGGTCATCTGTTGGGATGCTGGCAGCACCTTTTAGATATTTGTACAACAGGATTAGTCTACTGTCCTCCTTTTCTTGAGAGACTCCCATTTTACCATTTTAGTTTTTTTTTTTTTTTTTTTTTTTTCTTTTTTCAGTATTCCAGTCATACTCCCAGTTTCAAAACAGTAATTGCTAGTTACAAACCTAGCAGCCTATTCGGATCGTTTTCGATGTCTTCTGGAAGAACCACACCTTGGAGATCCCAAACATAACTCCCATTTTCCAAAAAGGGCGAACAAGTCCTTTATATGCTGCCATTTTTTACATCCTGAGGACATCGCTAAACATTTTGTCTCAGGAGACAAAGTGTTCTATTTGCCTTATTACAGATGTTGCTAATATGTGTATTCCATGCTAATATGCATATTCCATGTGTACCGGGTTGTTACTCCTAAGTATTTAATGGAATCCATATGGTCGAGGACCGTTCCCTCTAAAGTTTAAAAGCCTCAATTTTATTTGTTCTCTTCCTTGTTATTTACATTATATTGCATTTAAAAGGCTAAAATCTTATATCCTATTTTCTTGTCCAACATCCAAAACTACAAATATCCTCCTGAAGTTTCGAGTCCTCTACATCTCTAATTTCACGATTAAACATAGTCAGCTGCGGAAAGTCTTATTTCTTAGTCAATGTCTGTGGAAATACCATTAATGTACAGAGTGAACAACAATGAACCAAGAACGGTCCCTTCTGGGACACCAAAAAAATCCTTGAGCCCACTCCGAAGTTTCACCGTTTACAACAGCTCTGTATTCTATAACAAAGAAAGTAATCTACCCACCTGAGTGTCTTTCCGCCAATGCAATAACCAAATACTTTGCTTTTTAGTAATTTATGAGGAGTGTGCCAAAAGCCTTCTCGAAGTCCAGAATAAGCGTGTTAACCTGTCTTCTTTTGTCCAAGTTTTTATCCAATCATTTTTATGGCAGTGATCAGCTGAGTTTCACAACTGTGCCTTTTCCTAAATGCATGTTGCCTGTCTGACAAACTTTGGTATTAATCCAAATGAGCCAAGATATTTGAGCAAATTATATGTTCAAGCAACTGGTACGGATGTCAGGGACACAGGGCGATGATTACAAGCAAAAGCTCTATCCTCTTACTGAAAGAGGGGACAAATGTTTGTAAGAAGCCATTCTTTACGGAATCCACCCATATCAAGAGATTGCTAAAGCAATTGTGCAAATACTGGACCTAGTTCATTTGCTAGTTCTTTTAGAACTCTGTCCTAAGACATTACAGGAATCAAGCCTTTAAGTAACTTAATCACTCCCTCTGACGACACCACAAAACTGTCAATGAAAGGGGTCGATCTTCCGGTTACCGGAAACTTCTTGTACTCATTTTGATTGAACGCATCATTGAATTGACCAAGTAGTTCCACCGTCCTTTCAGAGTTTGATTCTGCCCCTCTATTTCCTACTCTTTTAAAGAGGTGGAATATCTTGCATGTTTTTTTTTTTTTTTTCAGACTATTCATGTACATGTAGAAGGATCTGGAATTTGCCTTTACAAAACCTGTCAGCCTTTTTTCCCTCCTCAAAATTTCAAATTTTGTCCGAAGTTTACCACTACCTGTCTTCTATGCCTCAAACGTGAATTTTATTCATTCTTCGAATCTTTCTTCCTGTTTCTGGAGGGATCCAAAGAATCAAAGAGACAGACCTACTAGTTTTGAGTGGATATGCTAACAGAACTTCAAGCAACCGCCCCCATTAGCACTCCCAGTGTTTTAATTTTTTGCAAAAGAGAAAAAAAAATTGGGTTACGTTTTAACTGAATATAAATGGGATGATGTTATTGAAATGTAGGTACGAGTAACTAAACATTTCCACGAAGCGATCAATTCTCATTCAAATAGTAATGATCACAACCAGTCTACATTGTTTCTTATGGTATCGTTTTTAACTAATAATAATAATAATAATAATAATGATAATAATGATGAAATAGCGACGACGACGATGATGATGGTGATGATGATAATGATGATGTCGATGATGATGATGATGATAGCAAGTAGAAAAAAATACGCCCCTCTTCCTCCCCTTTCCATCTCCTCTCTTCTCCCTTTACCCTAACCCTCCCTAGCAGAATATCAACTGAACGGTCCAATAGACTGCGAACCTTTCATCCTTCCCTCCTTTTTTAGACAAATAAAATTTGATTATCAATATCTCTAGTAATAGTTCCTTTAACCCCTACCAGTCTCTAGGCTAATTCAGCAGACGACAAACTGGTGGTATTTGAATATTGTTTTCCTGGAAATCAGGATTTGACATTTCCTGCAAATTGACTCCATTGGAGACAAATTGCGGATTGAATGTCGTATCCTGTTTTCTGGGAAAAATAAGAAAAATAATTCAATATGTCGTCTGCTGAATTTTTTACCCAGAGTGCTAAGCGTTAAACACTCTTCTATACACACCAGACTCAGTAATATGACAAAAAAGACAAGAATTAAATTTCTTAAAATCCCACGGTTTCCAAGAAACGAACATGTCATTTCACAGAAACTGGCAGCTTGCTATTTCTGGTACATGACTACCTTAGCCATCAGCACGCTCTGGGCAAAGTCAGCAGAGGACAAATCCATGATGTTTTCTTTCCTTTTTTTTTTTTTTTCTCTCAATTTTCCTTGAAAATAGGATTTAACATTGCAAACAATTTGTCTCCCTAGAAAACAGTGTGGCATTTAATGCAATAAGAAGATAAATTGCAACAAATGTCAAATGTCAAATCATATTTTCGGGAAGAAAATAAGAAAAATATTAAAATTATTGATTTTTTTTTACCCAGCCTGCGTAGGATTAAGGCAAACTTAAACTTTTAGCCTGCTGCAAGCATCAAAACACAGATGGCAAACGATTGTTCGTTTTGTGTTGGGGTTTAACGATACGTCAGCCCTTGTGGGTCATTTTTTGTTGTCTCCCAGAAAAAGGGAGAAAAGAGGTAGAGGACATAGTAGAGATGAAAGAGAGGGACAGTGCAGAAAGAGGAACAAGAATGAAAGTGAAGAAACAGCAGAAATAAAAACATTCCCCCTCTACCCTTACCTTCTACATATGTATAAGAATAGCAGGCCTTGCCCAACTGTAAGCCAATATCAGTTGGACGCGCCGGTGACGTAAGATACACGACACCATCGCCACACCCGACCACTCCCGAACAATTGTTCTACTCCTGCATATTGTCCTAGAAAATAACGCGTGTTTGTTTTCTTTGAATCTTTTGTCTCTATAATGACAATTAAAGAAATAAGTAAATCCTTAAGGCATCAGTCAAAAGTACAGCAGTCAGCATTTTCATTTTTTATAATATTTTCAGGAATAATAAGGCTTGAAATGTAAATTGTCTGCGATTTACATGAAATGCCAAGTCTTATTTTCTGTGGAAAGTTTGATAATAAAAACATATCGTCTGCTACAACTGTGTATGGCGCTTTAAGGGTAACATTACGAAAACACGCCTATTCAAATACCAAAAATTGAAAATTTTCAGATAAAAATTCTTGATATTTTTCACATTTCTGCTCAAAACATATTGTTGGTACTCGTTAGAACCGCCTTGCCGAGGCGGTTCTAACGAGTACCAACAGTCTATGTTTTTGAGCAGAAATAAGAAAAATAATGTATATCCCTGTAAACCTCGGTTTTATTATATAAAAGTGGGGTTGATGGGGGTCAAAATTATATAGGCATGTTTCCGTG
The DNA here is from genome assembly GCA_964016985.1 of Anodontia alba. Lineage (NCBI taxonomy): Eukaryota > Metazoa > Mollusca > Bivalvia > Lucinida > Lucinidae > Anodontia > Anodontia alba. The sequence continues at coordinate 76,645,589 of OZ024822.1, forward strand.
GCGGACTAATACATGTTCTAGGGCAAAGACAGAAAGTATTTCCGGACATGTGGGCAGAGCGAAGCGTCAGATCAGCCTGCAACTGATGTATCTGCGCAGACTTGATTTGAGCCTTCGCTGTTCTCCTACCGAATTATCAAATATTCTAAACGTTACATGCACTGACAGACAGTAAAGACCCAGGTGAGATTGTGAGGATCAGCAAACGTAAGGCATTTCCTCGTCAATGAAATAATACTTATTCCCAGTACTGTACGCAAATTTCTACCTGTTCTCTATAGTTTTGGGATTACCACTATAACTGTTTCAAACAGGCGGCAGTAAGGCTGTATTAATACATTCGAACCTGTGCTAAACAAGCGCCTAAGGGAATGGCGGTTGCTTTAGGACAGGTGCTTGCTTAGTACAGGTAAATTTACATTTACTTGACTTTAAAGGGATGAAAAACTATGACCTCTCAACAGAGGTGATAGCTTAATACAGATGATCTTTAAGACAAAATTGACTGTATATGTATAGGTGAAAATATTGCGATGAAAGGGACTATATCTTAATGCCCAAGAACATGAATAGGTTGAGTTTTACAATTTCCGGTATGGAAGTTAACTTCAAATTATCTCACCATCCCACCCCTTCCCTAAACACTTTTCCGGTCGACGCAATCCAGTTTTGTCTGCAGCAAGCTAAAATTGTTGACGTCATATTTGAGCACATATCACATTACGAAAACACGCCTATTCAAATATATGGAAAATTTCACCACCAAAAACTGAAAGTTTTCAGATAAAAATTCTGATATTTTTCATATTTCTGCTCAAAACATAGATTGTGGGTACTCGTTAGAACCGCCTCGCCGAGGCGGTTCTAACGAGTACCTACAATCTATGTTTTTGAGCAGAAATAAGAAATATAATGTATACCCCTGTAAACTCCAGTTTTACTATATAAAAGTGTGGGTTTAAGGGGGTCAAAACTATATAAGCGTGTTTTCTTGATGATCTGTTTATAATACTGTCACTTTATCAAATAAAGCTTTCGTTAGCTTCATCCTCTTCGTCTTGGTCGGAAGAATCTATGTCCGTGTCCGACGGTTCGTCGTCACTCCAGTCTGAAAAACAAACAAACAAATACACTCTCTTTTAGAATTTATTCGTCAATACAGTTCTGTTATGTTCTGCTCCTTTATCCCTTCAGTTACCCCTTAAACCGTCAGCCCTTAAAGCGCAAGTTACAACAGCAGCAGGCGACATTCTGAAATACAATCGAACCTCAGTAACTCGAACATCTTTGGGGCCATGTAAATTTATTCGAGACATGGGTAGTTCGAGTCACTGAAGGTTAATCATAGCGCCAGGTTATGAGGCATCTGGATATAATTTATGAATGTCTTTTCGATCTTCTGTATAATAGTGGTATGTTGAGTGTACTCATTAGAATCAAATCGATTAGGCGATTCTTATGAGTACACACAGCATACATTTCACGATAAAATAAGAACATTTCCCTAAAATATCCATTGATATTTGCTGTCTTGGGCTATCAAGAGAATTTCCAAGAGACTCAAAAACAAGTTCCATTACGAAAACACGCCTATTCAAATATACAGAAAATTTTATCTCCAAAAACTGAAAATTTTCTGATAAAAAACTCAGATATTTTTCATATTTCTACACAAAACATAGATTGTGTGTACTCGTTAGAACCGCCTCGTCGAGGCGGTTCTAACGAGCACCCACAATCTGTGTTTTGAGCAGAAATAAGTAAAATAATGTATACCCCTGTAAACCCCAGTTTTACTATATAAAAGTGGGGTTTAAGGGGGTCAAAATTATATAGGTATGTTTTCGTGATGCGAATTAGCCATGGTAAACGAGTCATCTGTGTTCGAGTCATTGAGATTATACTGTATTCCTTGTATTATTTTTTCTCGATAAAATAAGGTTAAAATTTCACGTGAATCGTCTGCTGGGCAGATGATTCACATAAAATGTCAAGCCCTATTTTATCGAAAGAAAAAGAAAGCGTTAATTTCAATGTCGTCTGCTGCAGCTGTGACTGATGCTTAGAGAGTTAAAGTAAAGTACACATGCATTAGTAAATAAAGGATCTATTCATTTGAATAATGAATGATTTATTGGGCTTTGAAACTTTAGAGCATGCTATCATTGAAGTTGCCATTTTTGTGTGTTTGAAACAAACAAAAAAAAAAACAGCCAAAAGAAGTTCACAGTTATCCTTCTGCATACGATATTGAGCAAAAGACATAATAATGTACTTTCTTATAGTACCCTAAACAAAGTGCAAACCATTAAACTAGAATATCGTCTTAACAGAGGTTCTAATAACGACAGTCCCTATCTTAAAGGAAAAAGAACTTAGAAATGTATGATTCTATTGACAATGTTATTACCGCCTACGGTATGCTAAAGATTGAACAGAAACACCGTTTTATCCTAAAAACAAGTCCTTTGTCTGGAAATAATGCAGATCCTGATCGGACGCCTTGTTCTTCGGCGTCTGATCCGGGTCTACACTGTGTGCTCAGGAGGGTTTGTCCGAGTACTTAGGCTAAATATGGTAGGCTCAGTTGCCCTCTTCCTGCACTTTTAACTCTTTCGCTGCCAAATTTCAGACGACATTTGTCGTCTTTTTTTTTTAAACAAAGTATTACTTGGAAAGAAGTTTATATGTAAAGTCGAAAGACTGAACTTCAAACAGCGTAGATCCAGATGAGACGGCTCATGTTGAGCCGTCTCATCTGGATCTATGCTGTATGCAAAAACCTATTATCGCCTATGGCAGTGAAAAAGTTAAACTCGGACAGTAAAAATAAGAATAACAATTGATTAATTAATTACCAGATAGTTCCCCTACATGGAATTTATTCCTGGCACTGTGGGGGAATTCATGTAAGCTGGTTCCTGTCGTTATTCGGTTTTTGAAATTTTAACCTAACACAGCGTGTCTGTGGTGTAACGACGGCTAACAATATAGCGAAAGCGGATTATGTCGATAATCGGCTTACTGTATATTTCCTTAATGGAAAAAAAAACAACATCAGTGGTGTGTATCTGAAACGCAAGATAGCATGTTGATGCAAATTTGATCAAAATCGGATGAAAAATAAGTAAACTTTCAAGGTTTGAAGCTCTCAAAACTGCTATGATGGGAGCTGCCATATTGAATACTTAATGAGGCTTATGACGTCATATATAAAGTCTTAATAAATATGCAAAACCTTAATAAGTAAGATTTGCAACAAGATTCAGCCTCTATAGGTGTATATATAGCTTCTTCCATAGGCAGGTATGAATTTAGCTTGCAAACAGCACTTATTTCTTTCAAAAGCAGATTATGTAAAATATTTTAAATAGTTAAAACTTGATTAAATATTCAAAATGGCGGCGCCCTTAATAATGGTGTTGGAATCTTTAAAATTCTTTAATTTCCTTAATTTTTATCTAATTTTGGCCAAATTTACATCAAAATGCATGATTTACCAAGATCTTTCATCTCAGATACATTCTTTGCCAACTTTGTGGCTTCCCTTTAAAGGTTGGTGGTACCTGAGCTTCTATTGATAAAACATGCGCCCAGTCAAGCGAAATGTATCTTCGAACATGCGCAAAATCTGCAAATTTATATCATCCTGAGCACGCGCAAAGTACAGTCGACTCTCTTTATCTCGAATTCCAAGGGACTCTCTGAAATACTTCGAGATATCCGTACCTCGACATATCAGATTTGCAGAATTGAGGAAAAAAATAATTCGAACAACCACATTTAACAAATATATATGTAATTGGACTCTTGAAGTTAGGTATATATTAAAATATTGTCGAAAAGAGGAGAAATTGCTCCTCAGGAGCAATTTCTCTTCTTTTCCACAATATTTTTTTTACCCGTTGTTAGATTTTCATGTTTAGGCAGGGACCAGATTTTCACTTCGAAATAAGCGGTTATTCAAGATAAGCGAGTTCGAGATAACGAGAGACAACTGTATCATCCGAACCTCTGCTCTTCAGTCATACATCCTCCCAGCGAGTAGACAACGTTGAAACAACGTCGATTCAACGTTGATTCAACCTCAATGTGCCTGCTGTGCTGTAGTATCCATTTATTATGTTTCCAGATAGCGAAGGCCCTGATCAGACTGCGCGTATGCGCAGGCTGATCTGGGCCTTCGCTGCCCGCATATTCCCCGAAAGCAAGTTTTCCATTGGTGTGACCTACATTACCTTTTGTTATCTGAAGATATTATTTCCAAATAGAATTCGGCTGCCCCTTATTCGCTGTAAAATGCTACTAGTTTTATGGGAGATAATATTATCTAAAGAGGTGAGTTGCTAACCCAAGGCTCCTTATCTGCACACGCGCACCACCGTATTGTAAAAAGAAAATCGAAAGATCTTCCGAAGGTGGTTGCGAAGAATCATTGTAGGTAGTGCTGAAGGTGGGTATCAGCTGAAATAAGGCTGACGTTTTGGCACGGTCGCCGATAGCCAAAATCCGGCGATGTTATTCAATCTCTAATTTAGTCTCCCATACAATCAGACCGGAATTGTGGTCCTTTAAGCGAATACGGAACAAAAATCATTTTCTCCCTTTGGTGACAGACAGGCCTGTAAAACTCCAGTTGTTGGAGAGATCACAAATCCCTGTTTAAATACATCACCGTTTCAGAGAAAGTTTAACATGTCACTGTGTAATGCAAAAGAAAATGTATCATATTCTTTTGCCATTTCACAGAAACTAGGCATTTTACTGACGGCTGGTACTTAAGGCTATATGGTGATTGAGAAGACCATGGTTTTTCAATATCGCATTTCATTCTACTGGTCACGTTTTACGTATGATTTCTGGTCCAATTATGGCAAATGCGTTCTGCAGCCTTTTTTCAATCCTTGTGTTATTATTACCTTTTTTTTTTTCATGTTGAAATTCCATAATCTTCTCAATCACAATATATCCCTTTGGAAAAAGAATGCGATATAGTTCCTTTTGAACTATTCAGTGACATGTCAAATCTTCATTGAAACGGTGATGTATTTAACCAGAGATTTGTAATCGCTCCAAGAACTGGAGTTTTACAAGCCTGCCTGTCACCAAAAGGACGAAATCTGTCCAGCCTTGCACCGGAAGGAAATTATTTTTGTTCCATATTCGCTTAAAAGACTATAATTCCGGTCTACATTACGAAAACACGCCTATTCAAATATATTGAAAATTTCACCACCAAAAACTGAAAGTTTTCAGATAAAAACGCTGATATTTTTCTTATTCCTGCTCAAAACATAGATTGTGGGTACTCGTTAGAACTGCCTCACCGAGGAATTTTTGAAGAGAAATAAGAAAAATAATGTATACCCCTGTAAACCCCAGTTTTACTGTATAAAAGTGGGGTTTAAGGGGGTCAAAATTATATAGGTATGTTTTCGTGACGGATTATATGGGAGACTAAATAACAGGTTGAATTACATCGCCCGATTTTGGATATTGGCGGTCTTGCCAATATGTCAGCCTTATTTCAGCTGACAGCCATCTTCAACGCTACCTAAACTGACTCTTCGCAACCACCTCCGGAAGATCTCCTTACGATTTTCTTTTCACAACAGGGTGTTGCGCGTGTGGAGATTAGCAGCCGTGTAACCAGGCTACAAAGCCAAGTTAGTTTAGGGGAGGAAATTATGTTATCAACTGAATTATGATTATAAAGGGGTATATTTGTACTTTCAAGGGAGGTAACGGTGTCAAAAGTGCTTGCTAACCTTCTCAAAAGGGGGTCTATTAAGAATGAAAGCCTGAATTTGATTCTCATGGGAGCAATTTTTTTCCTTTTATAGAAGACCCCTTTCAGAAGAGGATCGGTGTACATGAAAACTAACAGGAAGTCACAGTAGTTGTCTCCCTTGTCAAATTTTGTCTCGATGAAGCGCTTTTTTATGAGTACCAACAATATATTGTTGATGTTTTTTTCTGAAGCCAAAAGTTTTGTTGTTTTTTTTTTTTTTTTGTTTGTTTGTTTAAAAATATTAGTTTATCTAGAGATATGGCTTAAAAGTATATAGTAACTTAAGTGTGCTAAGGTGATTTTTTTTCTTCATTGACATCTTTATTTTCAGACGAAATATTGAATCGTGCAGTCTCTATAACAGAGGATAGCGTCAGTAGGTTCCTTATGTATCGCGGTATAAACTGAGGGTATAGATAGGACCATTTCCGCATTTCAGAGCGGTACGAGAGCCATAGCTTCATGCGATAACCTTTAAACTCTTGACATGATGAATAAATTAAGATGTCACGCCTTCTCCTAAAGGCAGAGCATTTCCGGGCTCAGAAAAACTACGGATAAGTTTACAAAGTCTATATATCACGCCAGGGTGATTTTACTGCGAAATAAAATTATCCTGATCAGTCCAAGCGGTAGCAAGTGCTCTGTATGTGTTTTTTTTTTTTTTTTTTTTTTTTTTTTTTTTTTTTTTAATAGGATATCTAGTCAGTTACATTTAGACTGCTTTTTGCAAAGGTTACAATGTATCGTGTGAAATGGCTATGGTATCGCGTTAAAATATAGAAACCGAATTGAATCTGTAGGCTTATCTAGAATATATTATTACATGATTTAGTAGGCAATAACTTGGAATACGAAATAAATGAAAGCATGTTAAATAATTAAATCTAATAGATTTAATACCATTATATGTCAGTAACATTACACGCTGGAAACATAAAACACAAAATCATGGATGCATCCTACGCAACACACTACGCAATTTTAAGCAATTAGGAAGCTACCATTGAACCAAGCCGTAGGAAAATGTCAATTTCGCTGGGCACACTTTGGATACTGAAGACTGATCATTTGTGATTTTTTTTTCCCAAAGAAAGTATTACTAGACATTTCATTCAAATAAACAATTTGAGTGTTAGGTCTTGTTTTCGAGTGATAAATCAGACAAACATTTAAATACTGTCTGCATTTATTTATAATCAGATGGTTAAAGTTTATTATTTCAACTTAGGAACTTCCCTCATGTACTTGCTTATAATAAACAAAAACGATTCTTGAATTATTTCCTAGCTTTAAACACAACAATCGAGGGAAATGCTTCATTTATTCACCTATTCCCCTAACGGATTTTATTCATTTCCTGGCCCCGAGGTTATAAAATGTTTTTATGCTCAACTCAGCTGAGCAGGAAATTTAGTTTGCTTTTTAATCTTAAAATACTGACAATTTTTTTAAAACTCATCACGAAAACATGCCTATATAATTTTGATCCCCTTAAACCCCACTTTTATATAGTAAAACTGGGGTTTACAGGGGTATATATTATTTTTCTTACTTTTGCTCAAACACATAGATTATGATACTGGTTAGAACCGCTTCGCCGAGTACCCACAATCTATGTTTTGAGCAGAAATATGAAAAATATCTGAGTTTTACTATCTGAAAATGTTCAGTTTGTGAAGGTGAAATTTTCTATATATTTGAATAGGTGTTTTCGTAATGTCTTTGAGCTGAGTTGAGCATGAACAAAGTTTCAATTGTTGGTATTTTTATTTCTATGAACAAGTGAAATATTTCATGCTCAGTTGAGTTGATTATGAAACAAGTTTTATGACCTCGGGCCTGGGTGATTCGCCGGAGTTTACACATAGACAAAATCTAAAACAAATGATATCCATTCCTATATTAGGGATTGATTCTTAACCAGTGAAAGGGAGAGAGAGAGAGAGAGAGAGAGAGAGAGAGAGAGAGAGAGAGAGAGAGAGAGAATCGGGGATATGAAAGTCGTATTTAACTGATGGGATGAAACGCAACCTTTATTAATCTGACTCACAGAATTGGCCCAGTGATCAGTTATTGCTTCTGACAATATCTACGCAATGTATCAAGACTAAATCCTTACCAGGGCATACGCCAACTACCCAGACTGTGGACATGCGCAATGTGGTTAGTATGAGATTATGTTATTTTTAGATGAACGCAAGCATTGCGCAAGCGCGGACCGATCAGATTGCGCATGCGTACTTCGCTAATGCCTGAAGACAGGTTCTGTTACGATGCAGACGTATCTAAGTAACGCTATCACAGACAGTGCAAGTTTAGTTACAAATAATTCATGAAGTTCTAAACAAATTAACTTTTATTTATTTATTATCTTTTCCTGGGGAATACAGGCGTGAAAAGAACACACAAACCTCGATCTCTTTTTTTTTGCCGGTCTGCATGCAATTGACTAATGCAGCTGACTTTGTTAGAATGCCATTAACACTAAAAGCGCCAAACAAATTTTGTAGCAGACGACATTCAAGTTTTTGCTTTTGTTTTTCTGAGAAAATAATTCTTGGCACGTCATGTGAATCGTCTGTTTGACAGATGATTCACATGCTATGCGAAGATGCTTTCCTTGAAAAAAGAAATGAAAAAAAAGAAGAAGTTTCAAAATGTAGTCTGCTGCAGTTGTGGTTGGCGCTTAGAGGGTTAAAGTTAATGCAATTAGTTCTGTTTGAAAGGGTATTCACTTTGCAATATTACCTAACAGGGTTATCACTCCCTGGGGATGATTATAATAATTGAAATATGTTTCGCTTGCACCGATGTTCAGCGACCTGAAAAGTACTGTACGAGGGTACATGTAACGCAAAAATAGAAATGTAGGAAGTATTGTATATGCGGAGACCAGCGAATACAAACCAATGCTATTCAAACAGCTAGAAGAACTAGCTGTATTGTTACAACTTAAACGGTAGAACCGTAGAAAATTTTACATTTTGCGCTAGTGTAAACTAAAAATCTCTACATTTTGCGTCGTATCAACACAAAATATATATTTCTACATTTTGAGAACGACAGTTAATTCATTTTCTTTTTCAAAAAAGTATTAGTATATTCTTATTTCTGCACCAAATCATACATCGCGAAGACATGCCTATAAAATTTAGACCCCCTTAAACCCAACTGTTATATAGTAAAACTGGGGTCTACAGGGGTATACATTATTTTTCTTATTTCTGCTCAAAAACATAGATTGTGGGTACTCGTTAGAACCGCCTCGGCGAGGCGGTTCTAACGAGTACCCACAATCTATGTTTTGAGCAGAAATATGAAAACTATCAGGGTTTTTGATCTGAAAATTTTCAGTTTTTCTGAGGTGAAATTTTCTATATATTTGAATAGGCGTGTTTTCGTAATGATGTGGGTATTCTTTAAGTACTTACTGGGCACCGATTCAAATGGTTTGGCAAAGAAGTAAGTATATACAATACAGGGAAAGGAGAAAACTATTGGTATAAAGCATATAAAGACATTCTTATTTTGTACAAAACTAAATAAATTGGAACCAGGCTTAAAGGCTCCATACTCCTCAAAAATAGACAGATTATTATCCAAGAAAGGTTTAATAAATTGATATATGGTATTAATACAATCATAAAATGTGGCACCTGACAGCCTGTAAAATTTCAGTTAGTCTCTTGTTCTTGAAATGAAATGATTTTTTATCGTATCTCTCAATTAATGATAGAATAAAAATCATTTAATTTTTTATCCAGTTCAAAACCGAGAGACTAACTGAAATTTTACAGGCTGTCAGACGTCACATTTTACGCTCGTATTACTACTATAGATCAATTTATTAAACATTTCTTGGAAAAAAGTGTCTATTTTTGAGGAATATGCAGCCTTTTCAATTTAAGTTACATGTATTAGGCATCTCACCAGATTCGTCCCCTGAATCTTCGTTGTCGGAGACGTCGGACTCGCTGGAGGTTTCCGACGACGTCGATAGTAACGTCGGCTTGTCCTCTTTGGAATCTACGCTCTGATATTTGCCTTTTTTACTCTTGCTTGTCCGTCCTGAAAGAATACAGCATGTATAATTCAGATTTTTAACCCTCTTAAATCTGGTGTCCGCTATAAAATGGACATTGGCAAACAGTTTAGACCCAGAACGCGACGTCTGATCAGGGTCTACAATGATTTAATTAAATATAGGAATCGCTATAAAACATGGTTATAATGAAAAAAATAAGTGAAAATACCTAGAAAATGCCACAATAACGAAGTACATCCCTCCCGAAGCACCAAGGAAGGAGAGATGAGGAACAAATAAGGACAACACAAACGCCACATATGAAACCAGTTACCACAGACGCAAAAAACATCACGAAAACATGCCTTTATAATTTTGACTACCTTAAACCCCACTTTTATAAAGTAAATCTGGAGTTTACAGGGGTATACATTATTTTTTCTTATTTTTGCTCAAAAACATAGATTGTGGGTACTCGTTAGAACCGCCTTGCCGAGGTGGTTCTAACGAGTACCCACAATCTATGTTTTGAGCAGAAATACGAAAAATATTAGAGTTGTTTTATCTGAAAATTGTCAGTTTTTAGAGGTGAAATTTTCTATATATTTCAATAGGTGTGTTTTTGTAATACAAAGAAGAACGCAACAGAGGAACAGAGAAACCGCCTTGATACGATCAGTAGGAAGATCACTGGAGAGCTTAAAATACCAGGTACCCCGTCTATTGCACATAAACCGATTCGAAGACTTAAGGTAGAAGAGTCCACTCTGCCTAAATGGGTTAAACAGTGCGATAGTTCTTGTAAGTGGATCCATTCGCCTTAAGGGGATTGGTTTAACTTGGTAAATGCTCCGCCATATTGATACACGGGAGACATTTATTTTTTACTTTCTGTTTGCTTTCATAGCGCACGGAAGTAAATTATCTTCTTTTAGAAAGAAGATATCTATTCAGAAGGGGCGCATAACAATTCTGACAGAGTTGCTTCCCCTGATTTTTTTTCAATTCCCCTGAAGTCTCTTTGGAGATGTATGATTAATCACCCTTATAAAAAATCACTGCTCCAGCACTGGTGCATTAAATACATGCAACTTAACCCATTAAAGACTGAATAAACTCTCCCTACTTTATATTGGAAGAGTTCATTTTCGATTTTAAGTATGTCAGGCTATATGATGTAGATATTCCTAAAGAGAAATGGTTGAACTATTTACAAACAGTTGAGACCCTGATCAGACTGCGTTCTGCGGCGTCTAATCTGGTGTGCACTATTTGCTAGTTACCCGTTTCGGGGTCTCCAGTCTTTAATGGGTTAAACGTGAATAGATATATGTTCAAAGGAGTTATCTCTGTAAAAATTGAAAAGGGGTCTACTCTAATCGGAAAGAATTTGTCACAGTCCCTAAAATAAAAAAAAAATCTCACCTTTTAGAGTAGTCCCCTTTTCAAATTAGGTTCCCTTGGGGACAATTTTTTTCACATTCGAGTAGACCCCTTTTCAAATTTTGATCTCTCGGGAACATATTCTTTCCTTTTAGGTTGACCCCTTTTCAGCATTTGATCTCTTAGGAACATATTCTTTCCTTTTAGAGTATTCCATTTTTCAGATATTATTCCCTTGGGAACATACTCTTTCCTTTTAGAGTAGTCACCTTTTCCAATTTTATTCCCTTGGAACATATTCTTTCCTTTTAGAGTATTCCTCTTTTCAGATACTATCCCCTTGGGAACATATTCTTTCCTTTTAGAGTAGTCACCTTTTCAGATATTATTCCCTTCGGACATATTCTTTCCTTATAGAGTAGACTCCTTTTCAGATATTATTCCTTTGGGGACATATTCTTTCCTTTTAGAGTATTCCTCTTTTCAGATATTATTCCCTTGGGATATATTCTTCCCTTGTAGAGTAGACCCCTTTTCAGATATTATTCCCTTGGGGACGTATTTTTTTTCCTTTTAGAGTAGTCCCCTTTTCAGATTTTATTCCCTTGTGGACATATTCTTTCCTTTTAGAGTATTCCTCTTTTCAGATATTATTCCCTTGGAACATATTCTTCCCTTGTAGTGTAGGCCCCTTTTCAGATATTATTTTCTTGGGGATATATTCTTTCCTTTTAGAGTAGTCCCCTTTTCAGATTTTATTCCCTTGGGGACATATTCTTTTCTTTTAGAGTAGACCCTTTTTAGATTTTTGCTCCCGTTGGAACAAATTCTTTCCTTTTAGAGTGAACCTGTTTTTAGAAGGGGATTAACGTTCAAGAACGCAAACAGAAAATCACAAAAAAATGTCTCAAGTGTGAAAAATGGCAGAACACTGCCAAATGTAACCACTTCTCTTACATTAGCACTGTTGTATCTGGACAAAACAGTGTTTGAATTACGCGTGCCGAGTGTGTGAACTACATTGAATTTCTTATATAAAGGTGCACAGTCAAACCTCGAACGCACGAACACCTTTGGACCATGAAAAATGTGTTCTGTTCTGAATATGGGTAGATCGAGCCATTGAGAGGTAATCATAGCGCCAGGTTTGGAGCCAAATGGGAATAATATATGGATGTATTTTCAATATTCTATCAAATAATGATATGTTGAGTGTACTCATTAATATCGCCTCGATGAGGCGATTCTAATGAGTACACACAACATATATTTTCATGATTAATTTAGGAGAAAAAAAACGTGAAATTGCCTTAAAGATTTGTTTTCTTGAGAGATCGGAAGACTTTCCTGGTTCCTGGTGACTCAAAAATGAGTTCGAATTAGCCATGGTAAAAGAGCCATCGGTGTTCGAGCTATTGAGGTTCGACTGTACGTCTGTTTAGGCGAAGGGATACACACATAAGAGCAGTACCTCGTTCAAATCTGTTTGCCTACCTTCTGAAAACAGTGCCTAAATCGGTAAAACGTCCGCTTTGTGACCGGAAGGATTGGGGTTCGCTTGCTAATTTACCAAAGATTTTAAAAATGGTATTAGCTGCTCTTTCGCTTAGCGCTCAGCATTAAGAAAGTACAGCTAGGAATCAAAAGAATCAAAACTGTTGAGCCCGTTGTCAGTGTAATGTAACTGAGTGGAATATCGTGTCATATGTCAGTCAGGAAGCAATCTTAAAGTGAGTATTGAGCTTGCTGCCACATCCAGACACCATTACGATGACTCAACGTTGAAAGCTGCACAAAACCCGAATAAAACAAAACAAACAAGTAATACAATTTGCATGAAAAATCCTACGCTGTTTTCAAGAAATAGACTATTTCATGTTGTTCTCTATCTCACTCAATTATCCTTTCAGAATATTCTTTAAATACATCAAGATTAAATAACAATCTCTCCGGAAAGCTGATACGCTGCCCTAATAATGCCATCTTATTGGCACCGAGCGACAGATAAAGAGGTCTTCGGGACATAAACGGACATTGAATGTCCGTGTACGCATGAGCATTTGAAGAAGTTCAACCAAACCTTTATTCTAGTCGTAGAATATACATACTCTAAAATTATCAGGTATTTCCACACACAGACAGTATGCACTGACCAGCCTGTTCTGCTATTCAAGACAGACTGTATGAGGCTTCGTTTACACTTAAGACGCTACAACTTGTAAACGTGCAAGCGAAAAGGAACAACATCGTTTTGGCGGGCAGCAAAGGTCCAGACCAGACGAAGACTGGTCTGGATCTCTACTGTTCACATTTAGATTCTACATATATTATAGAGCTTAAATAGCAAGACTTTGAGCGTGGACCACTTTAATTAGATGTAGAATCTGTAATGGAAATATGTCGATTGCCCATGTCAACCTTTTTACATGCACGTGCTTCTCTAGGGTTGTGTAAGAGGATTAAACGTTCCTATCAGAGCTTCGAAACGCAAAAAAAGTGCATTATCGTATATGCAATCAGCAAAGACTGACGAGCTAGTACATGATTATAATTATTGTTTCATTGTATAGGTAACAAAAAAAGAAAAACGATTCTGTATGTGAAATGTTCAATCTATGATTTGTCTGCATTCATGAAGAGGCTTACCTGTGTTTTCGTATTTTTGCGTTCGTTCACAACTAAAGCATGGTTAAGTTTTTGTTTGCACAGGTTTGATACATAAACCTAATACCGAATTCAATCATGATATGACGTACCACAGTGTGGGGAATCCACGTGACCAAATGACTGGGTACAAGGAGAGTGTTACTATTTTAGCTGCGCATAAGATAGGCTTTTTTAGAATATTTCTATTCATAGCAAATGGAATTTGTTCAAGTAAAGCACAGTGTATACGCGGAAAATGAAGCTCTTCCTGGTGGTGTAAGCGCTGTTCTGCGATCTGGTCTAATTCTCGAGAACATTCGAAGAATTTTTTTTTGCTGTCAATCTGGGCTACCGGGACAATGAACATGAATTTTGACGAAAAACATCAGTCTCCGAATGTTGTCGAGAATCAGACCAGATTGCAAAATAGCGCTTACACCAACCAGAAAGAGCTTGGTTTTTCGCGTACTCTGCCCTTTATTTGAACAAATTCAATCGGGTATAAATCGAGATATTCTAAAGAAATCTTACCTGATGCGGAGCTAAAAATAGTAACAAACTCTGTGCACCTTGTCATTTGGTCACGTGGATTCCCTACCCTGTACCAGGGTATCATGGACTAACTGTTTTAAGTCACAACGTGAAAATCTATATACTTTTGAACATGGATGCCAAACGAACACTGAAGATCAGCCTGTGCATGCCCGCAATCTGACAAGAGTATTCGACTCGAAGAAATATTGGCTCCTCGGCTATCCACAGGGAACCCAGCGAATATCTGATGTGCGAATGTACAAGCTGAACCGATTCTTCGATGAGAGCATATATCTGCAGGTACATTTTCTCACATTGAATCATTAAAATGCTGCCTAACGCATATGCGAACAGCGAAAGATAAGATCAGTCTGCGCACCATAGCGGTACATCACGAAAACACGCCTAAATAATTTTGACCCCCTTAAGCCCCACTTTTATAAATTAAAACTGTGGTTTTCAGGAGTATAAATTATTTTTCTTTCTGCTCAAAAACATAGATTGTGGGTACCCGTTAGAACCGCCTCGGTGAGGCAGTTCTAACGAGAACCCACAATCTATGTTTTGAGGAGAAATATGAAAAATATCAGAATTTTTTATCTGATTTTTTTTTTTTTTTTTTTTTTTTTGTGATAAAATTTTCAGTATATTTGAATAGGCATGTTTTCGTAATGTTTGAAGGGGTTTCTGTTTTAACTAGCAGTACCCAATGATTCCATTACATATACAATGTAACACACGGCGATAGCTCTGATCAAGCTGTGCGATTGCGCAGGCAACTTTGACCTTCATTGCTGGCATCATGTATAATGTATAAGAGGAGCGCAAACAATCACTGAAAGATTGTTGCCTTCGCTGTCCACATATTTCCCATTTTCTAACGGCATACTCGTATCCCAAACTATATTGCACACTATAACGCATTCTTCCAAAACAAGTAAAAGTACGCTCGTAAGCTATAGGCTTTATGACTCGTTTCAACAGCAGTTGTCTCATATCTAGGCAAAACCGGATCAAGTTGGGCATAATATTTGCATAGGTAAACATTATGTTGTGGGGAGAGGGCAGTTTGATTGTAATATCAAATGCAGGAATCTGCACAGTTCATTTACGCACAGAGGTTTCATATGTGCTGGAGTGTTTGCTACAAGCGATTAGGCATGTGTGCCAGTATACTTTTGATATACAGTCGAACTTCGATGGCTCGAACCCCCTTTGGGACCATGAAAATTTGTTCGAGACAAGGATAGTTCGAGCCACGGAGGGCTATTAGTACCATACCAGGAGGCATAATGGAAATAATTGTGGGATATTTGTTCGGTGTTCTATATTATAAACGTATGTTGTGTGTACTCATTAGAATCGCCTCATCGAGGCGATTCTAATGAGTACACACAGCATACATTTGCAAGATAAAAAGAAGAAAATCTCCCTAAATTATCCGTATATCGTATTTGGAGGAAATCCCTGCGGACTCAAGAACGTGTTCGACTCATCCATGGTAAACGAGCCATCGGGATTCGAGCCATTGAAGTTCTACCGTATAACTAAAGACATACATGTAGTTCGCATAACATTTTAGTAAGCTTTCACAATTCTGATTCTGAGCGTTGTTCTCAAGCCAGTATCAGTACGAAAGATTTCATCACAAAGTTTATCATGCATGATTATACATGTAAATTGGATGTACCAAGTGGAATATTAATTTCCTCGCAGCCGCCATACTAAACTATGTTACATGAGCAGAAATGTGACAAGAAGGTACAATTGGACATGTGCGCGCTGAAAACTCAGATTAATCTGCGTATTCGCACAATCTGATCAGAATCTTCGCTATTCGCCTGTAGAACCTTTGGACGCTTGGCTATCTACAAAGCGCCGGCGAAAACTCTGAGCAGACTGGGCTGGTGCGCAGGCTGATCTGTCTTAGTTGGGCGCACTTGTCAGTAGGTACATTTCCCCAGGTTGCCATATAAATGTTATATGTACCGCCCGTCGACGCAATATATGTACCCTGGAGAGAACGGAAATGATTGGATTTTTCAATTTTCATTGTAATCTATAACATCACGAAAACATGCCTATATAATTTTGACCCACTTAAACCCCATTTGTATATAGTAAAACTGGGGTTTACAGGGATATACATTATTTTTCTTATTTCTGCTTAAAACTAGATTGTGGGTACTCGTTAGAACCGCCTCGTCGAGGCGGTTCTAACGAGTACCCACAATCTATGTTTTGAGCAGAAATATGAAAAAAATATCAGAAATTTTTATCTGAAAATTTTCATTTTTTGGTTGTAAAAATTTCAGTACATTTGAATAGACGTGTTTTCGTAATGAGAACGAAGAAACCTGGGTTTAATTGTGGGAAGCCCAACATTTTACCATACAGCCAGCCTGTGCATCCAAACAATCTGACCGCGTCGGGTATACGCTGAGTCAAAGTATTCATTTACAGAACAGCTATGAACCAGGCCAATCTTCGAATCCAATCACATTTTAGGGGCCTATGCTGCATCAAGGCTTACATATGAAACTAGCTCATGTGTAAACTTATTCAGACTAGGGGGATCTCCTGTGGCATCGATTTGTTTTCTGTTTAGAAGGATTCGAACGACCCACAACCTGAGAAAATGTACGTTATGACATTAAGAAAAGCGCAAAGAGTTTTATCTAGGGATTATCCTGTCCACCAATCCTTAATACACCATTTGATGGTGTGTGTGTGTTGGAGGGGCCGGGGGGGGGGGGGGGGCGGAGTAATTCCTTTTCATTCAGACTACATAATTTTTTCAGAAGAAAAAAAAATCAGTTTTGACAGTTCTCTCCCTTGAAAACGTATTAATTGCCTTATTAAGGAGATTGGAATCTCAATGAAATTAAGACCTTGTGATATACAACGTTATCGTTAGATTCACAAGATAATGATGCGTTACATGTACGGTCGAAAAGAACCATAATGCCATATGCAAATAATAAATGTTAAAACTGACCAACACTGTAAAAAAAAAAAAAAAAAAAAAAAAAAAAAAAAAAACGTAGGTTTTACAGTTAATTGTCAGTGCATTTACTGTTACGTTTTACAGATATCTTTAGCACTTTCGCAGGAAATATCTCCTAGAATGGGGTAAGATGAGTAGGCAGCAGATCCGGTGTGGTATTTCACACCCCATATTCTGTCCTGCGTAACGTATATTTCCCTCTTATGCCCTGCCTAGCCAGATGATTCCTGCATGTAATATACGGCGCCCGTAAAATTGCGTAAATGCGCTGGCAGCCATTCGCCAGTTAGTTCCCAGCTAGCATTCTACGTAAATCTACATCGGGCCGTTATCGGCCCGTCAGCTACCCTGACGGGCCGATAACGGTCCGATATAGATTTACGTAGAATGCTGACTGGGTTAACCGTAAAATCTATGGGATTGTGTTGTAGACTGACAGCAAAATGTCAAGTTTCATGTTAATCTAGTCTCCAAAAATATAATGACCATAGACTGGACCATGACATATAAATTACACTGATCTCCTCAGTTACACTGACCTCTGTTTATCTTTAATCAGCTTTAATATTTATTGTGTGCTAGTAGACGGAGCTTTTTTGTGAAAGCTAATACTTGTATTTCCATAAAGTATGCGACCCCACACATGATAAAACCCTGTGAAACTATGTGCGAAACTGTGACCACAATTAACCGGTTGACGAATGTCGCCTCTAAAAAGTGTTATTTCCAATGACAGTTTAAAGGCGACTCTTAATGTTGGCTGCGATTTGTCACAGGTTTCGATTATGGTTTTGTCTCGGTAACAGCATTTCTAGTGTTGATATTTCTGTTGAAAAATATTTTTTAACAAAATATAAGTGAAGAGACCCAGGAAAAGCCTCAATCACGAAGCACAAACTTCCCGAGGCACCAAATGAAAATGATACATGAGGAACAAACAATGAGAAAACAAACTACACATATTCGTTCGTCTGTCATTACTGACAATGAGCAATCCTAATCAACTGTGTGATGTGTTATTATTTGTGTGTTCTAAGATGGCTGATGAGACCAATCTTAGCTCTAAACTGCCTGTTGCAGATAGAACAAGAGAGGTCTGAGAAAGAAAGCTCTGTTGGTGTTGCCTTAGCTCTGGCTTTCAGCTGTGCACGTTTCTGCTCGGCTTCGCTGATTCTTTTTGCTTCGTATTCACCAAATCCCCTTTTTATGAGGCCTCGCCTCTTTGTACGATCCTGTGCAATCTGTTCCCATGACTTTGTTGGTATGTTGAAGTCTTTAAGGGAGGCTTTGAGGGTGTCCTTGTATCGCTTCTTCTGACCACCATGGTAGCGTTTTCCTACTTGAAGTTCTCCATAGAGGAGTTTCTTTGGCAAACGTTCATCAGGCATTCTGGTAACATGGCCTGTCCATCTTAACTGTGCCAATTTCAGAAGAGTATGTACACTCTGCATCCCTGCCCTTTTCAGGACTTCTGTGTCTGGAATCCTGTCTTGCCACTTGATATTTAGAAGTTTTCTAAGACAGCTTGTATGGAAGTGGTTCAGTCTTTTGGCATGCCGTTGGTAAACTGTCCAAGTTTCGCATGCGTATAATAGTGTTGGCAGCACTACCAATCTATATACTTTCAGCTTTGTGTCAAGTCTGATTCCACTTTGGTCCCAAATACCTCCACGTAGCCGGCCAAATGCTGCACTAGCTTTGGCAATTCTAGCATTGACTTCATCATCAATGTGCACAACTCTAGACAATGTGCTTCCAAGGTAGGTGAACTTGTCTACCACTTGCAGTTGTTGACCTTTCACTGTGATGGTAGGTTCCTTGTAAGGCTTTCCAGGTGCTGGCTGATATACTACCTCAGTTGTTTTGATGCTGATTGTGAGATCATAGCTGTCACATGAATCAGATATTTGACCCACACCTTTTTTGCATTTTCTCTTCTCTTGGAGCACCCTTTGCCATGTCATCAGCAAAGAGGAACTCGTCTAGCACCTCTGTCTGCACCTCACACTATATATGAAACCTACGACGCACAAACCATCACGAAAACATGCCTATATAATTTTGACCCTCTTAAACCCCTCTTTTATTTAGTAAAACTGGGGTTTACAGGGATATACATTATTTTTCTTATTTCTGCTCAAAACATAGATTGTTGGTACTCGTTAGAACCGCCTCGTCGAGGCGGTTCTAACGAGTACCTACAATCTATGTTTAAATGTTTAAAGAAGAAATATGAAAAAATATCAGGATTTTTATCTGAAAACTTTCATTTTTTTTGTTTATTTGAATAGGCATGTTTTCGTAATGCATAGAAGAACTGCAACAGAGGAGCCAACTTGGAACGGTAAAACTAGTTTGATCACCAGGACTCAGTTGTTTAAAGCATCGTTAGAATAAGAACCGCGTTCGTGGCAATAATGTTGACTGTTGTAGTAAGAACAATATCTTATTCACGGGTATTTTTGCTGAAAAAATGTAAGTAGCGTTTGCAAAAGCTACTCACATTTTTTCAGGAAAAATATTAGCGTATTTGACAATCGATCCACCAGTGTTGTCAGAGCTTTCATTAATGCTAAGTCAGGAGATGACAAATTAGCTTTTTTTTTTTTTTATTGGAGTTACTGTGAAACCATAGCTTTGTGTGATTCTCATAAGTCCTACTGTCTGCAGATACCTACTGTCCGCAGATACTTAAGACGCTCAGGGTTATCATCGAATAATCTGAGGTCATATTTGCCCAAATACAGGATATGCAAGTAATCTTTACCACTCCCTGGACTAATTCAGCGCACGACAATTTTATGATATTTTTTTTCTTATTTTTCCGAGAAAACAAGATTTGGCATTTCATGCAATGTCAAAACTCGTTTTCTGGGGAAAATAATTTGCTAGTTCAATAGCTGCTGAAACTCTTACCCAACATGCTAAGCGTTATAGTCAATAGAATAACACGTGGATTGTGAAGATTTCATTGAGATCTACATTGTCGATTATTGGCTCTTGCCGGAGTGCATTTCCGTTACCACAAACTGAAACTGGAGTGCATTTCCGTTACCTCAAACTGAAACATATTTCAAAATCCTGTTCGTGTTTCTGCGTTTTGTTCACCTGGATCAGAGCTATGCTTTCGAACCAAGTGAACAGTGACGACTTATGATTCATAGTAAATCAGACAGATCGAAGATAATGACCGTTTCCAGTACCTTTAAGATATCCTACATTGGGTGCATTTCTACTAAAAAAAGAAAGAAAAAACGAAAAACATAACAAAAAAAAACAAGAAAAGAGCCACCTTTTCACAAGAAAATGCCTGAATTCGTTTCGAAAACATTCTCGTGTCAGACTGTTCTACATTTTTGAGCCAGTGCATGACAAAACCTACAATAAGACCTGTTGTAGGTTTTGTCGTGCAGGTCAGTTCTTAAAGAATCTAGTTGTATAGTTAATTCTTTATTGCCATGTTACTGGCATGCCATTAGTAGCTTAACCATTCGGACAATAACACTAAAGCAATATACATATAAAGAGAATACTACTTTGCTGTCGACATCTTTCAGAAAGTCGTTTTTTGCTTGGCGCTTTAAGTAAAATTGCAGACTCGGACTTTTGTCATGATTTAATGCAAAACCATTTGTCCATGACTACGTATGAACAAAAACATCATTCAAGTCATTATTGTACTTTAAAACATCAAACATTTACACTTCTTCCCATAGTAAAATAGATGCAAATTATGCAGAAATCTGTAGGGTAAATAACTTGGTGGCAGATTTACAATAAGTTCCGCTTGATCAATTGTTCTGAAATTTTCACAATATTGTTGTGAATCATCAATAATTCAAATTCAGCAAAGAAAAGTAAAACATATTTTCTAAGACAAATGTAAAGTTTTTTTTATACAGTATATGTATGATACATTGTTGTTGTTTTTTTGTTTTTTTGTTTTTTGTTTTTGTTTTGTTTTTTTATCTACTTTGCACGTAATTCCCGCGACGGGGTGATGCAGGATAGAGAGATAGATAGATCAGTTACTGTTTAAGAATGCCGTCTGCTACAAAGATGATGTTTTATTTTATTTATTTATTTATTAATTTATTTATTTATTTATTTATTTTATTTATTTATTTATTCATTTTTTTTTTTTTTTTTTTTTTTTTTTTTTTTTTTATTATTATTATTAATATTTTTTGCAAGGAAAAAAGCTTTGGCATACCATGCAAATTTCTAGGACAAAACTTAAAAAAAAAATCACTCTACTATAGAAGTTGCATAGGTCAGACAAATTTTGTGTCGTAATTTAATTTAAGGTTAATACACATGGTTTTTGATGACATGGTCATTCTTAACAAAGATATTTTGTTTTAAAATAAAAAGCCATGCGGAAAACGTCTTTCCGAGTGATGTCGAAAAGACGGTAGTACTTTGCTGGCAGCTAATTGTTCTATTTAACTTTTACCATTCTATGAGAAAATTCAACAGACGACAAATTGAGTGCTCTTATTTTTTCCAGAAAACAGGATTTGATATTCCATGCATTTTTTCTCCATTGTAGTAATTTGAATGAAATGTCAAATCTTACTTTCTGGGAAAACCCTGAAAAATATTTCAATATACCTAATATCTAACATGCTATACGTTGAAGGATACAGCAATATCATATTTTTTAGTCTGTCCATTAAGATTAATCCATGCCTGAATGGCTGCAAAAAAGAGTGATTTGTAAAAGACAGTGGTAATGTAAAATCGTGGTGACTCCTCCGTAGTGCGAACTTCACCACGCCCATATGGATGACAGTCCATTTTTCCTTAATCCTTTGAGCCCTGACAACCATAGCATATATTTTTGCAAACTGTGAAGATTTAGATGAGATGGAGCCACTATTTGCCATGCTGTTTTTGAGTTTTGGTCAAGATCCCTATTAAGAATCATTTCGAAATCATGCCTATTTAAATATATGGAAAATTTCACCTCCAAAAACTAAGATCTTTTTATATACAAAAACTCTGACATTTTTTTTTCATATTTCTGCTCAAAAATTAGATTGTGGTTACTCGTTAGAACCGCCTCGTCGAGGCGGTTCTAACGAGTACCCACAATCTATGTTTTGAGCAGAAATAAGAAAGAATAATGTATACCCCTGTAAACCCCAGTTTTATTATATAAATGTGGGGTTTGAAGGGGTCAAACTTATATAGGCATGTTTTCGTGATGAATCCTGGGTTCTGTCCAAATTCAAAGATGGAAAATCCTACGTCAGAAACTCAGAACTCAGGGGCAAAATGGTTCAGGAAACATTACAAATTTACCTTTAAGATATACCAGTAAAACAGTATGCAATGTTTGTGCAACCTCTGTCATTTGATTTGCAAATGTGCCTTCGCGTTCTTTGGTTGTAAGACTGTAAGACACTTCTTCGGAGGAGTCAATCTGTCGTATGTTTTTTGTTTCTTTCTTTTTTTTTTTTTTTTTTTTTTTTTTTTTTTTTGCATTTCACGGTTGTTTAGGATAAACTTTATGAACAAGGGGCGGTAGGAGATCTACAAAATAATTGGGTGTCAAGGTACTCATAGATTTAAAATAGATAATTATTTATACTTTGTACGCTTTTCTTGAAAAGATTCCAAGCGAAGGTCAGCATACTGTTTTAAGGACTACACAGCAGATGCTGATACTTCTACTAACGGGTCTATGAGCCTTCAAACGACTTACAGGAGGAAAGTGCCATCTCGCTGGCTAGCTGACTCCAGCAGTGATTGGCATTAACGTGTTTGTATTACTCTTGTTGCTAATTAAGAAGATCAGATTAAGACATGATTTCAAATTTTAGTACCTTTACTTTGGTCTTTTAACTTTAACCACTCTCTGGACAAATTCGGCAGACGACAATTTGACATTTTTTTTTCTACTTATTCCCCAAAACAGGGTTTGTCATTTCATGCAAACTGTCTCCGCATGAAATGCAAAAACCTATAATTTTAGGGAAAAAAAAAGTATTTCAAAATGTTGCGTGATGAAACTTTTACCAAGCATGTTAAATGTTAACCAGCTTTTGACTGGGCAACTGACATGTAAATTATTTTTTCTGTAAACATTTAATGAAGTACTGCAGAGGTGAAAGCTATTATCATAGCAGTTTTTCTAAGACAACTAGATTGTATGCATGATAAACTCTCAGTCAGCAGCCAATCAGATGATAGGAACCCGCACACTATATTTAGTTCATCTATACTGGGGAGCTGAAAGCCCCGTGAGTAGAATTATAGGCTTCTGGCTGTAGCAATTAGCTTCATTGTGGAGAGTCTTCAGCTGCTTTTAAAGTTCATTTGTGGTCATTTGTCTCATTCTCAACCCATTTATGCCGAGTGGAGTCTTCTACCTTAACTATTTGCACAGGTCCATTTCCTTTATAAGGGGTGTCTGGTTAATTTTTATTATTATCATGTTTCGTAGAAATTTCTGAATGTAAAGCAAACATTGCAGACCCGGATCAGACGTCACATTCTGCGGCGTCTGATCTGAGTCTACACTGTTTTCCGGTGCCCCTTTTATGGGACTCTACACTTAAATGGGTTAATCAATATGCTTCAGTAGGGTTTGTATGAATTATGTATGCTCGCCTGTTAACCCTAAAAGTGCTAGTCAAAATACAGTAGACGACATTTTAATATGTTTCTAAGAAAATAAATCTTCATATTTCAGACGATTCACATGAAATATCAAGACATTTTCTCTAGAAAAAAAAAATGTCGTTTGCTACAAGTGTACCTGATATTTTTTAAACAAACATTTAACCTCATCAGGACCCAATATTTGTGACGGCT
The DNA here is from genome assembly GCA_964016985.1 of Anodontia alba. Lineage (NCBI taxonomy): Eukaryota > Metazoa > Mollusca > Bivalvia > Lucinida > Lucinidae > Anodontia > Anodontia alba. The sequence goes on from OZ024822.1 coordinate 76,669,799, forward strand.
AAAACGGGCACATCCATAGTGAAACAATGTAAAGCTGTTTTATTATAGTACATGTATAAAGAGTTATAGATACATGTACATGTAGGTCAGTTTAAGAATGTCGTCTGCTGCAAATTTGATGATGTTTTATTTTGTTTTTTGTTTTTTTTATTTTTGCAAGAAAACAGACTTTGACATTGCATGCAAATTGCCTCCAGGAGGCAATTTGCTTGAAATGCCAAAGCCTGTTTTCTGGCAAAATCAGATAAAAATAGTTCAAAACGTCATCTGATCTTTTACACTGCATGCTAAGCGTTACATGTTTAGGAAATAATAATGATTCTGCAAAGCGTCTGAATACGAGTACAGAACCAAATACTTGATGCAAAACGCAAGTAAAGGGTCTTTGTGTCACATCCGGGCAACGAAGTTCCTGATCAGCCTGTGGCTTCGCGCAGTCTGATCAAGGCCCTCGTTTCTCCTTTACAAATTCAACGGATATCATAAGAAATACTGACAAATAAAGGAAACCCCTGATCAGAATGCGTGGATGCACATGTTAATCTGGAGCATGAGGATCATATCTCGCGCAGTGGAGTAATTTATCAAATATTCGGAATAAGACGGGACGCACAATGATAAAAAGGGGCTTGGCGGCATATGTTAAAGTACAGATCCATCTCAGCCAATGAAACCATTTGTTCTGATTATGTAATTTGCTGTACGTCAATTAGTCTACAGATTTCGATCATTCTATATGCGAATAGCGAAGGCCCGATCAGACTGCGCATGCGCAGTCTGATCGGGCCTTCGCTGTTCGGGTATGTTCCAAAGGCATTTTCATCATGGCTAGATTCAAACCTTTATTTGCACGTCTCCTATTGAATTACAAGTCTTATGAAATAGAAATCAAATATATTCCAAACGGAATGAATCAGCATATAAACGATAATAGTTGCAGTGTACGCTGTCTCAACGCGTCTGTCCAAAAAGGACATTTTCAAGACTTATCAGCTTTTTAAAATATAAAAAGAAGAGGCGATATTTTAATATTTCCTTCAAAATTATAGAAAACACGCTATTTTACGAGAATTAGTAGCGAGCGCAGTTCGCGACGCGCGAAGCGCGTCGCGAACGAAGTGAGCTCTACGGTAGAGAATATGATCAAGGAAAAGTAACATACGACTATATATAGTTTCAGCAGAAATCGCTCTGACCAATTTTCTTCCCGTTTTCTTCCCGGAAGTTGACAACCGGAAGTTGACAGGACTGGAGCGGACTTGATACTAATAAGCGTCACGAAGTGACAAGAAACGAGTGTCAATAAGTGTCACGAACATATATTGCTGATTATTTTTATTATTTATTTACATATATTTTTATATACTGATTGTCATTCTTTAATGATGCTGTGAAGAACTTTTGAAGAGACTACAGATAGGGGCTGTGCTGTGCTCGCATTTAGGCTAAGCCTACTTTCATATTATGTGTTTTAAAAACAAGCTTCTAAACGAGGATTTAGCATTAAAAGGAAAAGCACAGTTAGCAAAGGATGCATCTGAAATGAAAGACGTCGATGCAGTTTTAATTAAAGTCAAATAAACATTGAGAAAGTTTATAGCGAGCACAGCTCGCGACGCGCTCTTCGCAAGTGAGCTCTGCGGTAGAGAATATGATGAAGAAAAAGTAACATACAACGATATATACTCAGCAGAAATCGCTCTGACCAATTTTCTTCCCGTTTTCTTCCCGGAAGTTGTCACCGGAAGTTGACAGGACTGGAGTGGACTTGAAACTAATAAGCGCCACGAATTGACAAGAAACGAGTGTCAGTAAGTGTCACGAACATATATTTCTGATTATTTTTATTATTTATTATTGATTTACATATATTTATATACTGATAGTCATTCTTTAATGATGCTGTGAAGGACTTTTGAAGAGACTACAGAAAGGTCCGTGCTGTGCTCGCAGTTAGGCTAAGCCTATTTTCATATTATCGTTTAAAGCCTAGCGAAGATCAGACCGCGAGGATGTTGGGCGCACATGTCCAAAAGTACCATTTCGCCAGTTGAGGGTCAATTTTACTTTTCATTTTTTTTTTTTTTTTTTTTTTTTTTTTTTTATTTTATTTTCTTTTCTTTTCTATTTATACTTTTACTTGCTATCAAATAAAGAGAGCATGAGAAGCTAACGAACGCAAATTTCTTTTCCTTTTCATTTCATTTCAAACAGTGCAGGGCTCATTTATACAACCTGGCTTATACTAAAACAGTCAAACTTCAATAGCTCGAACCTCTTTAGGACAATAGAAATTTGTTCCAGAGATGGGTTGTTCGAGCAACTGAGGGTTAATCATAGCGCCAGGTCAGGTGGCAAATTGGAAGGATTTTAGGATGTCTTTATGATCTTCTATATATATTGGTATGTTGTGTGTATTCATTAAAATCGCCTCGATGAGGCGATTCTAATGAATACATACAACATACGAGGGTGTATCAAAAAATACGTGGACTTTTATTATAACTTTAAAACTACTCAACGTAAATCGATAAAATTTTGCACACGTATTAAACAATTAAATGTTAAAAGGATCATAGGGTTTACATTGATATATTATACTTGTGTTTAACAAAATTCAAGTTTTACTAGTCCTGGGTAGGTACCCACGGCGCAACCCATTTCTTGACTGCACTGCGTAGCGTTAATATCTCTCTTGACTCCCTAAATTAGCGCCAAACTATACTAAACGTCGTCTGCTTATGTGTTGACGTCATATTTAACGTCGTTGCAAATTTGAGCGTCATCCGTTGGGTACTTTAGAATATACAGCCAGTAAACTTAAGGCGTACGTGGAAATCGTAAGGTCAAAATGGCGGCACCGGCGCAGGAAGAGACCCGTGCAATAATAAAGTTTTGTGTGGACCTAGGAAAAACACCAACAGAGACGATGAAAATGATGAAGGATGCTAATCGATCTTCAAATGTAAGCAGATCTCTTGTTTTTAAGTGGCATAAAAGATTTTCGGAGGGTAGGGAGTCTCTAAAAGACGACACTGGGAGAGGACGGAAACGAATCGTGAACGCTGGGACAGTAGCGGCAGTGAAGAGCCTTATCGAGGAGGACCGTAGATTGACTGTTAGTGACATTTCAACAAAAGTAGGCGTTAGTTATGGCAGCGTCCACTCGATTTTGAGAAACCAGCTGAAGATGTCAAAGGTTCATGCGCGCTGGGTGCCGAGATTACTAAAAAATGCAGAAAAGGAACGACGTGTTCAAGATTCTCTGTCTTTCCTACGGCAGTATGAGAGGCACGGAGACGCTTTCTTCGACAGAATTATAACTACAGACGAGACGTGGCTCTGGTTTTACGACCCAGAGACGAAGCAGCAGTCCTCTGTGTGGAAGAGAAATTCATCCCGACCCCCACAGAAGGCCAGGGTCAGCCGGTCCGGAGGGAAGTACATGTTTATCATGTTTATGGACAGACGGGGTATGCTGCTGTGCCATTCCGTGCCTAAGGACCAGACGGTGAATGCCGACTACTATTCTAAGGTAAAAAACATTTTCCTTACTATTTTTATTAACAAATGAACTATAATTAAAACATTTAACATTTCTAATAAATGTTCTTCTTTTCAGGGCCGGCAGGTTTGTTTTCAAATGAATAAATCTGGGTATTCGATTTCATGTTTTTCAGGTTCTCAGACGTGACCTGATACACGCACTGCAGAAGAAGTGGCCCGGCATTCCGATCGAGAGATATATTCTTCACCAGGATAATGCCCCGGCACACAGGGCGGACACCACCCGGCTTGAACTCGACCTGATGGGATTAAAGACTATCGACCACAGCCCTTATTCCCCGGACCTGGCTCCCATGGACTTTGCCGTTTTCCCGGAAATTAAAGCACAGCTCAAGGGACGAAGATTTACGTCGCTGGAGGAGCTTACATACTCAACACATGGCATCATTCGTCAGTTCGACTCAGCGTGGTATCAGAAGGTGTTTAGCAAGTGGGTGGAGCGACACAAAAAGTGTGTTGAGTGTAGAGGCGAGTACTTTGAAAAGCGCTGACTTGCAACGTAAGTAGTCAACGTCGAAAAGCGTTACCGTGCGCCGGTACCACTACACTAACCATTTAAGAATGGTTGCTATGGGAGACCCACTGGACCTATCGTACCCAAAGTTAACAGACATATTGAAAATGCCGATATATAATTATTATGTATATTTGATCTCATTATCTGTAAAAACAAAATTACTGTAACGAAAGTTCACGTATTTTTGGATCCACCCTCGTACATTTTCATGACAAAATAAAAAAAAATCCTAAAATATTCCGAATTATTGGTTTTCTTGAGCTATAGAAGGAGTTTCCTCGGAACTCAAAAAAGAGTTCGAAACATCCAGGGTAAACGAGCCATCGGTTTCGAGTCATTGAGGTTTTACTGTAATATAAATATTCTGACATTGTGATAGCCTTGCTGGGGAAGAGGGCGTTTGTTGCTTTGCTTATCTTTTGTTTATGTACTGTCCATTATAGCTTGTTTGCTCCTCCCTTGTCCTTTGCTCTTTGCATCTACTCGTTTTTGGCATGTATAGTCCTACAAGTCATTTTTATCTTCAATGTTAACCCTTGCTCTGATAAATATATCAAGATGTCACGCCCACTTAATTTTTTTAGCCAATCATATTACTTGATCCTGGCTGTTGATATAAATTCACATACTTATCGGCAAGCAGTGCAGATCCAGATCAGTTGGCTTCTTCAGAAGCCAACTGATTTTGATGTACACTGTTTGCAAAGGCATGGCATATTTGGGTTTCGCAGGACAAGGGTTAATGTTTTTGAATTTTACAACCATTGCAGGTGTGTATTTCTAGATGATTGAGCAGTTCCCTATTTAAGAATTGTAATTGTTTTTGTACGCACTGGCTTGATGAAGTACATGTGACTTCATGCTAATCAACAATAATACGATCTAAGGAAAGAAGTACCCGCATATTTAGAGGCTAATTTGTTTAGCAAGAAAATACTCGCTTATAATAAGGGCGTTAAATTTAAAGGGCGTTAAAATTTACCGCACGCATTTATATATACTAAAAACTAAGTTTGTAAGACTTCGCCTAAAAAAGAAACCAATTTTTACTCAGTATGCAAAGGATGAATATACGCATGCGCTTTGGCGCTGTGTTAGTGAGGTTGGATGAGCCGCGTCGCAAAAGAAGGCTGTTCGGACTTTCCGTCGAATCAATCTTTTAGTGCGCATGCCTTGTCACTTAGCAAGCGATACCGCGTGTCTAGTCTTATGGCTGAAGTTTCACCTTGACGGACCGCTTACATAAGCGAACAGCATAGGTTCTGGCGATACTGCGCGTATGCGCAGTCTCGCCAGAACATTTGCTGTTCGCATATGTTATAACGGCTGTTTTTCTAATGACGAATCTCAATTTATTTTGCTCTCATCGCCTGGTACATTGGCACACGACCCACGTACAGAGGCACGCGCGCGCTGCAAATGAATGAAGAAATGTCTCTGCAGAGTAAAATAAATGGAATAAAATTATGCAGCATCTTCAGTTCCTAAGATTAGACTTGATATCGTGTTTCTTAAGTTCTATATTAGGAATAACAGACACACGGATTAGGTTTTATCTTACGTCTTCACATAAATGATATATATTTTGCGTATAAGATAAAATGTACGACATCAGTTTTCGCGGATGTCACACTGAAAAAAATAACTAGTAAATTTTACTACTAGTAGTTTAATCGATTAGAGTTTGAATGGACAAAACCCACTAACCCCAATAATAGGATTAAAAAAATGATATCAGTAACAGTAAAAATAAAAGTAGTAATGATTAAATTAGTAATCGTGATGATTATAATAATAACAATACTAATACTTTCACTACAACTATTACTACTCATAATGATGATACATGTAATAATGCTAATAGTTGGAATAGCCAATGTCAGCAAGTGTATAAAAAAAGTATCCTCATATTTATGGCTGTTGAGCAAAATAAGATCATTTTTATCCATTGAACATAGATTGTTCATCACGAAAACATGCCTATATAATGTTGACCCCCTTAAACCCCACACTTATATAGTAAAACTGGGGTTTACAGGGGTATAAATTATTTTTCTTATTTCTGCTCAAAAACATAGATTGTGGGTACTCGTTAGAACCGCCTCGCCGAGGCGGTTCTAACGAGTACCCACAATCTATGTTTTGAGCAGAAATATGAAAATTAACAGAATTTTTATCTGAAAATGTTCATTTTTTGATGGTAAAATTTTCAATATATTTGAATAGGCGTGTTTTCGTAATGTATTCTACAAAGCTTATATTAAACCTCATTTTGAGTATTGTAGTGTAATATGGAGTAACACATCAAGTAGTAACATAAACAAATTCAATACATCGCAACGACGCGCATGTAAATTGATACTGGCGCAGGAATATAATAGTCTGCAAGAATCTTTAAAACGTCTTGATATTTTGTCTTGTGATCAAATTGTTTTCCTAAATAAAGCAAAAATTGTGTATAAAGTTTATAACAATCTAGCGCCCACTTATTAGCAAGAGCTTTTCCAAATGAGAGATGTTAATCATGACAATACTGCATCCATTACGAAAACATGCCTATTTAAATAAACAGAAAATTCCACCTCCAAAAACTGAAAAAATTCAGATAAAAAAAATTCTGATATTTTTCACATTTCTGCTCAAAACATAGAGTCTATGTTTTTGAGCAGAAATAAGAAAAATAATCTATACCCCTGTGAACCCCAGTTTTACTATATAAAAGTGGGGTTTAAGGGGGTCAAAATTATATAGGCATGTTTTCGTGATGGAACTTACGATCAGTGTCTAGGAAGAATTATATTTTACCACAGGCTAAATGCAACTTATTCAAGGGTAGTCTTTCATTCTCTGGCGTAATTGTCTGGAAAAGTATTCCTGTTATTTTAAAGAACTCACAGTCGTTAGATAGTTTTGTAAAAAGGTGTACTTATTGGATTAAACATTAATATATATATATTTTTTCTACTATATTTGCAATTGAACATTATATATACCTCCACCCCATGATTAAACATTGATACTGTACGTCTCTGTCTGTCTCTCTGTCACTCCCTGTCTGTCTGTCTCCGTCTGTCTCTGTCTGTCTGTCTCTCTCTCTCTCTTATAGCTGTTTTGTTGCCATGAATTCATTTTAATTGTTATTAATTGTTATTGATTCATTTCTCCAATGATTTTTATCATTGTAAATATACATATGTGTATGTTAATCTTCACACCTCAATTTAATGTATTTTTATATATTATGCCCATGCATATTTGTTTACGCTTGTACTGTTTGTGTATTTGTTGCTAAAGATGGCCCCAAGAAAGATTGGCTACCAGCCAATTGGGGTACCCTCTCAAAATAAAGAATTTACTTACTTACTTACTTACTTACTTACTTACATTGACAGCACTGGTGGATCGATTGTCTAGGAGTGTAGGCTGGGAAACTGGTCCTGGACGGGCGCTTAAGACTTTTTGTTTTTTTGTTTTTTTTGTTTCATTTACCTCTTTCCTATAATTTGAGTAAACAGCGCAGACCCTGATCGGACGCCGCGTACTGCGGCGTCTGGTCTGGGTCTGCACTGTTTGTCAATGTCCAGGTCCAGGTTTTACAGATAAACCTCTTTTCAAAATACTCTGACGTCACAGTGACAAGACTAGCGCGGCTATGAATAACCGTTACCTGGATTTCGCACAAACGCGCAGTCTGATTTCATTTGTCAACGATTATCGTGCACATCAACCTTAAGGAAATTTTGGTGCATGTATACTTTGTCTCGATTGTAAACATTCGACCCAAAAACCACAAAATTCTGAAAGTATCCCAAATAATGTAGCCCCCCACCCCCCCCCCCCCGCGTCCCCCGGCCCCCACCCTCCTCCAACTCCCCCTCTATACACCTGTTTTCACTATATATTATTGGGGAATCTGAGGATGGGCATTTCCTAGACTTGTTTAGTATGGCCCCAGACCCTTTCTTTATTTTTCTTTTTTTTCTTTTCTTTCTTTTTCTTCTTTTTTTTTTTGCGGGGACACAACACTTGTAAAGCTTGTAGAATGTTTGTTTACTTCAGTCCCTTGGCTAGAAAGAAAGTTTTTGTTCAGCCATAGGTAACTTGAAGTTGGATTAAAGAGGATCATGATAAAAAAATAATGTAGAGAAAGAGGGAAATAGATATAAAATAAAAACGACTGGAGCCAGTCTAAGACTTGTTAATATAATGTCATTACAGACGATTCTAATATGTGTGCCACCTCATGACACAACCATTAAAGTGAATGTGCGCCCTGCAAAGACTTAGATCAGCCTGGTCACCCGTCCAATCTGATCAGAGTCTTTGCTGTGCGCTTAATGGGTATAGCTCAGAACCTAATAATTTCTTTATGCGGACAACGAAGACTCTGATCAGACTGGGCGGATGCGGAGTCTTCGTTGGTCGCACAAGTCTTATTGTTACCAGCAGGCACACAACATCAAAATGACGTCGTATCAACGTCGATGCGACGTGATCACGTCGCATCGACGTTGATACGACGTCATTTTAACGTTGAGTGCCTGCTGCCATGGGTAGGTTTTGTCGTGTGCTTTAAACCTGTACTGTTAGAGAAATGAGAAAAATAATCATAATTTCTATGCCCAAAGCCTGCAGCCATCTCGTCGCAATAAATTGACGGTAAAAATGAGATTGATGCGTTCTCTAGTAACGCCAGGGTTGTCGAGTTACTAATTAGGGACAGTAATGAACCCGCATGTGTATTATTTGAGCCGCAATGTGAGAAAACGTACCTTCTGACATAGGCGCCCAACGATGACAAATCAACCTGCGCATTCAAGCAGTCTGATCAGAGATTTCGTCGTCCAAAAAAAAAAAAAAACATAAAAGAAACGTTGTATCCTTTTCTATCCACAATGTGCCTAGTGAAGATTCTGATCAGGCCGCACGAATACGAAGGCTATTCTAAAACTTCGCTAGGTGTATATGACCAATGGTACGTTTTTTTTGACGTGGCGACTGATTAGGTTGTGATGGAAACACAACTGATAATTTGAGTCAGAACGATAGCAAAACGTGCCTCACTCAGCGAAGATCCTGATCAGCCCACGTATCCATACAGTGTGATCAGAGCCTTTTTTGTCCACTTTGATGATCCATAAATTGCACAGGGAAGGTTGTGATCAGAATGCACGCACACGTAGGCTGATCTGAGTCATAATGTAAATTCAGTCACATTCCGGTTCGTTTTTTAACTTAAAGTCTTAAATCTTTAAACAAATTTATCTTTTTTCAAGTTTTCTATTATTTTTCAGAGAAATAAAGGCTTGACATGACATACGAATCGTTTGCAACGTTGACAATGTGCATGAAATGTCCAGCCTTAGTTTCCTAACAGACGATTCACATGAAATGTCAAACTTTATTTTCTTCGAAATATGATGATAAAAATATTTCAAAATGCTGTCTGTTGCGGTTGTAGTTGGCGCTTTAACCCTTGTCCTGCTGAATAAATTAAGATTCCACACTCACTCCTAATTTGCAGCCAATCAGATTACTTGATCCGGATTATTGCTATAAAGTCACATACTTAATGGCAAACAATGCAGATCCAGATCAGTTGGCTTCTTTAGAAGCCAATTGATGAAGCCAACTGATCTGGATCTACATTGTTTGCAAAGGCAGGGTATATCCGGGTTCAGCAGGACATGGGTTAGGTTTAACAGTGAACAAGTACACGTATTACCGGATAAGCGTACTGATAGGCAGACTAACAGGCCAACCTGCGCATCCCCGAATTTAGGCCCCGAGGTTATAAAACTGTTTTTCATGCTCAACTCAGTTGAGCACGAAATTTGCCCTGCTTATACAATGTAACCTCAAATTATTAACATTGCCTGTTCTTTCTTGCCTAACATAGCTGAGCATGAAAATTCCTCAGCAAATAAATATGAAAATGCGAGAGAATACCACAAACAGGACCAGTCATTAGACATTAAACATTACGAAAACACGCCTATTCAAATATATAGAAATTTTCACCTCCAAAAACTGAAAATTTTCAGATAAAAAGCTCTGATATTTTTCATATTTCTGCTCAAAATATAGATTGTGGGTACCCGTTAGAACCGCCTTGGGAGGCGGTTCTAACGAGTACCCACAATCTATGTTTCAGCAGGAATAAGAAAAATAATTTATACCCCTGTAAACCCCAGTTTTATTATATAAATGTGGGGTTTAAGGGGGTAAAAATTATATAGGCATGTTTTCGTGATGAGATATTATTGTTAATGGAAACATTTTGATTGAACTATTTGCGTGATTTTTTTTTTCCTGTTAAATCATTGACCTCCTATGTACTATTTTCCTGTAATACGTACAATAATAGTGAAATATTTTAAGAAAATGCCATTCAAAAATACTTTGACTGGAGACTGGAAGATGATATACATAGCAACGACTCGCGATTGAACCAAAACAAAAGAAAGAAAAGACAAAACCTTGGTTAGAGCAGCTTCTTCTGAAATCGTTCAGGGATGGGTTTGACGTACTTAAAGATGTCAGCAGGTGTGAATGAAACTGTTTTTAAGATGGACGTTATTCCTTGAAATTGCTTTGTGATTTCTATTGGTACAATTATGTTTCATCTGAAAAGTACATGCCTTTTTAATTGGACTGCTACATTGGCGTAGCCAGAACGGAATTATTTTTACGCATACCCAACAAAAGTCCTTACAAATGTCACTATTATTGCTTTCAAAATTGGGTCAATTCTTAAATCTTTCAGTCAGGCAGACCAAAATAGATACTGTGCAAACAGTGTAGATCAAGATGAGACGGCTCGTGACGAGCCGTCTCATCAGGATATACACTATTTTCTATACTGTATTTTTTTTTTTTTTTTTTTTTTTTTTAATTTTTTTATTATTATTATTTTTTTTTTTAAGACTGAAACACATATTTGCATCAGAGGACATGTCCAAATGCAAGGCTGGAAGAGTCCACTTAAAAAAATCGGGGATGAAAGGGTTAAAAGACCGAATTGGCTTCCAAGGGTAATGGAGCAAATTCTTTCTTTTAAGGGTAGCCAATATGATAAAAAGGGTATGTATTTTGTATTAGGTGATTTCTCTTTATTGCAAACATAGTCCGTACACATATTTCATATAAACATTTTCTGTGAGTGCATGCGTAAAAGTATGCAACTGCGTAATGTTCGTATTGAGCGCTACGCATATGGCTACCGTCAATATTATAACATTTTGTGTCATTACCGACGTATGTTAGCATGTATTAACTCCCAAAGAACATTTGAAAGGTATGGGTACAATTTCGGGGGAGGTCCAGAGTGTTAGTGCATTTCTTCTGAACAAGGGTCCATTAAAGGAAAAAGGAAAGATTTTGCTCCTCTTTGGGACAAATTATTTCTTTTTTGAGTAGACCTTTTATTCAGGAGTGGTTAAATGTGGAGTAAAGTAAACAGTAAACAGATAGTCAAAAATGGTCCCCCTTGAAAACATTGGTGGAAAAATAAAGCTAGGTGTTTTTATTCGTCTTATAGAAATAACAAAAAAATATGCCCTAACAACTGGAGCCAGTCTACAATTAGAGAATTTCTTTGGAGAATAGCCTTTAATAATGTATGTCGGTGTTTCGCTTGTTGGGATACATACATACATACATACATACGGACAGACAGACAGACAGACAGATAGACAGACAGACAGATAGATAGATAGATAGATAGATAGATAGATAGATAGATAGATAGATAGATAGATAGATAGATAGATAGATAGATAGATAGATTACCTCTATTTGACTTTGGCACATTTTCAGGAACTCTCATCAATTTTCGGATCCCCTCTGGTACTTCCCTAATTGGCACTTTCTCAACTCGTACCATTCCACATTGTCCAATTTCCTCCATGTGGCGATAAAGTTTCAGTTTCGTATCATTTAATGTAAAATAATATCCATCTTTCTTTACAACCTGTAATTTCGGATACCGCGCACCCTTACGCAATGTATGTGAGATATCAATGATGTCTTTATCAGGTGAGATATCGTTCAGAGCTCCCAGCTCCAAACAGTTTGTATAGAGTATCTTGGAGGGAGAAATAAACATGTTGGAATATCAATCCTTCCGTAGTACAAGCCCAGCTGCCTTTCACAGAATACCTCGTTTCACAAGACGTCTTCGGTTTTTATTTTGATGACGACATTGCCCTTAATGAACATTCACAATTGCCACACATTTTAAGTTTACCACTCCTGCCATTTCGCTGGACATATAACATTCAAACTATATATGAGCCGTACCACGCAAAAACATGCCTTCGGAGCATGCGCAGACTAAGCCCTGATCATGCGCAGTCTAATCAGGGCCTTCGCTGTCCGCTTACAGAATCACTGGATACTAAAGAATGTATAAATAGATAACAAAGGCCCGGATGGGACTCTGCGCATGCGCAGGATGAGCTGAATGCGCGTTTTGAAGACACTTTTTCATTTGACACGGCCCATATTATCACCACATCAGGGAATAAAGTGCACTAATAGACTTTCAGACCATCAGGAAATGTTAGCACTGTTTGAAAATGAGCCGGGGCCCATTTCCAACTAGATTGCATATGCGCCCAGCAAAGACTCAGATCAGCCTGCGCATCTGCGCAGGCTGATCAGAGTCTTCGCTGTCCGCCTAAAGACGCGTTGGATCCTTGGCTACCCACAAAGTGCTCTGCGAATACTCAGATCAGTCTGCGCGAATGCACAGGCTGATCTGCGTTTTCGCTGGGCACACATACAATCTTGTAGAATATGCTGTGCCCCGGCTCAAATCTCACTGGAAGTGGCTTGGTTTTCACAATAATTCGAGAACATTCGTAGATCCAACGCTGTCTCTGTTGAAACGCATCTGAAATGAAATTTACATCAAGCATTAGCAATTTTATTGGGTTTAACTGTTAACACGTGTTATGAGATATGAGCAGACGACAAACGCGAGACTTGTCTTGTTATTTATTTATTTATATATTCATTTATTTATTTATCTATTTACTTCTTTATTTATTTATAATTATTATTATTATTACTATTATTATTATGTTGTAGTTTACAAAAAAAGAAATGAAATAGGACATAGTTATCAATATTATTATTATTATCATTATTGATGTTGTTGTTGGTTGTGGTTGTGGTGGTCATTGCAATTCATCACGAAAACATACCTATATAATTTTGACCCCCTTAAACCCCACTTTTATATAGTAAAACTGGGGTTTACAGGGGTTATATATTATTTTTCTTATTTCTGCTCAAAACATAGATTGTGGGTACTCATTAGAACCGCCTCGGCGAGGCGGTTCTAACGAGTACCCACAATCTATGTTTTGAGCAGAAATAAGAAAAATATTTGAATTTTTTATCTGAAAATTTGCCAGTTTTTGGTTGTAAAATTTTCAATATATTTGAATAGGCGTGTTTTCGTAATGCCTTCTTTTAAAATCGCCTCCCAACAGATGACTCGCATGAAATGTCAAGCCGGACTTTGTGCAAATATAAAGGTTAGTATTAAATATCTTTTGCTGGTATTTCAATTTAGCATGTCAAACACAATATCAAACATCATTGCAAGTGTCGTTTTATTAATGTCGTTTTGACGTCGCCACAACGTCAAATAATGACGTTGCTGCGACGTCGAAACCACAATCATCAGAAGTTCTGAGCTGTTTGAATAACGAAGGAGACTCAATCAGACTTCATTAAAACCCAAATAAGTTAGTTTTTCTAGCTGCACGTTTCATTAGTGATGCATAAAATATATCTGTGAATGATCGCCTAATAGCGGGCAGCTGAAAAAAAAAATTGTAGCATCATGCAATGAAAGTGCGTAGGCGTATTTAGAATTAGCATTTATAGACTCAGGGCTGCGTTTAACATTCGCGAGGATTTTCCCCAAATTAGTTTGCATTTTTTGAACGATTATTGCAAACGACCTCAAATTAGAGAGTAGCTGTTATTCTCGTTAATGAGACTTAATATCAGATGGAATAAATTATATCAATAATTATTAATTTATAAAGCATCGAATGCATAATGTTAAACCAGTAAACATTTCCATATTTTCACCACGAACATGCATACGTAACTTATTCGCATAGGCCGCCATTTTGGTTGCGCCACAAGACAGCTTGATAGACAATTGTTCGCGGATATTCGCTATCGTCCGCCAAAAACTGTCACAACTGACCAGAAAGTTACATGTAAGTCACAATGACCAGAAAGTTGTTTGCTTCTGTTGATATTAAGTGAACGCAGCCCAGGTTTCTCGATGGCTGGTTAGTTAAATTTCACAAAATTCTGGACAGGAAAGGTCCTGCACATCCTGACAGTCTGGTTTATTGGTTTAGTCCTTGGTCTTCGCATATGACGTAAGGTATCATATGGATATACCTAAAAGCTTTTGCGGCCATTTTTTGCAAAGGAAGACAGCTTTTTACAGACAGATAGTTGCCTTCCTAATATCTAAACCTTCAAATATGGGGACTACTCTTAAAGGAAAAAATTTGCTCCCAGTGGGAGCAAATTCTTTCTTTTAAGAATAGACCCCTCTCCCCTATCTAGGTGAGGAAAATATTTTCATGTGACAATTATTTCCCTTGAATATGTATCCATTCCCCTTAAAAAGGTTTGGCTCTTTCGAAATTCGTTCTAGATACTGGACATATATAAACCGCAACGCCAAGAAATGCACCTTATGATGTGCGCCTATTAACGTATGCAGTTGCGCAGTCTGATTAAAAGCGTTCATTGTTCATCTGAAGAACATGCCTTGGATTCTTGGATACCCATAGAATGCCAAGCGAAGGTTCTGATCACTGCGCGGATTGACATGTTGTTCCGAGTTCGCTAGGCGCAGGTCATAAGGACGTTTTCGTACGTTGCGGTCCATTTGTCGTTTATGAAGACGAATTGCTGTGTCGTGCTTGCTTTGTTGTCTATAAAGGACGGAAATGATGATGTATTTATGGCTGATAATGGAATACACTAAGCATAGTTCTGCAAAGAATCTAACTCTTGTCCTACTGAGCCCGAATAGGCCTTGCCTTTGCAAACAGTGTAGATCCAGATCAGTTGGCTTCTGAGAAGCCAACTGATCTGGATCTGCACTGATTGCCATTTAGTATTTGAATTTATATTTGCAACCTGGATCGAGTAATCTGATTGGCTGAAAAAATAGAAGTGGGCGTGGAATCTTACTTTATTCAGCATGGCAATGGTTATGCCAAAATGGTTTATTTTTCCTTCTTGCCAAGTCATTTTGTATGGGAGAAGATAAGGAAATGTACTCTGCCAGGTGAATGAACAGGAGGTACAAGAAGCAACAGAAATGATATACATGTATATATATATATATATATACATGCTAATCACAAGTGCAGCAGACTACATTTTGTTTTTTGTTGTTTTTTTTTTTTGTTTTTTTTTTTTATTTTCTTTCTTCACAGAAAATTAGACTTGACATTTCATGTGAATCGAAATGAAAATGTCGTTTGCTACAGTTTTGCCTGGCAACTTTAGAAACATTGTATCAGGTAATTGTCTGAGCATGTTCGTACATGTGCAAAAGTTTAATTCTCCTCGCATAAACTTAAACTAGAAGAACTGTGCGAGGATACGTAATTTTTGCAAAAATAATTTAGGATCATTGTGACTAGCTGACATGTACGAAAGCACTATTTGAGAAAAAGCAGAGAGGAACACTGGAATAAGTGTACATCATAATTTAGAAGACAATTTGAAAACGTGTCTTCTGGCATAAGCGGAGAACGAAGGCCCAAATCAGCCTGCGCATCCGCGCAGTCTGATCAGGGCCTTCACTATCCGCTAACAGACTCATTACATGTAGATACTACAGAATGTATGAATGGCGAGCAAATGCCTGGATGATACCTTGCGCATGCGCCGGATGATCTGAATCTACGCATTTTGCGCATGTTCGAAGGCACTTTTTTGCTTGACGCGGCGCAATTAACGATTCTTTTCTTCAAGTGTCCCATTACGAAAACACGCCTATTCAAATATACAGAAAATTTTACCACCAAAAGGTGAAAAATTTCAGATTGAAAAAAAATGCTATTTTTCATATTTCTGCCCAAAACATAGATCGTGGGTACTCGTTAGAACCGCCTCGACGAGGCGGTTCTAACGAGTACCCACAATTTTCTGCATTTGAGCAGAAATAAGAAAAATAATGTCTACCCCTGTAAACCCGTTTTACTATACAAAAGTGGGGTTTAAGGGGGTCAAAACTATATAGGCATGTTTTCGTGATGGTTGCTTACAGTCCGTTTGATAATCACAGGTTTAGTCGACTGTGCAATGGATATAATACAATGTGAGCATACCTTACAGATTTCCATACACAAAAAATGGCATTACATATCTTTCCACTTGAAAATACTTATATCACATGCCATAATTAGGAAGCACTGTCCTCCCGAGATATCAGGAGAAGCAGAGATGAGGAACAAATGATATAAAATCAATCACCTCATATTGAAATCACCGACGTACAAACAACAAATGACTGCAACTGAGGAACCGCCTTGGAACGGTCAGTAGGAAAACTAGTGGGGGTGGGGGAAGGGGAGGCGGGGCTTAGACCCGTTTTACTTGCGGGAAACCTCACCCTTAATTCTGATGCCGCTGCAACTTACAAATATGTTCGGTTCGCATCACGCGGGTTGTACATGTAAATGAGTGGTTACGCATTAGAGTTGTAAGCTTTGTTTCTATTTATTTGGATCTAATGCTTAACCATCCATTTTCGACCCTTCCCCTGGCAAGTTCTCAACAATGCTGCATTGACAACCAAAATATCCATAACACAAATAACAAGACAAAATATTTAGAAGTAAACGTCTAAGTACCGGCGCAAATTTTGTTCATGTTTTATACTAAAGTTTAATAAATTTTCAATGTAACAGGTAAAATCGAACAATAATGTGATTTTTAAGTTTCACTGCCACAGGCGATAATAATAGGCTTTTGCAAACAGCATAGATTTAGATAAGACGGGCTTATATGAGCCATCTCATCTGGATCTACGCTGTTTGACATTCCGTCTTTCAACTTTACGTATAAACTTCTTTTCAAGCGACAGTTTGTTAAAAACAGAAAAGCAGACGACAATGTCGTCTGAAATTCGGCACTGGAAGAGTTAATGATTGCTTTTATTAAGCTTTATGAAATTTCTTGATTGAAATGAAAATAAAACAGACATGAATCTGTTTACAACAAAGTTTGTAATAAGATTTTTTTTTTTTTTTATATATATTTGCCGGGATCGTCACAAACCGACGATCCCGGCAAATACAAAAAGTCCTTAGTGAGCTAATCGAACACGCTCCCATATGTAAAAATCCAAAGCTATATTAAAAGACCGGCGCGATTCCCGCGCCGGTCAATAATATGTGTCTATCGTGTGTGCGTGATGATGTGCTGAAGTTCTAGCCAAGCGCAAAATTAAATAAAGGACAATAAATACCACAAATTTCCATGTGTTTTCTATGGCTTTCGGTACACTTTCAGCATGCAAAAAAAATAATTCAGTCGATATACGTGAAGTAGGTAGTCTGAGATTTACTCCATAGATGCCTATATCAATGGGCTGTTGAATGTAATTCCCCGTTTACCAAATAATTTCTTCAAAACATTTATATCGCTCATGAAACACAGAAAATGCAAAGTTTGTTTACCTTTTTTTAGTCATCGAATGCCTAACCGAATGTCTTAACCGATGGTTACGCATTCATTCGTTTGGTAGGCGTGCGCAAAAGGGCCCTCCACCTCCTCTGTGAAACACCACAGTGGAACACATATAATCAAAACCACTGTGATGAAACAAAGCAAAAGGGCTCAAAGGCGATCTGAAGTCAGAACTCAAGAAAACCACAAACAGGACCACAGACATTGGCGTATTATCGCAATTGTTCGAGAAAAGGGTAGTTCGAGCCACTGAGGGTTTATCACGGTGCTAGGTCAGAAAGTAAATAGCAAATTATTTAGGGATTTTTTTTTTTCGATTTTCTACGCAATTATTGTATGTTGAGTGTAATTATTAGAATCACCTCGATGAGGCGATTCTTATGAGTATACACAGCATACAATTCCATGATAAAATAAGAAAAGTTCCCTAAATATTTGTTTTCTTGAGCTATCGGAAGAATTTCGTGGGGATTCCATTACGAAAACACGCCTATATAATTTTGACCCCCTTCAACCCCACTTTTATATAGTAAAACTGGGGTTTACAGGGGTATACATTATTTTTCTTATTTCTGCTCAAAAACATAGATTATGGTACTCGTTAGAACCGCCTCGCCGAGGCGGTTCTAACGAGTACCCACAATCTATGTTTTGAGCAGAAATATGAAAAAATATCAGAATTTTTATCTGAAAATTTTCCTTTTTTTGGTTGTAAAATTTTCAATATATTTGAATAGGCGTGTTTTCGTGATGCCAAAACAAGTTCGAATTAGCCATGGTAAACAAGCCATAGGTGTTCGAGCTATTGAGGTTCGGCTTTACTGTACGAATTATCCGAGTTACTCTAGTACAAAATCTTGCGTACAATATTAGTCTGTTTCTAAACCAAACATTACAATAACTTGGAAGTGTATTTCTTTAGTTTCATCAAAAAAACAATGTACCAAGATCTAACAGCAGAATCAAGGAAAGAATTAAGGACAAACTTAGTACAGTCGAATTTTAATGTCACGAACAAGTTTGGGTCCATTGAAATTTGTTCTAGATATAGGTATTTCGAGGGTTAATTATAGCGCAAGGTCAGAAGGCAGATGTTGAGTGTACTCATTAAAATAGCCTCGATAAAGTGATTCTAATGACGACACACAACATATTTTTTTTTCATGACAAAACAAGAAAATATCCCTAAAATATCTTAATATTTGTTTTCTTGAGCTATCGGAAGAATTTCCTAGGGCCTCTAAAACTGGGTTAGAATCATCCACGGTTGACGCGTCATCGGTGTTCAAGATTTTGAAAAACTGTAGTAGCATGGACAGAACAGGCGTCGCCGAAGTTTCTAAGATTATAACATTCGCTTTCTAGTGCTGCCTTGGAGCTGTACGCATAGACCTATATCGCCCTTTAAATTCGCTTCTTATGTTTACTATGTTTACCTTGAAAATGAGTCACAGTCCGTATTTTACATAATTTTATCTGTTTATGGAAACGGCAAATGACCAAGAATTCAGTGAACTAGATTGTTCTTATATGGCCCATGTTAAGCGAAAAGGTGTCTTCGAATATGCACAAAATGCGCAGATTCAGATCATCTTCCGCATGCGAAAAATATCACCCGGGCCTTTGCTCCATTCGTACATTCTATAGCATCCACTGAGTCTGTTAGCGGATAGTGAAAGCCTTGATCGGACAGCGCGTATGCGCACGCTTATCTGGGCCTTCGCTGTCCGCATTTGTCCGAAGAACGTTTTCGCACAGAGCGGACTAATCATTAATGCTTAGTCACAATATCGATGAAAGTAAACTGATAATGCTCTACGAGGGTTGTTGGTTGTTTGTTCACATTTTAATGACCATAGTTAGCAATATCTATAACCGTGAGTGATAATGCTCTGAATTGGTTGGTTATTTGTTTCCTTTTGAATGCAGAAATTCTAAAGGAGAAAGGACATACAGCCGACTCTCGTTATCTCGAATTCCAAGGAACCCTCTGAAATACTTCGAGATATCCGTACCTCGACATATCAGATTTGCAGAATTTGGGAAAAAATAATTCGAACAACCACATTTAACAAACACTCTTGAAGTTAGAGTTATATTGAAAATATTGTGGAAAAGAGGAGAAATTGCCCCATAGGAGCAATTTCTCCTCTTTTCCACAATATTTTGTTTTACCTATTGTTAGATTTTCATGTTTAGGCAGGGACAAGATTTTCACTTCGAGATAAGCGGTTATTCGAGATAAGCGTCGTCGAGATAACGAGAGTCAACTGTAGTTGCCTTTTTTAAAATTTCACAAGAGGGACAGTTTTTGTGACTTTATGTTTGCTTTTCAGCACACCGAGATCCTTCTAAAGAAAAAAGGAAAAAAAATGCTCCCATATGGGAGCAAATTCTTTCCTTTTACACAAGACCCCTTATTCAGAAAAGAGGCAAAAACTTGACAGAGTTGTCTTCTCTGCAAGTGTAGTTATTCCCCTTAACTGAACAAAAATAGAAATGAAAGTATCCAGGAAATGTCACAGTCTCAAATCTAGGTGTTTAGGGTTTAAAAGGCATCAAATATGTAAGCACGGAATACAAGAAACGCAACCAACACACGGACATTTAATTCTTTCTTCTGTCTTCGAGTATTGAAATTGCTGATGGTAAAATAGTTACAAAAGCTGTCCAGGAAGCGCCAAAATCACATAACATAGCACACCGATGACACAAAGACACGGACAGCACTCACATTATTATACAATTATTGACTATTTAGGTATTGGATTTGACCGTCCTCCGTAACCCCGGTGTGATCGATGAATGGAGAGTAACGTAATTGATCACACCTGGGTTACCGAGGATGGATTTGACGTGATCGAGAATACTAATATTGAGCAAGGCGACAGCCGAGGTCAATACTGGTATTCAATGGTGGATATCAACGTCATATCCAATACACCAGTAGCCAATAATTGTTTTATTATATAATTTGTCTTTTCTCTTGATAACTGCGGCAATAACAGTCAAAACCAGACCCCATTAATATAAAAGGCGCGCGGAGACGGCGTCATACCGGCGACGTTACTGAAAGTTCATATTAAATTTTAGAAACTGATATCCAGTGGAAGGCGAGCGCAAGCCGGTGAACATCAGATATATTCACTGGCCTGAAAACAGCTCTCGGCATATGAAAGACAGTCTATTTTAGGTTATATATTAAAAGATATTATAAATCAACGAAAAACAAAGCAACCAGCTGTCTATTCACAAACGAGGTGATCGCCATGCCAGACAGGACCTACCAATACAATAATAAGACAATACAGTAGCCGGCCTCCGTGGCTCAGTTGGATGCGCCGTCCGACTGGAGACCAGGAGGTCGCGGGTTAAAGCCCCGCCGAGGTCGGCAACATTCTTTCCTGGAGATTGATCATGAAATATTTTCTACGGTCATCTTCTCCCTTTCGCTGATTCAAGAAGGGCAGTTGTCAGTTTCTGACGAAAGAATGCACAATATTGGTTAACCGCTTAGAGGACTAAGCCTTCCTAGTAAACGTGTGGTTAGGTAAACTGACCGCGCTCGACATGACCTCATTGGGTTGACTGGGCCGTAAAACCTCAACACAAACAAACAAACGACAATACAGGAACGGATCCCCGTACTTACTCTATGTATTCGGACAGACACATCTTAGCAAACAGGGTAGACCCAGATCAGATGCAGCAGAACGTGGCGTCTGATCAGGGTCTACACAGTGTGCCCCTCATTCAGCAATTTTAGACACCGCACAAGCAGTAAAATTGACTTGTTGAAGAGAAGTATAAGGTAAAGAGCAAGGGTGTGAATATTTTGGGTTAATACGGTATATCAAAATTTATCCAAATTTTCCCATGAAAATGAAATTTTGAGTAAAAAGGGGGGTTAGACCGAACCCCATTTGAATCCGCTCCTGCAATAAACAGGACAACCCATGAATCATGTCCAGCAACAAGCAGCCACAGGATCCCACAAAGAACAAAAAAAAAAAAAAAAAGGAAAAACAAAAAAAAAAAAAAAACATGGAATTACCGCTTTAGAACGGTCAGTAGTAAACACGAAAGTACCGGGAACGGTAAGTTGGCAGGGATAAATCGATTTTTCTGGCACCAAATCATCGCCCTGGCATCAAATATTGTCCATAATACAAACAAAGCAAACAGAAGGAAACTGAATACAAAGTGAACAGCAATTAAAGGTGAATACAATGCTAGCATCAGAACATGAAAACATGACAAATGAAGACAAAACTCAGACAAGAATTAACACACACCGATGGACTTTGAAATCAAAGCACTGATAGCACTGGTGGGTCGATTGTCTCTGAATGTAGGCTGGAAAAATGATCCTGAACGGGGATTTAAGATGTTTCCTTCAACCCTTAACTTCCTGTAATTTAAGCAAACATTGCAGACCCTAATCAGACGCCGAATTCTGCGGCGTCTGATCTGTGTCCGCACTGTTTGCTAATGTCCCAAATATCCCAGTCCAGGTTCCACAGAAACCCTCTTTTCACGGCACTCTGACGTCACAGCGACAAGAATAGTGCGGCTACAAATAACGTTACCTGGATTTCGCGGTACCTGGTAATCTCGCAAGGGGCAGCCGGTTGTTAAGCACTCAAAGTCTTTATGCGAACTTCCGGCCATGACCTGCGAGACACCAAAATGTCAACATTTCATTCATTGATTTTTAGTCAATTTCATAGACATCATTTGAAAAATGGGACAATGCTATTCCCAACAACTTTCATTTCTGCGTTGGGAAAGATAGGTTTGGGCTTGAAAAAAACAAGCGGCTAATTTTAATTTAATTTCACTTGGAGAAGAGTAGTCCGATATTCCTGTTTTGACTTTTTTCCCAGTGCAAAATGGAGGTATTTTCAGCAATCTGAACTAACAAATACTTATTTAACATATCAAAAAAGACATACTGCAACCTAAGTATACGTTGAAATACGTAAAATGCAAAATTTCCATAGCTTATTTTCCGGGGAGTGAAATATTTGTGCCGAATATGACTTACGAGGCCGATTACCCCTTACGGATGCTATGATATATGTCTATGACAAGTGCATAACCACCGGCTTCCCCATACCAGATTACCAGGTGTGACATTGGTCAATAATAATAACGTGGACAACTACCTTAAGGAAATTTTGGCGTTTGTATACTATGGCTCGATTGTAAACAATCGATAAAAAAAAAACAAAAAAAAAAAAAACGAATAACACAAGGACCATTGCCTTAGGGCAGCCCCAGAAAGCAACAGGAGGTCACAGAAGTTGCCTTGCTTGTTAAACAATGGCGGGAAATCTACCAGATATATCGTTCCTTGAAATATCATACTGTGTCAAGATGTTTTGCTGGGAAGAAGACTATAAGCGTTTCGGAATAATATTGAACTCAATGAAACCCATTTCTATGACGTACTAAAATACACTAAAGCATTGAAATCAAAGACTGTAAAAAACAATTTCTTGCAAACTAGATATAAAATTAAGTCTATTACTGAAAGTACGTCAGTCATGAATCAAAAATGGCAACAAATTCGATTTTATTGAGTCGGCATATTAATAGCAAGGTATAATCCCAAATACCATTCTACTTATATCTATATCGGGCCGTTATAGGCCCGACAGGATTTCTGTCGGGTCGATAACGGTCCGATATAGATTTGAATAGAATGCTAGCTGGAATGTAACACTGCCTATGCCCTTGACCCACGTACTAAGCGTGTCTATTTTCACAATTTCACAGAACGGTATCAGTGATTCCAATGCACCAATTATGAATATTGTCCATCGTTTTAAATGGACAAACAATTCAGATTCATGGCCAGTCAGTTTTGCGGAATTTAACGATTTTCGGACATGCATGCCCAACGAAGATTTAGATCAGCCTACGCATTCGCGCAGTCTGATCAAATTATTAACTGTGGGCATTTTAGATAGCCAAGAATGCATAGTATCTTCAGGCTAACAATGAAGACTCTGATCGGGCTGAGCGAAAGCACGGGTTGATCTGAATCTTCGTTGGGCGCACATGTCAGACGGTACGTTATCTCACGTCACGGCTCATATTATATGAGCGAGCGCATGACAAAACCAACAAAATGGCTTGTGCGCCCAGCGAAGACTCAGATCAGCCTGGGCATCCGCCCAGTCTGATCAGAGTCTTCGCTGTCCGCATGAAGAAAGGTTGGGTCCTTAGCTACCCATTGAAGGCACAGCGAAGACTCTGATCAGACTGGGCGGATGCCCAGGCTGATCTGCGTCTTCGCTCGGCGCTCATGCCATTTTGTTGGTTTTGTCATGCGCTGGCTCATTTGATGATGTGATCTATGTTAGTTATCTATGTCTGGGAACTATCGCATGTAATGACGTTACGACTGTAAGATTCATTGATCTTCAGCTCACGTTTTGCTGTAAATTCATGCAAACAT
This sequence comes from Anodontia alba, assembly GCA_964016985.1. Lineage (NCBI taxonomy): Eukaryota > Metazoa > Mollusca > Bivalvia > Lucinida > Lucinidae > Anodontia > Anodontia alba. The sequence continues at coordinate 76,694,101 of OZ024822.1, forward strand.
CAAATTTGAATTAGCTGAATCAATTCGTGTCCCAATTTCACGAATACTATACTTTACACAATGAAACATTTTTCCGGGTATATTAACACCCCTTGTAATTAAAAAGGAAATTAATGTTTTTGCATGTTTATATTGTGAGAAAAGAAAATTCGTAAAAATAGGAATAAGAATAAGTTTAAACATTGAAAGCAGAATTGTAGCAAATATGTTTCAAATATAGATTTTTTTCTTTTTCAGAGAAAATAAGGACTGACTAGCAGACGATTCAGAGAAAAATAAGGCTTGACATTTCATGTTAAGGCTTCGCATGTTTATTCAAATAATCTGCCTAGGTCCGGCATTATGAGCCTTTGCTGCATATAACATTCTTTAGGTTGGCGCATGATGCGTTAAGAGTCTCAAAAACCGAGACTGCCATTTTCTATCTAATGTGTTCTTTGTTTCCTTAGGCCACTTTTTGTAGTTTTATTTCCCTTCATTATAGCTGGTGTTAAGTGCGGGTGTTGCGGTAGAACGTCTCCCTGTACTTCGTAATAGCGCAGTTTATATTTGTGTTTCCTTTTAGGATCATTGTGTCAGTAAACCCTCGTTACAACGACAGCATTTGTTCCTTAAAATGAATTTGCTGTTGTAAAGAATTATTAATGAGAGAATAATATGCAACAAAAGTCATGTTTTATTATTATTTCACATCACGAAAACACGCGTATATAATTTTGACCCCCTGAAACCCAACTGTTATAGAGTAAAACTGGGGTTTACAGGGGTATACTTTATTTTTCTTATTTCTGCTCAAAACATAGATTGTGGATACTCGTTAGAACCGCCTCATCGAGACGGTTCTAACGGGTACCCACAATCTATGTTTTGAGCAGAAATATGAAAAAAATATCAGAATTTTTTATCTGGACAATTTCCTGTTTTTGGTTGTAAAATTTTCAATATATTTGAATAGGCATGTTTTCGTAATTATCATAGAACTTATGTTTTAGATGTTCGTTAGAATCGCCTCTGACAAATATCCAAAACATATTTTGCTTTAAGTATCGAATAACGATGTTCCTGCATAACTTCTGGTTAACTGTCACCCCTTGAGAAGGGTTTCTTTGCTAGTCAAATTGTCAGTATAACGAATTTTGTCGTTGCATCGAGTGTCGGTATAGTGAGGGTTGACAGTATTTTAAAGGCGTAAGCAGTGTTGAACACTTCATTACTGCTTATGAAGAGTCTCAAATAAAACCGAGACTCCCATTTTCTATCAGTAGAGTGATCCCAAAGCCAACCTTTAATTGCTTTATTTATGGAAAAGCATGTTGTTGTTTTTTTTTGTTTTTGTTTTGTTTTGTTGTTTTTTTTTTGGGGGGGGGGGGGGGTGGGGGTTTCCATTTTTATTCCAGCCTTACGGAATCGGCAAGCAAGGTAGGGGAGACCACAGACTCCGCTGACAAGGTTGTTGAATGATAATGATTCTGACTGTGATATTTTATTGTGCATGATAAATTATGATCTGCGTCATGGGAAAAAACCGTTATGACATACGTCTCCACTGTTGGCAAATAGTTTAGCCATTTTTCTCTAATAAGTAGGAATATCTAAATCATATAGCCTGACAGGTCGAAAATGATGACTTCCCTGAAACATGTCGGTTGTAAGTGTGTCAGTTTTCTTTTATTTTATTATTACACTTGAATCTCGTTATAAGACGGTTTATTAGAAGACGGTTTCGGATATAAGACGGTTTAAAGGCGGACCTTAAAAGTGTTGTGTACAAAACAAAAATGTAAAGATTATATAGAAAAATGACCATTTATGTTTGTGTTTCTATATACTCCATATATCTGTTTGGATACAACACGTTTCTTTAGCTCACACGGTTTTTACTTTGGATTCCAGTAATAGTGTTATAAAGACGCTGTGGAATATTTATGCAAGGCGGTATCCCGTGTACATCTCGTACATAACGGAAATGTATTGAAGTGGAGAGCCGCTGAGACTACAGCAGAACAAGAAAGTGACATTAAGACATCTGTGTTCCATTTTACTTAGCATAACCCGACCTATGACATTTTGCAAACGATCTCAGCCCGAAGCAATATTAGTTTACATCATCCATAGCGACGTACTGTGTGTTCAATTCACCTCCAATTCCGGTGACAAGATGAGTTATTTCACTGGGAATTTCAGTGAATTCAACCATTCTGAATTAATCCGATTCCATTATGCTCCTGATAATGTTCCAAATTCTAATGGCGTGCCTGAGGTGTCCCAGCGGTATCAAGTTTACCCTAAGCAATCTGACAATCTTATTTCTGTACCTGTCCTATAATGTGACGACGGTTGTGTGTTTTACGTCTTTTTTAACAGTACAGTGGACCTCGCTTATCTCGAAAAACCGTTTATCTCGAAGTAAAAATCTGGTCCTTGTTTTAATATGGACACTTAACAACAGGTAATAAAATATTGTGGAAAAGAGGAGAAATTGCTCCTAAGGAGCAATTTCTCCTCTTTTCCACAATATTTTCAATATATCTCTAATTTCAAGAGTCAAATTACATACTCATTTGTGAAATGTTGTTGTTCGATTTATTTTATTTTATTTTTATATATTTATTTATTTATTTTATTTTATTTTTTTTTTCAATTCTGCAAATCTTATATGTCGAGGTACGGATATCTTGAAGTATTTAAGAGAGTCCTTTGGACCGAGATAACGAGAGTCGACTGTATATAAATCATATCGAGAAGATGGAAAGGTGATAATTAAAGGCTCTGTGCAATGAAGCGCCGTGAAGTCGTGAGTTGAATTCCGCCTCCAGTGGGATTCGGACCCGTCCCTTGATATCTGAAGTTGGGAGCGCTAACCCCTCTGCCATCCGACGCTACCTCCTAAAATGTAAACGAGTCCATTTGAGTATCGAAGAAACAGCTGTATGAGTGACAAACAGTGTATACTCTGATCAGACGCCGAAGTACGCAGTGTCTGATTTAAGTCTACATTGTTTTCAGAGGCTTTTCTCTCCGACTACCTAGGGTAAAACTCAATTCAGAAGAGTTTCATCGGATCTATATTATTCTGCACCAATGTTCATTTGCAATTTTGTTTTGTTCCTAATCAGCAGATTCTCTCGTATGAAATTAATAATAGATACGCAAACACTATTTCTAACACAGCTTGAAATTCGCTTTGATTTATCAGCCGTTATAACTGCTAAATTTAAATATTAGCAGACGACATTTAACCTTTACCAATCTTTGGGCCAGTTCAGCAGACGACAAATTGATTCTTCAGAAAGTAGGCTTTGACATTTCATGCAGAAAACCATTTGCTTGAAATGTCAAAACTTATTTTCTAGGAAAATTTAGAAAAAAAATATTTCAAAATGTCGTTTGCTGAAATTTTACTGCGCATGCAGTTTTAATAATATTTAAGGTGACTGAATGAAATTTCAGGGGAGGCAACTATCGAAATTCCTCGCAAAATTCATTTCGTCCCCGTCTGAAATTAGGTATAGTTTAAAGGAATTTTCTTTTTTCAAAAGTTTGCTCCTTTTCTTTCTTCTTTGTGTAGATGCGTCTTCAGAAGGAGTCTTCACAATACTTCTTGACTTCCAAATTTAGTCTCAACTTAAAGGTAAGCTTTGGACTGACAAAATACATCACGCAAAGGAAGGGATCTATCAATATGTTTTGACTCTTTTCTGCCCTTGAACACAGTTACCTTCATATCGGTGGAGAATACACAAATGAAAAGAAGTTTACGAGGGTCCTGCAAAAAGTTCTGTCACTAATGGGCTTCCTAAATTTTATCCCAGGTATATTTTAAAATGCTTCACTGCACTTGAATGGTGTGTTGAATAGCTAACGATACCCGTTTATTTCGTGCAATTTGCTTTCCAACTGACCGAGTTATTTCAACAGTCATATACACTGACCAATTTACTTGTTACATCGGAACATGGACCAAGCAAAGAATGGTCAGGAGTCCACCTTTTACATGACAATGCCTCCTCTCATAAGTGTGAGGTTGTTAAGGCTTTTTTTGGCTTCTGAAAAGGAGAAAATTTTAAACCATCCACCTTATTCACCTGACCTGAGTCCCTGTGACTTCTTTTTATTTCCAAGGCTTAAGAAAATGCTTTCTGGATATAAGTATACATCTAGAAGTTCTCTTGGCAGCGCTATTTATCAGTGTCTCCAACAGATACCAAAAGAAGACTATTTATCTGCTTTTCGCGACTGGGTAAAAAAGTTACAAAAATGTGTTTCAGTAAAGGGGGAATACTTTGAAGGTTTGTAATAAAAATATATTTGATAAAACGTAGCACCGAAGTAATCCGAACCCAGTGACAAAACTTTTTGCTGGACCCTCGTACCAGATCTGATTTTTCGCACTAGCACATTTAAACAGCACTGACAAATGTACATTTTGATCTGCAATTACATTACGCCTATTCAAATATATAGAAAATTTGACCTCCAAAATCTGAAAATTTTCAGATAAAAAAAAATCTCTGATATTTTTTCATATTTCTGCTCAAAACATAAATTGTTTGTACTCGTTAGAACCGCCTCGGCGAGGCGGTTCTAACGAGTACCCACAATCTATGTTTTTGAGCAGAAATAAGAAAAATAATGTATACCCCTGTAAACCCCAGTTTTACTATATGGAAGTGGGGTTTAAGGGGATCAAAATTATATAGGTATGTTTTCGTGTTGAACCAGCTAGAATCAAGTTTCTTTTTATCCAATATAGCCTTTGACTTCCGTATACATATTGCTAGTTCCTGTCGTCACCACTATAAATTCCTTCGAGGCTAACAGACAGGCGATTAGCACGCATTCAACTTTGGATAAAGACTCCGATCTTTTTCAGTGGGTGACTTAATGAACAAAATATGTTCAATAAATGGTGTCTAGATTTTAAAATAAGTAAAGAGAGAGAGAGAGAGAGAGAGAGAGAGAGAGGGAGAGAGAGAGGGAGAGAGAGAGAGAAGATTTGCCTCAGTTCAAAAACGAGGTTAATCCCCTGATTATACTTTATGTGATAAAAAAATCATTTTTGGATGCACAGACTGGTCTTATTCTACCCTGACCGCACATGTCAGGATTAACATCAGTTCAGATGTGAGAAAAATGGTAAATATGAATTTCCGAGGGAAAGTAATTACGCGTCTGTGCCAATGAGCCAATTAATATTTGCCTGTGAGTGGGCATTGAGCCTGAAAGACACGTCTCTGTTTTCCCATATCCGTCTTTTTCACGACATCTCAGACATCAAAGGATTTCTATGGATGAGGCGTAGGTTTTCCTTAATTCCTACTCTGAGAGGGATAATTTCTAAATACAATACTTCTTTGTTAATTTGAGATTTATCAAAGAATCATTATTAGGTGCAATAATTGGAAAAATAAATACGTACAGTCAACAAAGAGGAATGGTTTCAATACAAACCTAGCGGTGACATGTTAAAGGCCAGCGCGAGTGGATATCGGTCGTTATCCACAGCTTAAAAAGTAGACTTGCTCTAGTCTCTAAAGACTAAATATTTATTCTTATAATCCTGTTTGATTATCAACTAATTTAAATAAACCAAAATAATATCATGACTATAAAGGCTGGTCACTACAGTGACCAACCTTTATAGTCATGCTATTAGTTAGGTTTTACTTTAGTGGATTATCAAAAGGATCATTAAAATAAATATTTTCTCACTGGAGACTGGAGCCAGTCTACCTAGAAAGGACAAGGTTATGTTTAAATGAGCCGCAACGTCAGAAAACGTACCTACAGATATGTGCACCCAGCGAAGATTTAGACCAACCTTCAGAGTCTTCGTTGTCCTCATGGAGAAACTTTGCATGCTTGGCTTTCGAAAATGCATCTAGTGAGATTCTCGCAGTCTGATCAGAATCTTCTCTGGGCACACATTGAATAGCCCAGGATGCAACGTTTATTCATGCGGACAATAAAGATTCTATGCAGATTGTGCGGTTACGCAGGCTTATTTGAGTCTTCTGTAGGCGCACATGCTAGAAGGTACGTTTCACTCATTGCCTCAAGTTATGCCCGAAGACACGCAAAATGATAAGAAGACACTCTTTATTGGAACGGCCGTCGACGGATTAATGAGAACTGCGCCTTCCGTTTGGACACCAGGATGAAAGTGAACCGTAATCTACCGGTGCAACCCATGTCTCGAAGATTCGGGAAAGGAGTGATATCGATGTTGGCACCTGGAACGTAAGAGCAGGAGGCAAACTCCGAGAACTGGTGCTTTAGCTAGAAATGTACAGGTGGTACATTACTGACCTCTGTGAGATGAGATGGAAGAACTCTGGCCCCGAGGTGATATCCAGTTCTAGTGAACACAGTCACAGCGTGCAAGCCTGTCTCAAGCAGATTTATCGTCATTCGCTTGAGGGCATACTCTTTCAATATCATTGTTATTCGGCCCAGCGAGCACATGACGTTTATTCAACGTCGCATTAAAGTTGATGCAACGTCATGACGTTACATCGACATAAATGCGACGTATAAAAGATATGTGCCCGCTGGGCGGTATACGTACCATTGTCAAGTCATGATGATAACGTAATAGAGGGCATTGCAATTCATAAATGACTAGACATCCCAAAATTACATTCTGATTCTCTACGCCGCAAACACGATTTATTAATGATGACTTTCAAAACTCGGCTTAGGAAGGCGAGAAATGCAAACCGAATTCGGTTCAGATTTGACCTGGTGGAATTGAAAAAAAAACCTGTGGTGATGCTTTCAAATCAACAATAGCGGAAGATTTGAACCACCCGTAATGCTTGATGCCGAAAACACTGACCACGATTCCATACTGCATGTCTGAGGTGATTGACGCAGTCAAGGAGTTCCATGTTAAGCAACGTCGCAGAAAGAACCCCAACCCCACCATCTGGATTACACGTAAAGCTCTTGACTTTTTGTGATGAAAAAAAAAATAGGTAACTCGACTAACAGACAAATGGAACCGAAAGGGTAGAAAATTCATAAAAGATAAGAAAGTAGATGAAACAAGCAAAGAAGAACTAGAGAGGAAATCAGTGTTAAGATATTGAGACATTCCTAGCTAGGAACTTCCAAGAAAGCTTACCAATTTGTGAAAGACCTGACAAAGGAAAACAATGAAGGCTGCAACGATTCTATACAGAACCATCTATTCTCGATACACTGACAGATCAAACAGTGTAATCACAAAGCTGACGGAGATTGGATAGTACTAGAGTGTTCAACAAGTTTACTGCAAGGACTACTGCCCATTCCTTCACACGCAGAATTCTATTTTTACATTACGAAAACACGCTTATTCAAATATACTGAAAAATTTACCACCAAAAAATGAAAATTTTCAGATAAAAGTTTTTGATATTTTTCATATTTCTGCTAAAATCATAGATTGTGGGAACTCGTTAGAACCGCCTCGACGAGGCTGTTCTAATGTGTATCCACAATATATGTTTTGAGCAGAAATAAGAAAAATAATGTATACCCCTGTAAACCCCAGTTTTACTACATAATAGTGGGGTTTATGGGGATCAAAATTGTATAGGCATGTTTTCATGATGATATATAATGTATGACCCCAATAGTAAAAAGGTATATGTAATGTAACCCCCCATGTTCCGCCATCATATATAGTGACACAGAATATACATGATGTTATGTTCTTGTGGGTTTCAGATACAGCACATTGGTGTTTGTTTCTGAATCTGTTCTACTATCATACTTCGATACCAAAACCAGAATGCAAATATCCGCTCATACAACATCATGCAAACACTTACACGTCAATACATGCTCATGAATGCTAAGCTCCGCCTCTATACTACACAGATTGGCTGGTCGCATATTATTATAAATACTACACATGTATAAATATTGTAGTGCAGACTTTCAGCTTTTTCCGTTTTTTTAACCAGTTTTTTTTTTTTTTTTTTTTTTTTTTTTTTTTCAATTCGTTTGTTACTTATAACATTTTAATGCATAAATTTGATTCAGTGTACTTATAACTAAACTGTTCCTCATGTCTTATACTATATGTTGAAAATGCTATGGCTTCCACAGCCATGCACACGTGGGTCTCCAAAAAACTATTTTTCTCCAACAAGACAAGCCTTAACAAGCCGGCCTCGTTGGCTCAGTTGGATTCGCCGTCCGACTGGAGACCAGGAGGTCGCGGGTTCAACCCCTCGATGAGGTCGGCAACATTCTTTCGTGGAGATTGATCATGAAATATTTTCTACGATCATTCTCTCCCTTCCGCTGATTCAAGAAGGGCAGTTGTCAGTTTCTGGAGAAAGAATGTGCACAATACTGATTAATCGCTTAGAGCACTAAGCCTGCCCAGTAAACGTGTGGTTAGGTAAACTGGCCGCGCTCGACATGACCCCACTGGGTTGACCGGGCCGTAAAACCTCAACACAAACAAGCCTTAACATAAGAAAACGTCCCCTCTGTGTGCCAAACGCAAACTCAAATCAGCATACAAAGACCCAAAACAGTCTGCGATAAAATAAGAAAATTTCCCTAAAATATCCCTAAATGTTTGTTTTCTTGAGAATTTCCTAGCGGCACAAAAATGAGTTCGAAACAGCCACGGTAAATGCGGCATTTGTGTTCCAGTCATTCAAGTTTTATTGCATATTGTTGCCATTATGAAATATATTGAAAACTTCACCACCAAAAACTGGAAGTTTTTAGATAAAAATTCTGATATTTTTCATATTTCTGCTCAAAACACAGATTGTGGGTACTCGTTAGAACCGCCTCGCAGAGGCGGTTCTAACGAGTACCCACAATCTATGTTTTGGGGCTGAAATATGAAGAATAATGTATACCCCGTAAACCCCAGTTTTCCTATATAAAAGTGGGGTTTAAGGAGGTCAAAATTATATGGGAATGTTTTCGTGATGAAACAGTGACGAGTGTCACACCTCGGAAAAGTCATTTGTTCAAGTGTACAGCTTGTCACCATATAATCTTTTTCTAGGCTTAGCCAATACTCATTGAAGATTAACTTCTTTCTCTAACTGAAGGATGTTTCAAACCGGACGGTACCCTTAAATTTGGTATTGCTGGTTTACTTGTGTCTTGTAAACCCTTTCAGCTCTGTAGAACAAGACAGGTACTTTTGCAAAAAGTGAAGATCCAGATGAGACGGCTCATCTACACTGTTTGTCATTCTGTTCTTGATTAACAACTGTCACCCTTTTGGGAGCAATGGATGTGTCCAAATGCAGAGATGGAAGAGTCTAGTTCAGAAACTCAGGGTTGAAAGGGTATACTGAAGCTCAGTTAGACACATTCTGAATAGGAATCCGGAAGTATGGGTTGACATTTTACGGTCTTCTCACAAGCACTTAACGACAGTTGCTGCAATCACGAAACATTCCAAAATAGGAATTCTTTAGAAATACAGAACAAATAATAAAACCAACATAAAATCGCACAGTCTGTTTGTCTGAGAATTGCGGGATAATGGGAAAAATATCTAAATATTTTCAAGCGACCTTGCCAGCTTATCCGATCGGGCTAATTGTATAGTACAACTCTTTTGCTCTGAAGGTCAGTTGTTATGAAACCACTATGTAAGGGTCAGTAGGAAAGTTGTGTTCCATTTGGTTGTTTATTTCCTCTGGGATCATTGAGCCCATTCTAGTTACTTCGAATACCGCTTAAGCCGGTGCTAGCGTGGGGATCGGAGGGGGAGGGGGAGGGAAGGATGCGTATACAGTTTTGCAAACTACACTGTTGTATATGAAGAGACTTAACCCTTAAAGCGCCAATCACAACAATTGTCGTCTGCTTTGTCTTCTGCCTTTAAGTCATTGTTGCAAACAGTGTGGACCAAGATCAGGACCAGTCTGATCTGGGTCCACACCATTTGCCTATATGCAAATTTTAAGTTTGAAAAGTTTGCAAGAAGATGCAGCAGACGACATAAGCAGACGACATTTTCAGATGTAGATTTTCTCGGCGCTTTGAGGGTTAATAGAACCGGGTCTCCGATTTTCGTTCTTTACTGTGTTCTATATCTCCAGAGGCAACCTTTTAAATAGATTTCCATTGTCTTTCATGAATAGCTCAATGTTGATTATTTGGACCCAAAACAAGAACACACCCCAAAGACACGCGGAGCTTGATAAGAGGGCGTGTCAATAAATAACCAGCCTATCCCATTTCCGATGAACCGAGAGGGTTACGATTTTCATGCTTTGTTTCAATATATGATTTATACATGGGTACAAAATTACACGCGTATCGAGTCATTCTTTAATAAGATATTGAATGTCAAACATGGCTAGTGATGCAAAGGCATGCTTTTCATCTAAATTTGAGTACCGTGCAAGGAAATACATGGCGAGTTAGCCGATGTTCATGGGTCTTCTGCACCATCTTATGCTCAGGTTAAATTCTGTGAAGGGGAATTCAAACGCGGCAGAACGTCTTTAGAAGATGAAGCCAGGTCTGGACGACCACTGGATGCCACCGACGAAGAAATGTGTAAGAAAGTTCGGGATCTGGTATACTCTGATAGGCGAATTTAGGTTGAAGAAATAGCGCAGGCATTAGGCATTTCACATGGTAGCGTTTCAACAATCTTACATGATCGTTTAGGTATGCGCAAGCTAAAATCCCGTTGGGTTCCCAAATCCCTTAGCGATGAGCAAATGGCAACCAGAGCTTCAGTATTCATCGCCTTGTTGAAGCGTTTTAGGCCAAAAGATGATTTTCTTTTGCGTCTGGTGACTGTAGATGAGACTTGGGTTCATTATTATGAGCCAGAGAATTGCAATGGATGCTGTAGAGCGAAACGGGTATGAATTAATACCACATCCAGCTTATTCGCCTGACCTAGCTCCTAGCGATTTTTTCCTATTCCCAAACTTGAAAAAGGATATCCGTGGACTTCATTTCCGGTCTGATGAAGAAGCAATTGCATCGAAAAAGAAGAGGTGGATCTCAACCGGAAATAAGTTGGGCTGGTTACTTATTGACTCACCCTCGTACTATAGTCACAACGATCCGATGCCCATAAGCGCACAATGTTAAATTAAATGCTGAAAAGGCAATGTCACAACCAATTCATGCTGCCATCAAATTCTGTTTTATAAATTATACTGACATAAAGGTTCCGTTCTCGAAAATTGGATATTGGATCTTGACAAAGACGCAACGTATATTGACAGCAATATCTTCATAATTCGGCCGCGCCATACGAAAATGTGTTTTTGGGCATATGGGCACAGCAAAGGCCCAGATCAGCCTGCGCATCCGCGCATCTGATCAGGGTATTCTCTGTCCACTAACAGAATCATTGGGTACTACAAATTCTTTGAATGGAGAACTAAGGCCCGGATAATACTTTGCTAGACTAGCTGCTAGTCTGATAATAAAAGTCTGATAATTTTTGTTTATTATTAAAAGATTATCAGTTTGTTAACAATGGCAAGTCTATTAGGTACAGTCTCCAATACATATCTTGACTTAGACATGAGCAGCTCCAATCACTAAGGGTTAATCATAGCACCAGGTCAGAGGAAAAATGGGGATAATTTAGGGTTTCTTCACGAGCTTCTATGAAATAATAATATGCTGCGTACACTCATCAGAATCGCCTTGATGATTTTGTGATAAAATAATAAAATTTAACTAAATTATCCTTAAATAAATATCTTCTTGAGCTGTTGCAAGAATTTCCAAGGGACTGAAAAAAAAACTAGTTCGAATCAATCATGGCAAACGAGCCATCGCTGTTCGAGTTTTTGCAGTTTCCTGTACTTGCATATAAATTTGCATATTGAGCAAGGTATTTTCGTAAATAGGTTTCATTCATCACGAAAACACGCCTATATAATTTTGACACCGTTAAACTCCACTTTTATATAGTAAAACTGGGGTATACAGTGGTATACATTATTTGTCTTATTTCTTCTCAAAACATAGTGTGGTACTCGTTAGAACCGCCTCGCCATAGATTGTGGTTACGCGTTAGAACCGTCTTGCCGTGGCGGTTCTAACGAGTTCCCACAGTCTATGTTTTGAGCAGAAATAAGAAAAATATCTGAATTTTTATCTAAAAATTTTCAGTTTTTGGTGGTGAAATTTTCAATATATTTGAAAAGGCGTGTAATGACGGAGTCGTGGTGGCACATCAGGCCAAGTAAAGAAAAACAATGTGTGTTTAGAGTAACATAGAAAGCAAATAGGTAGGGTAGGTAGGAAGTATTAATGTTTTTTTTTTATCCATTATATTCCTTTTTCATATGGAGTTATACCATGATAACCAAATATACTAGTATTTGGATTACATACTACAATTCCATCACGAAAACATACCTATATAATTTTGACCCCCTTAAACCCCACTTTTATATAGTAAAACTGGGGTTTACAGGGGTATACATTATTTTTCTTATTTTTGCTCAAAACATAGATTGTGTGTACTCCTTAGAACCGCCTCGCCGAGGCGGTTCTAACGAGTACCCACAATCTATTTTTTAAGCAGAAATATGAAAAATATCAGAGTTTTTGTATCTGAAAATTTTCAGTTTTTTGGAGATGAAATTTTCTATGTATTTGAATAGGCGTGTTTTCGTAATGACATAAAATTTTACCAAGAGTCTTTGACTACCCTTTGATGTATCTAAAACATGCTCATAGAATAGCAAACACTGTAGACCCTGATCAAACTGCTCCTTGAGGAGCAGTTTGATCTGGGTCTCTACTGTTTGCTCTGACCTACCTGTCCAAATATTTAGCATAAATATTTAACCCAGTAACATCTATTATTATTTTTATTATTTAATAAAACATTAAGAATAGTACCAGGTTTCACCAGGAAAATTTGGAAGGTAGGATTACCCTAAACACACATTTTTGTGGCTTCTGATGCGTTTCCGATGTCAGTTATTTTAGAAAATGTCGATAACAGTGTCGAATTTCTTCCGGGTCTGAAAGGACTGCTTCTCCAGAGTGTCAGTATTTGCAGCGGATGCAATGCAGAAAAAAATAACCAATAGTGCTTGCTTGATTTTCGGGCTGCGTTCAGAAGGCAACGAGATTGCAAAACTTTTGCACTAGATCACTGTACCTAACAAGGAGCGCCAACAGAAGCAGGGAACCAGAGGAAACCGTTCGAGAATTATTTGCACTTTTGAATGCAACCCAGTTATCTGTCATAAGGCACCTGGCACGGTAAAACCCACCTCCGAAAGAACGAGGCGGTGCCGGATTACCGTGTACTTTTACGTCCAATAAACACTGTTCATTCCTCTAGTGATTACAAAATCGCACGAAAAGCTGTCTTTAGGATTACGATTACAACGCAGGCCCACACCAGCAAAGTACCTGCACAGTCCTCTCAAGGACTTCGCTCTCCGTTCTAAATTCATCCAATACATAAAGAGGACTGGAAAATTATCATTGGAAGTATATCTTTTAAAACTGTTTTGTACATTCCAAAAAGGGTTCTACTCTAAAAGGAAAGAATTTTGCTCCCAAGGGGAGCAAAATTCTTTCCTTTTAGAGTGTCCATCCCTTTTCAGAAGAAATTTAGTGCCCAGAAAAGCAAAAATATATGTAAAGATACCTTGGAAATGCCACAATCACGAAGCACAGCCTTACCGAGACACCAAAAAGAAGTAGAGATGTGGAACAAAAAAAAAATGACAAAAGAAACTTCACATATGAAACCACCGTCACGCCAACAAAGAAGAACTGTAACAGAGGAACTGTCTTGGAACGATCCATTACGAAAACACGCCTATTCAAATATATTGAAAATTTCTCCTCCAAAAACTGAAAGTTTTCAGATAAAAATTCTGATATTTTTTCATATTGCTGCTCTAAACATAGATTGTGAGCACTCGTTAGAACTGCCTTCTCGAGTACCCACAATCTATGTTTTTGAGAAGAAATAAGAAAAATAATGTATACCCCTATAAACCCCGTTTTACTATATAAAAGTGGGGTTTAAGGCGGTCAAAATTATATAGGTATGTTTTCGTGATGAGTAGAAAAAATATAATGGGGTGGAAGCTAGTTTTATACACATTATAAATCGCTCTTTATTCCGATGCAGCTCAAGAAGATGACCACTATGTAAACATCTCATCATGAAAACATGCCTATATAATTTTGACCCCCTTAAACCCCGCTTTTATATAGTAAAACTGGGGTTTACAGGGGTATACATTATCTTTCTTATTTTGCTAAAAAACATAGATTGTGGGTACTCGTTAGAACCGCCTCATCGAGGCGGTTCTAACGAGTACCTCAATCTATGTTTTGAGCAGAAATATGAAAAATATCAGAATTGTTTATCTGAAAATTTTCCTTTTTTGGATGTAAAATTTTCAATATATTTGAATAGGTGTGTTTTCGTATTACACATATCAAAGAGGAAGTCTGAGGACCACCTCCCCACCCCCCACCCCCCCCCCCCCAACCTTCCACCCCCACCCCCACCCCTCCGGCTCGCGCAGTTAAAGAGGGAAGCAGAGTTATTGACCATGATTGTTCAACAAATAATCACAAAAGTTATTCCCTTTGTTCTAAGCTATATTCATGCACCTTAAATTATCAACGAACAGTGCTTGCCCTTACTATGCTTCGCAGAAGAATCCATGTTCACATTTCACTTAGAATAGAGCAGAATATAATAGAATATTTCCAATCGTAGTCCACAAAGAGGTATGCCAATTACGATATTAACGCTAAGCACGCTGGGTTATACAAACAGCAGACGACATTTTGATTTTCTTTTCTTTTTTCTATTTTTTTTTTTTTTTTTCTAGAAAATCGGTTTGGCATTCCGGCATGCTTCTTGTTAATTATCAATCTTTACCACTCTCTGGGGAAATCCCAGGAGACGACAAATTGGTGATATTATTCTTATTTTTACCAGATAATAGGCTTTGAAATTTCATGCAAATTGTCTCATAAGGAGACAATTTGCATAAAATGTCAAATCCTACTTTTGGAAAAAATAAACAACGAAAATATTTCCAAACGTCGTTCCAAACGTCGTCTTCTGAATATTTTTCCATAGCATTTGCTGAGCCTTTAACAAACAAATTGGGTCGGAATTCCACATAGACGCCTGTAATGATATCTAGAATTGTGCATAAACTACAATATAGGCAGACGCTCTGTTGATAGATGGCTTACTCATACATAAAACCTGCAAATTACTATCAAATCAACAGTACTGCTACTCTCAGTGTAAGACTCCATTGATTTTTAAAATATTGTAAGAAACAACTTAACCCGATTTATTGCCATTACGCAAATTGATTAGTGCGATGACGCATTGTTCTTCATGTAATCATTGGGAACCAACGCCAGACTCTTTGTTGCCTAGACCATTTCACATTGTAATATTTACCAAACATGGCTGCTTATTACTAAAGTGTACTCAAGATACAGTCGACCCCCGTTATCTCGAAGTCTAAGGGATATTTTGAAATACTTCGAGATATCCGTACCTCGACACATCGGATTTATATAACTGGGGTAAAAATAACTCGAACAACCACATTTCACAAATGAACTTGTAATTTGACTCCTGAAGTTATATATCAAAAATATTGAGGAAACTTAAGAGAAATTGCAATTTCTCCTTTTTTTCCACAATACTTTGTTACCTGTTGTTTGCCTTCTTCATTTGTTCTCAAGGACAAATATCATTACCATTCTACGACAGGCATGTTTTCAATAATACGCAATGCTTCTAAATGCATGAAAATCGAATTAAATGCCTCAACCACATTATCTTGTGTTCCTGCGGAGAGAGAAAACATGAAATCTCTCTCGTAACAAAACAGAAACTAATCAGCAATGACTGGCGCAGAATAAGTCCCCGTGGAATATCCACAACTTGCCAATTTTTAGAAATAAGAATCAAATCTAATATAGATGTTATCGAGAAGAAAAGTAAAACTATCAAACCTTTTGACACGACCACAAAGTGTACGTTTGTTGATTCTCTTTTTTCATTACAAATCAAGTACCCGGAATTTTACCGTTTAAAAGAACCTTAATAAAGTCAAGAAATTCATTTTTAATAAGTTTGTGTGCCAGGATAGTACAAAGGGTAGAAAATCACGTGACACACGAAAATACAATCGACTCTCGTTATCTCGGTCTAAGGGACTCTGAAATACTTCGAGATATCCGTACATCGACATATCAGATTTGCAGAATTGAGGAAAAAATAACACGAACAACCACATTTCAGAAATGAACATATAATTTGACTTCTGAAGTTATGTATTGAAAATATTGCGGAAAAGAGAAGCAATTTCTCCTCTTTTCCACAATATTTTGTTACCTGTTGTTAGATTTTCATGTTAAAACAGGGATCAGATTTTCAGTTCGAGATAAGTGGTTATTCGAGATAAGCGATTTGGTTCTGCGCTGTTTGACAATGTTACATTGGTGGGACACAAGACATTAGGGATAAACATCACAAAAACATGCCAATATAATTTTGACCCCCTTAAACCCCACTTTTATGTAGTAAAACTTGGGTTTGCAGGGGTATAAGTTATTTTTCTTATTTGTGCTTAAAACATGGATTGTGGGTACTCGTTAGAACCGCCTCGTCGAGGCGGTTCTAACGAGTACCCACAATCTATGTTTTGAGCAGAAATATAAAAAATATCACAGTTTTTAGTCTGAAAATTTTACATTTTTTGGAGGAGAAATTTTCTATATATTTGAATAGGCGTGTTTTCGTAATGGACAAGTCTTACAGGAATGCGGTCTCGCCTTCTTCAATAATAAACGCACATTTATCACCGGACATGCTATGGGTAAAGTTTGATATAATATTACAATAGTTAGAAGAAAACAAATGATAGAGTAGCACTTCAAGTGCGTTACATATATTTGAAACGTGATACCTGAAGTATGTGTCATCAGTCATGTCAGAGTCTGAAAATAAAGCTTTAATTAACTACGCTGCATCTTGGGAAATCCGAGACAAAAATATGTTGCATCCAACAGATGTCACCCACGTACAACTGTCTTTTTGACAACATGTTATGTACAATATTGAATTGTCTTTCAACTCTTTTAAAACGCAGCATAATTCTAGCATCCGAATGCATTCATTACGAAAACACGCCTATTCAAATATATAGAAAATTTCACCTCCTAAAACTGAAAATTTTCAGATAAAAACGCTGATATTTTTTTCATATTTCTGCTCAAAAACATAGATTGTGGGTATTCGTTAGAACCGCCTCGGCGAGGCGGTTCTAACGAGTACCCACAATCTATGTTTTGCGCAGAAATAAGAAAAATAATGTATACCCCTGTAAACCCCAGTTTTACTGTATAAAAGTGGGGTTTAAGGGGGTCAACATTATATAGGCATGTTTTCGTGATGTTGAATCTGTAACGCGTGGTTCAAATAAAGACCGATGATTAATATGACATATCATATCACGGGCATGAATCTGTAACACAACATTACGAAAACACGCCTATTCAAATATATACGGAAAATTTCACCATAAAAAAACTGGAATTTTTTAGATAAAAAGTCTAATATTTTTCATATTTCTGCTCAAAACATAGATTGTGGGTACTCGTTAGAACCGCCTCAGCGAGGCGGTTCTAACGAGTACCCACAATCTATGTTTTGAGCAGAAATAAGAAAAATAATGTATACCCCTGTAAACCCCAGTTTTACCATATAAAAGTGGGGTTTAAGGGGATCAAAATTATATAGGTATGTTTTCGTGATGAATTGCAATTTTTAGAGACTTAGTTGCATTAGCTGTCTTTAAGTGTTCGTGTATTGCCCGTAAAGTGTTATCCCGTATTTCGAATAGTTTTGAAATTACTAAATTCTCTGGTCCTTTGGGACTATTGGACTCGTATATTGTAACCGAAAAAAAGAGTCCTACTCAGCTGCTTACCTGGCGTGGTGGATTTTGTATTTGTTTCTTGTGACATACTCAATCAAATAGAGTCTCCCATTTATTTACTTATCTAAATTTATTGACCGACGCGGGAATCGCACCGGTCTCTTAATACAGCTTTGGATTTTTAAATATGGTAGACTATTCGATTAGCTCACTATTGACTTTCTATATTTGCCGGGATCGTCGTTGTGTGACGATCCCGGCGAATATAAAAAATCTTATGAAAACTGAGTTATAAACAGATTAATGTCTATTTTATTTTCATTTCAATCAAGAAATTTCATAAAGCTTAATAAAAGCAAACATTAAAGAATCACATTGCTGTTCTTTTTTACCTGTTACATTGAAAATTTATTAAACTTTAGTATACCCTTGTCCCATCTCTCTATGTAAACATGAACAAAATTTACGTCTAAATATTTTGTTTTGTTTATTTATTGGAATATTATAGCCATGATAACAGACCTTAGCACCAGTTTAAGCAGTTAACGTGCAAACTTCAGTGTCAATATAAACAGCTTGCAGTATCATCAAAACAAGTTCAACATAAATACAGTCGACTCTCGTTATCTTGACATCGCTTATCTCGAATAGCCGCTTATCCCGAGCGGAAAATCTGGTCCCTATTTTAACATGGAAATCTAACAACAGGTAAAAAAAAATATTGTGGAAAAGAGGAGAAATTGCTCCTAAGGAGCAATTTCTCCTCTTTTCGCAATATTATTAATAACTTTATGAGTCAAATTACATGTTCATTTATCAAAATGTGGTTGTTCGAGTTGTTTTTTTCCTCAATTCTGCAAATCTGATATGTCGAGGAACGGACATCTCGAAGTATTTAAGAGAGTCCCTTAGACTTCGAGATAACGAGAATCGACTGTATAGGAATACCCAGGAACACTCATGACATGAATATACTAAACATTACTTCGTCGAAAAAAAGAACGAACAAATGAAGACAGAACAGACAAACGAAGAGAAATTGCAACAGAAGCACGGCTTTGAGAACGATTAGCAACAAAACTGGCAGAGATGAAGGGTGGCGAGGACTTAAAACAGAAAAGAAGATGTCCAAGAAGATCCGCAATCACAGAACAATGCCTGTCAGTGACACAGAGAGTAAAAACAAACACACTAAGATAGACAGTACACAAGCCCTAAATCAAATCAAAGCAAACAATAACAGCTCCCTCCTGTCCAACAAGGTGTTTGCAGTGCTAGACAGGATCCACTAAATAAAACAATAAGACAGCGAACAACAAGTCGACTCTCGTTATATGGAGGTCCAAGGAAGTCTCTAAAATACTTCGAGATATCCGTACGTCGACATATCAGATTTGTAAACTTGTGGAAAAATTAAATCGAACAACCACATTTCAAAAATGAATAGGTAATTTGATTCCTGAAATTGCAGATATATTATAAATATTGTGGAAAAAGGGAGAAATTGCTCCTTAGGAGCAATTTCTCCTCTTTCCCACAATATTTTGTTACCTGTTGTTAGATTTCCAGATTTTCACTTCGAGATAAGTCGTTATTCTAGATAAGCGAAATCGAGATAACGAGAAACGACTGTACAAACCATGAAAACGCACCGCAGCCAGCAACCACATGACCAAACAAAGAACAAACAATCCCGGAGCCACTGCCTATGGGCGGTCAGTGGTAAAAACTATCGGGTTTTACAAATATCCAGAATCCTGACAGAGTTCCAGGTATAGGTGTATATTTGTTCGGACCGCGTACGGGTTCCCTGACTTATCATTGTCTCAACACAGAAAAACAACAAAATACAGTAAAACCGATGTCTCGAACACCAATGACTCATTCTCCATGGCTGAATCGAAATCGTTTTTTAGTCCCTCGGAAATTCTTCTAACAGCTCAAGAAAAAAATATTTTGGGATATTTTTGGGAAATTTTCTTCTATTATCAGAATAATGTATGTTGTGCGTACTAATTAGGACCGCATCATCGATTATTTTCAACGTATCGTTTATTTTATAGAAGATAGAAAATACATTCCTAAATTATCCTCATTTGCTTCCTGACCTGTCGCTTTGATTAACCCTCAGTGCCTCGAAATGCCCATGTCTAGAACAAATTTCCATGATGCTCGAGCATTGAAGTTCTACTGTATAAATTAACTTCGCAAAACCACAGACAAACCTCAATAGCTCGAACACCGATGGCTCATTTATCATGATTAATTATTCGAACTCGTTTTTGAGTCCCTACAAAATTATTACGATAGCTCGAAAACAAATATTTAGGAAAATTTTCTTATTTTATCATTAAGTTGTATGTTGTGTGTACTCATTAGAATCGCTCATCGAGGCTATTCTAATGAGTGCACTCAACATACAATTATTGTGTAGAAAATCGAAAAAAATTACCTTTATCATTATTTGCATCCTGACTTGGCGCTATGATTAACCCTCAGTGGCTCGAACTACCAATATCTCGAGCAGATTTCTATGGTCCTAAAGACGTTCGAGCCACTGAGGTTCGACTGTATGATGGAATAAAGATGAGCGCTCGACTACACACCGAAAGTCAGAAAAACTGCTCTAATCCATTGTAGACTTATGAACTCTCCCACACTATATATTAGAAAATTCTGATTTTGATTTTATGTTTTTCAGGCTATATGCTTTAGAAATCCAGAGATAAGAATGCTTGAACTATTTGCAAACAGTGGAGACTCTGATCAGACGCCACGTCTGTGGCGTCTGATCTGGGTCTGTACTGTTTGCCAATTACCCGTTAAGGGCCTCCAGTCTACAATAGGCTAATAGAACCCTTAGATTTTATTTTTGAGTGATTGAAACTCAAAGTACCATTTTACGGGGCTGTTCCAGTAATGACAGGAATTGCTTCTTTGATAACATGATTTCAGATGCTGACACTTTAAAAGACATTTGCAGAAAGAGTACATTTATCTTTCGTCCTGTGAATACGGAGTATGCTAATTCAATTACAAGGAAAGATAAAATATGAGCCGAGGTACAGTATTTCCTAGACGATTGCATGTGCGCCCAGCGAAGACTCAGACCAGCCTGGGCATCAAAGCAGTCTGATCAGAGTCTTCCCATGCCACGCTGTGGGTAGCCAAGAATCCAAAGCGACCTCAAGCGGACAGCAAAGATTCCGATCAGACTGCGCGGATTTAGGAAATGCTTTGCCCGGCTTATGTCTGTTTTACGAAATCATGACCACGTCAATGAAAATGCCATTCATATACACTTCGCGTGGGATCTTGAACAAAAATGAAAGTTAAAGGTGATTTTACAAGAAAGGCGGTGTATTACATTGAATCGCATTGAATCACTCTTAGGGTTCAATTTCGTTAGACAAGATTAGCTTTATACAATAATACGCTTATGAAACGTTACATAGAATTTGTGCTTGACCTCACAAATGAATGAAACATATAAATAGACAGTTAGCTTTATTTTCCTTTTTGAGTTTGGCGAATTGGGTAAATATAAAAATATATATCTAAACCACTGGCAGACAAGTGAAATAAAATTTTCTTGTGTTACTTTGACATCCAAACTGCGAAATATATTAGTAAATACAGCTTTCTTGGCAAAAACTCAGACACTGTTTTTGAATAATTCTTATTTTCACTCAAATAGGTTTGCGATTTCATTAATATTGTCACTACAATTTTCCCTGAAATATTAAACACAGGGAAATAACATCCAGTTGCCGTCTGCTTAGTTTGCCCAAAGAGCTTTAAATGCTAATCAAACAGACAAACAATGAAGCCAATAGCTTGAAATTTATTCTACAATTCTCATAATAAGAGAAAAACTTGTATAAAATCGAAAGTAATGTAACAAAATAAATCATATTACCTTTAATAGATATCAAACTTCTCTATATCCTTCGTTCTACGTCTTTATTCCTATATGATCTAAATAATAACACCTACCTCCAAAGAATATCAAGAAACAGTATTGATATTTCTGTTCCACTAACAGAGAGTCAATAGTGTTCGGAAACCAGAAAAAGGAACTTAAGACAATCTGAACAATGCGTGAGCACAATATT
This sequence comes from Anodontia alba, assembly GCA_964016985.1. Taxonomy (NCBI): domain Eukaryota; kingdom Metazoa; phylum Mollusca; class Bivalvia; order Lucinida; family Lucinidae; genus Anodontia; species Anodontia alba. The sequence goes on from OZ024822.1 coordinate 76,716,128, forward strand.
CACATGTGTGAAGTTTGGTTGGAGTCGAATTCATTACGAAAACACGCGTATTCAAATATATAGAAAATTTCACCTCCAAAAACTGAAAATTTTCAGATAAAAAACTTTGATATTTTTCATATTTCTGCTCAAAACATAGATTGTGGGTACTCGTTAGACCGCCGAGGCGGTTCTAACGAGTACCCACAATCTATGGTTTTGAGCAGAAATAAGAATAATAATGTATACCCCTCAAAACCCCAGTTTTACTATATAAAAGTGGGGTTTAAGGGGGTCAAAATTATATAGGTATGTTTTCGTGATGTATTGCCTCGTAAATTCTGCAAACAACAGTCACGTGTTGTCTCTGTAAAACAGTGATTAACCAGACTGCGCAAGCTGGACTTTGTTTTGATTGGCTACATTTGTTGTAAGGCTCCAATATATGATATCTGGCATCCAGCTTAATTATAAGCAAGCCTTCATCGTTTGGTCAAAGGAAATTAGACGGTTTTATTACAACGTCACTTGTCAGATTAGAATAGAATCAACATAAAGCGTGTTTGCTGGTAAAGACAAATAGAGTTTAATGGACGTGTTGCTAAACTCCTGGCATGTCTATATAGATGGAGTATTCTAATACGTTTAGAAAACATATTATTTTTGTAAAAAATCATACACTATGTTGAGTCGATTCTAACATGTATCGACTATATGGTCAAAAGTATAATCTTTAAGAATCCTGGTCATTAATTGGAAGAAGAAGAAAAAAAAGAAGAAGATGATGATGATGACGATGATGATGCTGTAAGCACGCCTGTTCAAATATATTGAAATTTTCACCACCAAAAACTGAAAGTTTTCAGATAAAAATTCTGATATTTTTCATATTTCTGCTCAAAACATATATTGTGGTACTCGTTAGAACCGCGTCACCGAGGCGATTCTACGAGTACCCACAATCTATGTGTTTGAGCAGAAATAAGAAAAAAATATATACCCTCTGTAGACCGCAGTTTTTACTAAATAAAAGTGGGGTTTAAGGGAGTCAAAATTATATAGGTATGTTTTCGGGATGATGATGATGATGATGATGATGATGATGATGATGTATTTTATTGCTAAACTATCAAAATAGCTTATTTCACCTTAAGGTGACTGGATACACTTGGTAGGTGTTTTCTCTCATTTTGTTTAACCCATTTATGCCTAGTGGAATCTTCTACCTTAACTCTTTAGACCGGTTCATTTCAATATAAGGAATATCTGGTTAGTTTTTATTTTTACCATGCTGTATAGAAATTCTTGTATTTAATGCAAACATTGTAGACCTTGATCAGACGCCGCGTTTTGCGGCGTCTGATCCGGGTCTACACTGTTTGCCAATGTCCCTTTTATGGGACGCTAGGCTTAAATGGGTTAAGGAAAACAATTTTTTTGTGACTTCCTTTTTTCCTGTCTTGCGCACTAAAACCCTTCTGAAAAGAGGTCCACACTGAAAGGAAAGAATTTGTCCCAGTAGAGTAGACCCCTTTTGAGGAGGGAGGCAAAACTGTTGCCGTCCCTGCTAATGTACGAGTCCATTCCTCTTAATTATCACCGTACCTGGGGAAAAATCTTGAGGAAAGATCCACGAAAAGTCATACGCCATAAACTTAATGTAAAATATTTTCATATCTTGCAATAAAATACTAAAGACAAAATCGCTTTTGAAAACCATCCCAGCGCTGGTCGCAGCTGATTTCAAAACTAAATATTTCAATTATATTTGTGTATGTCTATTTCAATGTAATAACCCTACCTCAAAAGCCTGGAAATTTGTTGGTGAAACTAAATGCTCAGAATAAATAAAGTTTGTCACTCGCTACATAAAGATAAGTTACAAAATGGATACGCTGGGCAAATTGCATACATGTTTAATAATCAAGTTTTTGGTTGAATTCTTTGCTTCTCGCTTTAATTGCACGACGGTGAGTAGGTCCTCAGACTAAACAACGGCTCCCTGCTCAAACTCTTTCCAAAGGTTGCTGCTGACTATCACTATCTATGGTAGGCCAGTCGTGGTCATGTTTATGGTTTTCTGGTATCTGTTTTCAGAATCGCTACTGAACCCTTTAATTTGTTTCATCATAGCATTAAATTTTCTGATTATGTGTGTTGCACTATGAAGTTTTACTGTTGAGGTATAAGACCGCTATATATGCAGACCGAACGTATGTTTGTAAATGGGAGCTGCATCAGAATTAAGGGCGATGTTTCGCTCGAGTAAAATTGGTGTGAGGCCCCCAGTAGAGTTTGTTTCCTACGGACCGTTCTAACGCATTTCTCTGTGTACCAGTTTGTTCTGAATTCGGTCTGTAAGAACTCCAGGCTGTGGTTGTGTACTCCAGCTTAGGACGCGCACTTGTTTTTAAGCAGCTTCAGTGGTTGTATCGGTGTGCTAAACAGCGATTTCGGCCAACAAAACAAAGGTCATAGTAGCTCTAGTTGAAGTGCCAAGTATTTGGCAGACAGAACGTGCTCCTATATTTGCCTCTGCAAAATGTATTGCTTAATTTGTTTAGCTGGAATTCGCAGTGTCATTCTCATGGAATGAAATTTGACGACGTTTAATTTTATTTGCCGATCAATTTCCCATTAAGCAGTATTACCCAGGACTTGTAATATTTCGCCGTCATGTTGGGAAATGGTGTTCTTTTAAAGTACACAGTCGTCTACAAATCGACGAGTTGACTACCTTCAAGTGAATGAATACAACATGTAGTTTTTGTGTCATTGTGTACAACAGAGATAACGTCTGAGACTTCCTGTTAACCTATCCTGCACCCCAAGACCATTTTTGAAAGACCTCTGCTCTAAAAGGAAAGAATTGGCTCCCATGGGGTCTAAAAAGTTTTTTCTCCCATTGGGAGCATATACTTCATTTTAAGGTAGACCCTTTTACAGAAGGGGGCAAAAGAGTTTGAAAACGGTAACTCCTCTGAAGGTTTATCTATTCTCCTTACCATTACGAAAACACTTCTATTCAAATATATAGAAAATTTCACCTCCAAAAACGGAAAGTTTTTAGAGACAAAAACTCCTATATTTTTCATAATTCTGCTCAAAACATATACTGTTTGTACTCGTTAGAACCGCCTCGACGAGGCGGATCTAACGAGTACCCACAATCTATGTTTTTGAGCAGGGATAAGAAAAATAATGTATAAACCCGTAAACCTCAGTTTTTACTATGTAAAAGTGGGGTCTAAGGGGGTCAAAATTATATAGGCATGTTTTCGTAATGCGTTATTCAGAAGATCATTACGTCAGGCTGTTCAGTGCTTCGCTGTCCATACACACAGAGTATACCTGTATGCCATAAAACTGAGGCAAATTTATTTATTTTTTTTTATTTTTTTTTATTTTTTTTTTTTTTTTTTTTTTTTTTGCATTTACTTTTTTATTTATTTATTTATTTATTTATTTAAATTTATTTATTTATTTATTAATTTATTTATTTATTGAAATCTAAGGGGAAATAATAACACTACCAAGGGAGGCAACTCTGGCAATTTGTATTTCATCCCTTCTGAAAATAGATCAACTCTAAAATGAAAGCATTTGCTGCTGTTAAGGAGAACTCAAATGATTACTTATAAGTTTCTCAGTAAGATATGAACTTTAATGTAACAGCTACTGTTGAATATAAAGTAAGATTAAATCACACGATATAACTTGAGCAGACGTGTCAATCAAGTTTGATAAATATTAAAGGGAAAGACACATTGAAAACGAAAGATCTTATAAAATCATGCATTACTCGTATGATAGAAATATTATCAGAACTGGATGAATCATAAAAAAGTGATAAAGATTTGAAGACATCTATTACTGAGAATTTATTATGTCGTAAAATATGAGTGAATATCATCATGAAACAAATGCCTATATAATTTGACCCCCTTAAGCCCCACTTTTATATAGTAAAACTGGGGTTTACAGTGGTGTACATCATTTTTCTTATTTCTACTCAAAAACATAGATTGTGGGTGCGCGTTGAAACCGCTTTGGCGGGGCGGTTTTAACAAGTACCAACAGTCTATGTTTTGAGCAGAAATATGAAAAAATATCAGAATTTTTATCTGAGAATTTTCATTTTTTGGTGGTAAAATTTTCAGTATATTTGAATAGGCATGTTTTGGTAATGACCCATAAAATGCCTCAATCACGAAGCACAACGTTTCCGAAACAAAAAGAAGGAGAGATGATGAACAAATAATGACAAAACAAACGTCACATATGAAAACATCGACGTTCGAAAAGAAAACTGCAAAATGAACTGCTTGGAACATCTGTAGCAAAACTACTGGGGGAGGCTTAAATGAGTCTGATGTCAAAATACGAAAATCGTATTTCGGAAGAACATAAAGTCAGTATCATCGGAGATAAAATTAAGAATGTTCAGACAGTCTGACATGGACTAAAATAAATTTGGTGTAATCAAGCGTCCGTGGAAAGCAAGCATTCCTTGGTAAGCATGTTTCGCCCACCATGTCTATCAGCCTGAACAGGAAAAATACACGAATAGTAATGTCCGCGGTTAATTAGAAAGACTTAGTCTGTTTATGGTTTGGCTGTGGCAAAACATGCATCACGAAAACATGCCTATATAATTTTGACCCCCTTAAACCCCACTTTTAAATAGTAAAACTGAGGTTTACAGGGGTATACATTATTGTTCTTATTTCTGCTCAAAAACATAGGCTGTGGGTACTCGTTAGAACCGCGGGTACTCGTTAGAACCGCCTCGCCGAGGCGGTTCTAACGAGTACCCACAATCCATGTTTTGAGCAGGAATATGAAAAATATCAGAATTTTATTAGATTTTTTTCTTTTTTTGCTGGTAAAATTTTCCATATATTTGAATAGGCGTGTTTTCGTAATGAGACATAAGTCTGGAAACAGCCGCACTGTACATCTTTTTGCTGCGAGTGACAATCTTTTTAATTTGTTCTGAAAAAAAAATCGGTTTTGCCAACAATCTTTCTGAATTTATAGACGAAGTCGCGTAAAATTCAAGTTCCTACAGACTTTCTTGCAAAGTGTTTTGAAACCAACGTTATATTTGGACATTAATTCAGAATCATGCCGATATAACTTCGAAATTCTTTTATATGAATTATGATGCCAGTACCCTTGCTAAAGAAGTTTAGCAGTGAAATTTTTATTTCGGTTATTTAAGTCACTGACTTAACTAGATGCTCTAGCGAAACGAATTAACTATCATGAAAACATGTCTGTAAAATTTTGATCCCCTTAAACCCCACTTTTTATGTAGTAAAACTGGGGTTTACAGGGATATAGGTGATTTTTCTAATTTATGCTCAAAACATAGATGGATGGAAAAAGACGAGAGTCGCTGCCATAATTTGAGAGGGTAAAAATAATTCATGAAACGTAGCGCAACTAATCATTATCAATATTTAGTAAGGCATTCAGATATTGGCTGCTTCAGTAATATCGGCCTGATTTTTGTGAGAAAAGGACAACATTAAGTCTCTTTCATAATAAATCAGAATCAGATCTGTGATAATGGAATGGGGGCACAGTTTGTACCCATTGGTACACTTTTGACCAAACCGAATAAAAATATTATCAAGAAGAAACAAAAGGACCTCACAAACTCTCTGACCAGACCAATATGTATTATGTTTTATGATCCTCAGAAGTGAAAAAGAACATGTTTCTCATTACGAGCAAGGTAAAGAGAATTTTCTCTTAAAAAGGTTATATCAATTAAATCAAGAATTTTATCTTTTATCACATTATGCGGCAATGTTGTTTTACACGTGGAAAATCGCATGTAGATAAACTACCAAGCAGGCACACAACGTTGAAACAACGTCGATTCAACGTTGATTCAACGTCAAGACGTTGAATCAACGTTGAATCGATGTTGTTTCAACGTTGTGTGCTCGCTGGGTAGGTGCACGAGCATAGCTAGATTTAAGTTTATTTAGAACCACACCAGAGTTTTCACAGACCAAAAGAAATTTATTGTTGCCGGATCGTCCATATACTGTATCACAGTATTTTACTACACGTTTTAAAAGCAATAAATTAAGAAGTTAATCATTTTGAGAGGTCGGTCTTAGTGCATGTACTCGGGTATTGATTAAATATGCAAAATCTTAATTAACAAGATAGGCAACAGTATTGTTTAGTTGTGTATATAGTTTCTTCTGTAGATATTTACAGGTATTCCCTTGAGAACTGATTTTTTTTCTTCTTTTTTTAAATCTTTAAACGTCTTAAAGTATCCAATTTTGATCCAGTTTGCATCAAAGGGCATAGTATGTCAAGATGTTTTATCTCCGACACAATCTTTGTCTGTGTTGCGTTTTCCTTTAAGTTACAACTGAATCGTTTAGCAATCTACTTAAAATATGTTTAAGCTAATCTGTTTTCTGGGAAAAAAAAGAAAACATTTTAATATGTCGTCTGCTGCATAGTATGTCAAGATGTTTTATCTCCGACACAATCTTTGTCTGTTTTGCGTTTTCCTTTAAGTTACAACTGAATCTTTTAGCAGTCTACTTAAAATATGTTTAAACTAATCTGTTTTCTGGAGAAAAAAAAAGAGAAAATATTTCAATATGTCGTCTGCTGAAAATATTACTCGGGATGCTAAGCGTGAAGGAAGTAATAGCTAAATTTTGCAGAATCGTTTCTTTCCCATTCTACATTAGAATATTCTGAACCTAACGGTTCCCTTTATAAAGCGGTTCAGTGTAAATTTTCCATGTGTCCACATCCAATTTACGCTCTCTATCAACTGTAATTGATATAGGATCACAATCACAATATTAAATTTCGTTTTGTTTCTGTTTCATATCTTTTTATTATCTCTTGTATTATTACACAATCCGCAGTATAAAACTAATAGACTCTAAACTCTGTTGCGTATATTTCATTAAGAATCAGATCAATCTTTGTAACATTCTCTAAAATAGTATTATCGGCTTCGCTAAACATATTACCGTACATTTGCAGAAAATGTAAGGGAGAATTCAAACCTTTACTACTTTCTGGGCGAATTCAGCAGACGACAAACTGATTATATTTTTTTCTTATTTTCGCCAGGAAACAGATTTGACATTTCATGCAAATGCTCTCCTAACGAGACAATTTGCATGAAATGTCAATCCTGTTTTCTGGGAAAAGTAAGAAAAATATTTCAAAATGTCGTCTGCTGGAATTATTACGCAGCATACTAAGTGTTAAGGCACACTTGGGGAATACAACCTACATGTGACGCATCATGAGATAAGGGTACTTATTGCATATGAAGGCAAAGAAGATCCAGATCAAATACAGCATTACGAAAACACGCCTATTCAAATATATTGAAAATTTCACCATTAAAAACTGGAAGTTTTCAGATAAAAATTCTGATATTTTTTTTCATATTTCTGCTCAAAACATAGATTATGGGTACTCGTTAGAACCGCCTCGCCGAGGCGGTTCTAACGAGTACCCATAACCTATGTTTTTGAGCAGAACTAAGAAAAATAATGTATACCCCTGCAAACCCCAGTTTTACTGTATAAAAGTGGAGTTTTAGGGGGTCAAAATATTATAGGTATGTTTTCGTGATGCATACATGTATAAGTTATTGCATTGCCAGGCAATATGCCTGTATAAAGAGGAAAGCAATTAACCTATTTATGCCGAGTGAACTCTTCTACCATAACTCTTTTGACCTGTCCATTTCCAATATAAGAATTGCCTGGTTAGTTTTTATTGCAATCATGCTTTGTGGAAATTTGTTAACTAAATGCAAACGCTGTAGACCTTGATCAGACGCCGCGTTCTGCGGCGTCTGATCTGGGTCTACACTGTTTGCCAGTGTCCCTTCTATAGGACGCTAGGCTGAAATGGGTTAACACAATAACAAATCGTATACATTGATGATAGAAATCGTGATCATTTTGCGCAATCACAACAGTAGACGACACCTATTGTGTTGTTATTTTGTTTGTTTGTTGTTGTTGTTGTTGTTTAGAGAAATTAAGGCTTGGTATGTCATGCCTAGCAGGCGATTCACATGGAATGTGAAACCTTAATTTCTCTAAAAACAAGCATTACGTTAACATGTCTATGTAATATACAGTTGTAGATACGTCCAAAAAAATATCGATCTCCATAAAACCGTATATTGTAGGTATTCATTAGAAGCATCCCGCAGAAAATTGTTTATTGTGATACCTATCTTATCTAGAACAATGTAAGCATTACATTATCACTATAGAATACGGGGAAAATGAGTAAGCATCGTTTAGTGGAAATCATCGAGTGCAACTACGGCGTTCATTTAAATTTGAGACAGACAATTGCATTATCAGCACAGAATACGGGAAAATGAGTGTGCATCATTTTGGTGGAAATCCCCGAGTGCACGTATAGATTTAGATTTTAGATTGGAGGCTGACAAAATTTTATGTTTTGCTACATTACATTGTCAAGCCTGTGTAACAACTGACCCAGTGTTACACCATAATATATACAGACAGCCCTCTTTATACCGACACTCGATACGACAACGAAATTCGTTATAACGACAATTTGTCTGTCAATTTGACCTTCGCTTAAGAAATTATGCAAGAATATTGTATTTAATACTTTAAAGAAACATCTGTTTTGGATACCTTATTTGTTAGAATTGCCTCAGTGAGGCGATTCTTAACAAAAATCCAAAACGAGTGTTCTATGAGGAAATAAAAACAAAACAAGACCTTTCTTACATATCAATCTGCTCATTCAATGTAGTGAAACCCGGGGTATGAAGAGAATACATTATTAGGCAGAATTTCAGAATTTTCAGACTTTAAAACCAGCTTTTCAATTTCTTTGTTATTTCTAGCAACCTTTTATACTGCATTGTAGTCTTTCATAATGAAATTAACAACCACAATTTACTCATTTTTACAAAGTAATCTATGATGATATCACGAAAACATGCCTATATAATGTTGACTCCCTTAAACACCACTTTTATATAGTAAAACTGGGGTTTACCGGGGTATACATTATTTTTCTTATTTCTGCTCAAAAACATAGATTGTGGGTACACGTTAGAACCGCCTCGCTGAGGCGGTTCTAACGGGTACCCACAATTTATGTTTTTGAGCAGAAATATGAAAAAGATCAGAATTTTTATCTGAAAATTTTCATTTTTTGGTAGTAAATTTTCAGTATATTTTGAATAGGCTTGTTTTCGTAATGTGTACTACCTTACATTGTTCTAGGTAAGAAGCGTGTCAAGATAAATATTTAAAATCTCCGCGAAAACATATGTTCTGTGTACTCATTTTCATCGAGTTCCGCTTAAGCCGGTGATGGCGGGGCGTATGCAGTCCGGAAAACTAAAGTCGAATTTTATTGGCGGGACCACAGAAAACTGTTCGAGAAATGGGTTGTTCGATCGATCCGCTGAATGTTAATCATGGTACCAGGTCAGGAAGCAAATAGTCAATAGTTTACTGATTTTTTTTTTTTTTTTTTTTTTTTTATTTTCTACACAATTACTGTATGTTGACTGTACTAATTAGAATCGCCTCGATGATGCAGTTCTAATGAGTACTCACAGCATACAATTACATGATAAAATAAAAAAAATCCTGAAATATGTGTTTTCTTGAGCTATCGGAAGAATTTCGTAGGGATCCCAAAACGCGTTCGAATTAGTCATGGTAACTGAGTCATCGGTGTTCGAGCTTTTGAGATTCGACTGTACATTGCTGTCATACGAAGAGCCATGGTAACTGAGTAATCGGTGTTCGAGCTATTGAGATTCGACCGTACATTGCTGTCATACGAAGAGTCCCATCTTTTATGTGTTCTTTGTTTCCAAGGACAACCTTTAAATATTTTAAATGTAATTCTTTCATGTGTCTTTTTTATTGCACCGCAACGATAAAACAAATTACAATGTGCCAGTTCCTCCCAGATATTGCTATTTGTACTTTAGCAGTTAATATGTGTGCGTGACATAGACAAGCCACCTTTGTTCTCAAATATGAAAACTAAAACGGTATTCTTTTGCAGTTAGACAGAAAAGGTGATTTAGGTGCACTTTTACAATTGAAGTGAACGTGGAGACACGAGACCCCATCTCGTTGCTAAGTATTGAACAAGATCGAACATTACGAAAACACGCCTATTCAAATATATTGAAAATCTTAAAAATAAAAAAAAGAAAATTTTCAGATAAAAAATTCTGATATTTTTCATATTTCTGCTCAAAACATAGATTGTGTGTACTCGTTAGAAGCGCCTCGGCGAGGCGATTCTAACGAGTACCCACAATCTATGTTTGTGAGCAGAAATATGAAAAACAATGTCTACCCCTGTAAACCCCAGTTTTACCATATAAAAGTGGGGTTTAAGGGGGTTTAAGGCCTATATTATATAGGCATGTTTTCGTGATGAAAAGGGAATGACCATTTAGAGTGATGAGCACATGCAAGAAAATGAAAACAGTTCAAGCGTCGTTTCTTTGGCCAGACATCTAGCTTCAGTCAAAAAGGCTTCATCAGTGACCTTCATATAAATTTTAATTATCACATAGTGGCCTAAATTCCCAACATTCAGCATGAAATATCTCGCGATGTAGATTATCTACATGCATGCAAATTTGATAAATCAGTTATACCATGGTTCTGAGCATGTACGCGCGATAATGCACTCGCTGACGCACGTGGATTATCGCATCATACATGCGCACGAACCATGGTAAAACTAAGGCATGTCTCTGAAAGTATTAAGTGATCACAAGGGACCAGAAAATAATTTACTACACTAAAGAACGGCCAGGTCAGGAAGCAAATGGCGATAATTTAGAAAATCTTTTCGATGTTCTACACAATAACGGTATGCTGAATGTACTCATTAGAATCGCCTCGTCGACATAACATAAAATTTCATGATAAAATAAGAAAATTTCTTTAAATATTTGTTTTCTGGAGCTATCGGAAGAATTTTGTAGGGACTCCAAAACGAGTTCGAACCAGCCATGGTAAACGAGTCATCGGTGTTCGAACTATTGAGGTTCGACAGTAGATTGCAGGACTGCATATACCTTGCCAACGGTTGAAGCGGAACTCGATATTCTAAGATAACAGTATACGGCTCAATTACGGTCGAAATTATAGTGAACTTACGTTCAAATACAGTTGACTCTCGTTATCTCGACCTCGCTTATCTCGAATAACCGCTTATCTCGAAGTGAAAATCTGGTCCCTGCCTATACATGAAAACCTAACAACAGATGGAAAATATTGTAGAAAAGAGGAGAAATTGCTCCCAAGGAGCAATTTCTCCTCTTTTCCACAATATTTTCAATATATCTCTAACTTCAAAAGTCCAATTACCTATCAGTTTGTTAAATATGGTTAATCAAATTATTTTTTCCTCAATTCTGCAAACCTGATATGTCGAACTACGGATATCTCGAAGTATTTCAGAGAGTCCCTTGGAATTCGAGATAACGAGAGTCGACTGTACTCTGCAGACGAAGCAATCAGATGACAATTAGAGCTATTGTCCGTATTTTGCATAGGAAATAAGATGACATTTATTTCACATAGTCTCCTAGAGACAAAATGAATGAAGCGTTAAGTCTTGGTATCTGGGAAAAAAAATAAGAAAAATGTGTTTAAATTTTGTCTGCTTTAATTTTCGGTCAACAGGATAAAGTTTTAGCTTTCGGCCTTGGTTACACAAAAGTAGGGTCTGTCCCTGTTCAATGGGTGGTTAAATAAATATAACGGTTTCATAAATTATTTCCGAGGTATTATACACCATCATAAAAAGAAATGCTTTGTTTATTTAGAGTTCAGGCAAACATCTTATTAACCACTTTATACATAAAAAGGGGGAAACGGAGTGGGATGAGAGATAGTAGGATATCGATACGCTTTCCGGGGCGGCAATTCTGTCAACATTGTTTGTCTCCCTTTTGACATTACGAAAACACGCCTACTCAAATATATTGAAAATTTCATCTCAAAAAACTGAAAGTTTTCAGATAAGAATTGTGATATTGTTTTCATATTTTTGCTCAAAACATAGATTGTGGGTTCTCGTTAGCACCGCCTCGGCAAGGCGGTTCTAACGAGTACAAACAGTTTATGTTTTTGAGCAGAAATAAGAGAAATAATGTGTAGCTCTGTAAACTCCAGTTTTACTATATAAAAGTGGGGTTTAGGGAGATTAATTTATATAAATGAAAGGATCTACTCTAAAAGAAAAGAATTTGCTCCCAGTGGGAGCAAATTCTTTCCCTTTAGAGTGGACCCTTTTATCAGAAGGGATTTAGTGTACAGTAAAGCAAACAGTAAGTAACAAAAGTTCTCCCTTGTATAAAAGAGCGACCAATCTATCAAGTGCATCTAATCTCTTTGTATGGATATAGAAAACGACTGAATTGCTTCCGTCATGGCAAATTGATGATGACATGGCAAACAGTAGGCACACTAGTCAGACGCCACGTTGTGCAAATCTTGGTCTGCACTATTCGCGAAGGACGTTGTGTACAAAAAATCAATTAATGCAGACAGATAGAAAATGCGAGGTCCTTGCAAACTGTTGTCAGTTGGACTACTATTGTTTCTTCATGTGACATCAAAGAAAGGATTATCTGTATGGCAGCTTCTTTATAAAGGCTCTCTTTCTTCTAAGATTAACCCTTAGAGCGATAAGTAAATTTGTAGCAGACGACATTCTAAAGGTCCTTTTTGTTATTTTCCAGAGAAGATAAGATGTAATATTGCCTAGCAGATGATTCATATGAAACAGTAAGTCTTTTTTGTCTGAAAAAAAAAATCCATAAAATTATATTTCTATGTAACGCCTGCTCTTGTTGCGCTTAGCGCTTTAATGCTTCACATGCAGGGTGAATTTTTCAGCAGACGACATACTGAAACAGTTTTATTATTTTTTACAGAAAATAGGTTTTAGTGTTTCATGCCATTTCAATCTCCTAAGGAAACAATTTGCACGAAATGTCAGAGCCTATTTTCAGGGAAATATATGAAAATTACACAAATTTGTCGTCTACCGAATTCGCCCAGAGAGTGGTAAAGGTTAAGGGTAAAAAATGTTGCCTGACTAACACGGAATTTAGTCCGCTGATAGAATTATACGCAATTAATTTGTTTATTCATACTGCTCTGTCACGATCGGTTTAAAATAAGCCAGCTGCGTGAATCAAAATAAAAGATGACTGAGACCAGCCATTGCAAAAAAAAAAAAAAAGCCAATTTTCCTAAATATGCAATTCTAGGACATTATAGTAGGATATTACAGTTATATCAGATGAAACAAAAACACGCTCTTCCCTCCCGACCTTCTTTGACATTCAAACAATGCATTCCGATTAATGAAGTCTAAAATCAACCTATGAATCATATTATCTTGATTATTGTTTTAATTTTTAAGATATATCGAAACTTAACACGAAAGGCTCATAAGTTCACTGATCCCGCGAGATGAAGCACTGACTAATGAAGATCTCGGTATACCACACTGACCTTTTAAAATCTGTCTACACGAGAATACAATGACAGTGGGTAAGAAAATCCGTACAGCACTCACCACAATTGTCCGATTCAGCCAACGTTCGAGGGACAATGCAATCGTCATTGATGGAACACAAAAAATCAATGGTCTTATAGTAACATACTGTCATCTTACATTTTTATAGACAATGATAGGTATGATATAAATTACATGTAAGCTCAATTCAACTAGAAATGTGTCCATAGGACACGGATGCCTCGCCTGAAAATCTTAAACTCAAATTGCTTTAAAATTAAACTTAAATTGCTAATGCCAGAAGCGGACGGAGACGGATGGACAGACAGGCGTATAACACTATATGCCCTTTCCACCATTCTTCGAATGGCGGGGACATAACAAAAAATGAAAAAAATGTGGGTCACCACATAAAAAGAGTCCTTAGAACCTGATTCCGATCCGGATCTTCCCAGCAAACACACAACGTCGCAACAACGTCGTTTCAACGTCGCTGCAACGTCACGTCTTTGCAACTACGTTGAAACGCCGTTTTGCGTCGTAACACACAATGCCGCAACAACGTCGTTTCAACATCGCTGCATCGTCACGACGTTGCAACAACGTTGAAACGACGTTTTTGCGACGTTGTGTGTTTGCTGGGTTTCTGATTTACTTTGCCATTCCTTTTAGAATCTATTTATCTTCCGTTTTTCAGTGTTAGTGCTGTATGGAGGCCGTAAAACATCTCCCTATTATTCACTATTGTATGATTCATATTTTACGATCCTTTGTCATCACTGTGTCTCAATGAGGGTCAATGATGAGGCCAAATTAGCCGGAACTTGTTAGTCTGGCCAAGAAATTAGTTATTTTTACAGTGAACCCTCGATACAACAACAACATATGTTCCCAAAGGCGTTGCCATTAAAATAAATTTGCTGTTGTACACAATACTGAATGAGCAGACTGATATGTAAGAAAGGTCTTGTTTTGTTCTAATTTCCTTACAGAGCATATGTTTTGGATATTTGTAGAATCACCTCATTAAGGCGTTTCTATGAATATTTGTTAGAATTGCCTCACTTTAAGTAGTAAGTAGTAAAATAGTTTATTAAAGTGTCACATCTAAAATATATACATATAATACATACATTTCAACAAAAAATATTCGAGATCCTGCCTAAAAATGAGACACTATTTTGACAATAAAATTCATTACATTAAACTGTTATTTACATGTAAATATCGATTGCTTATATAAAACTACTTTATGCATTACTTTATTCTATTGCAAATTCATGCAGCACAGCCATGGACAAACCACCTCTTCCAACTGATTATATTGTGCTTTGCAGAGCCGGGGCGGGTACAGCCGATCCGATCTCGGCGCGGCTGTAATCGCCACGGCAGAATCATGCATGAGTCGCACTCTGTAATACAGTGACTATAAAAATGATTTTATGTTAAAATGTTTCATGCATTTAAGAAACGTCTTTTATTCATTTTCAGTAAAACATTAGCCAACTGGAATTGAATATCTTTACAATTCATTAAAAATACCAGTTTATCCAATGAGTCATAATATTTAAAAGTCTCATTGATTATCTGCGCAGACTGAAACAAGTTGTATCGTAAATCACTGTAAAAGTCACAATCAACCAGAAAATGAGTTTCGTCCTCGACTGAGTTTGAGTTACAATATTTACAAACTCGCTCATGTGCGGGAGTTTTAGGTCGGGTATATCTGCCAGTTTCAATAGCTAATGGTAAATTGCAGCTACGAAACTTGGCAAGCACACGTCTATGGCCCCTGCTCATATTGAGTTGTACATAATATTCTGTTCTCAGAACATATTTGTAACGTCTGTAGGTTCTATGTTTATTTCCGTTTTCCGCATTACCTTCACTCATTAATTTTTGATACCACTTATCACTGTCTATTTCATTCAAAATATCTCGAGCAGCAGTAACACAGGATGCTTTATTCGGGCTTTCAGTCAACATTAAATCACCTAAATTATGTGTATCAATAAAATTCAGCATTTTCCGTTCCCATGATCTACCTTTAAGAAGAGACCATTCGTGGACCCGTCGTATTATTCTGTGTCCGGCATACTACGTAGTCTGCACCACATACGAACCGTTTCAACTTTCTATTTAACTTCACAAGAACTCCATCCCATATCACCCTTTGAAGACACGTTAGAACAATGCTTAGTAACGCCAAGGAAATATCTACATGCTTTATTAAATACCGTCTGCGTTTCAGTAAACTTGGTTTTGCCCCATATACCGGAGCAAAAGAACAATACAGGTTCCACTATGGTCTCTACCAGTTTGGTATAAACGCGTATATTCATACCATCAGCGCTCAAAAATTTTGAGTATATAGCTCCCAACGCTCTATTAGCCGACTTTGCTATCTCTCGTATTGAGAATTTCAGGTCTAAGAACTCATTCATCCAGAAGCCAAGATAATTATAATTGCTAGTCACATCAATTTTCTTATTGCCGCACTTAAAACTGTTTTCTGTCCCATTCTTAGCCTCAGGCCTGAAATGCAGGATTTTGGTCTTATTCTCATTTATCACAATACGCCATTTATTGCACAAGTCATTTAACTTATCTAACATCTTTTGCATGCCCTCCTCAGTCTCTGATAGGATAGCAATATCGTCAGCATAAAACAGCACAGATAACTGCAATGTCTCTTCAAGCGTTACACCACACCTCATATCATCTAACTCTTTTGCTAAGTCATTCATATAAATAGAAAACAAAGTCGGTGAGATCACACAATCCTGCTTTACACCCTGTGTTACACTAAACCAGTCTGTGCCTAAATTATTAACTCTGACAGAACAAGACAGATTCTCGTATAAAGACTGTACAGCATTAAGAAATTTACCCTTAATACCAATACTCATAAGTTTATACCATAGGCAATTCCTATTAACTGTATCGAATGCCTTTTTGGCATCCACAAAACACACATATGTGTCCTTATTTTCTGACTTCCTATTGTTTATTACAGTATAGAGCGTATATATATGGTCAAGACAACTCCTACTCTTTCTAAATCCATTTTGGCCATCAAACAATATATCATTCATTTCAAGCCAACGCGTCAATCGCTTATTAAGAATGTCAGTGTATAGTTTGCAAGGGACAGAAAGCAAAGTAATGGGTCTATAGTTCAGAGGGTCACAGGGATCATCACTTTTATATATCGGGTTAATTATACCCTTAGACCATTCTTTGGGCACAACCCCTACCTCGAAACAATATCTTATTATCCCAAAAATTATGTGGATTTTTCTAAATTTTCAAACTCGTCCTGCAGCTGTTTTTGCTGCCCAACTTAGTATTTTCTTTTACACTGTCTATTTAGTTTATCAAATCGCCGACGTGTTTTACGGAAGTCCTCCCTTAAGGATCTACTGTTTACACATCGCTTATTAACAAGCCATATACATTCCCGCTTACAAACTTCGTTCCACAGATCCTGTAGTTCAGACGTCCAATAAGGTTTGACTCTTGATTTATGGGGTTTATACGACGTATTTGTCTTGTATTGTTTGCGTTTTGGTAATTTCGCCTCCATTTCGTCTGTAACCAGTTTCACAAATTCAGTGTACGCCAACTGAACATCTTGTTCCTAATTCAGGGACGTTTCTATTCTCTCTAATGTACAAGTTAAACGTTGAAACGACGTTTCACAGTTCAGAAATGATGCATAACTTATACTGTTGTTTAGCAGCCGAGCTATCCGCGGGACAGTTCACACCAGTTTGTAGTGTTACTTGAAGTATAGAGTGCTCTGAACTTCTATAATGCCCCTGCATGTTAAGATGAGTTATCAGGGACGACATAGTATGTACCTTAAACTCTTTATATCGCTCTAACTGTTCATGTGGCACAATCATGTAGTCGACTACGGAGCTCCCGCTGACGTTAATATTCGTAAAATTGTTTTCTCCCGTTCTTCTGTTTAACACACACAGATTACAGTCTATGAGAAAATCAATCAGCAGCTGTCCGTATGTATTCATTTTATCGTCGATGACTTCTCGCGGTGGGATGCTGTCTACACCTTCTATATAGTCGGACTAGTCTGTTTTTTTTTTTTTTTTTTTTTTTTGTTGTTCGCCCATGCCTGACAGTATTTTTTTTTTTTTTCTTTTTTTTTGTGACGTTCCCTTTAAGTGTTTCTTCTGCTTATGTGTTCATCTCTCTCTCTCTCTCTCTCTCTCTCTCTCTCTCTCTCTCTCTCTCTCTCTCTCTCTCTCACTTTGCGTGTTAATGCTCTTTTATACATGGTATTGCATGTTAATGACAAAAATTAATCTTCAACCATGGTTATATGCTCTCGTTATCTGATCGATTTTCCCCACCCCCCCCCCCCCCCACACACACACACACACCTAAATAAAATTTTACTCAGTTGAATTTTAATGTCGTAAAAAGGTGAAAAGCCAGAATCATGACTTAATCAAAAACAAGAGAACTAATCACGTATAAAAGATTTTTTTTTTTTTTTTTTTTTTGTTTTTTTTGTCGTCTCGCGGGGATATGGATGATGGGGGGCGAGGGGACTGTTTTGTATGAAGAGCTAGCGCTAGTGTTTTGTGCAGCTGGCCTTCGAATCCCTTTTCATTCATGTCTCGGCGAGGCGGTGAAGGGTGAAGTCAGCTTTTAACATAATGTTTTGTTCCAGCTGTCAACTCTATCTTGCTGCTATTTGTATGCAGGCACGAGGGTCATTTTGTGAGTTGCTCATTTTTGTTTCTTACTATCACGTTTATTGAAAATGTATCCCTTGCAATGGTAGAAATTTAGCGCTCTCGTGCCTGAATTTGTCGAAATTTGACTGTTTCTCTCTCTCTCTCTCTCTCTCTCTCTCTCTCTCTCTCTCTCTCTCTCTCTCTCTTATAAACTTAATAAGGAACGATGTGACTATTGTCATATCCATTTCGCACAGCTCTTTATATCCTTTTCAGAATGGTATCCTGCCGTTAACATTACAACCTTTCATGTTTTTTCTGTTTTGTTTGAGGTTGCTTTGTGTCATTTTACCGTATATGTGCTTGGAAGCGATGTTTGACAAAGGTTTCATTACATGTATCTCTCAGCTTTCTAGTCAGTATTGTGGTGGAGTCTTCATGGTAGCTGCCCTGATCTTCTTGTACATGTTGCTAGGTGTCACTTAATGACGAGACAGGGTAGAAAAATTGCCGTCATGAAGACCTACCGCTGTAACTTCAATTTTGCTATGGTCATTCATATCGTTTTATTTCTCACGGTGATATGTAACATTGATGACCTGCTGTCATTGAGATTTTCCATTCACGAATCCCTGTTTCAAGAGGAGAGGATCAAGCCCTCATGTCAGTGTAGAAAATTGATCAAAAGTGTGAAATGTCTTGCAAATCAGTCGTTTAGTTTGTTTCTGGTGAAACTTTTAATAGCATTAATATTGATTACATGGCTTAGCTGCATCTTATTAACGTCTGGAGATATACACCCGAATCCAGGACCCGCTTTAACCTCATCAACAAGTAGCAGTAATGATTCCTTCTCAGAATCTATGTCAGCCGTTCTAAATCAGTTTCATCACTTATCTTTCGTACATTACAACGTGCAGAGTATACACAATAAATTGGATTTATTAACTGCGGAATTATCGGAATTCGACATTCTTGCGTTTACGGAAACGTGGTTACATCCTAACATTTCGATGAATGAATTACAAATTCCCACTTATCAAACACCGGAACGCAAGGATCGAGCGAATGATCCGCATGGCGGAATTTTAATTTATATCAAAGATACTATCCATTATAGACGTCGACAAGATTTGGAACCTGTCGGTATCGAATGTACCTGGATAGAAATTACGTTGCGAAACAAACACATTCTTTTTGGTGTTTTTTATAGACCACCAAATTCGTCAAACATATATCACTCTATGATAGAAGATTCTTTTAATTTAGCACTTGACACAGCAATTAATGAAATAATAGTTACAGGCGATTTTAATTACAATGTATTATCAGAACAAACAAACCGTAAAATTTTATCTATGTCACAGCAGTTTTCTCTACATCAGTGTATATCTGAACCAACTAATTTTACTGAAACTTCATCATCATTAATTGACATCATTTTAGTTAGCAATAAGAATAGCATTATTTTGAGTGGAGTAGGTGATCCTTTTCTATCTCAGGATACTCGTTATCATTGTCCAGTATTTGGCATTATGAATTTTACAAAACCAAAACATAAATGTTTTAATCGACATATTTGGATATATGAAAAAGGTAATTATGCTCTGCTAAGGGAAAAAGCTTTAATGACGGATTGGAATAATTTAAAAGACGAAAATGTTAATAACTATGCGACCAACGTAACAGATCACATAATTTCTATATCCAAACAGTGTATCCCGAACAGAATGGTGAAAGTAAAACCAGCAGAACCCCCATGGATAACATCTAATGTGAAAAGGCAAATTCGTAAACGAAAACGATTATATAAAAAAGCTCGAATTACAAATGACCCAGTTATATGGCGTAAATTTAGGAAATACAGAAACGAAACTACTGCATTAATTCGTACATCCAAACAAGCTCATATTGACAAATTAGCTGATAAATTAAAATCTGAACAAAGTTCTCCTAAAAATTGGTGGGCCACATTAAAATCTTTTATAACCCCAGAAAACTCGCGAACTATTCCACCACTGCAAAGTGAAAATACTATATTAACTGATGAAATGGAGAAAGCAGACTTACTGAATAATTATTTTCGTGATCAAACGGTTGTAGATGACGAAAACGTAGAAATACCCGTAATTGCTGATTACATTCTCAATTCTCGCATTGAAAATATAGCTTTGAGCCCAAACGAAGTAACGTCAGTTCTGAAATCTCTTCCACTGGGGAAAGCTGCAGGGCCAGATGGCATTAACAACAGAATTCTAAAGGAACTTGCGGATTGTATAGCAGAACCTCTTTGTAATCTTTTTAATCAATCATTATCAACAGGGCACGTTCCTGACACATGGAAAAGATCTCATATTACTCCCATCCCCAAACAAGGCGATTCATCTCTTGTCTCAAACTATAGGCCAATTTCCTTACTAAGTACCGTGGATAAAGTATTTGAAAGATTAGTTTTTAAGTATCTATATAATCATCTCATGGACAATAATATCTTGACACCGTTCCAGTCAGGCTTCATTCCCGGCGATTCGACTACTAATCAGTTGACATATCTTTATGACACTTTCTGTGAAGCCTTGGACTCTGGTAAGGAGGTTAGGGTAGTGTTCTGTGATATCAGCAAAGCTTTTGATCGGGTTTGGCACAATGGACTGTTATGTAAATTAAAGGCAGCTGGTATCACAGGCACTGCCCTAAATTGGTTCAAAGACTACCTAAAAAATCGAAAACAGAGGGTAGTATTGCCTGGTGTCATGTCTAATTGGGTAACTGTAAAAGCTGGCGTGCCTCAAGGCTCTATATTAGGACCATTACTATTTCTTTTATTTATCAATGATATAGTTTCCGACATTGCTTCAAACATAAGATTATTTGCCGATGATACAACTCTGTATATGATAGTCGAAAACCCATTAACAACAGCTGAAGTTTTAAATTCTGATATTCACAAAATTTCAACATGGGCAAAAAAATGGCTGGTTACATTTAACCCTTTGAAGACCGAATCCTTGATAATTTCTCGAAAAGTTAATAAACCAAACCACCCGTACATTTACATGGAAAATAACCAAATTACTGAGGTCAATTCACACAAACATTTGGGTATATTTCTGTCTAGCGATTGTTCTTGGCATACTCATATAGAATACATAAAAGTAAAGGCCTGGCAGAGAATAAATATTATGCGAAGATTGAAATTTAGTCTCGATAGAAAATCTTTGGAAACTATTTATTTATCTTTTATTCGACCTATTTTGGAATATGGCAACATGGTATGGGATAATTGCACTCAGTACGAAAAACAAGAGCTAGATAAAATTCAAAATGAGGCTGCACGAATTGCTACAGGATCAACAATTTTAGTATCATTACAAGCTTTGTACCAAGAAATCGGGTGGCAATCTTTACAAGACAGACGATCCAAACATAAACTAAATTTATTTTTCAAAATGCAACACGACTTAACTCCGCCTTACCTTTCGTCTCTTGTTTCCCCATCAGTTAGTGAAACTTCCAGATATAATCTACGGAACGCAGATGACTATACTACGATAAACTGTCGAACACAACTTTATTATTCGTCATTTATGCCATCAGTTATAAGAGATTGGAATAATTTACCTGGAACCGCTAAACAATTTAGTTCACTGCACTCATTTAAATCATTTTTAAATCGAGATAAGTCAAAGGTACCAAAATATTTTTATCACGGAAAAAGGAAGGTCCAAATTCTGCACACGCGACTCCGAACAGGCTGTAGCTCCCTAAACAATGATTTGTACTTAAAGAACATAATAGAATCCCCAGCATGTGCATGCGGAGCGGCAATAGAAAATGCATATCATTATCTTTTCACTTGTGGAAGATTTAATGCCCAGAGAAATGAACTATTCCGAAGACTGACCACAATATCTAACATTACATTAAGAACTCTTCCAAACGGCAATGAACGACTATCAATTAATCAAAATTATCAGATTTTTTCAGCGGTTCAAATATTCATAGAGAATAGTAAAAGGTTCAGTATCTGATTTCCTGCTTTACTTCTTCCTTCCCCGGCCTTAACAACGGAAGACTAAGGTCATCTATGTACATTATCACTGGAGAAGTCCGTAGCCCGTCTTTGATAAAAGAATATAAAAGTGTGAAATAAAGGAAATTTTAAAATCGGCTTTGCCGGATGTCGCTTCCATCTTCTTATTTTCATCTCTTTTTTTTTTTTTTTTTTTTTTTGTAGTTTTTTTTTTTTTGTAGTTTTTTTTTTTTTTTTTTTTTTTTTTTTTTTTCTTCAAATATTTTTGTTGTTTTCTTGTCTGGTATAATGTTTTTGTCCATCATAAGTATTAATTATCATGTGTTGCTGCTTCCCACTTATCTATATTACAAGTTTATGTATTAGGAGATGAACTTAATAAGCTGTTAGCTTTCGTTCAGATCCTTTAGATTGGATTATGTAAAATTGTGGCATTGTTCAGTTATATGATTTATTTGAATAAATATGTTTAAACTAAACTATATAGTCGGACTTATCTCCACACCTCGAATTGAAGTCACCGCAAATGATGACGTCACCATTGTTCTGATAGTCATAAAACTTTAACATGAGGTCACTATAGAATGCTTCACCGTCACACTTCCTGGACGAACCCTCCGGGGGAAGGTAGCAGATGCACACCGTAAATTTATGCCCTGTTTGACGTTTTTTTTTTCAAATTTTAGCCAAATGACGTCTTCCATTGACACATCCGTGGCACACGTGTACTGTTCTAAAATTTCAGTCTTTACAAACGCTCCTACCCCGCCCGAGCCACGTCTGGCATTCTGGTGTAGACTGGTTCTATTATTGCCAAACCAGTGATACCCATTTAAGTTCAATGTTTCCCCATTTTTCAAAAAAGTTTCACAAACTCCTATAATATCCAAGTTTAAGTAAGTTAAGACAGTACAATTAAAATTATGCGAGTCTTTATTCACAAGGGACCACCCACCTATGTTCCATACACCGACCGTTATACCCCCTTAATGACGATTCCCTGATTTTCCGGTCTTCTTCAAGATTCGACCGCTCCCCGAAACGAAATATTCATTGGCTTTTCCAAGTATTTTAAGTTTTTAAGTTTTAAAAACAATATTCTTGCATAATTTGTGACTAACTGTTACCTCTTAAGCGAAGGTTTTATGACAGTGAAATTATCGTGATAATGAATTTTGTCGTTGTATCGAGTGCCGGTATAAAGAGGATTGTCTGTAGTTTGATTTGTGTGCTCATTGCTCTCAGGGGTCCTCTTTTTAGAATCTATTCATCTGGATCTACACTGTTTGCTGGCATACAGGCTGAAAATCATGAAAACTAAACAGTAAAGAACTGCAATAAAACTAATGGAAAACACAAAAATAATCAGACAAAATGTTCTTCTGGGGTCGTAGTTTAGTTCTGTAATACTCTTTAGTTGGATCAGAGCTCTTATTACTTGTCTAGTTGTCTACAGAATAACATAAACCAGCTTCTTTTGGAACGTCCAGACAAATAAACTTTGAAACGTTTACTATTAATTACTCTCTGTTGTATATAGCTTTGTAGCACGAAGTATCACTGTATGCTTTGATTTTACGGATATGTTACATGGCATGCATTCGCTTAAAGACATAGTTAAAATGAGACCAAAAGTGCTACCACTTACTAATGATTTTATCGCACCTACCTAGGCGCTGTGTTTCGCTATGCGGTATGTCGTAACGAGGATTATGAGGCTGCAAAGAGGCCTTCTGAAGGATGATAAATTTAGTATGAAAACATACCTATATAATTTTGTCCCCCTTAAACCCCACTTTTATAAAGCAAAAATGGGGTTTACAAGGGGTATAAATTATTTTTCTTATTTCTGCTCAAAAAGATTGTGGGTACTCGTTAGAACTGCCTCGGCGAGGTGGTTCTAACGAGCATCCACAATCTATGTTTTGAGCAGAAATATGAAAACTATCAGAATTTTTATCTGAAAATTTACATTTTTTGTCAGTAAAATATTCAATGTATTTGAACAGGCGTGTTTTCGTAATTCTTTATCTATGTCCTAGCTCATATGATACATTGTATTACTTATGTACCTATGGAACAGATAACTAAGCCAGTATTAAATTCCGCTATGTCTGTCGTATATTGACAATATTCTAGGTTTTATTGTGCCCAGTCTCTTATCAGTGGTGAGACTAATGACCAAATCTTATTTTTATGTCTTAAAGGGGAACTGATATACTTTCAGAGGCGGTAACTCTGTTTAAATTGCTTTGGACTATTTTAGAAAATGGGTCTATTCCAAACAGAAAGACTTTGCTTCCCTGGAAAAACGTTGGAAAATATATTCAACCAATGTCTGGGAAATATATATAGTCGAACTTCATTGGCTCGAACATATTTGGGGCCATAGAAATTTGTTCTAGACGTTTGAGCCACTGAGGGTTACTACTAGCGCCAGGTCAGGAGACGAATTTGGGATAATTTAAAGATGTTTTTCGATCATCTACTACATAATGGTATATTGAGAGCACTGATTAAAATCGCCTCAGTAAGGTGATTCTAATGCGAACACACCACATACATTTTATGATAAATTTAAAATATAAAAAAATCCCTAAAATATTCCTAAATATTTGTTTTCTTGAGCTATCGAAAGAATTTCCTTGGGACTCAAAAACGAGTTCGGATCAGCCACGGTGAACGAGCCATCAGTGTTCGAGTCATTGAAGTTTTACTGTACAGATCTGGGCCCAGTTTTCCAAAGCATCCTTAGCTTAACGAGCTCGTTAATGGTCAAGTGTTCTAGGAAGTACAATATCTAATTCACAGGTATTTTTGCTAAAAAAATGTGAGTAGCTTTTGGAAATGCTAAAAGCAAAAGCTACTTAAGATTTTTTTCAGCAAAAATATTAGCATATATGATATATTTAATGATCGAAGTTTTAACGATACGTTAACTAACGACATCGTTAATTTTGAACAACTGGGCCCAGGACTATACGTAAACTAGACATTACTGATAAGAACTAACTTTTCGCATATTTGAGGTTCATTGCTATGCATCTCAAACATTCGAGATTCAGTCATGACGAAAGTGTTCATTTGCAATTCAAGTACTTAAGACGTATTGTAACGTCTTTCAATATTCTTCGAGTTGGACTATTATTTGCAACCCATTACAGTCATGCCATTACATCAACCCATTTAAGACTAAATGAACTCTCCCTACACTATATAATCGAAGAGTCGAATTTCAATTTTAGATATGTCAGGCTATGTAATTTAGATATTCCAGAGAAAAATGGCTAAACTATTTGCAAACAGTGGAGACCCTGATCAGACGCCGCATTCTGTGACGTCTAATCTGGGTCCGCAGTATTTGCCAATTACCCTTTTAGGGGCCTCCAGACTAAACTGGGTCAATAAATCTATGTAATCTGTAATACAGAGTTAAAAATAGGGATGCGCATTGGCGATTTTTGGCGAATTTGCAAACCTCTGTAGGTTTAGACCACATTTCGTGTTTTTTTTGTTTTTTTTGTTTGTTTTTTTTTTTTTTTTTTTTTTTTTATTATTTTTATTGTCAAATATTTGCATAGAATAAATTCGTCTTAGTATGCTTTGTGACGAGGGCCCAGTTGTTCAAAGCATCGTTAGCTTAGCAACCTAGTTAGTGGTGAAATGTTAACTGTTCTAGTAAGTACAATATCTAATTCACAGGCATTTTGGCTGAAAAAAAATATGAGTAGCTTTTGCAAATGCAAAAGTTACTCATATTTTTCAGCAAAAATATTAGCATATATGCCATATTTAATGATCAAAGTTTTAACGGTACGTTTACTAACGACGTCGTTAGTTTTGAACAACGGGGTCAAGATAATCCCTATTTCCCTATAGTATATGGTGAAAATGCGATAGGTTACGTACATTGTAGCACCAGAGAAGAGGGATATTCTGATTAAATCTTTCTGATTTCTCTCTGAAAACATTTTGTGGGTACTCATAGTAGGGCTTCAAAAGAGTACCAACAACATACAGTCGAACTTCGATGGCTCGAACATCTTTGGGGCCATAGAAAATTGTTCGGGACATGGGTGGTTCGAGCCACTGAGGGTTAATTATGGTGCCAAGTCAGAAGCAAATGGCGATAATTTAGAGATTTGTTTTTTCGATTTTCTACACAATAATTGTATGTTGAGTGTGCTCATTAGAATCGACTCGATGAGGCGATTCTAATGAGTACACACAACATACAATTTCAAGATAAAATAAGAAAATTTCCCTAAATATTTGTTTTCTTGAGCTATCGGAAGAACCGTAGGTACTCAAAAACGAGTTCGAATTAGCCATGGTAAACGAGCCATCGGTGTTCGAGCTATCGAGGTTCGACTGTATGTCTTTGTGTGGAAATATGAAAACTATCAATAATTTTTGGTTGAGATATTTGTGTTATATAAAGCTATGGTAAGAAAAATGCTTTTTACATAGGTCTTTAACACAAAGTGGATTCTTGAGTATAAACATCATTGTTTTCTTGACTGACTTAGGTGCATTGAATGCAAACAAAGCATTGTAGATTTCGAAAATGATATACAAATAAGAAACAAAATTATTGGAGAAATTCGAAAATTCAAGCAACTACAAATTGATGACTTAGAAGACAAATTAAAGAACGATGATGTCCAACAAAAATTTTCGTGGAAAGCAATAAAACTATTTATGAAAACAGATCAATCCTCAACACTCCCGCCCCTGCATAAAGATGATACTGTTTGTACTAAAACGAAGACAATGCAAATTTAATGAATGATTGTTTTGTAGAACAAATATTCTAAACGTTAACAAGGTCTCTTTACCCAATGGTGTTGCACAAACTCAGAATTTTGTCAACAGTCTCTGCCACACCTGTAGAGGTTGAATTAATGTTATAGTCACTGCAACTAGGAAACGCAGCAGGTCCCTACTCAATTAATAATCGTATACTCTTGGAACTGGCTGTGCCTCTATCTTTTCCACTGATTGATCTTTTCAACTATTCTCTAAATAAGGGTAAAGTACCTAGTTTGTGGAAAGAGGCGAATGTAACTCCTATCTATAAAAAGGACGACCCATCAATTATATCGAACTGTAGATCAATGTCTCTTTAAAGCACTATATGCAAAGTCATAGAAAAATGTTCATAAGTTCCTTTTTAACTTTAATTTTGACCATGATATACTAATATCTCTTCAAGCAGGCTTTATTCCTGTAGACTCTATCGTCAATTAACTTGTTCACATTTACAGCACATTTTGTAAAGCCTTGGATGAAGGTAAAGAAGTACGAGCTGTCTTTTGTGATATTAGTAAAGCTTTTGATAGAGTATGACATAAAGGCCTTTTATACTAACTTCAGAGCATTGTTGTTCCTGATTCGCTTTTGCAATGGTTTACAGATTACTTGCATAATAGAAATCAGAGAGTAGTACTTTCTGGAGCTGTTTCGTCTTGGTTTGTTATCAAGAGAGGAGTTCCACAAGGCCATCTTCTGTTTCTGATTTATATACATGACATGTTGGTAGACATACACTTTTCAATCAGACTCTTTGCAGATGATATTAGTCTGTATGTAATGGTGAAGAACCCCATGCAAGCGGCTGCCCAGATTAACTCTGATCTGGTTTTAAAGATCCACTCATGGGCAACCAAATGGCTTGTTTCTTTTAATCCCGCTAAAACTGAGTTAAAAATATTCTCTCAAAAAGTTAATAAACCCTATTATCCTCCAAGAACTAGCAACACATTAATGAAGTACATTCTCGCAAGCATTTATCCCTTATATTTTCGACCGATTGCGCTTGGAATGACCGTTTAGACTACATTAAAACGAAAGCATGGTTTCGGGTAATTATCATGCGCAAACTCAAATTCACTCGATAGAAAATCCTTCCAAACAACATATACTTCCTTTAATAGACCACTCCTTGAGTATGCTGATGTTGTCTTGGACAGTTGTACCCGGAGTGATGCGAACGAATTAGAACATTAGAAAAAAAAATCAAAACGAGATCGCAAGAATCGTTATTGGGGCAACAAAACTAGTATCAAAAGTATCTCGTCTTTGTGGCTTGGAATCTCTAGAAGCTCGAAGTCAAAAACACAAAGATGTACTCTGTTACCAAATGCAGAATTCTCTTACATCTAAATACCTTTCGTCATCGGTACCATCCTCGGTAGGTAGTATAACAGCTTATCAGTTGCAAAATATTTCCAACCTACAGACCATTCGAACCAGTTCACAACTCTATAATACATCCTTTCTTCTGTCGACTACGCGCAGTTGGAACGATTTGTCAGAGGATAAGAAAACTTAGCCTCAGTAGTAGCTTTTAAGCACAAGCTACAGTCTAACGTTAGAAGCCCTCCGCCGTATTTCTGTCCTGGTAAAAGA
This sequence comes from Anodontia alba, assembly GCA_964016985.1. Lineage (NCBI taxonomy): Eukaryota > Metazoa > Mollusca > Bivalvia > Lucinida > Lucinidae > Anodontia > Anodontia alba. The sequence goes on from OZ024822.1 coordinate 76,744,835, forward strand.
CTGGGATAAATACACCATGCCAGACTAAGACTGAATTGTAGCTCGTTACGTCATCATCTCTTTCAAAACAATATACTACGAGGGATGTTCGAAATGAATTGCTTATTTCTATCTGGAGACTTCAAATTTCAAGTTAGCCCAAAAGTACTCATTTCATGCCCTCGAAGTACTCCCCGTGGCTAGAAATGCAAAGTTTCAGCCGATGTATCCACTTCTTGAAGGCGTCACGGTACGCTGACTTGGGCACAGTAATAAGGTACTGATGAATGGCAGATCCAAGTGCCTGTCGGGACTGGTATTTCCGCCCAGCAAGGAATGCTTTCAATTTCGGAAACAAAAAGAAATCACATGGGGCAAGGTCTGGGGAATACGCGGGGTGAGGCAAAACAGTTACTTTTTTCTTTCTTCAAAAACGCCGTAACTATTGCGGAGGTATGAGCTGGGGCATTGTCATGTAGAAGACGGACATGTTTAAAACCAGTGGCAGGGTGTCGTTTCTGATAATACTTTTTCAGTTTCTTCAGTACTACGTCTTTGTAGTACTTTCCGGTGATGCGTTTGCCCTTTTTCACTGGCACTTTTATTGCGACTCCTTCACCAGAGAAGAAGATTGCATACAAAACCTTCTTTGTACTCAAAGAACATTTGGCAATTATTGGGCGTTTGCTGTGTTTAGTGGCCTACATCTTATTGCTAACCTTTCTGACGGGCTCAAAATAATGGACCCAGATTTCATCACCTGTGACGACATTGGCAAACTGCTTTTTGTCATATATTGGAAACATTTGAAGCAGCTTTTTGGCCACTTTAACCATTTGCCTCTTTTGCTCGTCAGTCAAAAGATGTGGCACCCATCTAGCAGAAATCTTTCTGACTTTTAAATGCTTCTTCAAAATAAGTTGAACCGTTGATAGTGATATGCCTACCTTTCGTGCAATATCACGAACTGTAAATCTGGCATCTCCTTCAATGATTTCCTTTATTTTGGAAACGATTTCTTTACGAGATGCAGATTTTGGCCTACTTGATTTCGGTGCATTTTTGGTGGACTCTACACCAGACTCAAATTTCTTTTTCCACCGCCGAACTGTGTCATAAGACACACAAGAAGGTCCAAAAGCAGTAGAAATTTCAGTAATCAGCTTCTTCACAGAACAACCAAGTTTTGAGCGAGCTTTGATGTAAGCCCGTATTTCATCTTTTTTGTCGACGCTTCTACCAACCATTTTTACTGCAGTGGTCAATGACTGCATGTATTCAAATGGCAAATTTTATGTCTTACACTTAGTCTAACATGTACATTTATATACCATTGTGTAGATATTGAACAGCCCTATACAGGTATGTATTGGTTTTTATCGTGCCCCACGTGGATATCGAGCTAGAGGACAATAAGCAATTCATTTCGAACATCCCTCGTAAATAACTCTCTTTGTGACTGTGGAGATGTTGAGGACATACAACACTACGTCTTAGCCTGCTAACAGTACAGGGACCTAATAAATATTGACTCAACGATTTGTTAACCATCCCTTAACATTGTTCTATATAGTAGTACCGATTTATTTGAGAATGACAGCATATAAATACAATTACATGACTTTATTATTAAATCTATACGATATTGAGATTATACCTAAAGGCTTATCAGGTACTCATCATAAATGCCCACATGTGATTTTCTTACAATTGCACATATAAATTTATACACGCGCACGTATTCATACTTGAGAAATGTTTGAGAACTCATTAAAGCATAAAAATTAGGAACAGGTGGACCCCAACCCTTTTACCTACCTTCTATTCTTTGTATTATTGTTCAATTCATAATCTTAATGTCTTGCAAATGTTAGACAATAATTTGCAAGTTCATAGTAAATCTGACAATTACATATTATAATTAATTTTGATTAATTATAGTTTATACAAAAGTTTAACCCTGCATCCAAGACTGTGCTCTTTAAAGGTAGCCTACTTCTTGTAAGTAGAATATGTATGGTATTCTAAGAAACGATTCACTCTTAGTTACAGTCTATTACATAATTGTCCACAGCACAGGTGCAGTTTGTGTATTTACACTTCAGGCTACTGGATATATTTCTAATAAACAGTCCAGAGGATTAGCCACCTGCAGCATAACTGACACAGTCTTCTTTTGTAGCATTGTAGCAGAAGCGAAAACTAGCAATATTTGAGAGCCTATTGTTCTATTTGAGTTTTTTTTTTTTTTTTTTTTTTTTTTTTTTTTTTTTTTTTTTGTCTATTCTTTTATTTATTCGTGGATATGAGGCGTAAATTAAGGTATGAGGCTCTCAAGTATTGGTATTTTGTGTTTCATCACGAAAACACGTCTATTCAAATAAGTATAAAATTTCACCTCCAAAAACTGAAAATTAGCAGATAAAAACTCTGATATTTTTCATATTTCTGCTCAAGCAATAGATTGTGGGTACTCGTTAGAACCGCATCGACGATGCGGTTTTAACGAGAACCACAATCTATGTTTTCGAGCAAAAGTATGAAAAATAATGTATAGCCCTGTAAACCCCAGTTTAACTATATGCTTCTGCTGATCTTCTTCTTTTTATTCTAGAATTATATTCAGAGCTATGCTTGAATATTTGGAAATGATAAGAATAATGCATTGATTCTTGACTGGACAGAAATTATGAAGAAGGGAATTAATATGTTTTACCTATTTCTATGCTCGATGCTTAGAAGAAACTTACACCTATATATGGAGTTTACTTGGAACTTGGAACTTAGAACTTGATACAGTGTCAGAGCTATAGGCTGGCTTTTACCGTCTTTTTGTGAAATAGACCTTGAATGCTACAGAATGAGGAGAATTACGAAAACATTATTTCTTGCCGATTACCGGATTCACTGAAGCAGTATTCCTTCACACTTGCAGGGATAGACAGACATACACTGTGATCTGAATATTATTTTCTCTTGTCATTGACTTGACACAACAATCTGACACTCAAAGTTAATCTGTTACTCGTTGAAATACAGTTTTAGTATACAACGTTGTGAACAACAGTTTCCATAAAACATCTGACTGAATAAAAAGTGCCAGCCAATAAGCTGCTGTAAGGCTACATGTTTAGATGTCCTTACACAATCTTGAACGGGGATTTCCTATATATTGGTGGCAAGATCTAGTTTAGAACTTCTGATTACAGAAGGTTTGGACTGAGCCTTTTTCACATAACAATCTCGGACTATAGTGCAGGAATCTTCTTTTAATATGGTCCGCTGATGATAGTTTTATCAAGGAACAATTAGCTTACTGTTTTCTAGACTAAAATTTGACTGGCTTTATACAGTATAATGTCTTTTACTTCAAAATGTACTGGAAATAACTGATTACGCATTGTGTTTTTCTCACCCTAAAGGACGGAACGAACTATGCAGTGCTTCCATTAAGTCCAGAGATATCAAAATTCATTTACTTTTGTGACTCAGCGCAGAAATACTTGAAGTGCAGTACAATGTATCATTTGCATCAAGGTGATAGTAAACAACACATAAAAACAATCATCAGTATGACGATAACTAAGGAACAGTGCTATTCTTATACGTTTGGCTGCTATACAGCAGCTGTTATAATGCGAGCATTTAGTGCTAAATGGGAGATGCAAACTATTATTTTGTAGATTCATAACTTGTGGTGTTTAGGCTAATGCAGTTGCATTCCAGTAAGCATTTTTTATAAATCTATAGCGGGTCGTTATCAGGGTAGCTGACGGGCCGATAACGGCCCGCTATAGATTTGTAAAGAATGCTAGCTGGGATCATATCACAACCTTTAACTATTACTTTCCAGATAGACTGGTAATGAGGTTACCTTTCTCTGGTCACTTATGTCCTCTGACTGGGCCAAAATAGCAAACTATATTTATAATATCAGTTTAACAATAACATGAGGGCACGAGTGGCATGTTTTTGAAGCAGGACTCCAGTTGTTTTAGTTCAGTATTATGAAAATCACTCCTTATTTTATGCTCTGTATAGGTATAAATAAATCATCTATTGTACCATCACTAGGTTTACAGGCTTTCAGTACCCGTAAGCAATACATTTGCTACTGCTAAAGTGAAAGCTGCCAACATAAAGTGCCAGGTACCCCTGCTAATCTGCCTTAAGTAAGCGAGCCACATTATACTCGTAGAGTCGAATGTCTTTAAGTATACCTTCTCATCAGTCTATTAATTCGTGTACCCACTATGTCGAAAGGGGCAGTCAAACAGTCACTCACAGATTCTCCTATCCAGGTTTGTTCTAAATAATCAAATCAATAATACCCCTCCAAACAGGTCAACTGGAGCTGGATTCTCCTTCCATATCTGCTTTCTATGAAAAGTCAACTGGTCACATGCACGAAGCAGGGTTTCCCTCCATATCTTTCTTAAGTATCAGTCAGCTGCACATATTCACGGAGCTCGGTGCCCACTCTGCATCTATCTTCAGTCACAATCAATTGGTAACATGCACAGAATCCGGTCCCCCTTTCCTCCATATTGATCTTCTGAACAGTAAATTAGTCACATGCAGGGAGCTGGGTTCTCCATCTACATCTGTCTTATTATTAGTTAACTAGTCACACACACACACACACACACACACACACACACACACACAGAGCCGGGTTCCCCCTCTATATCTGTCTTTGAAGCAGTCAGCTAGTCACATTCATAGAGCTGTGCCCTCCACGTCTGTCTTATGCAACAGTCTAGTTACTATCACGGATCAGGGTGCCCCTCCCTCCGCATTCTATCTTAAGTGTCAGCATTTGTCTTATGCATTATTTATGGCAAGACTGTTTACAGATAACATACGCTTTTCATCAAATAATTTGGCATTTTTTGAACATGTTCTAATACCAATCTAGTAAAATTAAAGGACTGGGCAAAGAAATGGCAGTATTCATGTATGTAAATGATGATATACAAATAAAATATGTTTAAACTTAAGAAACGGTTAATTAAATTCAATCCACTGAAAACAGAAGTAATGGTATTTTCTAATCTACACAACGATTATGACATAGGATAAAAGTAAGATGAAAATATTGTCAGGAGTGTCGATAACTGCAAACACCGCGGAGTTACCTTATCGTCGAAACATAAATAATCAAAGCATATAGACTCTATATAATTAATTCAGCTTCGAAGCGAATATCGTATCTTCGAAAACTTTAGTTTCAACTTCCTAAACGTACCCTCAAAAAGTTGTATTGTACATATATAGCCCTTTATTAGAATATGCTTCTGCAGTATTGGATGGTTGTAATCTGTCAGACACTAACAGGTTAGAGCAAGTGCAGCTGAACGCGTACACGACTACCGATATTTTCTTCACTTCGATCACTATATTTAGAAAAAATCACGTGAGCGAACAGTAGATGTTCTGGCGAGACTGCGCGAAAGCGCAGGCTTACCTGAACCTATGTTGTTCGCATATGCTTAAACGACCATGTATCCATATCGCGGCATATTTTGTTTACTAAAAAAATAACAATAAAATAATAAAAAAAAAAATATATTTAAAAAAAAAAACAAAACGGCACTTGTAAATCTCTTGGCTTTAACCACAGATCTTGTTTTTTCTCTCACAGCGAAAGTAAAAAATATTAATAGCTTTCCATAACTTACTATTGCGCCATTAAAACAGACAGAAACTCATAAGTTGGATTCATTTATTGTCAGGAAATGAGGTTTATTGTTAAACACAAACATTGTTTAGATATTTATAGTTCCATGCGGAAAAAAATTATCGGCGATAATCTGACACGTGACAAGTAAAAATATACCTTACTAGTCACGAGTGTGCGAACACACACATTACGCTAACACATTGCATACACATTAAGCTAACAAGTCTCGTTAACACATTACGCTCACATTACGTAAACACATTACGCTATTCATTGCGTTTATATATTACGCTAACACAATGCGTTAACAGATTATGCTAACACATTGCCTTATCACACTTATATGATATGTATAATTTTCCTATTTTCCGTACGTGTAAAAACATTTTTTTTCTTTCAGTCAAACAATAAAAATATTTTCTTATTTCTCCATAAAAACAAATTTTTGGGTATATTCATCTGGCTTAATCTGCTTAAAAAGAAACATACAAGGGTGTTTAGAATATTTCCGGAAAAGTAAAAATTTAAAGAATACATGAAACTAAATGAAACTTATCGAGTTTGTAGAAACGTATTTTAAATGTAATAAGTAAATCTTAACATCAAATATTTACTATAACCAAACTTATAGTATCTATGGCAACCACACCTACTCGAAACTGGCCCAACAAGTAGCAATTTCTAGACAAATACCCTTTAATCAAAGGTCTGTAGCTCGTCACCATTGGCGTGACGTCAGTGATGTCATTAATTATTGTGATGTCATTTGACGTTCTGACGGCCATTTTGTTTCGAACGATGGGAAAAAAAGGACGACGGAACAGAGATCAGCGATAAAATTTTGTGTTTTAAATGGAATTTCAAGGAAAGATACCATTCACATGTTAGAAAAAGCTTACGGAATAAGAGTCATAAAGAAATCGCAGGTATATGAGTGGTACGGACGTTTTTGAAAACGGTCAAGAGAGCATCAAGATGACTCACGAAGCGGTCGATCAGTGTCAATAACTCACGTCACGCCACAGAAGTCAAAGAACTGCTTGAGATTAAGTTGATTGCAGCATTGGCACTGTTTACGACATTTCACACGAAAGATTTAATATGAGGCGGGTTTGTGCTATATGTAGATGGATTCCGAAAATATTGTCTGAGGACCTGAAGAAGCAGAGAATTGAGTGTTGTCGTCGACAAGTGGAACGTTTTGAGCGAGGAGGTGATGAAGGAACAGTCAACTATGTGGAAACCACGTGGATCACCATCCCCAAAAATATTTTTAAGTTAGCCCCTCGAAGAAGAGCTGATATTCATCGTTTTCTTTGACGCCGAAGGAGTGATCCTTAGCCACGCAGGTCCTCATGGACAGACGATCACTGAGCAATATTACTCAAAGGTAAAACCATTGAAATATTTATGTACTCTTTCATTATAATATCTTATAAAACTATTGTTTTAAAATAGTTAACTGGAATATAAGAATAGATGAAATGACATTTGTTTTGCTAACAGGTGCTAAATCGAGACGAGAGATGCTGAAGAAGCGCGCAGCGGAAAAACCGTCCATGATTCTCCATCAGGACAATGCGCCCGCTCATCGTGCAGCAGCTACACAGGAAGTAATCAGCAAGCATTCGCTTGAAGTTCTAGAACATCCTCCATATAGTCCGGATTTAGCACCTTGCGATTTCTTCCTCATCCCGGCGCTTAAACAAGTCCTCCGCGGACAGCACTTCGACGACATCAATGAACTTATCACAGTCGTCCAGTCGGCAATCTCCTCACTTCCGAAGGAATGTTACAGTAATGTTTTTACTGCCTGGGTGAAGAGATGTAAAAAGTGTATCTACTTTGGTGCTGAATACTTTGAAAAAGACTAATGAAACAATCTAAACGACTAATGAAAAACTATCAGTTGATAAGTTGATAAAGACGTAAAGTCGATGACGTTAAAATGACGTTGGGTCGGTTTTAGTGGTGGGTCTTATCAACTTGAAATATTTTTTTAATTGTAAATTTCATTATGCATTGTAGTATATATTCCTACTCAGAATAGTTTATAGTATTGCTGAACAAAATTTCATGTAAATATTCGTATATCAAACAGTTAAGAAATGGTAACACTTTTCCGGAAACGTTTTGAATACCCCTCGTATCATGTGGCTACCCCCACCCCCCTCTTATCTGGAGCTATGGTATGCCTTACCTTGTGTCATTTTGTTCTTGTATTTGTCAGTCCTTTTAGCATTGCGATTGCCTCGCTTGGGGAAGAGAGAGCTAATCTTAGTGCTTTTCGTACGTTTGTTTGATTTGTGCTTGTTTGGATTTGCCGGTTTCCTCTTCCTCTTAGTGTCTGTGAAGGGCTACGGTTTGTGATTGTGTCACTCCCTGGACTTTTCTCTTACCTTTTTTATGCATGAGAACACAAGGAGTTAATACGGTAAGCGTGTTGATATTCTAAAAGGAGTGGCCCTTTGGCCTTAAAGTAATAGAATACTTACAAAACTTACAAACAGCTGAAATGCCAGTTTTTACACTTCGAATCGCGGCTTCACATGAAAATTTGTCATAGTGAATTAAAACGGTTTCTTTGGCATCGTAAATTAAAAACCGTAACGGTTTTGTATAATAATCCTATGATGATCTTATTTCATATTTTAAATGTTTAAAAAAGGTTTAAAATACGAAGACTATAATATTTATATATTAATGTGCATGTATGCAGGTGGCGTTGTCTCGCTTGTTTAAATGGAACAAGACTTGTAAGTATAAGTAAGTAAACTTATTGCGTGACTGTGTGCGACCAGTAATACACGTATGCGAGTAAAAGTTAATGGAAGCAATACATGTATTGTACGTTTTCGTACTTCGTCAAACAGAAAAAAATCGACCTTTGCTTCGTCAAGAAGAAAAAACGATCTCTGCTTTCAGACCATTACGAAATCACGCCTATTCAAATATATAGAAAATTTCACCTCCTAAAACTGAAAATTTTCAGATAAAAACTCTGATATTTTCATATTTCTGCTCAAAAACATAGATTGTGGGTACTCGTTAGAACCGCCTCGGCGAGGCGGTTCTAACTAGTACCAACAATCTATGTTTTGAGCAGAAATAAGAAAAATAATTTATACCCCTGTAAACCCCAGTTTTACTATATAAAAGTGGGGTTTAAGGGGGTCAAAATTACATAGGCGTGTTTTCGTGATGCTGTAGCCAAGTATATTCACGTAGGAATATAGCACTGTCCGAGCATTTAGAGCATTTAGAACACGTCTAGCGCGCTTAATAACAAGGACATTGGCAAACGGTGTAGATCCAGACCAACGTACAGGAAGATTTATTCAACTTTTTAACTTAAAATAATAATAATAATAATAATAATAATAATAATAAAACAGCCACCCTTTTAATATGGAACTGGACCTGTCCAAATACTGCATAAGAAGAATCCATTAGGTATTAATGGGTTAACTGCCTATAAAGATTGTTGCATTTTTGTCTGGTAGGCGGGTGGACATCCCTATACTGTTTCAACAAAGCTGTATGATTATCTTGTTACCCAGTGTTTTGGAGCTAGTGTACAGGGCTTCAGTTCTTACTCCGCTGTACAGAGCAGGGCACCTTTTTAACTTATAATAATAATAATAATACTGCATAAGAAGAATCCATTAGGTATTAATGGGTTAACTGCCTATAAAGATTGTTGCATTTTTGTCTGGTAGGCGGGTGGACATCCCTATACTGTTTCAACAAAGCTGTATGATTATCTTGTTACCCAGTGTTTTGGAGCTAGTGTACAGGGCTTCAGTTCTTACTCCGCTGTACAGAGCAGGGCACCTTTTTAACTTATAATAATAATAATAATAATAATAATAATAATAATAATACAGCCGCCTTTTTAATATGGAACTGGACCTGTCCAAATACTGCATAAGAAGAATACACAAGGTATTAATGGGTTAATTGCCTATAAAGATTGTCGCATTTTTGTCTGGTAGGCGGGTGGACATCCCTATACTGTTTCAACAAAGCTGTATGGTTATCTTGTTACCCAGTGATGAATTTTGGCGCTAGTGTACAGGGCTTCAGTTCTTACTCCGCTGTACAGAGCAGGGCAATTCGGGTTTTCTGTTTCTTGAAGGTTGGCGAATATACGCCAGTTGGTGCCTTGCAGGTGAAATGGGATGGTAGCCGATTGTTGGTAAGTTAGCATTCCACTAGGTATTCATAAGACCAGACTCTGCTCTGTTCTGCAGAAAACCTGACGGAGAAGAAAATACACTGAGGACTATATTATGAAAACACACCTATTCAAATAAACTGAAAATTTTACCACCAAAAAAATGAAAATTTTCAGATAAAAAATCTGCTTTTTTTTCATATTTCTGCTCAAAACATAGATTGTGGCTACTCGTTAGAACCGCCTCGTCGAGGCGATTCTAACGAGTACCCACGATCTATGTTTTTGAGCAGAAGTAAGAAAATAATATATACCCCTCTAAACCCCAGTTTTACTATATAAAAGTGGGGTTTAAGGGGGTCAAAATTATATAGGTATGTTTTCGTGATGTGCTGATCATATGTACTTAACTTTTTTACTATAAGTATAAGTTGTTTCAACCCTTTTGTACCTTATGTTCGTATGAAACGCTCTTTATTAGAATACGCTTCTGAAGTATGGGATAGTTGTAATCTGTCAGATACTAAGAGGTTAGAGCAAATGCAGCTGAGTGCGTACCCGACTACCGATATTTTCTTCACTTAGATCATTATACTTAGAAACCGGTTGGTAACGCTAACTGAAAGAAGGAAAATAAAAACAGAAGTTAATTCTCAGTTATGTACAAAATATTTACTAATGAAACTCCCAGCTATTTGAATGACCTGCTTCCAAGCTTAGTAAATGATGTTAGCAGTTACAATCTTAGAAACAATGTCAATTACGACTTACCCTTTTGTACCTTATGTTCGTATGAAACGTCTTTGTTTCCATTTAACCTGAAATTATACTTTGATCTTACCATCAAAACTCGTTATATTCCCACATTATTACAATTTCAGCCATCTGTCCGACATCAGCCGCTCAAAGCAGGTGAACATTTATTAGTTGGTGAAAGGAAATGCAACATTATTTTAACCAGAATAAGGCATAGGAGTAGCAGTTTAAGTGCAGATCTTTTCCAAGGTAAAAACATTCCTTATTCAAATTGTGGTGTTCTATTCGAAACCGCAGAACACTATTTCCTCATATGCAGTCTTTACAACACCCAAAGACGGAGATCATTGCAAACAATATACCAAACCTCAAAACATAACTAATGTAAATTTTGATCTTTTAACAAACAGTTGTTCGTTATACGGCTTTGAAACTAATAAACTAATCATACTTGCAATTTTAAAATTCATAAAATATACTAACCGGTTTGACTAATTCTCCATTCATGTGTGCTAGTTTTCCAAACATTTCGTTTTTTGCTTTTATTAAATGTTAGTATCAGCATATCGAAAATTTTGCATTGTCAAGGATCACAACTTCTTTTCCAAACATGTTCTTTTTTCTATTTTGTTATGTAAAATGGTTGTTTGCACCACTGTATCTTTACAAAAATGTATTTCATGCTGCAGGAAGAGGATTATGTTATGTTGTTAGAACTTGTGTCCAACCGCTTTGTTTAACATGCAAACGAATATTATTACATGTAATCTAATCTGAGAAGTTGTTGTTCATTAGAGTCATGTCATTGTATGCGTAAGAACCCACATACACACATATACAATCGGATTGTAAAGTGCAATAACACTCACAAGGACAACCACAAAAGATCAAAGAACCCGCATAAACAAGCATAATGGTTGCCGTTGACCCTGAAAAAAGGTAATTCCCCGAGTGACGGGTCGATTCTCCATGATCAAAACAACTAACTCGGCAACAGACCGGTAATGTTGTGAATCTCATTTTCTTATTTCAAGGCTCGCTCGCTGACTGCCCCCCCCTTTTTTTTGCTCTCAAAGATTCATTTATACACTAACATAAACGAATTGTTTATGGAAGAAAAAAGCTCTTCTCCTTCATTATATTAAAATATTAATAATGAAGTTAAATAAAAGTCAAAAAGGATTGCCTTTGGAAACAAAGAACACGCAAAATTAACCCAAGAAATGCCACAATCACGAAGCACAGCGCCCCCCCCCCCCCCCTCCCCCTGGACATCGACAGACGAAGAGAGGGTGGGGAGGGGGCGAACAAACACAAGACACAACGACACAGTTATAATAACCGACAAAAAAGAACTGCAACCGCAGAGGAACCGCCTTGGAACGATCAGTAGAAACAATTACTTTGGAGCTTAAACTGGTTTTACTCGATTGAAATCTAACCCTAAATTCTGATGTTAGTCAAAATTACAAATATCTATTCAGTCCAAACAGGGTCCTCCACTTTCGGCATTTATAGGTCGAGTGAAATTAAACTATTTAAAACATTTTCAACACTGAATGTGTTAAGATCAGAATTTATAGTAAAATGTTTACAAGACAGCTCAGTTCTAAACTCGTTGTATAAACTATAATACAAATGTGCGCATTTCGCTCTCTACTGCTGTACTCCATTACAGAAAAGTATAAACTACAATACAAAAAAACATGTATTTGGCTCTCCACTGCTCTACTCCAATACAGCAAGGTATGAACTGCAATACAAATACATGCATTTTGCTCACTACTGCTCTACCTCATTACAGAAAGGTATCAACTACAATATCAAATACATGCATTTCGCTGTCTACTGCTTTACTCTATTACAGAAACGTATAAACTACAATACAAAGTACATGCGTTTCGCTCTCTACTTCTCTACTCCATTACAGAAATGTAAAGACTACAATACAAATGCATGCATTTCTCTTTTTTCAGCTCTACTCCATTATAGAAAGATATACCTACAATACAAATACACTCATTTCGCAAAACTACAATTCCATTGCACACATTTCGCTCTCTACTGCTCTACTCCATTACAAAACGGTAACATAAATCCCACCACTATGGGGAGCCGGATATGGTTATGTTTGTTGTATGTAGCAGGTCTGAACTCAATTAAAGCATACATGGTTTCATAAGAGTATTAAAACTATTCTGTAATATTGTTTGTTTCGCAGTTTTAAGTCTGAAACCTGGCCACGAGGTTATAAAACCATTTTCATGCTCAACTCAAATAAGCATGAAATTTTCTCTGCTAATAAATATGAAAATGCCAACAAATATAGTTGGCATTTTCATGTTTATTAGCAGAGAAATTTTATGCTCAGCATTTTAGCAAGAAAGAATTTGCAGTTGTTAATAATTTGAGATTTATTAGCAGGACAAATTTAATGCCATACGAAAACATGCCTATATAATTTAGACCCCCTTAAACCCCACTTTTATATAGTAAATCATGGGTTTACAGGGGTATGCATTATTTTTCTTATTTCTATGTTATGAGCAGAAATATGAAAAATATCAGATTTTTTATCTGAAAATTTTATGTTTTTGGAGGTAAAATTTTCTATATATTTGAATAGGCGTGTTTTCGTAATGCTTAGCTGAGTTGAGCATGAAATCTAGTTTTTTATAACCTCGGGGCCTGGGTTGAAACAACTTATTCTTATAGTGAAAAAAAATTAAGTATATGTCTTCAACATAAAGTACTGAAGGTATTTTTCTTCTCTGTCAGATCTTCTGCAGGAAAGGGAGAAGTCATGTCTCATGAATATCTAGTGGAACGCTACCTTACATACAGCCGGCTCCCATCCCAGTTTCACCTGCAAAGCACCTACTGACGTATTTTTGCCAACCTTCAAGAAAAAACGAATTACCCTGCTCTGTACAGCAGAGTAAGAATTGAAACCCCGTACGCTAGCTCCAAAATTCATCACTGGGTAACAAGATAATCATACAGTTTTGTTTAAACATTACACGGATGCCCACCCGCCTACCTGACGAAAATGCAAAAACCTTTATTGACAATTAATCCATTAATACCAAACAGATTCTTCTACATTATTTGGACAGGTCCAGTTCCAATTTAAAAGGGTGCATGTTTTATCATTATTATTGTTTATTATTATTATTATTATTATTATTATTATTGATATAAATTAATAACTTAAAGTTAAATAAAGGATTCCTGTACATTTTGCGGTGTCTGGTCTGGATCTACACCGTTCGTCAATGTCCTTGTTATTGGGGCGCTAGAAATTGGTCAAAACTCAGACTTTAAATGCTCGGACAATACTATATTCCTACGTGAATATACTTGGCTACAGTCTGAAAGCAGAGATCGTTTTTTCTTCCCGACGAAGCGAAGTCCGGTTTTTCTGACTGATTAAGAAATTGTTCAATATTACTTTAATTAACACTTACTCTCATTCGTGTATCCTTGGTCGCACACCAGTCACGCAATAAGTTTACTTAATTATACTTACTAGTCTGGTTCCATCTCAGCAAGCAAGACAATGTCATCTGCATACATGTACACTAATATATGAATATTATAGTCTTCGTATTTTACACCATTACCAAAAATCTTCAAATATAAAGTAAGATCATCATAAATTATAATACAAAACCGTAACGGTTTTTAATTCATAATGCATAGAGAAAGCGTTTTAATTCACTATGACAAACTGTCATGTGAAATCGTGACTATATGTGTGAAAACTGGCACCTCAGTTGTTTTCAGTTGTGTAAGTATTTTCGTTGCTCTTCATGCCAAAGGGTCACTCCTTTTAGAATATATCTATCTGAGAGGATAAGAATCCATCATGAGTATCCATACAGGACAGGGAAATCTCACCCGAGGGGTAGAATTTCAACTAGTGACGAGGCTTTTCTCCACCTTTGTTCCTGGGACCAACGGGTCTACTGCATGGTCATGTGAGATAGACGTTTCTCACATGGACAAAAAAGGTGGGAGAAAACTCTATTCGTGATAAAAAAAAACTTCAGAAAGGAAGGATAAGAACTCTATCTGCACAAAAAAGGAAAACGAGATTTTTTTTTTTTTTTTTTTTTTTTTTTGCAAATTCTTTTTTTTTTATGTTAGAATCATTTTCAGTAGGGACAGAATCAGACATTCGCCTTCCTTGCTAGTGAATTGAATCCCCTTAAAAAGGATGTTTAAAAAGGCATGCCTCTACAACTTTACGGACACCCCATGAATTAAACCATCCGACCAACTGGTATTCTTTGAAAGCAAAATAGATAAATAAGTAACCGTCATATTTCAGAAATTCTCTGTCAAAACATGGTCTTTCAACCAAACATAATTTTGTTTCAAAGGTAAACACCTGTTTTTCACTATTGCAAGAACTGAAGTCGCCAGAAGATTGCATTAAATAAAAAAAAGAATAGCTTTAATTTGGCGTTGTTTAAATGTTTCATGAAAAATGGAATCCAATTTTAAAGTAAGTGGTGCAATACGAGTAGCTGTGCAATTTTCAACAATATAATTTTCTTTTAGCCGGGAAGAAGACCCACACTTTGCTTTGATTTTTAGTTTAGACCATTTTAGTCTGGAGATACCTAAAAGGGTAAATGGCAAACAGTGTAGACCCAGATCAGACGCCGCAGAATGTTTGCAAATAGTTGCAATTTGGAGCTGCATCGTAATTAAGGGTGGGGTTTCGCGTTATTGCGTGTTTGTTTCTCATCTCTCCAGCTTTTGATGCCTCGGCAAGGCTGTGCTTCATGACTGTGGCATTTCCTGGTCATTTTCATTTAATTGTTTGTACGGCTAAGCATATCTCCGGATTTTCATAGTCAGTTATGTCTGTGTTACCGAAAAGTAATGTTATATGTATAGGTTGACACACTTTGGAGACAGTGTCCATAAAAAGAACTCTAAGATTAAAAAAACCAAGTGCATTCAGACAGATAATGTTTTGTGTCTTCAGGTGAGCTACAACTACAGAATGGCTTGTCTTCAAGATGTTGTTGCAATACTCTTGCAATTTTCTAGACGTCTATGGTAATATTCATTTTATTCCCAGCTCTATGTTTGACGCAAAACTAAAACAGTGCATCCAATTAAGGATCGTGCAGTACTAACATAAATATAATAAAACATGCATTACCTTATTATACAAATGTGAGGTTTATTCACTTATAGATGTAAAACTTGGTTATCCTCTTCAAATAAAGTAATGGAGACATCATCGTCAATACGCAGCTACATAGCGAATCCGTACGCATGTTTCTAAAACCAATTAGCCAGACATAAAAAAGAAGCCTTTGTTCAACACGCTTACCGTATTAACTCCAAGTGTTCAGATAGCGCCAGATAGTTCCTGGTAGGACAGGGTAGCTACAAAATATGTTTCTTATTAAGCAGATTCAGCCAATGAATACACCCACAAAGTTTGTTTGCCAGTTCGCTGTTATGAAGTAAGGAAATAGTTGTATTGTTTGATTGAAAGAGAATTTTTTCTTTTTTTTTTTTTTACAAGTACGGAAAATTATACATATCATTATAAGTGTGATAAGGCAATGTGTTAACGTAATATGTTAACGCAATGTGTTAACGTAATGTGTCAACGCAACACGTTAGCGTAATGTGTATACGCAATGTGTTAGCGTTTTGCATCAGCGCAATATGTAGTGTAATTGGTAAACATAATGTGTCAGCGAATGGGTTAACGAGATGCGTTAGTTTAATGTGTTAACGCAATGTGTTAGCGTAATATGTGTGCTCGCGCACTCGCGACAAATAAGGTATATTTTTACTTGCCACGTGTTTTGACTTGTATTATCGCCGTCAACTGTTCTCCGCGTGAAACTATAAATATCTAAACAATACTTGTATTTAACAATAAAACTTATTTCCAGACAATAAATGAATCCAACTTATGAGTTTCTGTCTGTTTTAATGGCGCAATATTAAGTAATAGAAAACTCTTTATTTCCTTTTGTTTTAACGTTTAATGTGAGAAAAATAAAATGATCTTCAATTTAAGCCAGGGAATTCACGAGTTCCGATTTTTTTTGTTTTTTTTTTATATTTTTGATTTTTTTTTTTTTTTTTTTTTTTAGTAAACAAAATGTGAGCCGCGTCATGGGAATAGGGCTTTTTATGCATATGCGAACATCATAGGTTCAGGCGAGCCTGCACATCCGTGCAGTCTCGCCAGGACGTATGCTGTACGCACACGTAATTGGTAAACCAAAGGGAAGCTTCAGCCAAATAACTCGACTTATTACCTTGTTGAGGGGCCGGGCTTTGAAATATCGATTCGACAGAAAGTCGTTGGAGTCGTTTTCTCGTGACGCTACTTATGGTTGCCGGAATATATACAGGTTAGTGCACCCTGAGTTTAAAATCCAGGAAATTCGGTAAATATTTCTCGGGAGAGATTTGCATAGTACTAGTTTGTTTATAAGGTTTGCAAGTCTCCAGGGAAATAGTTCCTGTATTTTAAACTCAGTGTGTATTAACTTATATATTACATATCGTAAAAATATTTTTCTCTTCAGATTCCGTTTTACGCTCTATCAAATAACGTCAATAACTTTTGCAATTTTACGTCATCTACACTCGTCGCGCGGCGTGATAGCGTTCTAAAGGAAATATTTCCTTCTGGGAATTATAAATTGAGCCAGCGCACAACCAATCCAACAAATGTGTCATATGTGCCCAGCAAAGACTCAGATCAGTCTAGGCATCCGCCCAGTCTGATCAGAGTATTCGCTGTGCGCTCAATGGATAGCTAAGAACCCAAGCTTTCTTCAAGCGGACAGTGAAGACTGATCAGAATTGGCAGATGCCAAGGCTGATCTGAGTCTTAGCTGGGCGCACGTGCCAATTTGTAGGTTTTGTCGTGCGCTGGCCCAATTATATTTTTCTGCAGAAATTACCAAAAATAGCTTCAGAATTGTAATATATCCAAATGATATAAATATGAGATACCAGGGAAAGGCCACATTCAAGAAATACAGCCCTCACAAGCACCCAAATAAGGCTAGAATCACACGCAAAGATAAGCATTCTAACGAAAACGGAAAGAAAGAAGAGGAACTGCAACGGAACGATCAGCAGCAGAATTGTTCAGGGTAAGTATGTTTTAATGGATAAATAAGACAAATGAGCCAGTGCCTGACAAAACCTCCAATAAGACCTGTATGGCCAGTAAAGACTCAGATCAGCCTGTACATCCATCCAGTATGATAAGGGTTCTCATTTATCCCCTTTTTTGATAGCCCGGAGGCTGTAGGAGGCACGTGCGATCTGTGAAGACTTTGATCAGACTGCGCATCGGATGCGCAGGCTGATCTGCGTCTTCACTGGTCGCACGCGTCTTATTGTAGGTTTTATCGTGTGGCTCAAATAAATGTCTGAATATCCTACTTATATAGAGCTATGTGTACGCCCTAGCATTTTCATATATCATATGGAGAATAAAGCAGTTATTAAGCATATTGGGACATATTTATGCAGTAAAACAAGATTGCTAGAAGTTACAAACAAATTACAAATTAAGCTTGTTTAACCCTTTCATCCCTGAATTTTTCAAATGGACTCTTCCATCTTAGAATCTGGTCAGAACCATTGTTCAAAATATGGGTCTCAGTTAAAAGATCAAACCAGTATGGCTCACATTGTGGATCCTGATGAGACGGTTCATCATGAGCTGTCTTATCAGGATCTGCACTGTTTGCAAAAAGTTTGTTTTGGTCTGTAACAGTCTGAAAATCAACTTTATAATATCTATGCCTGTTTTCACTATATATTAAGAAAGAACAAGGTGGTTACTCAATGCATAGACTATTGACGTAAATACATGTTTTTACATAATATCAAAACAAAAACAAGGAAGAAAGAGAATCATTCCTGCCTGTCACCGACACCCTGCCTGTCACCGACATTAAGTACAATCAATGACGGCATGGTTCTGAAGTCAATAAGCTTCCGTTTCAAGTCCAGCGGATTTTCATCCGATGTTTGACAGGATAACGGTGCTAAGTATGTGAGAAATCAACAAACGATCATTTAGTTTTAGGGAAAGGATACACTTTCAGGGGGTTATAATTCTGTCTAAATTGTTTTGTCCCCTTCTGAAAAGGGGTTAACTCTAAAAGAAAAGAACCGCTTTTTACTGAAGGTGATCGGTGTGCTGACGAGAAAACAGAAAGTTACAAAAGTTGTCTCCCTTGTAAAAATGGTAGGAAATCTACCAAGTATATCAAATTTCATTAAACTGAGTTCATACAATTTCAGGGGAAGTAACTGTCTAAATTGTTTTGTCCCAATCTGCAAAGGGACCAACTACCTGGGAGCAAATTATTTCCTTTTAGAGTCGGCCCCTTTTTAGACGGGGGTTGGTGTACAGAAAAACTAACAGGAAGTTCCTATTATAAACAAACATGAAGTTCCAAAAATTGTCTCCCTTATTAGAATTTTAGAGAAATCCAACGAGTGTATCCATCCTTAAGCCAGGGATGAGTTGCATGAGGCGAGCATTACAGAGCGCTTCGCTATGCAACGGTACGTTACCAAAAAGCGCTTTGTGGCGCTTCGTAACTGTGTTAGGGGCTGACTCGCTGTCTGAAACAGAACGTTGCATAGCAACGAGACAAAACATAATGGCGGCGTCCGACGTAGTCAGTGCCCGTGTTAAGAAATTATTATTATTATTTTTTTTTTGTTGTTGTTTTTTTTTGTTGTTGTTCTTGGACGAAGCGCATTGGGCATAAATGACCATACAACACAAAACCAATCGCTGAAGCAAGCACCGCTAACATTTTACGAGAAATTCCCAGTTTGAAAATCTTGTCATTTTGGCAGACATTTTGAAAAGCGCTCCCATCAAACGGACCGTTGCATAGCAAGAACAAATCGCTACAAGGCGCTACCTGAAAACGCTTTCTTTATGCAACTAACCCCTGGGACGAGTTGCATAAGGCGAGCGTTACAGAGCGCTTTGTGGCGCTTCGCAATGCAACGGTACGTTACCAAAAAGCGCTTCGTAGCGTTTTGTAACTGTGTTTGGAGCTGACTCGCTATCTGAAACAGACTGTTGCATAGCAAAGAGACAAAACAAAATGGCGGCGCCCGACGTAGTCAGTGTCCGTTTTAAGAGGTGAAATGTTTCTTATTTATTTTATCATCCTTAGACGGCGTGCATTGTGCAGAAATGACCATAGAACACAAAACCAATCGTTGAAGCAAGTTTTTTTACGAGAAATTCCTAGTTTGAAAATCGTGTCATTTTGGCAGACATTTTAAAAAGCGCTCCAAACAAACAGACCGTTGCATAGCAAGGAAAAATCGCTACAGAGCGCTACATGAAAGCGCTTTCCTTATGCAACTCACCCCTGTATTCTGGGATACTCAGGCCTACTTTTGAGAACAAAACACAGAAACAGAACAGACAAATGGTTTCGAATAAGATATGGTCAATCAAAACAAAATATTTTCATTTAAAATAAAACGCCAAGTAAACAACTTCTTTCCTTTTCATGTTGAAAGAATACGTAGTAGGTACATGACCGATATGTTACCACTTCATTCAGTGAATGTAGTATTCTAAATGCCCTGCATTAGATTACCGAGGATGGTCTTCTGGCAATGGCAAGTCAAACGTTGCATTATTCGATATTTTTATAATTCTATTCGATCTTCTTTCATTTGTATTGTATTTGGTATGTAGCGTCACCTAATGTACCATTACCAAAGTTGTTCAAATTATAGCCCTGGTGTAAAAATTGGCCCCAACCTAGGGATCACATGTTATACATAGACCCTTATAGGGAAAAACCTTTAAAAATCTTCTTGTTTGAAATCAGAAAGTCCATGTCTTTCACATTTGGTACACAGCTTTGTCTAGTAGACCTCTGCCAAGAGAGTTATAGCCCTGGGGCCGAAAATGGCCCCGCCCAGGGGCCCACATGTTTTACATGGACTTATGAAGGGAAAACCTTTGAAATCTTCTTGTTTGAAACAAGAAGGCCCAGCTCTTTGATATTTGGTACACAGCTTTGTCTAGTGGACCTCTACCAAGATTTTTCAAATTATAGCCCTTGGGTCAAAATTGGCCCTGCTCTAGGGGTCACATGTTATACATAGATCCTTTTAGGGAAAAACCTTTAAAAATCTTTTCTGAAACCAGAAGGCCCAGGTCTTTGATATTTGGTATGTAGCTTCATCTAGAGGACCTCTAGCAAGATTGTTCAAATTATAGCCCTGGGGCCAAAATTGGCCCAGCCCAGGGACCAACATGTTTTACATAGACTAACATAAGGAAAACCTTTAAAAGTATTCTTGACTGAAACCAGAATGCCCAGGTCTTTGATAATTTATATGTAGCTTCATCGAGTAAACCTCTACCAAGATTGTTCAAATTGTAGCTCTTGGGCCAAAAATGGCCCCGCTCAGGGGCCAACATGTATTACATAGACTAACATAGGGAAAACCTTTAAAAATCTATTTGACTGAAACCAGAAGGCCCAGGTCTTTGATATTTGATATGTAGCTTCATCTAGTGGACTTCTACCAAGATTGTTCAAAATATAGTCCTGGGGCCAAAAATGGCCCCGTCCCGGCACCCACTTGTTTTACATAGCTTTATATAAGGAAAACCTATAAAAATCTTCTTGTTTAAAACCATAAGGCTCAGGCCTTTGATATTTGGTACACAGCTTTGTCTAGTGGACCTCTGCCAAGATTGTTCAAATTATAGCCCTGGGACCAAAAATGGTCCCGCCCAGGTCCCCATATGTTTTATATAAACTTATATAGGAAAAACCCTTTAAAAACTTATGTCTAAAACTGGAAGGCCCAGGTCCTTGATATTTGGTATGTAGCCACTTCAATTGGACCTCTACCAAAGTAGTTCAAATTATAGCCCTGGGGTAAAACATGGCCCGGCTCTGGGGCCCACGTGTTTTACATAGACTTATATAGGATGGCCCCATTCTAAGTATTGAAGCAGAAATAAAAAAAATGCCATAGATTATTACCTATGCCCATGCCTTTAAGGTCTTCGAAACACACTTTGGGTTTTTGTGTCATTACTTTTATGTTAAAATATTTAAAGAGCTCATATTTTTTTAACAAAATGATGGATTTAGTTAATATTTGGTATGATGTTAGATTTCAATCCAAAGTATCCAAATTCCCCTCCGTTTGTTTATTTATTCATTCATCTATTTGTCCCTCTGTTCATCAGGCCTTCAAACGCCATAAGAGGGGCTGAGTTTCCATAAAAGTTAACATGCATACATCGCAACTTTTGCTTTAAAAGACTTCTCCACTGACACTGCTGGACAGATTTTTCAATAATTTCACAAGAATGTTCCCTGGGTGATCCTCTACCAAAATTGCTCAAACCGTCCTGCTCTGCTGAACAAGATGACCGCCAGAGCTAAAAATAAAAGAAAACAATCATGGGATCTTGCTTCTGTCAAGCACCAGCCCCCCATCCCCCCACCACTACCCCCACCCCCACCCCCACCCTATTCCCCTAGGCCTACAATACTGTACAAGCCAACATGCTTTTATCTGTGCCAAGCACCATCACATTCTTCCCCAGGCCTGTATAACACAGTTCTTAAACCTCCAGCCTGTTATCTGAAAACATTCTTTTTCAACAAATTTTAAACCTACATAATACTTTGAAGAAACAGCATAGTCTTTTAGAATACATTTGAGACAGTGACACTCAGGTGAGCGAATTACGACCCTGTGGGCCATCTTGTTATAATTATTCTAACCGACTGGTATGTAGGTAATGGTATACAGGTTCCGGTAAATAGACATACCCGATTTTTCTCAGCCAGTGAAATACTATGTAACAAGTAATATCTGTAAAAAACAGATATACGACGAAGGAACGAAAGTATATTTACAGACTTATAACAATGAAAAAAGGGAACGGGATAGATTCATAAAAAAAAATCCTAGGTTTCGAACTCGCAACCTTCCGCGTGGTAGGCGAACCCTCTCCCGACTGAGCTATGGGCTGTTTGTTTCGGTGCCACCCGAAAACTAATTATATATTGCTAAGCAGCTACAGTTTTCTACAGCTAAAAATAAACATAACTCAATAATGTGCGTATGGAAGGACAAAGAGTACAGTATCGTTCGAAAAGAATTATAAGTATCCTATTTTTATTTTTTTTTTTTTTTTTTTTAGTATTTTCCTGTTTAGGTTTGTCCTAGCCTCGCAGCTTTGCCGTGATCTTGAAAACACTTTTCAAAGCATAATGTATAATGACTAAGATGGCGTGCCCTTTTACGGTAATAACAGAAAAAGTCGTTGTGCAGATTCTTTTCGATTGTATGGCATATTCGTGATTTCATACATCTGCTCAAGGCGATGAGCTTAAACGACTACGTCGAACAAATGTAAGATTTTTCTTGAATATAAATTGTGGTTCCAATGAATGCTAATGCGACAATTTATACAATAGAAATCAATAAGTTTAGGATATAAATGAAGCAATTTACAAATATAAACGGAAAACATCAAATAGAAAACAATAGTTATTAAATACAAATCTAGAACTATAGAATAATAATGAGAAATATTTAATAGAAATGAAACAATGTATAATAAAAATCAACTAAGATTGCAAGAAAATACAAAAATATCAAATAAAAATCACTAAGTATAGAATGTAAATATCAAAATATAGAATACAAATGAAGGCATATGCAATAGAAAAGAACAAAAATTTGATACAAATATGAAAATATTGAATGCAAACCACTATTATACAATTAAAATATAGCAGAATAGAATATAAATGAAAAAATATGCAATATAAATGGGAGTCATTGAATAGTAATGAAACATAACAGCATATAAACCATTAATTATTAAATAGAAATGATTAAATATAGAATAAAAACAAACTTTTGCAATATAAATGAATAAATATTGAATACAAAAGATAGATTATAGAATTAAAACAAAAAATAAACAATAAAAATTAACAGATATTGAATACAAATGATAAATTAAAGAATTAAAACAAAAATATACAATAGAAATATAACTCAATAATGTGCGTATGGAAGGACAAAGAGTACAGTATCGTTCGAAAAGAATTCTAAGTATCCTATTTTTATTTTTTAGTATTTTCCTGTTTAGGTTTGTCCTAACCTCGCAGTTTTAACGTGATCTTGAAAACACTTTTCAAAGCATAATGTACAATGACTAAGATGGCGTGCCCTTTTACGGTAATAACAGAAAAGGTCATTGTGCAGATTCTTTTCGGTTGTATGGCATATTCGTGATTTCATACATCTGCTCAAGGCGATGAGCTTAAACGTACGTCGAATCAGAGGTTGAATGCAAATACACAAATATACAATACAAATGAAAGAAGATCGAATAGAAATATAAAAATGTCGAATAAATGCAACTTTTGGGATGCCATACCTGGCTGCAAATTACGAAAACACGCCTATTCAAACATATAGAAAATCTCAACCCCAAAAACTGAAAATTTTCAGATAAAAAATTCTGATATTTTCCATATTTCTGCTCAAAACATAGGTTGTGGGTACTCGTTAGAACCGCCTCGCCGAGGCGGTTCTAACGAATACCCACAATCTATATTTTGAACAGAAATAAGAAAATTAATGTATACCCCTGTAAAGCCCAGTTTTACTACATAAAATAGGGGTTTAAGGGGGTCAAAATTATATTTAGGCATGTTTTCGTGATGATATGGCATTTTTATCGGAAATAATTTATTTTTTTCACAGCAAATACTTGTGACTTTAAAAGATTGACGTCACCACGTGTCACACACAATCACACACTTTTTTTTACATTGTAATCAGATGTGTTTAATATATAAGTAAACGTAGAAGGCAAGGAAGAAAATCTGCGACGGTAAGTTTATCAGCAAAGATCAATTTCCAGACCAACCACCTATTATTATTTGAGCCGCAACGTGAGAAAACATACCTCTTAAAATGTGCGACCAACGAAGTCTCAAACCAGAGTCGTCGTTGTCCGCAAGAATAAAATTTGTATCCTTGGCTATCCAAAATGCGCCCGGTGAATATTCTGATCAAACTGCGCGAATGCGTAGGCTGATCTGAATCTTGGCTGGGTGCACATGTCCAAAGTTACCTTTTCGGATGGTGAGGCTCACATTATTTTGTGTTCATCACGAAAACATTCCTATATAATTTTCACCCCCTTAAACTCAACTTTTATATCGTAAAACTGGGGTTTACAGGGGTATACATTATTTTTCTTATTTTTGCTCAAAAACATGGATTGTTGGTACTCGTTAGAACCGCCTTGCCAAGGCGGTTTTAGCGGGTACCACAATCTATGTTTTGAGCATAAATATGAAAAATATCAGTTTTTTATCTGAAATATTTCAGTTTTAGTGGCGAAATTTTTTTTTAAATATTTGAATAGGCGTGTTTTCGTAATGAGCAGCATCTCATTTACCCTGGAAACATCCCACGAGAAACACAAAACCCCTTTACAATCGCCGATTCCTTGGGTGCTGCACTGTCAAATCACATTTTGATGTTTCTGTTTATACCATAAACACTTCTTGTCTCATTCTAGCAAAAGATATTAATCAAGTCAAACAAGCTTTCACAGAATATTGTCCCAAACCCACCTGGGGTCGCATCTTATGGAACCGACTTCAGATTATGTTTTTGGAGGAGGCACCCGACGTTTTCGATCTTTCGCCGAATATTATGCAACGGACTTCGTAATATATGACAAAAAATGATAGGTTTTCCTGGAAATAAGAGGGCAAACACCATTGCAAAAATGTATAATGAACATTGAATCAACGTTATTTCGCAAACATGACTTTTTTTTTTTTTTTTTTTTTTCTGGCTTATACTTTTAGTTCCGACTTCAAAGAAACAAAATGAAAGAAAAAAAGGAAAAGAAAAAAAAAACACTAGTTTGGTGATGGACAACGGCTTATATATTTCGCCTGAAATGAGTATTTTTAACATAAGTGAGTCGGAGTACAGCATTTCCTACAATTTCTTGTGTTCCGCCGGCGAAGATTAAATCCGCTCTTCGCACGCGCACAATCCATTACGAAAACAACCCTATTCAAATATATAGAAAATTTCACCTCCAAAAACTGAACATTTTCCGATAAAAAAACCCTGATATTTTTTATATTTCTGCTCAAAACATAGATTGTAGGTACTCGTTAGAACCGCCTCGTCGAGGCGGTTCTAACGAGTACCCACAATCTATGTTTTTGAGCAGAAATAAGAAAAATAATGTATACCCCTGTAAACCCCAATTTTACTATGTAAAAGTGTTGTTTAAGGGGGTCAAAATTATATAGGTATGTTTTCGTGATGTAACCAGAATTTTGATCTCGCGTCTAAGGGAAGCTTAGATAATTAAACATCCCTAAAGCGCCAAGCAATAACTCTTATCTGCCTGAGTCATTGCTTGGCGGACAAGTGATTTCGTAGGAAATGTTGTTCCCCGCCTCAATATAGTTTATCGCGGATTAGTCAAGATGACTTCAGATACAAGAATAGCATCACCTATCCATCCGCTTACCCATTTTCTAGTATTAAGCTTAAGTCGCAGTTCTGCTTCAAAATCTAACAAATTTTACTGTAAACAACAATAACAAAAAAGGAAAAGAAGAAGACCAGCGGTCCTGAATCGCTCATTTGAGGTGAGCATTTGGCTTAGGTAAGCTAAAACTGTTGCAAAGTCGCAGCGCTTTACTGGTAACTTCCGCTATGCAACGGATCCACAGAACCCAAACAAGAAGTGACTGTAATTATCTTTTCGAATTACAATGGTTACATCTGAGTTTGCTTTTTTTCTCGAGAACCGGATTCCTAGTGTATAACGTTAGTCATTTTATGCGATTTGACTTCAATTAATAAATTGAAAATAGACTCAAATTTAAACATAACACTGTATTAGATTTGCCCATTACTATGCCTGCCCGGATAAATTTACATCTGGAGGATAACATTTTTTAAAAAGAAAATTGAATTACCATCAAAATATTAAGGGATTAATTTACCTTAGAGAAAAGTTAGGTTACTAGGCCGGACACACAAAGCTGCAACAACGTTGATTTGGCATTAGCTTTGATTCGATGTTGTTTGTCCTCTGGGTTGTAACTCTTATTTTCAAGAAGTCTGTTGCACCGTTTTCTGTCGCATAATACGAAGTCCGTTGCATCATTTTCGAAGAAAGATCATCGGGTGCATTCTCAAACAACACACACTGAAGTCGGTTGCATCCATAAGATGCGACCCCAGGTGTGTTTTGAGACAATATTGTGTGAAAACATGTTTGATTTGAATAATATCTTTTGCTGTTATGAAACAAGGAATGTTTATGGTATGTGCAGAAATATGCACGATGTGATTTGAGAGAACAGGATGCAAGAAATCGGGTATTGTAAACAGGTTTTGTGTTTCTCATGCGATGTTTCTAGGATATATGTATTTTTCTCTGGCATTGGGAGATGCTATTGAATAGAATAAGGAAAGTAGCAATAAAGTATTCTTTGCTACGTCAAAAACTTTCAGCTCACAGCTCTTTTTCTAAATTTGAACAAAATGAAAAAAATCGTCCTCTTACCTGTCGCCATCATTTCACGCGCTGTGTAATGTTTCTGATCTCCTAGGTCGGGAATTTGGTAGTATGAAGGATTTAGAGATGACTAATTTGGGCATCAAAGTAGGCAAAAAAAAAAAAAAAAAAAAAAAAAAAAACACTTTCGAAAACGGGGAAAAGAAATTGGAAATATTTAATACGGAACTATACCAGCGCTCTGTAAATTTTCCATAACTTAAAGGAGCAGGTTGATTGTAATCTATATCGTTTACAATTGCGTCACAGTATTGTGTCACACTTATTTTTGCATATCGCAGCTGTCGAGCCGGAATTGGTACACATCTTGTAAACAATAGCTGGTTTTGTGGAATTTACACATTTGTTGCGAACACATGCAATTTTGTACTGAAGCACAGACTGACATTTATCTACACTAGCCGCCTGTACTGAAAAGTATCTTTCGTTTAGGAGAGGCAAATTTACTTTCGCTTAGCATGCTGGGTTTACTTTCAACAGACGTCATTTTGAAATATAATTTCCTTTTTTTTTTTTTTTTTTTTTTTTTTTTTTTTTCGGAAAATACACTTTGATATATCATGCAAATTGTCTCCTACTCTTTGTTGCTTTGTGGTTAATTCTACGAGGCGATTTGTTTTTTATGTCTTGCCTTGTGTTATTTTGTTCTTGTGTTGTTCAGTCCTTTTAGCATTGCGATTACCTCGCTTGGGAAAGAGAGAGAGCTAATCTTAGTGTTTTTCGTACGTTTGTTCGATTTGCGCTTGTTTGGTTTTGTCTGTTTCCTCTTCCTCTTGATATCTGGGTAGGGCTGCGGTTTGTGATTGTGACACTCCCTGGACTTTTCTCTTACCTTTTTTTATATGAAACAACAAAGCCTATTTTCTAGGAAAAATAAGAATATTATCATGAGTTTGTCGTCTGCTGAATCTGCCCAGAGAGTTGTTAAGGTTAAGAACCAGGAATATTCTGTGTTTTGTTATCTCTGAATACTAACTAGACTTCCGGACAAGCCTTTCATTCCAGACCTTAGATACTGTCAGTGAAGGCTTCAAGAAAAATCCATCCTGGTTTCCTACATCTATAAATCAATTCATTTTGATACTTGACTGACTCATAATTTCCACTTTGTGCCACTACCAAGGGGAGTTAGAGTATAATATATGACCCCACGTCAGAACTGGGCCTTGATCGCATGAGCGGGCAACGGAGGACCTGATCGGGCTGCGCCAGGGCGCAATCAATTTTGAGCCTTCCATGACTGCTTACAGAACAATTGGACATTGAAGGATATATTGATGACGAACAGCGAAGGCCTTAATCAGACTGTGCTGATGCGCAGTCTGATTAGGGCCTTCGCTGTTCGCATGTGGCATAAATGCCCTTTTCTTTTGTTGCATGTCATATAAAGCGAAATCTACATCATGAATAATGGAACAATTATTGCTTCTTACTCAGAATCGAAATCCTTATAGCGCCAGTCAAAAAAAAGCAACAGACGACGTTCTAAGATATTTCTCTCTTTTTTTTATTTTTAAGAGAATATAAGGTTTGATCTTCAATGTGACTCGTGTGCCTTGCATACAATTCTAATGAAATGTCAAGCCGCATTTTCTCGGAAAAATAAAACAAAACAAAAATAGAATGCCGTCTGCTAAGGTTTTGAATGGTGCTTTAAGGATTAACAATGAAGTCCATGACATAATGTGCTTAGCTGCACTTTTGCATTCTATTGCAACATTAGGTCATTCATTTAACTTTTACCACATTCTGGACAAAT
Source organism: Anodontia alba (assembly GCA_964016985.1). Lineage (NCBI taxonomy): Eukaryota > Metazoa > Mollusca > Bivalvia > Lucinida > Lucinidae > Anodontia > Anodontia alba. Next base: position 76,773,864 of record OZ024822.1, read on the forward strand.
TCAGCAGACGATAAACTGATGATTTTACCAGAAAACAGGCTTTAGCATTCCATGCAAACAGTCTCCTAGACAATTTGCTTGAAATATCAAACTCTGTTTTCCTGGAAAAATGAGAAAAATATTTTAAAATGTCGTCTGCTTATTTTTTATCCAGAATACTAAGCGTTAATACAGAATGTACAAGTACAATTTTGCAGCAATTGCAGTGAAGCAAAGAAGACAGACAGTTCGGCGCCAATGAATCGGCTGAAGAATTCCATTATCATTTTACAGTCATTATACAGTTACTTAACATAATGATTTGCCACTTTGAGACTTTGCCGTTCAAATTAATGCATTTCTACGGTTTCTAAAATATTCTGTTCCTTACCTCATAGAAGTATTAAGTACACGAAGTTTACACGAGGCTAATTCTTATAGCTTTATGCACATTTTGTGCAATTTGATTGGTTAAAGGAAAAGTTGATTGTTTAAAGGAAAAGTTTTATACGTCGTCCAGAGCAGGATGCGTCGGGTCTATTTTTCTGCCGCCGTCTCAAAAGATTGACATTTTTGTGACAATATTTGTAACATTTTGATGACAAAGTTGGAATTATACGGTATGACCTATTATTTAAGTGGATTTTATCGATGTGTAAACTCCGGCATATCACTCACAAACTTAACAAAAAGCCCCTCTTCATTCAGTTTGTGAGTGATTTGCGCCTTCTTTACGTATCGATAAAATCTACAAATATAAAATACATCCCCATCATTCCCATATTAACCCAAAAGAATAAAAGACAAATGCAATATATAATTAATTTTGATGATTTTAGCTCTTAAGTAATGGAGCTATCACTATTTAAAATTAAAGTGATCATAAAGTTTTTATTGTTACGTCTTCGAAACTTGGGCATTAAAATTCGTAGAAGCGCATTTAATGAATACCCACAACACGATTTGTTGGAGATATAAGAATATAAAATTAAGTATGTTTTGATAAAACTTGACTTATTTAGATCTGTGACTAAATGCGTACATTTTACATAGATATGTTAACGTAATGATCTAAATTAGTTCAAATACTTTCCAGTTCACATCCAATCCGGTATACCGGTACAGCACAATAACACTATCATCACTAATACGATGATGATGATGATGATGATGATGATTATTGGAACTGTTTTGTTGTTGCTGTTGTTGTTGATGCTGCTGTTTTGTTGGCGTTGTAATTGTTGTTGTAATATATTTGATTTTCGAATTTATAACGCTAAAGAAACAAGAAACACCTACGACAGGTTTGACTAAACTTCTTTACTCCGAACACCCCACACCCCACACCCCATCCCCGCCCCAGATATGTATCATTTAAAGAGATGTATCTGGGTCTAGCTATTTATACTTACTATGATGTTTCATAGATGAGCTAGAGGACCCCTGTGCGGACTGAACATATATTAGAAATGTGGAGCTGTATCAGAATTAAGAGTGAGGTTTCGCTCGAGTAAAACAGGTTTGAGCCGCCACCCATTCCCTTCCCCACCCCCAACAACACACACACACGCACCCACATACCACCAGCACCACAGTCACCACCCAGTAGTTTACCTACTGACTGTTCCAAGGAGGTTCCTCTGTTGTAGTTCTTCTGTTTGTGCATCGGTGATTTCATATGTGGAAGTTGTCTTGTCACCATTACGAAAACATGCCTATTCAAATATACTGATAATTTTACCACCAAAAATGAACATTTTCCGATAAAAAAATCTGATATTTTTTTTATATTTCTGCTCAAAACATAGATTGTGGGTACTCGTTAGAACCGCCTCGGCGAGGCGGTTCTAACGAGTACCACAATCTATGTTCCGAGCAAAAATAAGAAAAATAATGTTTAGCCCTGTAAACCCCAGTTGTACTTTATAAAAGTGGGGTTTAAGGGGGTCAAATTATATAGGCATGTTTTCGTGATGCCATTTGTTCCTCATTTCTTCTTTTTTTTTTGGTGCCTTTGGAAGTCTGCTTCGTGATTGAGGCATTTCCTGGGTATCTTCACTTATATTCTGGCACAATAGTTTTGTTATCTATGTATTTGTGTTCATTAAAATTGCTTTCTGCGAATCACATTTTTTTTTTTTTTTTTTTTTTTTTTTTTTTTGCTTCTGTGCAAACTAACGTCATACATGCATATTACTAAGGCATATATCTTCTTTCACACAGCAATCACCATTCTTCCGTAATCACCCTAAGTATTCGGACAAATAGATAAAGCTGCGGATTTGTTCAACGCCTGAACGCCTATCTTGAGAAGGAAAAAAAGCAGAACAATTATGTCATCACCGCTTATGTCAGTGATGAACTTGAAAAACGGCAGAACCATAACGCCATCACCGCTTATGTCAATAATCAAATGGAAAAAAATGACAGAAGAAATCAGACTACAGTTATCTCCCTTGATTCGTTGTCCACAATAAGTAAATATATTCGCACAAATAGTCCCTTAGTTAACTGCATCCTTTGGCGACTGCATGGGCCATAACTATAATTAACTGACAGGTGCTTGGTTTGGTAGCTTATAGCAGGAAAAGGAGGTGGTCAACCGCTTGTTGAAATAGGATAAATTGAAAGTTAAGACATATCTAAAGAAGCACAATAAAGTGTGTATTGATTGGAATGCTGAGAGCAGAGTTATTCCAAGAGATGCGTGTATGGAAAGCTATGGAAAATTAATTGTGGTCCGGGGCCAAAATTAATGACAAAAGTGAAAAGAAATTGCAGAACAATAATACCGCGACCGCTTATGTCAATGACGAAACTAAAATACAACCGAACAATAATACCGTCACCGTTTATATCATTGACGAAACTAAGACTCGCCCATGGGACCAAATAATAGCTGGGCTGCCTGATATCTCTTCGGCAGAATTGCTTGTATATTTGTAACTTAGGATAGTGCTAGAGTTAGAAACTGACAAAAAAACAAAAACAGAAACAATAACACCATCACCGCTTATGTCAATGACAAAACTGAAAAAAAAATGGAAGAACATCATTACCCCACTGCTTATGTCAGTGACGAAACTAAAAAACGATAGAACAACAATACTGACACTGTTTATGTCAGTGAAGAAACGAAGACCCGCCTATGGAGCCAGCTGATAACTGGGATGCCTGATACCTCTTCGGCAGAGTTGCTAGTATATTTGTAACTTAGGGTAGTGCTAGAGTTCGACATGCATCTCAGATCAGGTAAAAGCCCTACAAATTCGAAGGTAAGCGTCTCGACATGTCTGAAATATTGTTAATAGTTCGTCTGTCATTACTGACAATGACCAACCTTTATCAAATGCGTGAAGTGCTACTGCTTATGTGTTCTAAGATGGCTGATGAGACCAATCTTGCTCTAAACTGCCTGTTGCAGATAGAACAAAAGACGTCTGAGGAAGAAAGATCTGTTGGTGATGCCTTAGCATTGGCTTTCCGCTGAGCATATTTCTGCTCGGCTTCGCTGATTTATTTTGCTTTGTATTCACCAGCATCCTTTCGTATGAGGCCTCGCCACTGCTTGATCCTATGCAATCCATCACGAAATCATGCCTATATAATGTTGACCCCCTTAAATCCCACTTTTTTATAGTAAAACTGGGGTTTACAGGCGTATACATTATTTTTCTTATTTCAGCTCTAAAACATAGATTGTAGGTACTCGTTAGAACCGCCTTGTCGAGGCGGTTCTAACGATTACCCACAATCTATGTTTTGAGCAGAAATATGAAAACTATCACGATTTTTATCTGAAAATTATCAGTTTTTGGAGGTGAATGTTTCTATATATTTGAATGAGCGTGTTTTCGTAATGCTGTTCCCACGACTGTTGGTATGTTGAATTCCTTAAAGGAGGCTTTGAGGATGTCCTTGTATCGCTTCTTTTGACCACTATGGGAGCGTTTTCCCACTTGTAGATCTCCATAGAAGATTTTCCTTGGCAAACGTTTATCAAGCATTCTGGTAACCTAACCTGTCTAACTTAACTGTGCCAATTTCAGAAGAGTATGTACCCTCTGCATCTATGCCCTTTTCAGGATTTCTGTGTTTGGAATCCTGTCTTGCCACTTAATCTTTTGAAGTCGAAATATTGTTGACTAGGATGTTATACCCCAATTCAGTAGCAACAACAATGAAACACTTGTACAATTTTGATAGAAATCACTGTGCCTGCAAAAATGGTATTGCATATAATACCATTTGGCGGTGTAAACGTCATCTCTTTAATCCATTTTAGTCTAGAAACCCACAAAAGAGTAACTGGCAAACAGTGCAGACCCATATCAGACGCAGCACAACGGGGCGTCTGTTCAGAGTCTGCACTGTTTCTATAAATTATAGTAATAATGAAAACTAACCAGATACCCTGCTTTTGTAAATAGACCGGTCAAAAGAATTGTGGCAGAGACAGGATATGTGTGATAAGCAATAATCTTTGAACGACGAATAGGCAGGCGGGTTGTTTCTTTCAGTGGTATTATATCTAGTCTCCTGCTTACGAAAGTTAAAAGGTGACATGTTTCTGTTTCAGAGAGAAAAAAACTCGTCTCACTGTTTTTGCCTTAAGTACGAGGGTGAGTCAATAAGTAACCATCCTGACTTATTTCCGGTTGAGATCTACCTCTTCTTTTTCGATGAAATAGCCCTCTAGTGTGATGCACTTAGACCAACGGTGTTCAAGTGCCATCAGCCCAGAACTGAAAAAGTCAGGTTCCTTTCCATTGACCCACTCCTCAACTGCCGTTACGACTTCTTCATCCATTTCCGGTCTGATGACCTAGCTCCTAGCGACTTCTTCCTATTCCCAAACTTGAAAAAGGATATCCGTGGACTTCATTTCCGGGATATCCTTTTTCAAGTTTGGGAATAGGAAGAAGTCGCTAGGAGCTAGGTCAGGCGAATAGGCAGGATGTGGTATTAATTCATACCCGTTTCGCTCTACAGCATCCATTGCAACTTTGCAAGTGTGGACTCTCGCGTTGTCCTGTTGCAGCAAAACACTTTTAGAGAGTTTACCTCGGCGTTTTTCACGGATGGCGGTTCTCAGCTGGTCTAACAAGTTTGCATAGTACACTCCAGTTATTGTACTTCTCTTGGGTAAAAAGTCCAATATAATAACGCCTTTTGTGTCCCAAAATACTGTGGCCATCACCTTGCCAGCAGATGGTTGCGTCTTGAACTTCTTTGGTCTCGGGGACCCAGGCCCTACCCACTTACGACTCTGAGCTTTATTCTCTGGCTAATAATAATGAACCCAAGTCTCATCTACAGTCACCAGACGCAAAAGAAAATCATCTTTTGGCCTAAAACGCTTCAACAAGGCGCTGCATATTGATGCTCTGGTTGCCATTTGCTCATCGCTAAGGGATTTGGGGACCAAACGGGCTGTTAGCTTGCGCATACCTAAACGATCATGTAAGATTGTTAAAACGCTACCATGTGAACTGCCTAATGCCTGCGCTATTTCTTCCACCTGAATTCGCCTATCAAAGTATACCAGATCCCGAACTTTCTTACACATTTCTTCGTCGGTGGCATCCAGTGGGCGTCCAGACCTGGCTTCATCTTCTAAAGACGTTCTACCGCGTTTGAATTCCCCTACCCAGAATTTAACCTGAGTAGAAGATGGTGCAGAAGACCCATAAATGTCGGCTAACTCGCCGTGTATTTCCTTGCCTGTTTTACCTTTTAAATACAAGTACCGAATTACAGCACGGAACTCAACTTTAGATGAAAAGCATGCCTTTGCATCACTAGCCATGTTTGACATTCAATATCTTATTAAAGAATGACTCGATACGCGTGTAATTTTGTACCCATGTATAAATAATATATTGAAACAAAGCTTGAAAATCGTGACCGTCTCGGTCCATCGGAAAAGGGATAGGCTGGTTATTTATTGACACGCCCCCGTTGTTTAACCCTTGATTCAGCAGATTCAGCAGACGACAAATTGATATGTTTTTACCTTTCCAAGAAAACAAGGCAAAGTGTCAGCTTTGGAGACTGTTTGCATTAAATGACAAATGTTATTTTCTATTTTAAAATATCCTCGCTGAATGTTTTCCCAGTAGCGTAAACTGTGTTGACACTCATATCGCTCAGTCTGAGAGCCAATTTAAGAAAGTTAATGCTTTGCACTTCAAGAACTTCACCCTCAAAGCGCCAATAACAACAACAGCAGACGACATTTTGAAATATTTATCTTTATCATTCAGAGAAAATAATCTTAACACTTAATGTGAATTGACCGCTAACAGACGATGCACATGAAATGCCATGCCTTATATTCCCTGAAAAAAAATTGAGAATGTCGTCTGCTAAAATTTTGCATGGTTCTTTACGTGTTGAGTTATCAGATCTAACAATGTGACTGCACTCAGAAAGACAGTGGTTTGCATGACAATGAATATTCATCCGCGTCAAAGGAAATGGCTTTAATGTATAAATCATGGCGTAAAAACTCTGGCGAATTCTGCCGAGACTCACCGATGATACTCACTGATGACTTCATTGTTATTGTTAGCTAACAAGGAAAGCCGCGTTCGGGCAGTGTTCGCAGACGAAGAAAATGATCCTGTCTTGTTTTCCTATGATTTTAATCCAGTTTTCTCACGACAAGACTTGTGTCTGCATTATTAACGCAGTCTGGCATAAAACGTCTGTCATTTAGGGCTTGTTACACTTCAAAGCCACAAGTAATTGCGCACAAAATGAATCAATTGTATTTCTGCGTCCGCCTCTCTCACGCCATGTAAACGTTCAGCCTGTACACCAGTAGTTTCCGTTTATAAAACAATTTGACCAAGATCCTTTGTACAGTTGGCCTGTTAGGTTTTTACTAAAAATAGAGCTAGGGGATGTTCCATGTAACTTTTTTTCTATCTCATATTCTTTAAAAATCGGAGAGTGTCACGTGGTGAGGTATTTTATCTTTTTGATCTTTCACAGAAAATACAGCAACTCTCGTTACCTCGACTTCGCTTATCCTGAATAACCGCTTATCTCGAAGTGAAAATCTGGTCCCTGTTTAAACATGAAAAAAACAAAAACAGGTAACAAAATATTGTAGATATCCGATTGAGACAATTTGCATGAAATGTCAAATCGCGTTTATGGAGACAATTTGCATGAAATGTCAATCTCGTTTTTTGCCAGAAAACGGTTTTCGGAGAAAAAAAATAAGGAAATATTTTCAATAAGTCGTCTGCTGATCAAATTATCAAGAGTGCTAAGCGTTTACACGTTATCATTGGTTTCTATGGCGATATTATAAAAGCAGAACCGCATTGTTAGAAAACGAACCCTCTGGAATGTGCGCCCAACGAAGACTCAAATCAGCCTGCGCATTCGCGCAATCTGATCAGAGTTTTCATTGTCTGAGTTAAGAAATTTTACATCCTTGGCTACCAGAAAGGCGACAGGAGGAGCATCACGAAAACATGCCTGTATAATTTTGACCCTCTTAAACCCCACTTTCATACAGTAAAACTTGGGTTTACAGGGGTATACATTATTTTTCTTATTTTGCTTAAAAAAAAATAGATTGTGGTACTCGTTAGAACCGCCTCCCTGAGGCGGTTCTAACGAGTACCCACAATCTATGTTTTGAGCAGAAATATGAAAAATATCAGAATTTTTTATCTATTTTTATTTCTTTTTTTTTTTTTTTTTTTTTTTTTTTTTTTTTGGTTGTGGAATTTTCAATATATTTGAATAGGCGCGTTTTCGTAATGGATTCTGATCGGACTGCAAGAACGCACAGGCTGATCTGAATCTTCGCTGGACAGATATGTCCGGTAGTACGTTTTCTGATGTTCCATTCATTTTGCGTTTTGCCTGTGACCAAAATGCCTGTTTTTTTTTTTTTATACTGCGCCTCAAAGCGTTTTATTCCTTATTTCAAACAGAATTCAATTAACCGGTTTCTGGTAATGGCATGTAATTCTAGGAATTCGACATCTTTGCTTTAGATAGTGTGAGATTTTTATTATAAGAGCAATATACCGTTTTAACGTGTAAACCGTTTATGCTGAGTGGGTTCGTCTACTTCATCGCTTTGGACAGGTCCATTTCGAATAAAGGATGTTTGGGTCTATTGCTTACAGTCGAGCCGAAGTATACATACACCAAAATTTCCTCATTTGGCTGCAAAATCTGCAAGATTGTGAATATGCAAAAAATGATATTTTTCGACAGGTCCGCAGTTATCGAAAACTTCAATTGTTTGGATTTTTTCGAAAACTTTTTAAATTGAAGAAAAGCATCATAATTTGACATCAGGATACCTAAAAAATAATGATTCACTCATTTGGCTGCAAAATCTGCAAAAGTGTGAATATGCAAAAAAATAAATAAATAAATAAATAATTTTTCGAATGTCCGCGGTCATCGAAAACTTCATGTTTTCTGGATTGTTTCGAAAGCCTTTTAAATTGATGAAAATCATCATATGACATCAGGATACCTAAAATGTATGTATTCACTCATCTGGCTGCAAAATTTGCAAAAATGTGAAAATGCAAAACAAATCATAATATGACATTCTGCTTTGCAGAAAAAAAAATCACTCAGGAATTCAGCAGTAATCACTAGAACTAAAAGTACTTGCCTATCGGCAGCAAATACAATCTTTCCGGAGCCCGTTTGATACGAAATCAAATTTCGAAGGTTGGCTCCTTTGCAAATGCACTGCAAAGTAAAAAGAATTGTGAGCTAATTGTTCGCCTCTCAGTACTTCCAGTACTTTGATTCTACAGGTCACGGTCATCGAAAACTTCATTTTTTTCTTCTTCTTCTTCTTCTTCTTTTGACTTTTTGATAGCCTTTAAACTGAAGAAAGGTTGTTATCCACGTGATTATCTTTGACCAATGAATCCAGGAAACGATTATCGATAGCCGTGCTATTCTTGTCGCTGTGACGTCAGAGTGCTGCTTATATAGAGGGTTGACTCGGCTTAGTGCTGGGACACTGGCAAACAGTGCTAAATTATCGCCATTTGCCTCCTGACCTGGCGCTATGATTAAATCTCAGTGGCTCGAACTACCCATACCTCGAACAAATTTCCATGGTCCCAAAGAGGTTCAAGTTATTGAGGTTTGACTGTACCGCCATGGAAAGGTCAACAGGAAAATTCGATTACGGGTTAGGGACGTGCTTAAACCTGGTTTTGTAATTGTTTCCTGTGACTTTTCCATAGTCATTGCTCTTTTTATTATTTTTTTTTTTTTTTCTGTTTGTTTGTGTGTTTGTTTTTGCAACTGTGCGCGGTGTCTTGTCATTTTTTATTCCTCATTTCTTCTTTCGACGCTTCAGGAGGGCTGTGCTTTGACTGCCTGTCGATGTGTCTAAACTTGCTGAGTGGCAAAAAGTGTAGACCCTTATCAGACGCCGAGCTTACGAATATGCACGGGCTAGTTTATGATGGCTTTATTTCCTTTCCCATCCGACATCATTTTCATTGAGCTCGCTAACCCTTTCACTTTTGTGTTTCTGGAACGGAATCTTCCATCTTAAAATATGTGCATTCCTATTTTGCAAATAGGGGTGTGTGTCAAAACTCAAGAACTAAAGGGCAAACAACGTAGATCCTAATGAGACAATTCCGTACATACCGTGCCATCTGGGTTTACACGTTTTAGAAAGACATTTGTCCTGGCCTGCTGGACTAAATTGGTTGACCCATTTATGACGAGTGGACTTCTACCTTAACCTTTGGATCGGTCCATTACCAGTAGAAGGTGTGTCTGGTTAGTTTTTATTTTTATTACATTCTATAGAAATTCCTGTTTTAATGCAAACAGTGTAGACCCAGATCAGACGCAGCGTTCTGCGGCGTCTGATCTGGGTCTACACCGTTTGCCAGTGTCCCTTTTATGGAATGCTATTAAATGGGTTAAATCAGTTTTCTGTCCAGTGACTTCCCAGTTTCTGTTTGTCCAATATACTCAACTCAAGCAGCCGAAATTAATCTCACTTTCCCTGTTTTGCCAATATATATGGAAATTTATTTTGTAAATTATACATATAGAATGTGAAATCGCTTATCCTCAGATTACTATAGGCAGACTTAATTAAATTAATGTGCCAACGCGTAGAAGAAATTACAGTAAATGACCAAATGTATTTGTTCCATGGACATCAGCATACAGTCGAACTTGAATAGCTCCAACATCCTTGGGACCATCAAAATTTGTTTGAGACATGGGTAGTTCGAGCCACTGTGGGTTAATCATAGCGCCAGGACAGGAAGCAGATAGCGATAATTTAGGGAAATCTTTCCGCATTTCTACACAATAAGGAAATGTTGAGATTTATCATTAAAATCGTCTCGATGAGGCGATTCTTATGAGCACAAAAAACATACTATCCATGATGAAATAAGAAAATTTCCCTAAATATTTGTTTTCTTGAGCTATTGGAAGAATTTCGTAATGACTCAAAAACTAGTTCGAATTAGCCGTGGTAAATGTGCCATCGGTAATCGAGCTATTGAGGTTCGACTGTATTAATATTGGCCGCGTCAAATGAAAAAGTGCCTTTGACATACGCAAAATGCATAAATTCAGATAATCCTGCACATTTGCGCAGAGAATGCTCTCCATTCGTATATTCTGTAGTATCCAATGATTCTGTTAGCGGACAGTGAAGGCCCTGATCAGACTGCGCGAATGATCTGGGCATTCGCTGTCCGCATATGCCAGAAGACACATTCTCACATGACACGGCCCATATGTCCACGAGAAGATCGAATGTCACTTTTCGTACGAAAATCGGAGTCTCGGTTTTATTAAGTCTCTTCATATACTGCAAAATCGATCTTCAAAGTAACCTGCATGTGTGGTGGTCGGGTGGTGCGAAGGTGCTGTGTATCTTACATCACTGGGGCGTCCAACTGATATTGGCTTACAGTTGGGCAAGGCCTGCTATCCTTGTAGTGGGTAAGGGTAGAGGGGGAATGTTTTATTTCTTCTGTTTCTTCACTTTCATTCCTGTTCCTCTTTCTTCCCTGTCCCTCTCTTTCATCTCCTCTACTCTCTCTCTTCTATCTCTTTTCTCCCTTTCTCTGGGAGACGACACAAAATGACCCTCAAGGGTTGACGTGTCGTTAAACCCCAACACAATCAATCAAATCTATATACAATATACGAGGGCAAGTCAATAAGTAACCAGCCTATCCCATTTTCAATTGACCGAGACACCCAAGATTTTCATGCCTTATTTCAATACATGTTTTAGGCCTTAGGGCAAAATTGCACCCTTATCGTGTCATTCACTCATAAGATATTGAATGTCAAACATGGCTAGCGATGCAAAAGTAAGCTTTTCGTCAAAAGTTGAGTACCGTGCTGTAATTCGGTACTTGTATTTGAAAGGGAAAACAGGTCAGGAAATACATTGCGAGTTGACCAATGTTTATGGGTCTTTTGTACCATCGTATGCACAAGTTAAATTCTGGGTTGGGGAATTCAAACGCAGTAGAACGTCTTTAGAAGACGAAACCAGGTCTGGACGCCCATCAGATGCCACCGATGAAGAAATGTGTTACAAAGTATGGGATCTGGTGTACTCTGATAAGGAATTAAGGTAGAAGAAATAGCGAATGCATTTACATTTCACATGGTAGCGTTTCAACAACTTTACATGATCGCTTGGGTATGCACAAGCTACCAGCTCGTTGGGTTCCAACATCCCTTAGCGACGAGCAAATGCCAACCAGAGCATAAGTATACAGCGCATTGTTGAAGCGGTTTAGGTCAAAAGAAGATGATTTCCTTTCACGTCTGGTGACTGTAGATGAGACCTGGGTCCATTATTATAAGCCAGAGAATAAAACTTAAAGTCGCCAGAGTGTAGGGCCGGGGTCTCCGAGGCCAAAGAAGTTCATAACACAACCCTCTGCTGGCAAGGTGATGGCAATTGTATTTTGGGATGCACAAGGCGTTATTATGTTAGACTTTCTAGCAAAGAAAAGTACAATAACAGGTGCGTATTATGCAAATTTGCTCGACTAACTGAGAATAATGATCCGTAAAAAACGCCGAAGTAAATTCTCCAAAGGGATTCTGCTCCAACAGGACAATGCGAGAGTCCACACTTGCAAAATTGCAATGGATGCTGTTGAGCGGAATGGGTACGAGCTAATACTGCACCCCGCCTATTCTCCGGACTTAGCTCCTAGTTACTATTTCCTATTCCCAAACTTGAAACAGGATATCCGTGGACATCATTTCCAGTCCGACGAAGAAGTCGTGGCGAGAGTTGAGGAGTGGGCAGAGACAAGGACCCTGGCTTCTTCAGTTCTGGGCTGATGGCACTGGAACACCGCTGGTCCAAGTGCATCATTCTAGAGGGCAATTACATCGAAAAAGAAGAGATCGATCTCACCCAGAAATAAATTAGGCTGTTTTTTTATTGACTCGCCCTCGTTATCTGCACTATGATGAAGTACTGGGAGACGTTTTACGGCCACCACACGACACTTATTACCAGCTGCAGTGAGGTTAAGATAAAAATATAAAAGGCTGCCTTGGAAACAAAGAACACATAAAAGAGGGAAAATTGGTGACTCGGTTTTATTAAGTCTCGTCATGTGCAACAATAGCTTGTTGCAAAGTCTGTTCCTCTCTCCCTGGAGGGGGTGGTCGAGTAGTGCTAAGGTGTCGTGTAGTTTACGTCACCGGGGCGTCAAAATGATATTTGCTTATAGTTAGGCAAGGCCCGCTGTCCTTGTAGCAGATCAGGGTAGAGGAGGAATGTTTTTATTTATTCTTTTCTTCAATTTCATTCCTGTTTCCCTTTCTTCCCTGTTCCTCTCTTTCATCTCTTCTACTGTCTCTTCTATCTCTTTTCTCCCTTTCTCTGAGAGACGACACAAAATGACTCACAAAGGGTGACATGTCATTAAACCCCAACAAATCTTCTCTCTGGAAAGGTTACGACTTCTGTTTTCTGCGATGTTGATGGAATCGTAATGTTCGACTATCTTCAAACGGGACACACTATTAGGCCGTTTTAGAGAGAAAAAAAGTAAGTCAAAACGTCGTGGAAAGCAGGGTCGCATCCATGATGATTTCTGAGCGAGGTTCAGTTTGTTCAAATTACCGTACTTACTCTTCGTTTTCGGACAGAAAGGCCTGAGCAAGCAGTAAAGGCCCAGATCAGATGCCGCACAGAGCGACGTCTGATCAGGGTCTGCACTATTTGACTCTCACCCAGCAGTATTGCACACATTCACAGGTAGTAAGGGGTGTGAGTATTTAGGATTAGTACGATAAATTTATCAAATTTATTCATTTGTTTTAGTTCGGTTGGGAGGGGGTGAGGGGGGATTTCAGGCATTCCCTTTTTACTCAAAATGAATTCACAAGATCTAGATCTATCAAATGTCCATCAGTTAAATTTCCTAAACCTTAAAAGAAAGGCACTTTTTTGTGTTAAGTACCGCTCAGATGATGATGCCATATCGGCTTTTTAAGTGGTATTAACCCTTAAACTGCAAATCACAACAATTGTCGTCTGCTTTGTCACCTGCTTGCGATTTTAAAAGTCATTTCTGCAAACAGCGTGGACCCAAGTCAGACTGCCGTCTGATCTAGGTCGATACTGTTTGCCTGTATGCAAAATTAGGTTTGAAAAGTTTGCAAGAATATTCAGCAGACGACATAAACAAACGACATTTTAAGATGCTGGTTTTCTTGGCGTTGTAAGGGTTAAGACCCTTCTACAGTGCTGCCAGAACTATTTAGATACAGAAGCATAGCTCCAGACAAGACGTTAATCTTCCAACAAAACATATTGATGTTATTTTTTTATTTTTATTTATTTATTTATTTATTTTTTTTTTTGGGGGGGGAGGGGTTCATAAAATATATGTTGTGGGTACTCATTTGAAGCGCTTCGCAGGGGCGTTTCTAATGAGCACCAACAATATATGTTTTCGCAGGGAAATAAGGAAATATTTACCTAATACTCACTCTTATCTGGAGCCATGAGAAGGGGATGATGTTGAAAAATAAGAAAAAGATATATTCAAAAATTCAATTCCTCAAAGGCTCCATATTCCTCAAAAATTTTATTATCCAAGAAAGGTTGAATAAATTGATTTATTGTATTAATACAATCATAAAATGAAGCACCGGATAACTTGTAAATTTTCTGTTAGTCTCTTGTTCTTGAAATGATTTTTTTATCGTATCTCTGAATTAATGCTGCCAAAATTAATTCAGAGACACGATAAAACACCATTTCATTTTTGATCCAGTTCAAAAACACGAGACAAACTGAAATTTTATAGTTCTCAGATGCCATATTTTATGATTGTAACAATACCATAAATCAATTTATTAAACCTTTCTTGGATAAAAAAAAATGTCTAATTTTGAGGAATATGGCGCCTTTAAATACAAAGATCAGAACGTTTTAATCATCCCTCGTCTGGTGTGAGAAGGCACGCGCTCACTTTGAGGCTTTCTTTATGTTTTGTCCGGTCATTGTCTTATTGTCGTGTTTGGTGGATCCTGTCTGGCATTGTGATCACATCACTTTGGTGGATCCTGTTTGGCATTGTGATCACATCCCTTTGGTGGATTCTGTCTGGCATTGTGATCACATCACTTTGGTGGATCCTGTTTGGCATTGTGATCACATCACTTTGGTGGATTCTGTCTGGCATTGTGATCACATCACTTTGGTGGATCCTGTTTGGCATTGTGATCACATCCCTTTGGTGGATTCTGTCTGGCATTGTGATCACATCACTTTGGTGGATCCTGTTTGGCATTGTGATCACATCACTTTGGTGGATCCTGTCTGGCATTGTGATCACATCACTGGTGGATTCTGTCTGGCATTGTGATCACATCCCTTTGGTGGATTCTGTCTGGCATTGTGATCACATCACTTTGGTGGACCCTGTCTGGCATTGTGATCACATCACTTTGGTGGATTCTGTCTGGCATTGTGATCACATCACTGGGGAAGAGGAAGCTGGTTGCTTTGCTTTTCTTTGGTTTGTGGCATGTGTGTTGTCTGTCTTGGTTTGTTTGCTCCTCTTCTTGATGTCATTGGTAGGCTGTGTTCTGTGATTGTGATTCTGCCTGAATACAGTCAAACCTACCTAAAGGGCCAGCTGTATCAAGCAATCACCTGCATTTAAAGGCCATTTTTCAGATCCCATTAAAGGCAAATATCTGTAAATTTACCTGTATTAAGCAAGCAGATGTGTTTTTGCCTTTACCTTCGGCGCTTGCTCAATACAGGTTTGACTATATATTCTATACTTTTTTTTTTTATACAATGGTAACTAAAGAAAACATAATATAATGATTTATTTCTTGGTAAATATAAGTCTGTACATAAGCAGTATAGAAAAAAAGCATATGACAGTGCACACATTAGCCCACTTTAGACTGAATAAACTACCCCACAAAATCTATTGGAAGAATCCAGTTTCTATTTTAGGTATGTCAAGCTATGTGATTTAAATATTCCTAGAGAAAAATGGCTAAACCATTTGCAAACAGTGGAGATCCTGACCAGACGCCGCTTGGATCTGCACTGTTTGCCATTTGCCTTTTAGGGATCTCCAGACTAAACTGGGTTATACAATGTATAGCTTTTATGCAAATATAAGTGGTAAAATTTAAGCAAAAATTACAGGTTCAAGGGAATATAAGGGAATCGGATATACTTTCCAGAGAGGTAACTCATTGAAAATGGTTATTGGTTCCCTTCTGAAAAGCGGTCAATACTTTTAATACTAAAAGGGAAGAATTTGCTACCCCCCATCCCCCAACCACCACACACACACGGGGGGCATATTCTTTCCTTGCAGGGTAGACCACTTTCGAGAAGGGTCATTGTGTGTGGAAGAGCAAACAGGAAGTCACAAAAATTATCTCCCTTTAACAAAATGGAGGAAACTCTACCAAGTGTATCCATATCACATATTAACAATATCACAGTAATATTAAACATGCTTATAGTCTGAGATACTACTGAAGGAAACAAGAGCTGTCAGCAGACAGCATAGCTCGCCTGGAGTTTGGGAGATACTGGAGTGTCAGGGTGCTCTTCAGGACCAGTCTGATCTGGGTCTGCACTGTTTGCTTAGGTCTATCTGTCCTTATACTTAGAATCATTATGGTAAGAGGAAATTTAATGGCATATCATCTCTTGATAGGATTTGTTGTGCTATGGTTTGGTCATTTGTTGTCATGAATTTGATATTATCAGAGATCAAATATAAAAATTTCTAAGTCTGTGACCTTGACCTTTAGGTCATAGTCATGGGTGGGGGTGATGATGAATAAGACTTGGACCTGTATCGATTATCATTCCATATGAACCAAATCTATCACGTGGTTTGGAAAATATGAGCTCTTAAAACACTTTAATATAAAATTTCTAAGTTCTTAACTTTGACCTTGAGGCCATGGGCATGGGCAAGGGGTATTGCTGATTAAAACTGGACCTATATGTATCATCATACCAAATATGAACAAAATCCATCGTTTGGTTTGGATAATATGAATTCTTAAAAACTTTAATATGAATTTTTTAAGTCTGTGACCTTGACCTTGAGGTCATAGGCATAGTCAGGGTATTGCTGAATAAAACTTTGGAACTGTATCTATCATCATACCAAATATAAACAAAATCCATCTTATAGTTTGGAAGAGTATGAGCTCTTAAAAAATTAACATTAAAAATTTCTAAGTCCATGACCTTGACCTTGAGGTAATGGGCTGGGGTATTGCTGAATAAAACTTTGGAACTATATCTATCATCGTACCAAACATGAACCAAATCTGTCAAATGGTCTGGAAAATATAAACTCTTAAATAACTTAAACGTAAATGTGTATGCCGACGCCGACGCCGGGGGTAGTGCAATAACCCTTCCTGGACAAAGTCAAGGCGAGCTAATTACTGTCCTTTTAACATCCTCTGGAAAAATGTTTTTCACTTGTAGTTTTATTCTAAATGAAAATGTTACGTTTTAATTGACTTTATCATTACGAAAACACGCCTATTTAAATATACTGAAAATTTTACGACCAAAAAATGAAAATTTTTCAGATAAAAATTGTGATATTTTTCATATTTCTGCTCAAAATATAGATTATGGGTACTCGTTAGAACCGCCTCGGCGAGGCGGTTCTAAGGAGTACCCCAATCTATGTTTTTGAGCAGAAAAAAGAAAATAATGTATACCCCTGTAAACCCCAGTTTTACTATATAAAAGTGGGGTTTAAGGGTATCAAAATTACATAGGCATGTTTTCGTGATGGAAAATTTTATGTTCTAATTGACTTTATCTTATCAGAAACATTTGTCTTTTCTTTCTCTGTGCTTCGTTTTACATATTTACTGTATATTTTTTCGGCCAAAATGGGTCTGACCTATTCAATTTCTATAGCAAACTGGATTTTTTTGAAAAAAAAATATAGAAACTATTTTTTGCTTTTCTTCAATGATTTTAAACTATTGAGGTTTAGTGATGATATTGTGAAAATTTCGGAAATTTTGAGCAAGTGGGACTTGTTGAAAACCTACATCAAAACTACCTACCCTATCATTTTTTTTTATTTTATTTTATTTTATTTTTTTTTTTTTTATTCCCTATTTATTTCTTCTGAGTAAAGCGCCACGCAAAAAAAAAAACAAAACAACTTTCTGAAAGATGTCGATAGTAGAGTAGATGCAATACACAAAACTTATACTGAGAAAGTGGGTGAAACCGGTACCGTGTCTACTATACATACTCGGACAGACATTTCGGTACCGCCATTTAGAAAGTTTTAATGAGGATTCATGACATAATAATTTCTTAATTAAATATGCAAAACATAGACTTAGATAAATGATATTTAGAATAACATTTTACTTCTTTACGCCTCTTTATTTGTGTGCATAGTTTCTTTTCTTGACATACGAGCAGTGTAGACCCAGATGAGACGCCGCAGAATGCGGCGTCTCATCAGATCTACACTGCTCATACGGTAAGTTGACTTTGCTTGCGAACTACACTGTTTCTTGTCTGAAAGAAGATATATATTCTGAAATGTTTAGAACCTCATTTATTATTCAAAATGGGGGCCGTGACAAATGATTTGAAATCTCTTAACATCATTAATTTTCTTATTTATATTTGCATCAAATTGCAGGTTTTGTCAACATCTTACATTAAAGGTGCATTCATGAACAACACTGTTTTTGTCTTTAACTCATCATCGTTAGTATCTGTCTCAATGCCCAGATCACCAGTAATAGTCATCATCAGAATTGCTATTGCTGTCAGAATTGAAGTCAGATTCAGAATCCGAAAATAATACTTCTATATCCTTCACACAACTTGATGGAATATCTCCTAAAACCAATACTTCTTGGTATTTTCTAGCACAATTTGTGGCTGTCTCATCTCTAAGATGACGTTCTCTGTTCACTACATCGGACAAATCTATAAAGTAAACTTCGTCCAGTTTCTTCAGTGCATCAACATCTATTGTGGCGATCCGTTTAGGAAAGGATCGTTTATGTTCTGCAAATGCGTGTATTGCCGACAATGACGCAGAGGTAGAAATGAACTGGGACCTATGAGAGCTTCCAACGCGTACATGGTCGTGCACGCTTACCTCTGCATCTGGGAGCGCAGCATTAATACCTTCTTCTCTTGCGTCTTCGCCATTTTTCAAGAGTCGATAGAGAACGCTGTATCTACACTCCTGGCTTCCTATTGCTATAAAAGAGACAAGATGAAATGACGCTTAGAAATAAGAATTATCTATACGTGCAGCATGCACAGATTCAGATTCATCCCACGCATGCGCAATCTCATCTGGGCATTTGCTTTCCATTGATACATTCTATAGTGTCCGATGATTCTGTTAGCGGACAGCGAAGGCCCTGATCAGACTGCGCGGATGCTATCCGCATATGCACGAAGACACTTTTTCGCATATGTTACGCATGTTTTATGCGACCCCGATTTTTGAAGTGATGAAAACTATTTTCAATTTTGTTTGTATTTCCACATATGCAATAGTTTTTACAATGTAGCAACCAACGTCCAGTAAGACCAAATCTTTTAATGCACGACTGGCCATGAAGTAGAAAGCAAACTAAAGCACAGTAGTAGTTTTGGCTAGCATGATTCCCTTGTGCTTTTGAGGCATTTCAAAATCAGTAATTTTGACCAAGAGGCCAAGAATAAAGGAGAGTGAATGCAACAAATAGCGTATAATTGGCAAAAGGCATTCTGGTCAGAAACATGGCTAGGGCATTGAATGTATCTCACGGTGTCGTGAGTAGACTTTTGAAAAAAAAAAAAAAAAAAAAAAAAAAAAACATGGAGAGACAGGCAGTGTTAAAGAAAGAAAATGATCAAGAAGACCAAAGGCTACCACTCCAAGGGAAGACAGTCTTCTTTTTCGCAGCCCAAACTGCTTCCTGGAAAACCTTGCGTTTCGCAAGGTTTTGCAGGAAGCAGTTTGGGCTGCGAAAAAGAAGACTGTCTTCCCTTACGCAAGGTTTTTGCAGAAAGCAGTTTAGGCTGCGAAAAAGAAGACTGTCTTCCCTTGGAGTGGTAGCCTTTGGTCTTCCTGGTCGTTTTCTTTCTTTAACACTGCCAGTCTCTCCATGTTTTTTTTTTGTTGTTGTTGTTGTTTTTTTTTTTTTTTTGTTTTGTTTTTTTGTTGTTGTTTTTTTGTGCGGTGTTCACCGATTCTGGGTGGGCGTCCAGACGTCTCGTTGACAGTCGTCTACTTAAAGCCAGATAACGAGCTGGACAACCGGCGAAACGTCCTAGATTGACCCCACATCACAAAACTGAGAGATTGGGCAACAGGGCAAGAAAGCATGGCGTCTTCGCAACTAGAGGAGGATTCTATGGATTGACGAGAGTCGTTTCTGTCTGTGTCATACGGATGGTCGGGCGCGTGCTCGACGCCTGCCTGGCGAACACTACAGTGAATCTCGTGTTCAGATAAGTGTTTCTGGAGGAGATTGCAACGTAATGGTTTTAGAGTGCATTCTCTCACGATCACATCTTGCAAGTGGTGAACGGAGCTTTAAATGCTCAAAAGTTCAGGGGTCGAAATTCATGAATTTTCATGAATTTCTAGTGAAATTTTGTCAGATTGGGTGATTTTCTTTGGGCTTTTCTGTCCATTATTCAGACAATATTTTTGTTGTTGTTGTTGTTGTTGTTGTTGTTATGAAATGGCTTGTTTACTGCTTTAGCTGTAATTCAGAATTAATTTTTCATTTTTAGCGTCCCTAACTTCCGGGTGTTATTATTAACCCTTTCTTTGCCAAACTGACATTTTTTTTGCAAACAGTATAGATCCAGATTTCAGATAAGATGGGTTTTTTATGTTTTGTTGTTTTTTATTTTAATTTGGTCAAACTGATTGTTGATTTTCTTTAGGCTTTTCAGTCCATTATTTAGACAAAGATTTTTTTATTTTCTTTCTTTTTTTTTTTTTTTTTTTTTTAATGAAATGGCTTATTTGATGCTTTAGCTGAGATTCAGAATTAAATTACCTACTTTTGTTTACAGAATTTTTGGCGTTGTCATTACCTCGAGAGGTACAGGATGTGGCGTGGGAACAAATTCGTGTTAGTGCAATTTCGAGGTAGGTAGTTCCCCTGATTTCCACCGTGTATTATACAAGTACAAAATGTGCTGCAAATGCAGCGAAATAGTTGAATTAAATTTTTAAATTTTCTGCTACAACAGCCAACTATTTTGCTTTCATTTCCAGTTATTATTCGTTTGGACCGCAGCGTGAGTATATATGCCATAGCACATGTGCGCCTGCCAAAGACGCCGATCAGACTGGCGTTCCCACAGTCTGAACTAAGTCTTCACTGCCGCTTAAAAAAAACAGAGATCCTTGGATACCCCAAAAGCGCCCACCGAAGACTCAGCTAATTTTGCGCGGATACACAGGCTGATCAAAGTCCTAAATGGGCGCACATGTTCTTAGTACAGTATACCATGTTACGGCTCATTAAATAGAAACTGTTACACATTCAAGGGAGCTAACTCTATCAAATTGATTTTGCAATTAAAAGGGCAAAATCTTTCCTGTTTAGAGTAGAGCCCTTTTCAGAAAGGATACAAATTCTTACCGTTTAGAGCAGACCTCTTCTCAGAAGGGTATTGTTGCACATGAACATTTAAAAGAAAATCGCATCGTTGTCTCCCTTTCAAAAATGGCGGAAAATGCAAGGCTGTCAAGTGACCTTAATGTCATATGTGAACAGCAAGGTACTGGACCAGCCTGAAGCATTCGCGTAGGCATCGAGCGTTTAGCTCTCCCTGGTCAGGGTACCACGCTGTTGAGCTTTTTTACCACCAGTCCCTGTAAAACTCAATGAATGCACCGAGTTAAATGCATGAAAGAGTATCACGCTGTTGCGTTTTTACCACCTGTCAAAACTCGATGAATTCACTGCTTTAACTGCACGAATGCGCAGGCTAGTGTAGGTATTCGTTGCTCACATAGATATTGCGATGCGTAGGGTCAGTTAAGATGAATGGAATGGATCATTCAGTCAGCTCCAAGGGAGAATACCATTACGTGAAATATCTGGCTCTCCTCTGAAAGTGGTGCTACTCTTTAAGAGTATTTACATGTACTCCCATACGGAACACACACGCACGCGCGCACATACGTACACACTTTCATACGTGTGCGTAAACGACGTTTAAAGTCCCCCGGTCCTCGCTGATCCCTCCGACCCACCCGGCCCCAAGACATACAACGAACAAAAATTTACATTACAATAGAAAAAGGGGAAATAAAGTAAATGCTACACTTACGATTTTTAACTTTTCTTCTCGCAGGTAAGGAAGTCGGAGTTGGTTCGGTCTTAGCTGCTGATGGAACGGCCTCACTTTTATCAACCTCAGGCTCAGGCTTGTCATTGAGAGAAAGGGTGGTTGGATTTTGCACAGAAAATGAGGCGGTTTCATTGTTTGTCTCCTCAAGCTCAGTCTTGAAATTAGGAGGCCCTGTGCCTTCAACCTCCTGTTGTAGTTTTGATTCGCATCTTTTCTTCTGTAAAGGCTGATTAGTCAGTTCGGTTGATGCCTTCCGCTTTGTTGACGCCATCGTATCTGTAAACAGTGTGTATATTTTAACCATCACAACTGCAGCAGACGACATTTTATTTATTTATTTATTTTGTATTTTGAGAGAAAAAAAAGGACTCTACATTTCATGTGAATCGGCAGACGTTTTACATGAAATGTCAAGTTGTTTTTGTTTTTTTTTCTCTCGGAAAAATAATAAACAAATTATTATGTCGTCTGCTATAATCATGTAAGCGATATAAGGGTGAATCAGTAAACTCATGACATCTTTTACTTTATACATAAATAAAAATAAATAAATAAATAGAAAAAATGTCCGGTTTTTTTTTTTTTTTTTGGTTTTTTTTTTTTTTTTTTTGTTGTTGTTTTTTTTTTTTTTTTTTTTTTTTTTTTTTTTTGTTGTTGTTGTTTTTTTTTTTTTTGTTTTTTTTTTTGTTCTTTTTGACAATTCTGAAAACTAAGAATTCATTTATTCACTTTATAATTCAATAAGAATATATAAAAGTAAAAAAAAAAGTAATGCATAATTGAATTTAGATATAGTTATATTTATTTTCCCCCTTTTCTGGCCGCACCTAGACAGACCCGACAGTGATAATCACCTTATAATCACTCAGATAAGACCAGCCTTTGATGTGAGTCACCACTGTCAGGGCTGTATATTGCATGCAGTCATGATGGGCCACCCAAGCCAAGGGGCAGAGAATATGTGTCTTTAACCTATTTATGCTTAATGTCCCATAAAAGGGACATTCGCAAACAGTGTAGAGCCCATACCGGGATTTTTGAAAATTTATACGAACGCCAATGGTAAGGCCTAATTGGCCAAAACTATAGGTAGCCCAGAAAACATGATACTTTAGCTTTTGTCAATTTTGTGAGTGTGTTCTTTGCTCTCAAGGGTCATTCATTTTAAAACCTAATCATCCCAAAGAGAACTTTACATTACGAAAACAAGCCTATTCAAATATATTGAAAATTTTACCACCAAAAAAATGATTTTTTTTTTATGAAAATTCTAATATTTTTTTCAAATTTCTGCTCAAAACATAAATTGTGGGTACTCGTTAGAACCGCCTCGGCGAGGCGGTTCTAACGAGTACCCACAATCTATGTTTTTGAGCATAAATAAGACAATTAATGTATACCCCTGTAAACCCTAGTTTTGCTATATGAAAGTGGGGTTTAAGGGGGTCAACATTATATAGGCGTGTTTTCGTGTTGACAGGGAGAAAGCAATATTCGTGAAGACTGTATCTGAGCCGCAAGGTATTGACAAACTGTGCATTTTGATGTAATTTTGATCAAAACTGGACAAAAATAAGGAGATTACCAACTGTTTAAAGATATCAAAACTGGTTTTACGGGCGACGCAATTTTTAATATTTAATGATATTTTATGACGTCATTTAGTCTTAATTAGATATGCAAAACCTATGTAAATAATCTTTGAACGAATATATATCAACATCTATATTTGTGAATATTCCCTAGATATTTATGGATTTTGCTTGAAAATCGAATTGGTTTCTATCAGAACGAAGATTATATTTAATATTTTGAAGTTTTCAGAACCTCATTAAATGTTCAAAATGGCGGCGTTCTTAATGATAGCTTTCAAAATTTTAAACGCCTATAATTCCCTCAGTCTTTTTATCTGAGTTGATCAAATTTGCATCAAATGCATTATTTATCAAGCTCTGAATTTCATTTCATATACATTCTTCGCAATCCTTGCGTTTTCCTTTAAGCTTTTGCCAAAAGAAGGACTTGTACATCAAACACATGCAAACATACACGCGCGTGCGCACAAACGCGAAGGTAAAGTACTTAATGTAGCCGGTTAATCTGGCTGATTTCCAACTTCTTTAGAAATCTATATACAAATATACAGTCAAAAATATAAAGAAATCGATACTTCTGTTTTTCGAAAAATCAAACTGGGATCTTCTGACGCACAACGTGGGAAAAGAGCTCTTATTTCATATGCGATCAGCGAAGGTCCTGATCAGACTGCGCGGATGCGCAGTCTGTTCAGGACCTTCACTGTCTACTTATATATTTATTGGATTAAGGAAGTATAGCAAATTTTCTGATCAGACTAGATATATCCGCTGTCTGATCTGGATCTTTACTGTTTGTATTTACCAAGAAGACACCTTTTCTTATGACACAGATCATTTTGTAATTGTGCACTACATTTTGCACTTATAATTCCCGGAGAATTTGAGTCATATTCGCATCGGAAATAATATAAATGCGCTAAAAGGTCCATCATGCATCATGCCTATGAGGGAGAGAATGACCGTAGAAAATATTTCATGATCAATCTCCACGAAAGAATGTTGCCGACCTCGGCGGGGGATGAACCCGCGACCTCCTGGTCTCCAGTCGGACGGCGCATCCAACTGAGCCACCGAGGCCGGCTACTGTACAATGGGTTAACACACACAGTTATATACGAGACTGAATTCTATCTAACTGCCGCACATACCCCTATAAACGCATAGTCAAGCATTTCGTAGTCTTCAGATTACAGCTTTGTCTTGTTATCTGCTTAACAAAGGCATAGGTTTTTGGTACTTATTTGAATTGCCTCGACAATTCGAGGTAATGTATTATAGGCAAAATCAATTTGTCACAGCAGAAATAGCTAAACAAGTGTTCCAACGCATTACAAAACCTAGAGTCTGACCTATGTAACCAGCAAGACTCAGATCAGTCTGTATATCCACCCAATACAGCAAGCATCACAAACCCATGCCTATATAAATTTGACCCCCTTAAACCCCACTTTTATATAGTAAAACTGGGGTTTACAGGGGTATACATTATTTTTATTATTTTGCTAAAAAAACATAGATTGTGGGTACTCGTTAGAACCGCCGCCTCGCCGAGGCGGTTCTTACGAGTACACACAATCTATGTTTTGAGCAGAAATATGAAAAAATATTAGAATTTTTATCTGAAAACTTTCAGTTTTTGGTGGTGAAATTTTCAATATATTTGAATAGGCGTGTTTTCGTAATGGTTCTCGTTTAACCCACTTTGGATAGCCTGGAAGCTGTAGAAAGCACAAGCGATCAGCGAAGACTCTGATCAGACTGCGCGGATGCGCAGGCTGATCTGAGTCTTCGCTGCTCGCATAAGTCTTAAATATTGTAGGTTTTGTCGTGCGCTGGCTAAAATTGAAATACAATTTTGAAAACCGGAAACTACTGAAATTCGCTAAATAATCATATCATATTTAATTCGAATCAGTAAGATATTTGTGGACTGGATTATTGCTTTTTGTTTTGTTTTTTGTCGCCATTATCAACAACTGAGATATTTTTGTGACTTCCTGCTTGTCTTCCTGTCAATGAGTTGACATTCCATTGGAGACAATTTGCATGAAACGACAAAACCTAAAAATATTTCAAAATACTGTCTGCTAAATTCTTACTTAGCATGTAGGGCGTTAATAGATAATAAACATTACCTATAAAGTGTTTATTAAGTGAGTAAATTAATCTCTTTCTCAAAGCTTGAATATCCAGCCGATTTGAAATGATGTCCTTCCTATAAAGGTTGAAAATGAAAATAGACAATTTCTAGGAACTACATTAGATAACTTGATATTTTTAACGGGTTTCGTCTCATATATGTTTTTTACAAGAGATATAACTTTTATGATTTCTTGTGATTTCTTGCACACTGCATTTCTTCTGGAAAGGGTACACTCTAAAAGGAAGGAATTAGCTCCCCTATTCTAAAGTTTGCTCCACTACACTAAAAGAAAAGAATTTGCTCCCCAAAATTCTTTTCTTTCAGAGTCAGCCCATTTTCAGAAGAGAGTCAATCAACTATAACAGAGTTGCAATTCATCGTTAGCACTCTGTAGGCGAAGTCATCCGGTAATGGTGGTTCAGTCGGATGCGCGTACTACTGGTGATCAGGGGGGTCGCGGGTTCGTCCCCCCCCCCACCCCCTCCTGGTCCGGCAACATTCTTTCGTGGAGACTGATCATGAAGTATTTCCTATGGTCATTCTCCCCTTCAGCTGATTCAAAAAGGGCGGTTGTCAGTTTCTGGCGATTATTTGATAACCGCTTAGTGGACTAAACCAGCCCCGTAAAAGTTTCAATGTGTGGATAGGTAAACTGATCATAACAGTGTTGACTGGGTAATTTAATTCCAACACTAACCAACTAACCAAATCATCCGGTAGAAAATACTGATATGTCTTATATTTCACATAAAATAAGGTACCATTACATTCAAATTGTTCGCGGGCATTCTGAATGACATGCCAATACGTTTATTATTATTATAATTATTACTATTATTATTATTATTATTATTATTATTATTTCAGATAAAATAAGAACTGACATGTATTTCTGTCGGACACAATTTGAAAGAAATGTATTTTTCTGTGGGCGGTTGCCGTCACCAGATTTAACATACCACATTTCGACAATCCGTTTTCCTGTTACTACCAATCCATTAGTAACTAACAAATAGTTACCTGCTAATGCTGATTACGCTAAATTCTGCATTCAAACATATTAGCCTTATAAACTCTGATGCTGATAAATAGTGAATAAATACACACAAAAAATTCAAACTTTTGAAGAAATAAGCTTTAAATCATATTAAGGTCAATATCGGCGGACGAATATGCATACCTCAGTAAAACCGCGCCAAAATCTACAGCGTTCGGTAATACATGTAACCCGAGTCGCAGTCCAACTTACACAGAAAAGGACCGAACAAAGGGGCTCAGTTCTAGAGGCTTATAGAATTTTTGACAACCGTCCCATTCAGTACTGAAAGTGCTTTTGTTATCTTTGTTACTCACCCAGAACCCGGTCAATAATCAATGGCCAGAAATAATCATCACGAAAACATGCCCATATATTTTTGACCCCCTTAAACCCTACATTTATATGGTAAAACTGGGGTTCACAGGCTATACATTATTTTTCTTATTTCTGCTCAAAAACGTAGATTGAGGCGGTTCTAACGTGTACCCACAATCTATTTTTTGATCAGAAATATGAAGAATATCAGAATTTTTTATCTGAAATTTTCATTTTTTGGTGGTAAAATTTTCAATATATTTAAATAGGCATGTTTTCGTAATGGCTCAACTGGAGAGAAAGGCTCTTCTGCAAACAGCAAAAACCCTGGTCAGACTGCACATCTTCACAGTGATCAAGTTGTCAAATTACAACTGCAAGATCAGTTATCGCATTGGAAAGAACAATGCAGATGCTGACGGACTGTCGAGAAAGCAGGAGCATACAACTACGATATTCCCAGAGGTCCTCAAGGCCATAAGTAACACCATGATGGAAGACACAGTCCCCTTGGCTGAGACTACTATGCATCCCGATGGCAAGGTTGAGACAGATGAAGAAATACCTAGTGAACTGCTAGAAGGGACGGCCTTGTCAGCATATGATTGGCGGAAAGCACAAGCATCCGACCCCAACATAAACTGCATAATGGATTACGTGCTCACAGGTCAAATGCCTACAACAACACAGGCTGAAGAAAATAGAATCGATCATGGATACCTGGCAAATTGGGAGAAATTCAAGTTAAAAGATGGTGTCCTGTATCGAACCTGTGTTGCCAGCATCCATGAGAGAAACAATTTCCGTGCGCATCACGATGATCTCGGTCATCAAGGTCGTGATAGGACAATGTCACTTATCAAAGAGCGATTTTACTGGCCTGGCATGAACAGCTACATTGGAAACCATGTCACATTGTGTGGAAGGTGCATTCGAAGGAAGACTGCTCCTTTGAAAGCCGCAGAGCTGGTCAACCTTTCATCAACAGCCCCCGTGGAGTTGGTCTGCACCGATTACCTAACCCTCGAAAGATCAAAGAGAGGATACGAAAATATATTGGTAATAACAGATCACTTCAGCCATTTTGCACAAGCAATACCAACAAGAAACCAGACCGACCATACAACATACGGGTCCCCTTTGAAAACTACTTTGTGCACTACGGTTTTCCTGCCAAACTTCATATTGACAAAGGGGCTAATTTCGAGTCTGAGACCATCAAGAAACCATGTAAAGTAGCCGGCATCACCAAGTCAAGGACCACTCCCTACCATCCTGTGGGGAATGAGATGGTCGAACGATTCAACAAGACTCCTTAATATGCTGGAAACGTTACCAGAGGATAAGAAGGGATACTGGGCAAACTATGTGTCTACACTGACCCATGCTTACCATGCGGCTATTTATGAGAGCACGGGCTTTTGTCCTTACTTCCTTATGTTTGGTCGACGCCCACGCCTCGCTTCGGATGCCTTCTTTGGTTTGGATAATAAAGGCCATAAGAATCACAAAGAGTATGCCGACAAACTCAAGGACAGACTGAAGTATGCGTACAAGAAAGCCACAGAGGAGGCGAAAAAGATAGAGATCAAGTATAAGCATTACTACGACCAGAAAGTGAGGAGAGAGGCAACACTAAAAGAAGGAGATAGAGTGCTAGCAAAGCGGGTAGGATTCAAAGGCAAGCATATTGGCTGACATATGGGAACCAACTACGTAGTTCTGAGCCAACCAATGCCTGATATTCCTGTTTTCAACGTACAGAAAGAAGGTACTGCTAAACCTAGGCTGATACATCGTAACATGTTATTGCCATTTTACGGCATACCTGTACCAGATGATAGTAATACAGAGAACGACAGGAATGAACAGCCTGAGGTGTTAGATGAAGAGGAAGAATCGACTGATTCTAGTTCTTCAGAGGGAGACAGCGATAGATCTTTACCAGCCGTTAGAGAAGTAGTTCCTGCTAGAAGAAGGCAACCACTTAGATGAAGAGATGTACAACACTCTGACAAGCCTCATTGTAGAGAATCTACAACTCAGCGAGGGGCCCAGCGTGCAGAAAGACCACAGAGAAAGAGATCACCACTTTGGATGCAGTCAAATGATTGGCAGATAAGACACTGGCCATATATGGTTGATACAAGGCCATTTATAGTGGACAACAGGCCATTACTATCAGGCGAAAAACCATTCACCTTAACAGTTAGACATGAAGATGTTGTAGAACTTTGAAGAGGTATAGAGAAATAGTTGTAAAAGGTAAGTACAGAGTATAGTGTCAAAGGTAATTATAGAGTATTGTTATAAAAGGTAAGTACAGAGGATAGTTGACAAAGGTAAGGACAGTGTGTTTTTGTTTTGTTTTTTATTTTAATGTATCCAATCAAGATCATCGTCGTCGTAGTCGTCATTCTTGTCATCATGTACGTCATCATCATCATCATCATCATCATCATCCTCGTCGTCGTCGTCGTCGTCATCCTTGTCGTCATGTACGTCATCATCATCGTCAGAGTGCCATAGGTCATGTTTAGTTTGATGTAATAAATTAAAACAGTCCTTATTGTTGTTTTATATTCTATTCTATTCCTAAACCTTATTTGCGGTCTAATCCCTATTTCTTGACCTTTCCTCAAATAGTCCCATGTCCTGGTCTGCATGTACCGTTTACTCATTTATAGCCTTAACACTACACCTAATAATCATGCCCGGACTTTATGCTCCAGTGCATTTGCCATTTTGAGCTTGGGGTGATAAGTTTGTACTTTTCACGTAAGTCGTACATGTTAGTATATTATATGAAATCATCTATATAATTTCAGGTAAGAATATTTTATATCATTGGTCATTTATTATAGAGGCATCACGAAAACATACCTATATAATTTTGACCCCCTTAAACCCCACTTTTATATAGTAAAACTGGGGTTTACAGGGGTATACATAATTTTTCTTACTTATGCTTAAAACATACATTGTGGGTACTCGTTAGAACCGCCTCGCTGAGGCGGTTCTAACGAGTACCCACAATCTATGTTTTGAGCAGAAATATGAAAAATATTTGAAATTTTTATCTGAAAATTTGCCAGTTTTTGGTTGTAAAATTTTCAGTATATTTGAATAGGCTTGTTTTCGTAATGATAAGTTTGTACTTTTCACGTTAATCGTACATGCTAGTATATTATATGAAATTATTTACATAATTTCAGGTAAGAATATTTTATATCATTGGTCATTTATTGTAGACGCATCACGAAAACATACCTATATAATTTTGACCCCCTTAAACCCCACTTTTATATAGTAAAACTGGGGTTTACAGGGGTATACATTATTTTTCTTATTATGCTCAAAACATACATTGTGGGAGGCGGTTCTAACGAGTACCCACAATCTATGATTTGAGCAGAAATATAAAAAAAAATATCAGAATTTTTATCTGAAAATTTTCATTTTTTGGTGGTAAAATTTTCAGTATATTTGAATAGGCTTGTTTTCGTAATGATAAGTTTGTACTTTTCACGTTAATCGTATATGCTAGTATATTCTATGAAATTATTTGTATAATTTCAGGTAAGAATATTTTATATCATTGGTCATTTATTGTAGACGATACGGTAGCTATATGAGATTGTACATTATGAAAACATACCTATTCAAATATACTGAAAAGTTAATCGCCGAAAAATTGAAAATTTTCAGACAAAAAATTCAAATATTTTTCATATTTCTGCTCAAAACATAGATTGTGGGTACTCGTTAGAACCGCCTCACAGAGGCGGTTCTAACGAATACCCACAATCTATGTTTTTGAGCAGAAATAAGTATAATAATGTATACCCCTGTAAACCCCAGTTTTGCTATATAAAAGTGGGGTTTAAGGGGGTCAAAATTATAAAGGCGTGTTTTTTGTGATGAAAAATAGTTAGTTTGTATTTTAAAGAGTTTCGACACTGCAAGACAAAGAAACATGATGTGTATTGGTATTGATCTGTACTCTCTGACGTAATATTGTTTACATGTTTATTTCTATAAAATTATCTTTAAATGCTCCAGTGCATTTAAAGATAATTTAAAGAAATACCAGTGCATTTGCCATTTTGAGCTTAGTGTGATAAGATTGTACGTTTCACGTTATATATTATATGAAATTATTTATATAATTTTAGATTTGATGAACCATGACCATATTTTATCATATGACGTCAGCAAATAAAGATCATGACTTTTGACCATCTTCGTGTATCTGTTTATATCCAGTGAAAATCGAACCGGGGAACGGTGACAAATGTCACAGGGGAGGGAAAAGCACAGGGCCCGACCGGGACTCGAACCCAGGACGTCTCGCATACCGTGCGAACACTCTAGCCAACTGAGCTACCTAGCCACACGGTCGACCTGCGACAATTTCCCCCTGCTTAAATAGATTCGTCCCCGAATCTGCTCGGAACCGTGCCGGTACCGACGAGCAGTCCCTTTGCTGCTCGCAACCCGAGCACGGACCTACACTGGCCACCAAATTTACAGGGGAGGGAAAAGCACACGGCCCGACCGGGACTCGAACCCAGGAACTCTCGCATACCGTGCGAGCACTCTAGCCAGCTGAGCTACCGAGTCACACGGTCGACCTGCCACACTGATAAGGGCTTTCTCTGTTTATCAATGGTTTTCAACATATAGGCGATCAAATGCGCATCTAATCTGGACATTTGCAGTCAGCACATGGCTAAAAGGCAATATATCCAAATTGTGCATCATTAACAGGGTTTAGCAACTTGACCTCGGGGATGACCTTTTGAGTAGTAAGGTAAACTAACATAAGTAGAACAATCTCACTTGTGAGAGCAGATAAGAGTTCCACGTAATTACTTTCTAAGAAAATGTTATTATTTAACACGAAAGATTGAAATGATCTAGGCAAACATTCGATTGACAGCTGAATTGAATTTGTGCTCAACTTACGGGAAGCAATGGGCCGCGCCAAGCGAAAACGTGTCTTCGAGCAGCCACGTATTCTGATCAGGGCCTTCACTAACCGCTTACAGAATCAGTGTTGTTGTTGTTTTAGTTTATTCCTTCCGTGCAGGGGGTCCCAGGGTATGAAACCAAACAAACACAACTTTACAGAATCAGTGGCGCCTACAGAATGTATAAATGGAGACCAAAGGCCCGGATGATACTTTGCGCATGCGCAGGATGACCTGAATATGCGCATTTTGCGCATGCTCAAAAGCCGTTTTTGCTTGGCGCGGCCAATATGATGATACCTCAGCACTGGACTGCTCCACACTGAATACAGTTAACCCTTACCACTCTACGTGCAAATACAGCAGGCAACAAAGCGATGACATTTTGTATTTTTTTTTCTTAAAAAATAGGCTTTGACATGTCATGCAAATTGTCTCCTAAGAAGAGACAATTTGCATGATACTTCAAAGCCTATTTTTTTAGAAAATTATAAAGAATATTTCAAAATGTCGCCTGCTGCAATTTTTACCCAACATGCTAAGCGTTATAAAAGAAAAGACTGAAAAAGAAATATAGAATAAGGACAGTTCAGGCAGTTTTGGATTACTTGCTATAATTTACTTCCTACTGGTCCATATTTATCACCGGAAATTATCTAGACTGAATACGCATGATTAGATAGGATCGTCAGTATCGCTTAGATGTTAGAAAAACAAAAACAAAAAAAGTGGTCAGTTGCACAACGATGAAATCTGACTGATTTTCGGGTAAACTTTCGCCTTTTGACCTTCTTGGTTAAGAACATATACAGTCGACTCTCGTTATCTCAAAGTCCAAGTGACTCCCTTAAAGAACTTCGAGATATCCGTACCTCGACATATCAGATTTCAAGAATTGAGGAAAAAATAAATCAAACAACCACATTTCACAAATACATATGTAATTTGACCCCTGAAGTAAGAGACATATTGAAAATATTGTGGAAAAGAGAAATTGCTCCTTAGGAGCAATTTCTCCTCTTTTCCACAATATTTTTTTTACCTGTTGTTAGATTTTCATGTTTAAGCAGGGACAAGATTTTCACTTCGAGATAAGCGATTATTCGAGATAAGCGAGGTCGAGATAACGAGAGTCAACTGTATTTACTTTACTGTTGAAGAAACTGGATACGCTCGGGGTGGACTCCACAGTTTTGACTTCCATTTCTGCTTGTTCACGGCCGTCACACAAATAAAATGCAATCTTAGCAAATATAACAGTACATATCCATTAAGTACTGTATCGGAGATTGCAAACATATCAAATAATAATTTAATCATCATAAAATAACCGCCATGTACCAAAGTCTGCTGTTACACTAATGTAAACATAACCCCATCCATCTCCGATGCGGCCAATTTTATGCAAAAACTGCAGTTTTCGATAGATTATCTTTAACTGCAGGACCATGGAATGCCATGGAACAGTTGAAAATTCGACAGAGCACCTACAGACTACTACTTGTATCTATAAGTCACGTCGTTTTCAAGATAAAATCCTCAGAAAGGCATGCTACAATTTATGACAATGTAAAACCTGATACCAGACAAAAATTCAACAGTTTCGTGTTTTACCCACACTGTTTTATAATACGGTCATTGGACCTCAAGAAAAATCTTTTTCTTCAATGTTAAACAAAAACCGACAAGCATAAAACTTTAGTTTTTGTCAAAATGTGCAGAAACAAGTATTCTCAGATAAAAAAAAAAACTGATATTTTTCATACTTCTGCTCGAAACATAGATTGTGGGTACTCGTTAGAACCGCCTCGCCGAGGTGGTTCTAATCAATACCCACAATCTATGCTTTTAGCAAAATAAGAGAAATAATGTATACCTCTGTAAACCCCAGTTTTACTATCTAAAGTAGGGTTTAAGAGGGTCAAATTATATAGGAGTGTTTCCGTGGTGAACTGTGGAAAAGCTATCTACCCTGGAAGTGTATTCATTCCTCTTCAGAAATGTGGATTATTTCTGATGATACTGCCATGGACTCGAGAAGGCATAGCCTTTAAATGAATATGAGCCGGGCACAGCATGTCCTTTTAAATTGCATCTGCGCCCAGCATCCGCGCAGTCTGATCAGAGATTCGCTGTCCGCCTGAAATGACTCTGTACCCTTGGCTTCCCTCAGATTTCCCTGTGAAGACTAGACTGCTCAGATGCGCAGGCTGGTTTGAGTGTCTCGTGGGCGTAACTAATCTTGTAGGAAATGACGTCACCCGGGTCATTTGCATGTAAAGTTACCCCGCAATATAAACTTTAAAATCATCACTCCATTATCGGCTAACTTTGACAACTTCGATCTGTGATTTTATTATTATTATTATTATTATTATTATTATAATATATATATATATATATATATATATATATATATATATATATATATATATATATATATATTCAAAAAATCATACACATCATGCATACTTATATCATGCATACTTATTAATAATTTTCTACGCTCATGGGCATCGACGATTATCTAATATCTCGTTGAAGCGAATCGAAAACATTGATTCCAAACGGGACAATTTTAATGTACGAATTGAACGAAATGTGGCAAAATGCTAATTTCCGAAACGAAGTGAAATGCAATTTTGAAAAGGCGACATGGCGAAATGAAATTGTTGCTTTCATTTTTTCTGTACTGTACTGTATTCGATCGTTATATATAACTGAAAACAATCTCATTGCCTATCCCTTTGGACAATCTAAATATTTGCTATTGCTCTGGAAGCATTTTATGAAAGTTCATGGACCGGTCTAATGCTATTTTCCATGGACTGCTCAATGCTACTATATTATAACCAAGTAATAACCAAGTCACACACTGACTTTTCTTTTTTTTTTTTTTTTTTTTTTTTTTTTTTTTTTTTTATTTTTTTTTTTTTTTTTTTTTCATTTTTTTTTTTTTTTTTTTTTTGTTTGTTTTGTTTTGTTTTTCTAATCCGGGTCCCTTGAAACATCCTAAGCCACTCTAAACCACCCCAAACTACCATAAACCACTTTATTTATTTACTTTTTTAATTCCAAACCACTTTCTTTACCGATCTTTATCGTAAATAAAACCAGCATCGGTCTGTCAACCAATATGTCTTAAATGATATAAGCCTCAAAATATACCTGTGTTTGTTATCAAAGTGAAGCTGTTGACGATACAATAGATGATCTTAACGGGTCTCGCCCCACATCCTGCTCAGACACACATACTTGTGTCTTGGGCTCCTCAGTGAGCAAATGAGGTACCCACCTAGCGCAAACCTTTCTCAGGTCCCAACGTTTTTTTCAGAATTGTTTGCACACTGCCTTCTGACATGCCAGTACAACTAGCTATATCTTTGACAGACAATCGCGTCTCCTGTTCGATCACAATCTTTACAGCAGCGATGTTACCCTTGGTAACAGATGTTTTAGGCCTTTCAGGACGGGCATCATCTTCAACAGAAAATTTCCCAGCTTTCAAAGCTTTAACCCACCTAAAAACTGTGCCCATTGAAATGGTCTGAAGTCCATAGCTACCACACAATTCATTAAATATCTGCTTTGAATCTATATTAAACCTAATGTGGCATTTAATATAGCTACGAATTTCAGTCTTCTGGTCCATATTCCAATGTAACAAGTAAATTGGTCAGTGTATATGACTGCATCTATTTCAATTTGAAATAACTCGGTCAGTTGGAAAGCAATTTGCTCGAAATAAACGGGTATCGGTAGCTATTCAACACACCATTCAAGTGCAGTAAAGCATTTTAAAATGTACCTGGGATAAAACCAAGAAAGCCTATTAGTGACAGAACTTTTTTGCACGATCCTCGTAAGACTTAACATTTTATATGAATCGTCTGACATGAAATGTCAAGTCTTATTTTCTCATTATGATTTCTTTTATTTTTCAGAGAAAATAAGACGACATTTATATGAACTGTCTGCCTAGCAAACGATTCACATGAAATGCAAAGTCTTATCTTCTCTAAAAAATAGCAAAATCAATTTTAGAATGTCGTCTGCTACAAACTTTCTTAGCGCTTTAACAGGGTCAACTCTTTCATACCCGAATTTCTGAAATAGACTCTTCCATCCCTGAATTTGGACACATCTATGATTGTAAACAGGGGTTTCAGTCAAAAATCAATAACAGAATGGTATACAGTGTATATCCTGATGAGACGGCTCGTAATGAGCCGTCTCATCTGGACCTGCGCTGTTTAGAAAGGTGTCTGTATTGGTCTGGAAGGATGAAAGGGTTAGAGTTGATGATAATGCGACTAAAGAGCGCCTTTGATTGGCTTTACAGATTCTGATAGGTAACAATAAAGTAAATGTCAGATATTACAAATGTGTGCACAGGGGCAATGCCATTTGTACAAAAAGAGACAAGAACTGACAGAAAGACTATGTAATCTTTAATTTCAAGACAAACGGATCAGACACACTATCCTGCAGACTTCGTTAACCTTTACCACTCTTTGGACTAATTCAGCAGACGACAAATTGATGATAGATTTCTTTCTTTCTTTCCGAAAATAAATTTAAAATTCCATGCAAAGTGTTTCCAGACGAGAAAATTTGCATGAATGTCAAAACCTATTTTCTGAGGAAAAATAGTAAAAAGTATTTCAAAATGTCTGTTGAATTTTGTTTGTGTTGAGATTTTACAGCCCAGTCAACCCATTACGGGTATGTCAAGCGCTGTCAGTATACCTAATCACACTTTTTTCCCGGGCAGGCTTAGTCTTCTGAGCAGTTAACCAGTACTTGTGCATATTC
This sequence comes from Anodontia alba, assembly GCA_964016985.1. Classification (NCBI taxonomy): domain Eukaryota; kingdom Metazoa; phylum Mollusca; class Bivalvia; order Lucinida; family Lucinidae; genus Anodontia; species Anodontia alba. The sequence continues at coordinate 76,810,627 of OZ024822.1, forward strand.
TTTCGCCAGAAACTGATAAAAATTTTACCTAGCATGCTGAGTAAAACGTCCTAATGAGAAAAAAAGAAGGATTCTGTATCATTAGCGCACCGTTACTAAACCTGTCACCGGACATGCTAATTAGACTGAGCGCATGCGCAGAATGTTCTGAGCATGCGCACTTCGCCCAGGGAACCTTTGAACCAGAAGATCTCATATCTGACGACAGGCTTTGTCCTGACGCGGCTTATTATGTAAGACCTTTGATCAATTAATGTACCGAAAACAACAGCAGAAAGTGATTTTGATATTATGCAAAAAGGAAGGTTCTTTACATGGCCGCATCAAGATAATGACCAAGGACATAATTAATATAGTTTTATGCATCATGCAGCAAGTTTTTACGCCTTCTGTTTGCTTATATGCAATGCAATTAACATGTTTTATGACAGTGTTCATTTCTAAAGGGAAACTGATATACTTTCATGGAATGCAACTCTTATTAACTCGTTTTACCTCACTTTTGGGAGCAAGTTATTTGTTTTCACAGTAGCCCTTTTTCGGAGGGGGCTGTTGACATTCCAGCTAGCATTCTTTATAAATCTACAGCGGGTCGTTATCGGCCCTTCAGCTACTCTGACGGGCCGATAACGGCCCGCTATAGATTTATGTAGAATGCTAGCTGGGATGCATAGGGCACAGGGAACCAACTGTGTCAGGACTGCTGTCTGTCCCAGAAAGTGCTGCTGTCAGTGGTGATTTTCTTTGTATTGTTTGGTGTGCTAATCCTGTTTTAATTTAAAACAAAGTTTGGAAACCCAGCGATACCATGAAAAGCATTCTTACTCTAATTAGGTAAGGAAAAGCGAAGGAATATGGATGGATTGAATGGGGCAATACGGACCTCCAGTTAATAGATCTGTCTTGGTAAGTGTTAGGAAGAGAAAATGTACCCTCTGAGATGTACATCGAAAGAACTCAGGTCAATCTTCGGATCCACGCAGTTTGATCAGAAGCTTCGATGGCCGTTTATAGAAGCCTTTGACCTTACCTGTCCACAAAGTGGTTGATGAAAATTTTGATCAGACTGTGCAGTTGGGCACGCTGAATGTACATATGTTCATGTTATGACTCAAATGAAGGAAAGCAGAATCCCAGTAAGCATTCTTTTTTAAATCTATAGCGGGCCGTTATCGGCCCGTCAGGGTAGCTGACGGGCCGATAACGGCCCGCTATATAGATTTAAACAGAATGCTAGCTGGGATAGTTACATAGAATCAAATAAACCGCAACGTCAGAAATATAATTACATAGAATCAAATAAACCGCAACGTCAGAAATATGATTACATAGAATCAAATGAGGCGCAACGTCAGAAATATAATTACATAGAATCAAATAAACCGCAACGTCAGAAATATAATTACACAGAATCAAATGAGGCGCAACGTAGGAAATATAATTACACCGAATCAAATGAGGCGCAACGTCAGAAATATGATTGCACAGAATCAAATGAGCCGAAACGTCAGTAATACAACTGCGCGGCATCAAATGAGGCGCAACGTCAGAAATATAATTGCACAGAATCAAATGAGCCGAAACGTCAGTAATACAACTGCACGGCATCAAATGAGCCGAAACGTCAGAAATATTATTGCACAGAATCAAACGAGCTGAAACGTAAGAAATATTATTGCACAGAATCAAATAAGCCGAAACGTAAGAAATATAATTACACAGAATCAAATGAGCCTCATTCGATTCTGAGGCATCATACTGCTTTCTTTCCTGCTGACCAGAATCTTCGCTGAGCACATTTTGGATAGCAATGATGCACGGTTCTTCGTGCGGACAACGCGATTGACTCTTTTTACGGCCGCCATACGGTACTTCACAAAGTAAAAGAACGAAAACTGGAGACCCAATTTCACTTAGTCTCTTCATATAGTAGCAATTTATTTTGCAAGGCTTGCGTATATGGCAGCAATTTACTTTACAAGGCAACTACCTCCTATAGGCATACAAATTTTGTCAGCTATGATTATACATAAAGTGATACAAGGTGTGAAGTCGTATATGGTTAAATCGTAGTAAATATAATTCAAATAAACAATCACTAGCAAATGTTTTATATGTAAGACATAACATCCATCATAGTTTGGCAACTTTTGCATGGAGTTTAATGATGTCATTGTCTATCAATATTTATTGAAGATAAATAAGTTTAAATACCCACAAAATGCCACAAGCACGAAACGCAGCCTTCGCGAGAAGGAGAGATGAGAAACAAGTAATGACAATAAAACACAACATATGCAGCCACCCATTATGAAAACGCGCCTATTTAAATATATTGAGAATTTTACCACCAAAAAAATGAAAACTTTTCAGAAAAAAAAAATCTGGTTGTTTTCATATTTCTGCTCAAAACATAGATTGTGGGTACTTGTTAGAACCGCCTTGATGAGGCGGTTCTAACGAGTACCTACAATCTATGTTTTGGAGCAGAAATAAGAAAAATAATGTATATCCCTGTAAATCCCAGTTTTACTGTATAAAAATGGGGTTTAAGGGGTAATTTAGTCACTTTTCAGAGGCTAAAATAACTTATTTTGCTGTAGCTAAAGCTGTTTGAGGGGTCAAAATTATATAGGTATGTTTTTGTAATGCGACGCACAAACGAGAAAAAACTGCACAAACTTTGTACAGTCAGTAGCAAAACTACTGAGGCCTTTGTGAGCTTGCATATGTCACATACGAATACGTAACAAATGTGTTACATATGCGAACAGATGTACGCATATGTAAGAAATTGTTACATATGCGTACAACTTTACACACATGTAACACATTGTAACGTTAATGTGTTACATTTGCGAACAATTGTAGGCACGTATGCGTACAACTATACGCATATGTAACACATGGCAACTTTATTGTGTAACATTTGCGTACAACTGTATGCATATATATCGTGAACAAGTTAGTGTGAAGCGTTCGTATAATACGTACGAACCATACACATATATAACAACTGTTCATACATGAACTAGAGTTCACTGTGAGTGCGCATATGCCACTAATAAGAATACGTAATAGATGTGTTACCTATGCGTACAATTGTACGCATGTGTAACAGTTACATATGTGTATGTGTTACATGTCAAATAACACATGTGCAACAATACAAAATATTCACATCTTATAAAAATGAAAGAAAAATCAATACAGTTTGATTTTGTAGACCGGACGTGGCGACTGATAAGTATCCACATTGTTTGTCACTCATATTGTCCCATAACACTCTAAATGGTGTAAAGGCTGATCAGATGTTTTAATAGCAATATGATGGCTAATCTGGGTCAACGCTGCTCTCATGTTATTAATGCTGTTATTTTTTTTGTTTTTTTTTTTTTTGTTGTTGTTGTTGTTTTTTTCATGGCACAGCTCATATACGTGCGTATGTACGCTTATAGCAGATTTTATTATCAGAACAAAAGATAATGTCGGTTGACAGCATTTACGCCATACACAGGCACTGATCCTTAAATGCTTTAGCTGCCATTCGCATGAGGGTCCTATTATATCCTTGCAAGGGGGTAAAATGAACATTACTATACTTCAAACTAGAAGTTTCAGTCACAGGTATATAGGTATGTTTTTGTAATGCGACGCACAAATGAGAAAAAACTGCACAAACTTTGTACAGTCAGTAGCAAAACTACTGAGGCCTTTGTGAGTTTGCATATGTCACATGCTATTAGTAACATGGACGTATTCTACATAGGAAACCATGCATATCAGGAGGTTGCAATATATTTGCATACATACTTAATATATATCTAACAATTCTTAGTATACATATAACAAACACAAACAATTAGAAGTTTTATATAATAATACACGTTATATATTACATTGAACATAAAAGTTTGTTCTACAAATATAGATGCCAAAACATTAGTTTTGTAAGTAGGGCCGTATGTCTAATAAGAACATGCATACTAAGAAACAAATCGGTCACAGTAATCGTTCCCGAAATAGTGACCTCTACTCTATGTATGAACAGGCGTTACATATGGATATTGATCGTACATATCATACGAACGCTTCACACTAACTTGTCTACATGTCACGTAGTTACATATGCGTACAGCTGTACGCAATCGTAGTTACATATGCGTACAGCTGTACGCATACGTAACACATTAATGTTGCCATATGTTACATATGCGTTCAATTGTACGCATATGTAACACATTTGTCAGGTATTCGTATGTGTGACGTATGCGCACTCACATGTCACTATTTCAGGAACGATTAATGTGAACGATTCCTTTCTTAGTATGCATGTTTAAGCCGTCATAAGGCTATTATAACATCTGGTCAGGACATCACGAAAACATACCTATATAATTTCGACCCCATTAAACCCCACTTTTATATAGTAAAACTGGGGTTTACAGGGGTATACATTATTTTTCTTATTTCTACTCAAAAGCATAGATTGTGGGTACTCGTTAGAACCGCCTCGTCGAGGCGGTTCTAACGAGTACCCGCAATCCATGTTTTGAGTAGAAATGAGAAAAATATCAGAATTTTTTATCTGAATTTTTTAATTTTTTGATGGTAAATTCTCAGTATATTTGAATAGGCGTGTTTCTGTAATGATTTACACTATTTTTAGTGATACGGGACAACATGAGTGGCAAACAGTGTAGTTGCTAATCAGTCGCCATGTCCGGTCTACACAATCCATTTGTATCGAGTTTTCTTTGCAATTTTATAAGAAGTAAAGATTTCGTATTCTTTGCCCACCTATTAAATTCAGTATGTGACATTCATACACACGTCAATGTTGCGTATGCGTACAAATGTATGCATATGTAAGACATCTGTAACGTACTCGTACGTGTGGCATATGCAAACTCACAGGGCTTCAACCAGTTTTGGCACGCGAAACCTCACTCTTAATTCTGATGCAGCTTGTTTAGTTTGAAGCAGAAGAAGCGTTCTCAGCTATCGAAGGAAAAGCAAAGCCTCTTTGTTTCCACTTTACAGAAAAATAAACGGGTTACAAGTGCTAACATACCACAGTTTCGTATTCTTGACCAACAATAAAAGTAATGGACTTTTATCGAAGTATAAAATCCGATTAATATTGATATTCTTTTCGAAATCGTGTTCTAGATTTTATCGTCCGCATTCCGACTTGTTTTCTAAGCACACTGAATACTTGAAAATACTAATATTTCCGCTAAAGGGACTATCGGAACCCAAATGTTATGGCGATGTGGTTTATAAATATTTATTTATTTATTCATATTTCATGACATAAATACATATATTTGACGAAAACAAATATACATATATGCCAAGGGAATGATATATGCTAGGCCTATATTTATCGTCACCCAGGGTGCTGTGACAGATGTAGAAAACATGTAAGCAGTACAGACAATAGATGAACTACATGTATATACATAATAAACTAGCAAATATTGCAAATATGTGGAATTAATTGGTATGTTACGATTAAGATTAAGTGAGAAAAAAAAAGCAGAAGAAATAAAATAGATGATAAGATAAATATTAATAAAGAGATTGGCATAATAGTAATACCACAAATAGATCTATAGCGCAAAGTATTTAGTATTTGAGATGTGATATAATCAAAATAGTTAGTCAATAATTAAGTCAGTTTGACCCGTTAAAAAGATGTATTACTACACAATTAGTTGTATTTGTCACATATAGTATTATTTTTTTGTACACTAGAAGAGTATATTCAGCCATATAATGGCTTATCGTTGATTTTAATAGAGTACTCGGAGGGACAGACTTACAGATGATAACTGTAAAATATTTTATTCTATTTTGCATCTACGGAAACTGACTCGGGGAAGTCATTTTCAATCGAAGCTGTCGACTTTTTATCTATGGTAAGTTTTCATTCGATAAAAGAAGTGTCACTGTCAAAGTATTCTTATTTCAAATTCAGTTTTATGTAATCATTTATACGAGTATGCGACACCTTCCGACTTCATTAATAATCGTCATAATTTGATGGACTCGAAAGAATGGCTCGCGACACATAGGATTCAGCCCATTTCCATTTGAAGGCACTTCCTTTGTCATGTTGGTAAATGCATATGGACCAGCAGAGCTGAAAATATAACTCAGTAGCAAGAATTTAAGAATTGTAAGATCTAATAATCATCGGCGACCGAATTGTTAATTTTTAGTGCTAAAATTTAGTTCATGCATTGATAGGGTGACAGCATATGTAAGCGAGACTTTGCTAAGCATTCAGAGATGCAATGCTTAGTCGAGCATTCTAAAGTAGTTGTGAAAAATCAGTGATTGTCAGTAGTCTTTATCTGTCTGATACATTTTTATTAATTGGCCTAATTGCAGTAAGTGACATCAACTTGTTTTGATTTTAATTTTATATTCTAACAGCAATGTCATATTAATGGTATTGAAATACTAAATTAAGCAGAAATAATTTTCTGATATATAGCCTACAGATATAGTTAATTTCGCACATACTTACTAAGCAGCCTATTTACTAAACACGTTTGGTCAAAACATTTCGTTTTATTTTGCTTTCCCTAGGTGAGGAGAAAGATTTGATCCAAGGCTCTGTCGAGTACTCATGAGTGCGAGGCTTTGCTGAGAATCCATAAATATAAGCATTGAGAGTCAATACAGTACTATATTATGATATTTCATTTATTTAATTTGTATATTTCTTTTTCCAAGTTTGCTCTAATACATAAGTCATTAATTTACTCTTATTTTTTTCTAGGTTTCACATTGGTTAGAGATGCAATGGAGATTCCATGGTCCATATAAATTCTAATCGATCGTACATCTACGTAAAATAACGTTTTCTGATCGTTCGAGGAGATAACGTTTAAATATTGAAGGGCTGGTTGTGGCCTGAATATATTAAACGGCAAACAGCAAGCACAGTTGACGATCGGTAACTTTGTTTCCTATTTGGTTGAGTTAACTTGACTCTCTAGGAAACTTATTTGTGATTGGTTCAAACCCTGACACTCGATGTACGTTCAAACCTTACGGCATTCTCTGTAGGTTAGCCGACAGAGGATGTAAGATAAAGAAAAGAAAGCTACTCAACACATGGAAGGCCGGTCTAAAATGGTTCCTACCAATTTATTAGAGTGTTAATGAGGCAGAATAATTTTGACTTAGTTGCTTCGCCTGAAAGAGTATCAGTTTCTTTTAACCCATTAAAGACTGAATAAACTCTCCCACACTATATATTGGAAGAGTCCATTTTCAATTTTAGGTATGTCAGGCTATATGATGTAAATAGTCCTAAAGAGAAATGATTGAACTATTTACAAACAGTGGAGACCCTAATCAGACGGCGTCTGATCTGGACTGCACTGTTTGCCAGTTACCCGTTTAGGGATCTCCAGTTTTCAATGGTTAACCCCGTGTTGCGTTAAACGCGAAACGCCGCCCCGTTCTTCATCATAGTGTAGACCATTGAGCCCATTAGTTATACAAAAAAACCTGTGTAAGACAGACACCTTTGAAACTGACCTTAGCGGTTGATGTGGAAAGGTGGTTGTCTTATAAAGGTACATGTCATGTAATTTTGCTAGCAAAATTACATGACATGTACCTTTATAAGACAACTTTTTCCACATCAACTTTTTCCACATCAACCACTATTGAAAGTCAGTCTCGAAGGTGGCTCTCTTACACAGGTTTTACTGTACTACAAAAAGTTGTGCTCAACTCGGGGATAAAGGGCGTGTGCGGCGTCAGTTAGTCCATTCCTATGCATGTAGAGACCCAATACAACCGAGTCTACTCACTTCATTTTCTGGTCTTCGGTCATTCTGGGATGTCGAGTTTTATGTATTTTCTGTCCATGTTTGGAGCCGCTTTGGGGAATATTGATGAGAGCTGGGAATTTATAGCCGTTAAGGTGTCCTAACACTTAGGTAAAATTTGATACCTGTTTTCCGTCCGTATTTTAAAATAAGTGAAAAAGTATGACTCTTATCAGAGAGTGGTGATAAGCAGGCTGAAACATGCGCTTTTTTGCGTAATCCTGTTCAAAGATTCCAGACAAAATACAACAACAACAGAGAAAGAAAGAAACAAACAAACAAATAAACAAACAAACAAGAAAGGAAGAAAGAAAAAAAGAAACAGTTAACACAGAAATGCCGATTACAGGTTTTATTGCTATTTGGATTCTAACCATCCCAGACACTTTACCAGTTCATACTCTGATTTCTCGCGTGTCCTTGATTTAATGTCATTACTATACGAGTTCATACTCTGATTTCTCGCGTGTCCTTGATTTAATGTGATTACTCTGCAGAGTGCAAATGAATTTAGAAATGGCAGACTACAGCTGATTAATATTTTTCTGTCATGCAAACCGAATTCCTATGTCGGACCTATAGTTGGTTAACTCCGACATCTTTATTTCCTTTAAGTAAATTGCTATTGACTTGCCTGAATTGGCATTCAGACACAAGGCTATAAAGAACGATAATTACCTAAGACTGTCAAGCAACACGCAAGCCAAGCACAATCTTACCATTGGCATTGAATCTAGGGTTTATTACGCTATATTGTGGACAATGTAAAAACATCGCTTTATCACGATAGTCCAAGTGGGCAGGACTAAAGCATAATACATATATCAGAAACGCGTCATTGCTTTCTGGCACCAGAAAATTCTGAAGAAGCCAGCTGATCTGGATCTGCACTGTTTGTCATTCAGTCTGTGAATTTATATCCACAATGTGGATTTGGTAATCTGACTGACTAACAATTAGAAATAGACGTGGTATATCAATTTATTCAGCATGGCAAGGGTTAAAATGTGTCTTTATTAGTGAATACGTAATTTACTATTATTTGTTCCATTAATTTTGAAAAACCTAAGCACACAGTGTGGTAATTAGGTAGAATACGGTAAATGAATATGAAGATACCCAGAAAATGCCAGTCACTGAACACAACCCTGTAAAGACATCTTTACCATACTTATCCTAAAGTTGAACACTTTTACTACCTGTTAATGTGTCTAAAATCGGTGGCTATTTGACAAACCTTGTAAACCCAGGTCAGACGCCGCGTTCGCGGCGTCTGATCTGGGTCTACAAAGTTTGTTCAGGCCGATATGTCCGAATACTTCATGTAACTACAAATCCTGTGAAAACTTCGCAGTTACGGACGCTGGTGTGGGCCGGTGTGTAAATACAAAAGCCTGTAAAAACTTCACAGTTACAGAGACCGATGTGGGCCGGTGTGTAAATACAAAAGCCGGTTAAAACTTCACAGTTACGGAGGCCGGTATGGGCCGGTGTGTAAATACAAAAGCATGTAAAAAAATCACAGTTATGGAGGCTGGTATGGGCATTCGATTTTTGCGTGTGCTCTAAGTTGTTTTTGTTGTTTGGTGCAACCAGCGACATATTAAAGCGTCAATATTTACCGTATTCACTCTGAATATTTAGCAATCTTAACTCGTTACCATACTTGCCCAAAAATTTGAAAAATTCAATTTTCATACCTACGTCTTTCTAAAACTGCTGAATAAATGACCAACAATGTAGACCCTGATCAGACGTCGCGTTCTAGGGCGTCCAGTCTGGGTCTACACTGTTTACTCGGGTACCTCTGTCTGGATTCTTAGGGTAAACACGAAATTGCAATAGTATTAATAATAGTGTTTCGCAATTTTTTTTTTTTTTTTTTTGTACTTGTTTGTTTGTTTCTCTAATAGTTTGTTTTTGTTTTGTAATTTGTAAATAAAAACATACCTGAATATGTCAGTGTATTTACTTCAAGTATTTGGATGGCTTAACTCGTTACCACATTTGCTATAAAATCTGACCAAGTCAACACTACTACTTATTGATATCGTAAACTGCAAACAGTGTAGACACTGATCAGACGCCAGAGAATGCGGCCTCTGATCTGGGTTTACACTGTTTGCTTGTCTGTCTGTACACTTGGGGTAAATACGGTACCCAATAAGCGGTTATGTAACACCAACGTCTGCGGCTTTTCGTCTAGAAATAGTCTTGAATCCAGTGCATCTCTCATTTATGATTAAAATTTTCTCATAAACAATACCTATCGTATTTACCAATATTTATTCTCAGATTTGACGAGTCTTACTTGTCTAACTAGGGGTGATCGGGTGGTGCGAAGGTGTCATGTATCTTGTGTCACCGGGGCGTCCAACTGATATTGGCTTACAGTTGGGCAAGGCCTGCTATCCAAGGTAGAGGGGGGAATGTTTTTATTTCTTCTGTTTCTTCCCTTTCATTCCTGTTTCTCTGTCTTCCCTGTTCCTCCCTTTCATCTCTTCTATCTCTTTTCTCCCTTTCTCTGGGATATGGCACAAAATGACCCTCAAGGGTTGACGTGTCGTTAAACCCCAACACAATCAATACTTGTCTAACTGCGTATGTGTTTTAGATGTTGAGCTCGAATGGCAAACAATGTAGACTCTGTTCCAGCTTTTCCCAGCAAAAATATGTACGTTATATAGCCATTGTTGAGACGACGACTAATAAAACATTATCATGGGTTCGGGGTAAATCCAAACAGCAAAGATTCAGACCAGCCAGCGCAGATTTATAGTCTGATCAGGTACCTTGCTATACTTCACTATGTTCTACAGTACCCAATGATTCTATAAGCGGACAGTGAAGGCCCTGATCAGACTGCGCGGATGCGCAGTCTGATCTGGGCCTTCGCTGTCCGCAAATGCCCAAAGACACGTTTTTGCAAGGCGCGGCTCATATTTCCTTTGAAACTACAGCAAACACATCTAAGAACAGTTTATCAAAAGAAATGACAGAACGATGTGTCTTTTAATGTTTTGTTCATTATAACTATATTGAAATGCTCTGTTATTAAATACTGAACATAATAGCTACAGAAGTTCGACAGGTGCTTGTAGTTAGCTGAATCATACTTCCTTTTTATCTTGCATCTTAGTTTCTATTTTGTTTTCTTAAACCTTGTCAGTATCAGATGACGAAGCTCATGTAGTCAAACAAGACTAGAAGGCAAATGCAAACGATTGATCTTTCGTAGTTTGCAATTCCATTCTTCCTAAAAAAAAAAGACAAAAAACACCAAAATTAAACATATTCTGTGGCGGTAAAGACTAATCTACGAACATTTGCTGCGATGTTTACATGCCTAGCGCTGATGTGAGACTGTTATTCCTAGACAACGCAGAGGGTTTGTTTGACAATGTTGGCTTTTCATACATTTTGTTTACGAGGTGAGATTCTGCACTGACAATAAAAAGTGGGTAATGACTAGTAGTAGAATGAAATCCTGCTGACGGTACGTAAGCGGGACTTATAAACACACACACACACATACACACACTCTCTCTCTCTCACACACACACACACACAAACACACACACGCGCGCGCGCGCGCGCGCACGCACGCATGCAAATGTATTAAAATAGACAGTTAAAGGACCACGAGTAACTTGACCGTAGACATTGGTAGCCAGGCTCCAACCTTCTTACTGAGGAAGCAGCCGTCCTTCAGTCTGAGATCTAACTCACCGTCGTGCAATTAAAGAGCTAAGCAAAATTATCAACCATATTTGAGTTACATGTAACAACCATACATGCAGTTTTCAAACGACAATGTACTTCATATTAGTAAATTGATTCAGAAAGGCAGCCATATAAACTAGAAAATAATTACGAATTTTATGATACGGACACCCCTGTTTAAAAAGTTAAACAGTTTAAAGTTTATTCTGATTATTAAAGCCAAGCCTAGTGAAGCTATACTCAGGGAAATGTATCATAGATGTAGCACGCTAAGCAGTTTGTCGTTACTTAAAAGAGAGAATATATCATTAGATATTGAAACTTAAAATCCAGAAATGCGTGCCTATGTGCAAGCGCGCGGGTGCGTGTGTGCGTGTACGTGCGAGCGTGTGTGTTATGTCAGCAAACAATGAAGTTCCAAAGCACGCGCTGTCTAACAGGTGATCTAGGTTCAAACGGCGTCATTTCAACCTTGTGTAAACTTGTGGGACTATCTTCCTCAATTTAAACATATAAGTGAAGATACATGGAAAATGCCACAATCTCGAAGCATAGTCTCCCCGAGACATCAGCAGAAGATGAGATTAAGAACAAATATTATTGCATAAAAAGAAGTGTCGCACGTTATTAACAGCCGTGCATTGACCGGCGAAAAGCCGTGTCTTAACAAGGCAATTCACGCGCTGTTAATGCTCGGCTACCCAACTTTTAATATGATCGTACCGGGGCCATAGATTTGCTGCCGTTACGAGATGTATACTGCCTGGCCCTAGAACGAGCATAGTCCGTGGAAATTGCTCTCGCGAAACATCGGTGAAAAGGTGAAACAAAATAGTGCAAGAAATAACGCGATATGTAGCAAATGTTTTCAGTTTTTATGCAATGATAGCGATCGAACATGTTTTTCAATGCATTAACATTCGCCAAGTCCCTTGGGAGGTGTTGAAAACCGCGGCCTCCGGCCTCGGTTTTCAACACCTCCAACGGGACCTGGCGAATGTTAATGCATGAAAAACCATGTTTGATCCTTATAATGGCAAAGCAAACGCCACAAATGGAGCCACCGACGCACATAAAAAGAACTGCAACAGAGGAACCGCCTTGGAACGGTCAGTAGGAAAACTACAGTAGTAAAACAATTTTATTTTGGTCTATGAATTAAAATCACTATATTATCAAATTTTCGACATGTGGCCTATAAATTTAAAATGACTCTTTTCAAATTTTCGACCTACGGCCTATGAATTAAAAATCACTCTAATTTCGAAATTTCGACCTATGGTCTATGAATTAAAACATCACCCTATTTTCAAATTTCCGACATATGACGTATATCTATAGGCCAAACATTTGAAAATAGAGTGATTTGTAATTCATAGACTATTGTATTTTTTGTTTTACTTTCACTATGGAGAAATAATTTAGAAGAAGTTAATTTTGTCATTACGAAAACACGCCTATTCAAATATAAAGAAAATTTCACCTCCAAAAACTGAAAATTTTGAGATAAAAAACGCTGGTATTTTTCATATTTCTGCTCAAAACATAAATTGTGGGTACTCGTTAGAACCGCCTCGGCGAGGCGGTTCTAACGAGTACCCACAATCTATGTTTTAGCAGATTAAAAAGAAAAATAATGTAAACCCCTGTAAACCCCAGTTTTACTATATAAAAGTGGGGTTAAAGGGGGTCAATATTATATAGGCGTGTTTTCCTGATATAATACGTTTATTAATTGTCAAAGGTTTAGATCAGACACATAATAAATCAGCAGCGGCATTTATTTTCGCGTCAAACTGATACTTCCAAACATTATCTTCCCTGTACCTATCATTTTCCATTTTTGAAGCCTAACGTTTCATCTGATGCGTTACTAGTTATGCTTTGTGTGTGTATTTGCATGGGTACTCCTTTGGAAGCTCCACCAGTATGGAATCAGAGGAACCCGACTATCCTGGGTCCGTGTCGTCCTTGGGAACCGATCAAAGACGGTGGTTCTTGATGGCGAGAAATCTGGATCGGTCCCCGTAACCTCTGGGGTACCCCAGGGTTCGGTGCGAGGACCAAACCTGTTCCTTGTTTACATCTGTGACCTCCCGTCTGAGCTGTCATCACAGGTATGTCTCGTTGTAGATTACACGGCCGTGTACCTGACAGTCGGAGGTACGGAAGATGGAAATGTGCTACAAACAGACCTGAACAGAATTTCTATGTAGGAGAAGCGGTGAGACATGGAGTTTAACCCGCTAAGTGCCAGGTGGTACGGGTGACAACAACCAGGGACATGATTAACACAGTGTACATCTTACATGGTCAGGTCCTGGAGGTTGTCACCAGTGCAAAGGAAATTGGGGTTGATATCTTTATTGTCCTATAGTGGAACACCAACATAAACCGTATAGCTGCAACCGCTAACCGGACTCTAGGTTTTATCAAACGAAAAATCGAAACTAAAAACCCAAATGTTTGAGAGACTGTTATAACATCTTGTCCGCCCCCAGCTGGAGTACTCCGCCCCCGTTTGGGACCCCTACATTAAACAGAAAATACTCCAGGTGGAAAAAAATTAAGCGTAGAGCAGCACGCTGGACCACCAGCATTTATGATAACAGGTCAAGCGTGACTGCCATGGTGGATAAAATGGATTGAGAACCCTAGGACAGAGCGGCTAAAGCGCGTCTCGGCCCCTTTTACAAAATTGTCTGATGGCAATGCCTGTACCTGATCATACACAACCCGTTTCCGTTAACTTAAAGCATTGTCACTCCATGGCTTTTCGTCAACTGCAAACATCCACTAATTATTACAAGTACTCCTTCTTTCACTGTCTACTGCCCAGTGGAACGCCCTACCTGAGACTGCTGTATGTTCACCAGACCTAGACTCTTTCAAGGTCGCATTCAGCAATCCATGCCGTGATCCAGTAGCTGTTGTTTTAACCTTATTTTAGCTCATCTTCATCTGTCATAACCTATCATCTTTCACCCCTTTCTTTTCATTAATATTTCGATTCGACAGCACACGTGAGGCAGTATGTGAAGATAGATAGATAGATAGATAGATAGACAGACAGATAGATAGATAGATAGATAGATAGATAGATAGATAGATTTTATGTTAAGCACTTTTGAACGTACGAGGGATGTTCGAAATGAATTGCTTATTTCTATCTGGAGACTTCAAATTTCAAGTTAGCCCAAAAGTACTCATTTCATGCCCTCGAAGTACTCCCCGTGGCTAGAAATGCAAAGTTTCAGCCGATGTATCCACTTCTTGAAGGCGTCACGGTACGCTGATTTGGGCACAGTAATAAGGTACTGATGAATGGCAGATCCAAGTGCCTGTCGGGACTGGTATTTCCGCCCAGCAAGGAATGCTTTCAATTTCGGAAACAAAAAGAAATCACCTGGGGCAAGTACTGGTGAATACGGGGGTTGAGGAAAAACAGTTACATTTTCTTTCTTCTAAAACGCCGTAACTATTGCGGAGGTATGAGCTGGGGCATTGTCATGTAGAAGACGGACATGTTTAAAACTAGTGGTAGGGCGTCGTTTCTGATAATACTTTTTCAGTTTCTTCAGCCCTACGTCTTTGTCGTACTTTCCGGTGATGCTTTTGCCCTTTTTCACTGGCACTTTTATTGCGACTCCTTCACCAGAGAAGAAGATTGCATACAAAACCTTCTTTGTACTCGAAGAACGTTTGGTAATTATTGGGCGTTTGCTGTGTTTAGTAGCCCAGATCATATTGCTAACCTTTCTGACGGGCTCAAAATAATGGACCCAGGTTTTATCACCTGTGACGACATTGGCAAACTGCTTTTTGTCATATTTTGGAAACATTTGAAGCAGCTTTTTGGCCACTTTAACCCGTTGCCTCTTTTGCTCGTCAGTCAACAGATGTGGCACCCATCTAGCAGAAATCTTTCTGACTTTCAAATGCTTCTTCAAAATAAGGTGAACCGTTGATAGTGATATGCCTACCTTTCGTGCAATATCACGAACTTTAAATTTGGCATCTCCTTCAATGATTTCCTTTATTTTGGAAACGATTTCTTTACGAGATGCAGATTTTGGCCTACCTGATTTCGGTGCATTTTTGATGGACTCTACACCAGACTCAAATTTCTTTTTCCACCGCCGAACTGTGTCATAAGACACACAAGAAGGTCCAAAAGCAGTAGAAATTTCAGTCATCAGCTTCTTCAAAGAACAACCAAGTTTTGAGCGAGTTTTGATGTAAGCCCGTATTTAATTTTTTTTTTTTTTTTTTTTTTTTTTTTTTTTTTTTTTGTCGACGCTTCTACCAACCATTTTTACTGCAGTGGTCAATGACTGCGTGTATTCAAATGGCAAATTTTATGTCTTACACTTAGTATAACATGTACATTTATATACCATTGTGTAGATATTGAATAGCCCTATACAGGTATGTATTGGTTTTTATCGTGCCCCGACGTTGATATCGAGCTAGAGGACAATAAGCAATTCATTTCGAACATCCCTCGTATGTACATATGATAAAGGTGCTGTATAAATTTGGTATAGATAGATAGATAGATAGATAGATAGATAGATAGATAGATAGATAGATAGATAGATAGATAGATAGATAGATAGCGGCGTTGGGAATTCCTTCTAGATCTGAGGTAATTATTACCTCCCATCGGCTTTCCCCGTCTAAAAATAAACTGTCGCATAATAATTTCACCGTGGGCAATGCATACCAAATAATTTAAGAAGCAATCGAGCTAGTAAATTTCTGTGTGCATATGAATAAGTTTTGAGACACTACAATGTCTTTTATTGTGCCCCGGGCTTCTCTGCCCTTTTTGCGCCCGTCCTGGAACTGGTTCCTTGTGCTCTACATTTTCCGCCATTTTTAAAAGCGAGATAACTCTTGTAACTTCCTGATTGCTTTCCTGCATACCAAGCCCCTTCTCAAAAAGGATCATCTGTAAAATAGAAGTTTTGTTTTTTCTGCTGAGAGTAGAAAACTTTTCCTTTTAGAGTAGGTCCCTTTTCAGAAGGGGACAAATAGTTTTGACAGAGTTGTCTTTCTGAAAGTGTATCACTTCCCCATAGGATCAATTCAAGCGAATATTTAATCTGAAAATGGTTGTTTCACGTCTTATATTGAAGATGATCCGAGGCACAGCATTTCCTACGAGATCGCATGTCCTTCCAGCGATCAGTCCGCGTGTCTGCACATTCTAAGCAGAACCTCTGTTGTCCTTATGAAGAAAGCTTGGGTGTTTGGCTACCCTTAGAGCGCGAAGCAGTGACTCTGATCAGCCTGCGCATTTGCGCAGACTGATCTGAGTCATGCTTTGCGCACATGCGATCTTGTAGGAAATGTTGTGCCCTGGTCCATATCTTAAGGCTTTCAGACAAATTACCTAAATCAACATGTCTCACTCATGAACGAGCTTTGGTCGACCACTAAATTAATTTTGTAAAGTTTTACGTAACTACAGAATTTAAGAAAGCTGATTAACCCTTACTTCTCTCTAGGCAATTTTAGCAAACGACAAATTAATTGTAATTTTCTCTAATTTTTACCGGAAAATAGGACTCGATATTTCATGCAAATTGTGTCATTTGAATGGAATGTCATATCCTATTCTTTGGAAAAAATAAGGAAAATATTTTCAAGAGGTCGGCTGCTGAATTTTTTAGCCAGCATACTAAGCTTTAAGTATGTGGGATTAGAATTTGTTAAAAGTAAAAAAAAATTGTAAAGCCTATATCGTACTGACCCTGAGTATTCAGACTGACAGGCCTGAGCAAACATTGCAGATCCAGATCAGACGCCGCAGAACGCAGCGTCTGATCAGGGTCTACAATGTTTGTCATTCAGCAAGCATTTTACACCAAACATATACCAAATAATTATTTTCAAATTTTAGGATGTGTAGGGTAAGTAAGAAGTAAAGGTTTCCGAATATTTGACATGAATACGGTAGAACTCTTTTACCGGTTTCAAACTAAACTTTAATCAGGGGCGCGTTTGATTTACAAGAATCAGAAACAGGATTCCTTATCATGATTTCGTAATCGTAAACATGTTTCTGCCACTTTACAAACACTATGTGTTTCGATATTATGATTCAAAATGGATGCCAGTAGTTGTGGTATACCCAACTCATGGGTTAATACAAGGTGTGCCAATAATGACAGGATGTCTGCAATACAATCCATCTGGGCTAAGGAAGTTTAAAACTCCCAAAATTTGAGGGTTTGTTGTTATTAGCTCACCTGGAGCTCTGCTCCAGGTCAGCTTATGCCGTGGCCTGTTGTCCGTCGTCCGTCCGTCCGTCCGTCGTTAACATTTCACATTTTTGACATCTCCTCCGGGAGCGCAAGTCGGATTGAGCTGAAACTTGGTGGGAGGCACTGGGGCCACATGGCAATTCAGAATTATATAAATCTTTCCGTTCCGGTATCCAAGATTGCCGTCATGGCGGCCATCTTGAAAATCTTCAAACGACATCTCCTCCCGAATACTTGAGGATAGGCTTTAGGGTATTACGGAGGTTCAGAATTGCTGGAATCGTTCTGCTCCGATATCCAAGATGGCCGAGGGTGGCCATCTTGAAATTCTTCAAAGCATATTTCCTTCCAAACCATAAGTCGGATTGAGCTGAATCTTCAGAATTGCTAAAATTGTTTAGTTCCAATAAACAAGATTGCGGCCATTTTAAAAGTATTTTAAACTACATCTGCTATTGAACGGTAAGTCGAATTGAGCCGAAACTTGTTGGAAGGCATGGGGCGACGTGGAGATTTAGAATCGCTAAAATGGTTATGTTCCGATATCAATGATGGCCACCATGGCGGCCATCTTGAAACTCTTCAAGTTTGAGGGTTGATAATCTGATCTGATAGCCAAGATGGCCACTATGGCACAATATAACATATTATGATCAGCCTTATCCAGGTGAGCGATTTCTTGCCCGCTCAGGCCTCTAGTTTTGATCAGTATACCATGTTTCTCCAAATGCCACCATCTTGCATGCTTTTGATTCACTTTGAAACATGAATTGGGCATGATTCACTTGATTTGGTATCATGTTTCTGTTTCGCGCAAATAAAACGCCGAAACAGAAACATGATTTGGAATCCTGTGTCTGATTCTGGTAAATCATACGCGCCAAAGATGTACCCCCTCAGGTATTTTGCTTCAAAGCTGTTCTAGGCCTTAGTAGTACTGAGAAAATCATTCTAACGCAGGGACTAACACCAATGAGATAAGTTATTGCAAAACAGTAATCAGGGGCAAAAACCCATGTTAGAACAAAAACATTTTTTATCTTAGTATAATTGCATTTCAAGTTTCAAATCAATCTATGCGTGCAAGTTTCAGATGAATATGGTAGAAGATAATCAAGTTATAAGGCAAACTATAATTTTGCCTTGCAAGAGTTATCGTTACTGATACCAGTGATGACCTAAATCAAAGGCGCTTACAATTGAGAATAAATGCTGCATTTATTTTTCGGAATTCAGAAAAAAATCTAATCCATTACTTAATATGGTAAAAAGGGATCGGGGTGTGGGGTAAGAGGGGAACTGGTGGATGGGTCAGAAATTGTTAGGAAGTTCATGAAATGTCATGATTTAAAAGTGACTCTCGATATCGTTCAAAATGTGTGTCAGTTAATTTACAAAATGAAGTTCTTTCCAACTAAGACACAGTTCGCTACAATACAAAATGCAAGTAAAAAATAACGACTGACCAGAAAAGATCAGACGGAGACTAAATCAATGACGCTTTGTACCGAGTATAAGATGATTTCTGTGAAATTTCCAATTTACTTTTCTGTCTTCAGTCGGTCATACAATATATCTCCATCGCTCTTTTTTTTATACAAATATCATAGGTCTACTGAGTACACAAATAACCTTACAGTAATCATTCGAACTAACAGGCGAATCGGACAAAATAATATTTGCGAATGAAACAATCATTTTTTTTTTTTTTTTTTTTCGATTATGGACATAGAAATCTAAATATAGTAAAACTGAGTTTTTTGGGGTTGCCAAACTGTCACCAGATTTAACATACCGCATTTCAATAATCCATTTTTCTCATTACGAAAACACGCCTATTCAAATATATTGAAAATTTCGCCACCAAAAACTGAAAGTTTTCAGATAAAAAAATCTGATATCTTTCATATTTCTGCTCAAAACACAAATTGTAGATACTCGTTAGAATCGCCTCGTCGAGGCGGTTCTAACGAGTACCCACAACATATGTTTTTTGAGTAGAAATAAGAAAATAATGTATACCCCTGTAAACCCAATTTATACTATATTAAAGTGGGGTTTAAGTGGGGATCAAAATTTTATAGGTGTTTCCGTGATGTGATAAAACCAACCTAATAACTACCTAATAAGTAATTCCCATCTAACGCTGATAACGCTAAATCCTGCATTTAAGCATATAAGTTTTATACACTTTGATGCTAATAAATAGAGAATAAATTAACAAAACCAAAAACCAGACTTCAACCTTTAGAAGAAATAAGATTTTAGTCATGTTGAGTACAATATCGGCGGACGAATATGAATGCTGCTGTAAAATGCGCCAAATCTACAGTGTTAGGTAAAACAGATGATTACAGGAATTTGCAGCGCCCACCCTCCCCAAACAAAGACATGCACAGTTATGGAGACCGTCAAAACCCACAAGGAGTGAAGTTATAATCACCTAACAATTAAATATTCCGAGTGTTTGCTTTTCTTGCCACTTATCTAGTGCCCGAGAGGTATTGCTCATATTGACCGATTTGACCCATCCCTCTCGGTAATGTAGACGGGACAGTTCGCGGCAACCCATTTCGTACTATTACAACGGTTCGCCTAGATTCTGCTTCAGGACATGCAGACAATGATAAAATAGTCCTTAAACACTGATATTCTATAAATATTATCTGAATAATATAGTTTAAGAATATAAATGACAATCCCAACCAACATAATGATAAAAAAAGTAGTCTCAGAATGAAGCGCTAAAGAAGAACTTGTCTTGGCGCCCATGCTGAGAAAAATAATTAACAAACAATTAGAAAGTCGTCTGCTACAATAGCTTTATAGGGAGGGCAAGAACTCTTCATGATTCATCTTAGTTTTGCAAAAAACACAGTTTTATGTGTGTCTTCTTTATACATCCATATGACATAGATACGAGATATCTGCCTGGTAAAATTGTCCGAACTGTTTTTCCTCCACTTGGGCCCCTACCTGTAAAACAGCAAACATCCCCTGTCAAACTGGGCCCAGTTGTTCAAAGCGTCGTTAGCTTAACGAACTCGTTAAGGATCATTTCGTTAACTGTTTTAGCGGATTTAATATACAATATTCTGATATTTTTTGCTGAAAAAATGTGAGTAGCTTTTGCACTGCAAAAGCTACTCACATTTTTTCAGCAAAAAATTTCAGCATACTTGCGTATCACTCGATGTAAATTTTAACGAATCGTTAACTAACGATGTCGTTAGCTTTGAACAACTGGGCCCTGATGACTTATCATAAAACTGCAGATTTCACTAATCGGTCATTAGGGTAATTAATATCACCTAAAATGCGTTTCTAACCCTGAAAGCGACAAGTTAAATTAGTAGCAGACGGCATTCTAAAATGTTATCATTATTATTTATCATTAGCATTTATCAAACAAAATAAGTCTTGACCTTTCATGCTTGGTATATGATCAAAATGAAATTCCAAGACTTGATTCCTCTAAATATATTTAAAAAAAAAAGTCAAAATTGTCGACTGCTTAAGTTATGATTGGCGCTTTAAGAATTAACATCGCTACTTTATCATGTCATCAAAGTTAATCACACACATGAGCCTTATAGAATAGGTGAAATAAAACAAACAGTTCCTAACAAATGACTGGACTCCCCAAGGATAACGGATTAGCGTGGAAAATCAAAACAAAAATTCAAAAGTGCAAAGTATCCTTAAAAGCACTAATGAAGATTATCCTTTGGTTTCATATGTCAATGACAATCACAGCAATCTTTCACATAAGATGTATGATACATGTATATTTAATAATTTAGTCTAACTGGGCTTTAAGATAAATGAATGCACTTAAGATTTTGTCAGAATGACTTTGCTTCCCTTTCAAAAACGGATTCTAAAAGGCAAGACTTTGCTCCCCTTGGGAGCAAATTCTTTCCATTTAGTACAGATCCTTTTTCAGAAGTGGCTTGGCGCGAAGTAAAGCAAACAGGAAGTCACAAAAACTGTCTCCCTTGGCGGAAAATCCTCCGGGTGTATCCACTCCCCTTAAAACAATTTGTTCTATGTATTTTTAAAGGAGTCTCTCCTAATCAGTAAGTGAACATCAGATTTACAAAGTCCTTTCTTGGTTGATACCGTCTTTATGTGTACCCGGGCACCGAAAACCCCGACCGTAGTAGTCCTACAATTTGAAACAGACTAATTTACTATCTGTTATGTCTAAAATTTTCTGGTCGAATGACAAGCAGCGTAGACCCTGATCATACTCCACGTTCTGCACATCTGAAGAGGGTCGGTCCATTTTACTATTTACTATATGTTGATTTGTCAAAAAATTTGCTGAATGAGTGGAAAATGTGTAGGTCATGACCAAACGCCGCGTTCTTCAGCATCTGAAAAGGCTCTGTTCTATTCGCTCAGTCGAATCCATTTTATTCAAACCATTTGCTGAATGAACGACAGATAGTGCAGACCCCAATCATACGCCGCGTTTTCACTGTTTGCCTGTTCACAGATGCGGTACCTAATACTCTATATAAATACGCGCGGTGCTTAATAATCTATGTAAACACGTACGGTACCTAATAATCTGTGCAAACACGTGCGGTTCCTAATAATCTATGCAAAAACGCGCGGTGCCCAGTAATCTGCGTAAGCACGTGCAGTACGTAGTAATCTATGTAAACACGTGCGATGCCAAGTAATCTCAGTAAACACGTGCAGTACCTAACGTGAGTCAGCTGTATATCATTCACACATAGACACTCGGAATTTAAAATAGAATTTGATCATTTTGAGTTCTCAGAATATACACATTTTCACATGATGCGGCATATTCTAAATATGATTATAACTAATAAAAAGGAGAGTAGGTGTGTCCAGAGCTGCACAGTATGACGATATAATCATCGAGCAGCAATCATTTTATATTTTTTACATGTGTACCAAGAGTTAAGATTTTGCACCTGTAAAAAGCGATTTAACCCATTGAAGACTGGAGACCCCAAAACGGGTAACTGGCAAACAGTGCAGACCCAGATCAGACGCCGCAGAACGCGGCGTCTGATCAGGGTCTCCACTGTTTGCAAATAGTTGAACCATTTTTCTTCAGGAATATCATATCTTCATCATATAGCCTGGCATACTTAAAAATCGAAAATAGACTCTTCCAATATATAGTGTGGGAGTGTTTATTTAGTCTTTAATGGGTTAACACCCAACTCCCCACTCCGGTAGATTGTCCTACTTACCGTTCTAAGGTTGTTGTTCTGGTGCTGTTTGGTCTTTGTGTGGCCTTATGGCTAGTCTCCGCGGAGATTTTTCATGTTATGTTCTGTTCGTTGTCTTGTTGTGTTTAGTGGATCCCCAGCGGGCGCATGACGTTTATACAACGTCGCATCAACGTCGATGCAACGTCGTGACGTTGCATCGACGTTGATTCGACGTTGTCTCAACGTTGCGTGCATGCTGGGGATCCTGTCCAGCACTCGACCAACTTGCTGGGGAAGAGGGGCTGCTTGTTTTGCTTTTCTTTTGTCTGTGGCTTGTATTTTGTCTTGGCTTGTGTGATCTTCCTCTTGGTTTTATTGGTCGGCTATAATCTGTAATCATAGCTATTATTTGTACAGCTTCTATAATATTTTTCTCGAATCTTCTGAATGACGCCTTTTTTTTTGTTCCGAAAACTGGTAATTTCCCAGCAGGCACACAGCGTTGAAACAACGTCGATTAAACGTTGATTCAACGTCAAGACGTTGAATTAACGTTGAATCGACGTTTTTTCAACGTTGTGTGCCCGCTGGGGTGTTTTATAGGGAATCAAAGGCAAATAAATCCGGCAGCAAAGTCAGACAATGACGAACAAGATTATCTTCTCATATGCACCTTGTCATGCAAGCAAAAAATCGAACATATACAAATGCCAAGATCACTTAGCACATCCACGCAGTCTGATCATTATGTTAGCTGTCCGTTTACAGAATTGTTAGATACAGAAGAATACATGTATGTGACTCTCGTAATCTCAAACACTGATACCACAAAAATGGTTAAGTCAAACTAAATTAAGGTCCGTATTGGCATCGTTTGTTATATGTTCCTTATATCTGAACTTTTTTTTCTCAAAATACTGTTATCTAAAACCAGACATTACTGTCATTTGTAGTTTGAGATAACAAGAGTGGACTTCATATGAACAAAATATGAATCTACGCATTTCATAAATGTTCGAAAAATCCTTAATAGTTTTGCCCCCTAAAACCCCACTTTTATACAATAAAACTGGGTATACATTAGTTTTCTTGTTTCTGCTCATAAATATAGATTGTGGGTATTCGTTAAAACCGCCTCGCAGAGGCGGTTTTAACAAGTACCACAATCTTTTATTTTGAGCAGAAATTTGAAAACTACCAGAATTTTTCATCTAAAAGTTTTCATTTCTTTGCGGTAAAATTCTCAATATATTTGAATAGACGTGCTTTCGTAATGGGATACGCTTTTAAGGGAGAAAACTCTGTTTAAATTGCTTTTAGTTTCCTTTCTGAAAAGGGATCTGTTCTGAAAGGGATGAATTTTCACCCAATGGGTTACTCACAATTTATGGATTGAGTTTGAAACATAGCAGCCGGTGTAGTTACTCATTAAAAGCACGTCCTCTTCTTTTCGTGTAGAAATAAGAAAATATCAATGTGTTTAAAGTACTCATTACGAAAACACGCCTACTAAAATATACTGAGAATTTCACCACAAAAACTGAGAACTTTCAGAAGAAAAATTCCGGTAGTTTTCAAATTTCTGCTCTAAACATAGATTGTGGGTACTTGTTAGAACCGCCTCGGAGAGGCGGTTCTTACGATTACCCACAATCTATGTTTTTGAGCAGAAATGAGAACACTAACGTATACCCTGTAAGCACCAGTTTTACTGTATGAAAGTGAGGTTTAAGGGGGTCAAAACTATGTGGGCGTGTTTTCGTGATGTTATCTTGGCGATTGCTTAAAGAGATATTTTTCATTGGTGTGTTAACGTAATGTGTGGCCGAAACAACGGTACCTGTAGTATGTCTGCACTCTAATAACCAAGTTTTGTATTAAAGGCATGAAATTATTATCAACTTTCCTAAAACGAATAAGGTTTGTCAAAAGGATTGTATACTGGTGATAAAATCAAAACATTAGACAGCAAAAAAAAATCACCACGTAGCTTGGAGCAAAATCTCACGATAAAACATTAATAAATATTATTATTATTATTATTATTATTATTATTATTATTATTATTATTATTTGACTTGTCGTTTTTATCTTTGATTTTAATATAAATTTTATAAGCAGATCTATACGTTTACTACGTAAACAGGTATTACATTAAGGTGAGCGAATAGCTTTTTCCCATAGAACGGGGAAATTTTCTGACTGCCATGCCTTGATTGTACAGTGGACGCATCCGTGTTTTGATATTCATAATAAGGTAAGGAAGAGTTGTCGTTCTTGCGCGCGACACATCGTCACATTGTGCCTGGTACGCCAATTGACGTTTCAAGCTTCTGTGCGACGAATCGTATCATCATATTGAATCCACAGATGTACTTCGATGATTGCGTCTCTTAACACGTCTGAAGTGGACTCTTCCATTCTTGAATTTGAATATGTCCACTGATGCAAAAATGGGGTTTAGTTTGAAATCAAAAACGGAATGACAAATAGTGTAGATCCTCGTTACGAGCCGTCTCATCTGGGTCTACACTGTTTGCACAGGCATATCTGCTGGTCTGCAGGGTTCAAAGGGTTATGGTTAAGTAGTTATAGCCCGGATACGAAATAGACGCACGGAAGGGTGAACATAAGTAACACTATATGCACCTATCGCCAATCTTCGAATAGCAGGGCCGTGAAGACGTCCAATTTAGGTTACATATGTGTGAACAACACAAACGATACATATGCAACCACAAACGCACGAATAAAGAAGAACAGCGGAGCCGCCTTGGAATGGTCAGATTTTATGGCGACGCGGGTGGACTCCCAGCTTTTTCACGAAGATTGTGTGAAGCATGATGCTTGACCAGCAAACGTTATCACTATTGAAACCTCATTTAAGGACAAATGCAGCTCGACTTTTCACTGTAGTAGGCGCGAATCTTATCTGTATGTTGAAGGTCAATATCTCCATCGTGTGCCCTAGACATCTGCTTGATAAGCTATATATCTGCAAGTCTCGAAATCAAAGACTACATTTTATACCAGCCTTCACTCCTACGAAGTAGCAGAAATGAAGATCTTATACGCTATAGCGGCAATCATAGCCATAGCTGAGGTAAATTTATTATCAAAAGTAGCAGTAGTAGTAGTAGTGATTAATAAACCTACCATCGCAATGATAGGTCAGGAATATTAATCACCTGTCAAACATGTATCTATTGTCAGTAGAAAATATATTTTCTTTGGCACTTTTAGTCTGAATGAAAAATGGTATTTGTGGTTAACTAAATCTAAACAGAAACCAGTTTCTGAGCTTTGTTTTCAAGATTTCGCCCCTGTGTTAACAATTTGGCCAAAACTTGGTTTGACATATTCAGTTTCTATATACAGTAATCAAACAACTCTTTTTTTATTTTTACAATATTCGAATCTAGGGGGAAGATTTATCTAGCAAAATCAATTCTAAACCCCACCCCTCCACCGTCTCCTTTCCACATCCCGGTAATTTCTTTACTACTGGCCGTTTTAACCCATTGTAGTCGGGAGATCCGTAGAAGGTACTTGGCAAACAGTGCAGATCCAGATCAGACGCCGCAGAACGCGGCGTCTGATCAGGGTCTCCACTGTTAGCAAATAGTTAAGCCATTTTTCTCTAAGAATATGTAAATCTCATAGCCGGGTTTACCTAAAATTGAAATTGGACTCTTCCAATATATTGTGTGGATGAGTCTATTCCGTATACAATGGGTTAAGGTGGTGGTTCTTGCATTGTTCGTTCTTTGTAGGGTTTTGTGACTGTTTCAATACGTGGCAATATTCGTGTTGCGTCATGTTTGATGTCTTGTTCTTATGTTTGCTAAGTCTTGTCTGCTATTGTGATGAGCTCGTTGGGCAGAGGATGCGGGTTATTTTGCCTTTCGTCGCTTTGATAGGTTACTTTGTTTCGTATTTACTATTCGTCATAGTTTGATTCTTCTTCTTCTTGAAGTCACTGGTAGGGTATATTCTGTGTTCTAGGAAAATATATTGTGAAACTTAATTGTGTATATTTATCTACTATTTAATACCTCTGTCATCAACCTTTGTTGGCTATAAGAATCATGTTTGAAAACAATCTAATATCCAGATTTTGGGTAGCTCAATGTTTCAATGTAGTGACACTAGAGACGGATCTCTATCGATGTGCAGAAGTACAACGGAATGATAGAGATACTCTATTCAGGTTTCCTGTTCTGCCATGTGGAGAATCTTGTCATGATTATAAACTAGATTTTGTTTTCAAATTTTCTGAAACTTCCTTTCGCAATAAGTTTCTGTCACAACTTGAAAAAGGATGCCCAACCCACCTACATTAATAAAATAAAACCTTAAAAAGGAAGCAACTGTCCAGCCTCTTATTTTATTTGACTTTTTATAGTCCCTTGGATTTTAAAATGTGTCGAAAACTCTCAGCATTAACATGATAGGTACATGTAATATGAACATCATCATAAGAAAACCTGCCTTCGCAAGTGCGTGGCCAAATAAGACAAAACCCAGCCTGCCCAGTCGCAGAAGCCAATCAGAAGCATGGGTTTCTGTATACAGCAGGTTTTCAGTAGTCATACATGTACCTTCTCAGCAAACGCCAAACAACAAACGCTGGCTGATTTGCACCTTTATTGGTCTCATGTCATTCAGCAGGTTTTTGCACGACGTGATTCACATTATACATGTATATAATTAATGATTTTATTTTCATTCTTTTATCATACAGGATAACATTTTATATCTCGTCTATCACATCTTCCTTTTATAATGCCCTACCTCTTGGGAAACGGCTTGGCATGACTGGTGAAATACTGTAGAATATGAATACTGGTACAGTACATAACTTTGATCAAAATAGTAATCATATTCATGTTTAAACACTACCTTCAGACGAATAAACATGAACTGTGCGGGTGAGAACTTCGCTGCTAACCAGAGAGAAAAAGCAAGTTTGCAGCTAATTGTACAGTCACCATAATGGCAGTAAATGCAGAAAAGTATATCAGTTTCTATAAGAGAAGCACTGAACTCTCAGACGGGTAAAGATAAATGATTTTAATAATTGTTTTATCATCACAAAACAGTTGAAAGGGCCACATGAAAGACGAAAAGCAAAAAACTGCTCGTAATCGGCAAGAAATTAGTGAAAATCAGTGATGCAATAGCTGAATTGTTTTCCTGTATGAAAATAAGTATCTCTTATCTCTATCTTTTGAAAACACAATGTTTTAACAACAAATCAATAAAATAACACGTTTTTATTTGACTGTGTACTGCAGCTAACAGATTTTAGACGTACAGTGACAGCAGCTACTGCACGATGGTCCACTACGTACAGTGACAGCAGCTACTGCACGATGGTCCACTACGTACAGTGACAGCAGCTACTGTACGATGGTCCACTACGTACAGTGACAGCAGCTACTGTACGATGGTCCACTACGTACAGTGACAGCAGCTACTGTACGATGGTCCACTACGTACAGTGACAGCAGCTACTGTACGATGGTCCACTACGTACAGTGACAGCAGCTACTGTACGATGGTCCACTACGTACAGTGACAGCAGCTACTGTACGATGGTCCACTACGTACAGTGACAGCAGCTACTGTACGATGGTCCACTACGTACAGTGACAGCAGCTACTGCACGATGGTCCACTACGTACAGTTACAGCAGCTACTGTACGATGGTCCACTACGTACAGTGACAGCAGCTACTGTACGATGGTCCACTACGTACAGTGACAGCAGCTACTGTGCGATGGTCCACTACGTACAGTGACAGCAGCTACTGTACGATGGTCCACTACGTACAGTGACAGCAGCTACTGTACGATGGTCCACTACGTACAGTGACAGCAGCTACTGCACGATGGTCCACTACGTACAGTGACAGCAGCTACTGCACGATGGTCCACTGAGTTATTGGTGTCATTTATAAACGTCAAAAGAATGTAAAACAGAATACGAAGAGAAATATCATTTTATAATATGAAATGTCTAAGTTGATACACCCTGAGTTAAATAGGAAATATTTCCCTCTAGACTTGCAAATTTAATGCACGGGTTTCATTTGTTTATAAAAAAATTGCAACTCAGGGTGCGTTGGCTTCTGTTTCTCTCATGTTATATTATATGTGGGTTATTTTAGGCTACGACACCAGCCGGAGTTCCATGTCTGAGTGACAGTGACTGTATGATGACGGAGTGTTGTTATAAAAAGCATGACGATCTGGTTGTCAGTAGGAGACAAGTGGTTGAGCCGTGGCACCCCACCCACCAAAAGGATTATACACACGTGAGAGGTTGGTGCTCCTTATCTATGGCTGTGTTTACATTGTATTTAGCTCAACGGGCGCGCTAAGTAGATTTGTGACATGTTTTAAAAGGAAGACAACTATTTTGCCTTCCTGTTTGCTTTCCTAGACACGGTCCTTCTGAAACGGGCTCCACTCTAAAGGAAAGAATTTGTTCCATTCCTTTTACAGTAGACCCTTTTTCAGAAGGGGTCCATATCAATTTTGACAAAGTTGCTTCCCTTGAAAATGCATCCATGCCCCTTAAAGTTCAGCCGTTCAAAGTGAAAAGACCTTGGGGGCATATGCGGGCAGAGAAAGTCTAGATCAGCCTGCACACGTGCATTCTGATTAGTGCCTTCGTTTACCACTTACAAAATCATTGAGTACTACATGTTTAAAATATACTCATTTGTCTGAGTTTAACGGCCCAGTCAACACTATAAAATATACTGACTGGAAACAAAAGCTCTAATCAAGCATCTATCGGAGGCGCTTTAAAATAGCACCACAACATAGGTTTTGGTGGAGAAATAAAGTATTCTCAGAATTAGCATTCAATACTCTTTAACGCTTAGCACTCTGGGTAAAAAATTCAGAAGACGCCATTTTCGAACACTTTTCGAACACTTCACTTGTCATTCCTTATCGGAGACAATTTGCATGAAATGTCAAAATCTCTTTGCTAGGAAAAATAAGAAAACAAAAATAGTGTTTCAGAGGAAACAGATCCCCCCCACACACACACACACAGACACCACACACACTCCCCACCCCAACCCCACCCACTCCCACTCCCACCGACTTTGTTCACTTTGAAAGGTTGTGCGCAGAGAAGAAAGTGTCACAGAATTTTCAGTTTTTATACTGCTGTAACCTTGAAAATTAGGTCACGGTCACCAAAATATTAGCATTTCTTTGTTATGTCCAAGATATATATCCGTGAAAATTTGGGAAGAATCTAACAACTAGTTCACAAGATTGTGCAAACAAGTGTGTCACATCGACGCCAAAGCCAACGCCGACGCCAACGGGATCCGCACCAAAAACAATAAACCCCGCCTCCCCTTAGGTGGGAGACAAAAATATCATCAATTTGTCGTCTGCTGGATTAGCCCAGACAACGGTTAAGGTTACCAAGTCTGCTGTTTACTATAAATACGTCATTTTTTATAATGAACCAGAATGGAGATGTTTCTGCATCGGTGAACTTTTTTCCGGTGTTTACGCTTAGCATGTTGGGTAAAATTTGACCGACGACACTTGATTTTTTTTATCTTTCTTAGAAAAAAAAAAGTGTTATCATTTTCACGGCTGCTCATCTTCACACACGCAACACTGTGTTGTGAATAGAAAACCGTAAGATCTTCCGGAGGTAGTTGCGGAGAGTCAGTTTAGATGGCGTTGAAGGTGGATGTCCGTTGAAATAATGCTGACATTTTGGCACGATCGCGATATTCAAACTCGGGCGATTTAAGTCAACCTCGTATTTAGTCTCGCATATAATCAGACTTGAATTGTAGTCCTTTAAGCGAATATGGATCAAACATCCTTTTTCTCCCGATGCAAAGGTGGTCGGATTTTGCCGTTTTGGTGACAGACAGGCATGTAAAACTCCAGTCCATGGTGAGATTACAAATCTCTGGTTAAATACATCACCGTTTCAGTGAAGGTTTAGTATCCCAGCAGGCACATGACGTTGATACAACGTCGCCTCAACGTCGATGCAACGTCATGACGTTGCATCGACGTTGAGCCGACGTTGTGTTAACGTCATGTGCCCTCTGGGATATTATTGTGTAGTTCAAAAGAAATTGTGTCGAGCTCTTTTGCATTTGCACAGAGACTAGGCACTTTAATGACGGGTGGTGCGAAAGGAGAGCGGTGGCGAGTAACAGGAACAGGTTATGATTGAGAAGACCATGTTTTTTCAACATCTATTTCATACTAATACCGGTCGCGTTTTACGTATCGTTTCCGTTGAAAGATAGGCTTCAGGAACACATCTGCCGTAACTGAATCAGAAATCAAACGTAAAACGCGACCGGTAGTATGAAATATGATGTTGAAAAACCATGGTCAAAATAAAGGAGACAGCTGGCATGAAATGTCAAAGCCTATTCATTGGCGAAAATAAAAGATATATGATTATCAATTTGTCGTCTGCGTCTGCTAAAAATACCCAGAGAGTGGTAAAGGTTAATTCTCTACGCAGGTGTTTGTCAGAGCTACAAAATGGAAGGTGACTACTGCAGTATCTTCGACAAAACCAATGGTTACTGTAGTTGTAACGAGAATATGGGTATGAAGTGTCAATACGTCCATGACCCAGTCAACTTCAATTCCAAGAAGAGGCAGTTCTCATCAGGTTCCTACAGGTGTACCCAGCTCTTGGTATCCAAGTGATCTGTCATTACGTTTCACCGTTCTGGGCCCAGTTGTTCAAAGCATCGTTAGCTTAACGAGCTCGTTAAGGGTCATTTCGTTAACTGTTTTAGCAGATTCACTTTACAATATTCCGATATTTTTTGCTGAAAAAATGTGAGTAGCTTTTGCACTGCAAAAGCTACTCACATTTTTTCAGCAAAAAAATTTCAGCATATTTGCGTATCACTCGATGTAAATTTTAACGAATCGTTAACTAACGATGTCGTTAGCTTTGAACAACTGGGCCCTGAATTTTTTCCGCAAAAATAAATAGTTGAAATTAAATGAATCTCTTTGTCTTTAATATACACCCCTTACAACTTACGTCATAACGATAATGGGGATACTTATTTTCGCCACGAACTAGTTTTTCGGAAATCTTTTTAAACTAATTATGATTTTATGAAATTCAGAGCATTCATTTGGGCACCAATTTCATTATCATATGGACTGTCTGCCTTTCGAAAAACCGGGCTTCTGAAACGCATTGGATATTCAGACACTTCGATAGTCTATACTTATAAACTTTGTAACGGTAGTCGGTCAAAGTATCTACAATATTTGAAATGTGTATAGAAAATAGTACTAAAATGGACATGTTTCATGTATAAAGTGATTTTCAATGCATTTTTGTACTCTTGTGATTTCGCCATAAATCCGAACAAATGATACAGTCGCAGTTGTGTGCATATCACCTTGTTGATGACGTAGGTTGTTGATCCTGATAAAATGAGCATCTTTCACATACAGTGTAAAATATTAAAGGTACCGTATTTTTCCTAAATATTGGGACCCCATAACTATTACCGTAATTGTCCTATAAAATTTCATTTAGTCCAACTACCTGTTGACGTGTCTAAACAGCTGGATGGGTGGCAAACAGTGTAGACCCTGATCAGAAGAAACTGAGTCAATCCAATCATAGTAATACATGTATATACATTGTAGAATTGAGCATATTTCTCATCAGTAAATCCACAGTTCGTTTCCATTACGAAAACACGCCTATTCAAATATACTGAAAATTTTACCACCAAAAAATGAAAATTTTCAGATAAAAATTTGGATAATTTTCATATTTCTGCTGAAAACATAGATTGTGGGTACTCGTTAGAACCGCGAGGAGGTTCTAACGAGTACCTACAATCTATGTTTTTGAGCAGAAATAAGAATAATAATGTCTACCCATGTAAAGTCCAGTTTTACTATATAAAAGTTGGGTTTAAGGGGTCAACATTATAAGGGCATGTTTTCGTGATGCGTTTCCTTGTTTAATATAGTCCACCCCATAAAGGAGATGCGAATGAAGCAGAGCTAGGAATAAGGTGACGATACCTATAACAACATCCGCGGTTCGTAACCGCTTTAACCAATCAAAAAGCGTTAAAACACATGCGCACACAGTTAGTTCCACGACCATCGCAACGATCAGCCAAGACGAAATTTCAGAAAATAGGATCGCAAAATGCAAAGCAAGTTTGCAGACAACACTGCCGTATTGTTTGAGGTTTTGGAGAATATACCTCGAAAAATCCACATGAATGATAAGAAAAAACACGAGCATTACCAAGGAAAACCGTAAAAAGATTTCTTGCAATGCTTGTTGGAAACTGCTGTCAGGGATAACCTGTTTCCTATCGTTCCAATAACAAAAATAACAAGTGGCATATACGTCCACACTGCCACCATATTGTTAGCTGTCTTTTCATAAACAGACATTTTGATACCAAAACACAGTAAAACTTCAATGACTCGAACACCGATGGCTCATTTACCGTGGCTGATTCGTTCTTCCGATCGCTCAAGAAAACAAATATTTAGGGAAATTTTCTTACTTAATCGTGAAAATGTATGCTGTGTGTACTCATTAGAATCTCCTCATCGAGGCAATCTTAATGAAGGCACTCAACATACCATTATCGTATAGAAAAATATCGAAAATACATCCCCATTTGTCAATTGAATTTAGCATTAATGAATGACTTAATTGATGACATAACTTTCTCGTAACCTAATGCCTAATGGAGTCTTCGACTACTTTCTTTGGGCAGGTCCATGGTTATTAGTAGGTATGTCTTTTTCTTTTTTTTTTTTTTCTTTTTTTTTTTTCTTCTTCTTCTTCTTCTTTTTTTTTGTAAGTGTTGGGGCTTTGTTTTTGTTTATTTTATTTCATTTTTAGTTTTATTATTTTTTGTTCTTGTTCTTTGTTCGTGTTGTGTTTTTGTTGTTGGCTTCATTTTTTTTTTTTTTTTTTGCTATTTGTTTGTTTGTTGATTTTTGTTTGTTTGTTTGTTTGTTTTTTGTTTGATTTTTGTTGTTCTTTGTTTTTTCTTTCCTTTTATTGTTATCATTTATCACAGAACATAATGTACATAATGCAAATAGTGTAGATCCTGATCAGACGCACCCACGTTTTGCGGCGTCTAATCTGGGTCCACACTGCTTGCTAATGTTTCTTTTATGGAATGCTGTGCAAAAAAGGGTTAGATTCCAAAGCAAAGTGCACAATCTCCGCGAATACCGTAGTTACCCTAAATATTGGGACAGTTAAACCCTTACCACCCGTCTTAAAATTTGAATGTTCATTCTCCTATAATCGATGCGGGGCGTATTGCAGTGTAGACCCTGACCAGACGCCGCATTCTGTGGCATCTGATCTGGGTCTACACTATTTGTTCAGGCTTCTGTCCCAATACTTAGGGGTTATCTGGTAAATATCGCTCATTTTACACCATTCATATCTTTTTTAATCAAGAATCGTTTCACAATTCTTTTTTCATATTTATTCTCATGCTGGCAATGCTGATGCTGTTTACAGTATCTATATATTTAGAATAATTATGGTAATAGAACAATTAATATTTTGTTCAAAAAAGACGAAAACATTTACGCAAGCAGCATACAGACACACAACAATTAAACCGCACCAAATGAACAGGCGTCCTCGGGTCAAATGCTTTATTCTAAAAAAGCGCCACACCTATACAGGCAATGGTAAAACATACATGTTAATGAACCCTGAGTTTATTCCTGCGAGACTTTATTTCTCGAGAGACTTCCAAATCCGGTCAATAAACAAGTGCATTAGCACGACTTCATTTATAAGATTTGCAAGTATTAAGGGAAATATTTCCGGTATTTTAAACATAATATGTATTAACTTATATTGTACATATCATAAAAATGTTTGTTTTTGTTTTTTTGTTCAGATTCTGTTTTATACTCTTCTGACGTTTTCAAATGACTTCAATAAGTTTTGGGACGTTACGTCATCTGTACTCGTCGCGCGAAGTGATATCGTTCTGAAGGAAACGTTTCTTTGTTTCAGAAGACAATATTTCCTCCAAGAAATTTTAAATTGTATTTCCCGCTAAAATGACTAAAAATAGCTTCAGATATTAAATATCTGCATTTAATTCTGGAAAAAAAGCACAGGCATTAAGATCGCGATGCAAAGAGCTGCCTTTTTGCGACTTTCTCATTGTCATTCGTCGTTTCCTTGACGTTAGACGGTGTAACGTTGTTTTCTCGCATCACATACGTTAGAAAAACAGGTAAATTCATGTGTTACAGTCAAAGATCAAATAGATAAGAGGTTGTCAGGACGAGTTGTTTTCTTATTTATCCTAAAAAAACATATGTTTTGGGTACTCATCAGATGCGCATGTGTAAGGTACTTCTAACGACTTTTTATGCAGAGAAATGAGAAAATATCAATATTTCTGTTGAAAATGTATTTCATGTATAGCTATCGCTAAGAAACATACATTTCACATAGGAGTGTTAACCAGGATAAAACAAAATATTTAGACGTAAACGTCTAAGTACCGGCGCAAATTTTGTTCATGTTTACTTACAGATATGGGACAAGGGTATACTAAAATTTAATAATTTTTCAATGTAACAGGTAAAAAAGAACAACAATGTGATTCTTTAATGTATGTTTTTATTCAGCTTTATGAAATTTCTTCATTGAAACGAAAATTAAATAGGCATTTATCTGTTTATAACACAGATTTTTTTAAGATTTTTTTATATTTGCCGGGATCATCACACACTGACGATCCCGGCAAGTATAAAAATCCTTTGTGTGCTAATCGAATACTCTACCATGTATAAAAATCCAAAGCTATATTAAGATTCCCGCGCCGGTCATTAATGATATCTGGCAGACGCCTTTTAAATAAGTATCCCTTTCCATGCTAAATAAATTAAGATGCCACGCCCACTTCTAATTTTCAACCAATCAAATTACTTGATGCGGATTGTTGATATAAATTAACAAACTTAATGGCAAACAGTGCAGATCCAGATAAGTTAGCTTCAGAAGCCAACTGATCTGGTCTACACTGTTTGCAATGGCAGGGCATATCCGGGTTCAGCAGGATTATTGTTAAGTGTTTTCTCTAATCTTATAGTTTATCCAAGATAATAATGATGTCACTCTTGTATACACGCCTGGCGCATTAGCTACTGCACACCCTTCTCCAAATGAAGTCACTCCCATTATTGTGTATATACCTGAAACGAGACATTGAGTCCATTTATAATGGAAAACTGCATCATTTATATGGATATAAATAAACGGTTGCTTACAAACCATTACATCACAGAGGAAATACCAAAATTTCAATGTAAAACAAGAAATCTATGTTACTTCATGTTCAGTAAACATTCGTCGATCTATTGTCAATCTCCACCCCTCCATCCCCACACCCACAAATTTCAAATAGCACACAGCTGCAGATTAGGTATTTTCTCTGAACCTAGAAGAACTGAATTTTTTGTTTAATTTCTCCATGAAACATATGTTATTCATACACATTAGAAGCTAAAAGGGAGGCGCTTCTAATGGGTTCGCACAACATATATTATCGTAGAGAAACAAGAAAAATATTATCTGGATACCCCTCTTATCTGGCGCTATGACAAGCCGCAGCCCATCCCAGACACAAAGAGGAAGAGAGATTAGACAAAACCAAACAAGCGCAAACCGAAAAAACGTACGAAAAGCACTATGATTAGCTCTCTCTTCCCCAAGCGAGGTAATCACATCGCTAAAAGGACTGAAAAAAAAAAGCACAAGGCAAGATTTAAAACCAATCTTCTAATAGAATAAACCACAAAGCAACAAAGAGTAAGACTAACACCGGGACCACCGCCTTAGAACGGCCAGTAGAATAAACCACCAAGGAGTGGGCGGGCTGAAGCGCTTTTACGGCTAGCAAACTTCACCCTGGATCCCGATGCTACTCTTAATACAGAAATACATAAACATTTGCTTCGCATAAAGGCTCCTACCTCAGTCAATGCATCAAAGCGAAAACATCAAATTAATCACTATATTAAACAATGACGATTATTCATGGCAATTCTGCTGTGTGTCAGTAAATGAAAACCAATAGTTGAATCACGTCGGGCCAAATCAAAAACACATCGTCAAAAGCTAGAAATCGTTCGTTTTGCAAAACCTTATTGCCCCAAAATAGACATTTTCTTCTCCAAGAAAGGTTTAATAAATTGATGTATGGTATAAATACAATGATAAAATGTGGCACCTGACAGACTGTTAAATTTAAGTTAGTCTCTCGTTCTTGAAATAAAATGATTTTGTATAGTATCTCTGAATTAATGTTGCCAACATTATTCAGAGATACGATAAAAATCATTTCATTTTTTATCCAGTTCAAAAACGAGAGGCTACCTGAAATTTTACAGGCTGTCAGATACCACATTTTATGATTGTATTAATACTATATATCAATTTATTAAACCTTTCCTGGATTAAAAAAAATGTTTTTTTTTTTAGGAATATGGAGCCTTTAAGGTGATTCCACACACTTGTAAATATAAAAGAACGCATGTCGTATTCTTCGACATGAATCTTTTGAGTTTGTACCCAGCAAACAGAAAACGTTATCAAAATGTTTGCATTTGGTTGTATGAAGGCTTGGTTGCAACCCAACTATGCGTAAACAATACCATAACGTTTGCAATACAATGTGGAAAAGTTATGTTGAGACCAACCATTAGCAAACGTTGTTGGAACGTCGATTGTCAACATTATCAAAATAAATACATATAACGTGCTCTCAAATTCAAACTGTTTCCATGGACATTTTGCAATGTTTTATGGTTTGAATATTATTATCTTTTTATAGCTATAGGTCACTGAAACATAACATCTTGATAACGTTCAAAGA
Source organism: Anodontia alba (assembly GCA_964016985.1). Lineage (NCBI taxonomy): Eukaryota > Metazoa > Mollusca > Bivalvia > Lucinida > Lucinidae > Anodontia > Anodontia alba. The sequence continues at coordinate 76,848,623 of OZ024822.1, forward strand.
ACGCTGAGTTGCAACATTTAACATGATATGCAGTTTCGTATTCCGATCTGTGTCTTTGTTTTCGGCAAAAGTTTGTTACAGACACTGATTACTTTTTTCTGTTGACAATTGCACATTCAAACTATTGTAATTATCAAATATTTTTGTCGAAAATTATTTATATGGAACTTTGATCCAACAACTTCGAATACTGTCTTTCCGCCAATGTTCTAATCCATCGAAACAAAAAAATCCGAAAAGCGTGTATAATTTTAATATTTTTTGCTACCCGTGTCACATCAAACAACACTCAAGGTAATATTGTAATCAAGCAACTGTAATCTTTTCAGTTGTATACCTTAAATAATGATAGAATAACCGCATGCTTGCTTGAAATTAGCTACTGACATGTGTATTCAAAATACTGAACAGCCACGTGCATGGCTATAATACGTAGACAGAAGCCTGCTTGGTAAAATAATATCAATTTTGTTGAAACCGAATTGCTTGTGGCAAAATCTATGCGAATATACATATCCTAGATACTGAAAAGTTGTTTCAAATTGTTTTCTCAGACACCACTGTTTTGACAACACTTCTGAAATGTTTGGGAGAGGTGAAACTAATTTCATAAACAATCCTGATGACAAACGTACTTGAAGAGGTGGTACTGATCTCAGTTTTCTGTCTCAAATAATATTTCAAAAGCTTTACAAAAGCTTTTACATGAATGAACTGTTTCATATAACTTCATTGTGAAATATTTGTTTATTGTGACAGAAATACCCAAGGAAGCAGTGTTGTATGCAAGACTTGAAAAACTTGAAACAACACCAATCAACGGAGTACAAACAAGTTGAAGTTTGAAGCAGGAAAAGGTTTTACGCAGATTTTGTACATACTAATAAAACATAGCATCTAAATCATAATTAATTGAGATCCCTTACAAAAAATGTTTTGCAAACATTAAGAAACCTTTCAAAAAACCTCTCCTGAATGCTAAATCACAAAATTCCCTCAAGAAATACAACATTGCGCCAATGTTTCCACAACGTTTTTTTCTTTTCTTTTTTTTTTTTTTTTTTTTTTTTTTTTTTTTTTTTTGTTAGCTTGGTAATTTGTTTTTTAATCCTGATACAGTGTTTATATATAAAGAGCCATTAATAACTCACCGTCTACTCATTCCACCTTCGACCCTCGAAGTGTGAACATCGTCTGCTGAATAATTAAAGAATAACCATGAATCAGTCTGTTATACCTGCAGTACTACTCAGGGCCCTGAGTGAGTACAAGTTTGTTGGTCATCCTCTCTGGAGGATGGCTGACGGGAAGGATCATGTTCGCGTTGAACTGACCTTCCACAAGAATCTACCGACGCAACCAATCTTCAAGAAGAGGGCTGAAAGCAGGAGGCAGCCTGCACCCTCTGCTGGCGAGTGGCCTCGCCAGCCCACAACTGTTAGACGACCACCGCCTACCAGATCGTCGCCTACAGTACAGCCAGTACGCCGAGAAGCACCGGTGAAGGAGACCTCACCGCCAGCACTACAGATAATGGAGATTACACCAGACACCATTATAGTTCCAAGATCACCACAGACAGCACAGCTTACACCATCTCCAAGCATCAAGAAACCAACTACACCGTCTCCTTTTCCAGAGATTCCACCTGCTAAGAGAACGAGAACGAAGTCGCCGAAGTATACCAGTAAACAGCCGACACGGTACTTCCACGTCAAGATAGAGGACGAGTATCCACTACACGAGAAGTACGACCTCCAGGACGTCCACGCCACCACCTACAAGGTCATCATCAAGGCTACGAGAATACCCCGGGAAGACGAAGAAATCAATATCGATCTGCCAGTATTCTTCGTCTACCAGAAAGAGAACAGACACTGGCTACAGATCAAGGGGCCAACCAGCAAGTTCTATGATGACCCGTGGTACTCGAACATTGAGATGCTGATGGCAGCCAACGGCGTGAGACAGACCAACACGGCTCACTGGTACGACGTCCTGGAAAAGTCATGCCAAGATCCCTTAGGGGTTGGTGGAGGACCACCGCTACTTCGGCTCGTGCCGCCAAGTTATCTTGGCAAAACTTACTAAGTAGGTCAACTGGCGGCACGCGGACTCGGGTGAGGACACCCAAAAAGTCCAAGGGTGAGGACACCCTCTCTGCTCTTGAGTGAGGACACTCTCTCGGCAACAGAGTGAGGACACTCTCTCTGCTCTTGGGTGAGGACACCCACTCCTCGGCTTCTGGGTGAGGACACCCACTTGGCTCCTGGGTGAGGACACCCACCTTGCACCCCTTCCGGCGACCGATCGATGACATGTGGCCTTTGTCCGAAACTTTCGCACGACTCGAGCTGGGTGCCTAATGCATTTTGCAGTCGGAATTGACACGCATTAGGTACGAGATTAAAAGCTCATACTTTTCGACCGATACGCAAAATTCTGCAACTTACAGGCTGGACTACTACTCACGCACGAGGTCTGGACACGCACGAGGTCTGGACGTGCACGCACTCCGTGTCTGGGCGAGGTGACCTAGTTATGAATTATAACTAGGCACCGTTTCAAGCCAACCCAGTAGTCCAGTAAAACTAATCCAGATTTATCTGGCGCTGCCTCTATGTGACTCAGTTGCCTGGCAGCGTTAAAAAAAAAATAATCTGAAACTGAACTCACCGTCTACGTCACAAACAAGAGGACCTCCACTGTCACCGGTACAAGCATCCACTCCACCGGCAATATAACCGGCACAAACCATGTTCTCTGTTATTGACCATTTATATAATCGGTTACAGGTGGTATCATCGACAAGTGGAACTCGTGCTGATTTAAGCTGGTAGCTCTCTATATCTGCATCATATATGATTATACAGTAATTTACCTGATATTGGTGATTATTACAAGGCTATATATTATGAATGATTAAAATATGCAATAAAATCCGAGGAGCAAGCGTGCTGATCTTACTCGGGTACCTTTGAATGATACCGTTACATGACGCTGCTTTGATGACGTCTTAGAGCATTAACCTGACGCCAAAATAAGTCATGGATTTGCGCATGTTCTGAACTTTAGATAATAAAAATGCCTACATTCAGGCTATAAACAAGTAAAGAAGACACAAAATACTCAAAGTTTTTTGTTTGTTTGTTTTTTTTATTATTATTATTATTAAAGGGCTATTACACTGATATTAATGAATATCGCCCCGCGTTTGGATATTGAGCAAGCCCGCGTCTTTTGATATCCCACCTCGGGAAAATATTCATTAATGTCAGTGCGATAACCCTTTATTTGTTTTTTCTTAGTTGGAGTATCAAAGGTTTCGCAGGTTTGTGAGTAAGCACTTTTGATAGTTAGCGCTTATGAAACAAACTCTCAGGCTCTCAAATAATAATTAGCGCCTATGACACAAACTATTAGGCTCACATCTGATAGACAGCACTTATGAAACAAACTCTTAGGCTCTCATCTGATAGCAAACGCATCTGAAACACTCACAGGCTCACAATTGACAGATTGCACCTTTGAAAATCTGATAGGTAGCACCTATAACACAGACTCTTAAACTCTAATTTGTTAGTCAGCACCTATGAATCCAATTATCATGTTCTCATCTGTTAGCTACTTCCTGTGATAGTAAGCAAGTATGAAACAAACTCCTAGGCTCTCATCTGATTGATAGCATCTACGTAAAACCTCAAGCTCTTATCTGATAGTAAGCACTTATCAATCAAACCTTTCAGGCTTTCATCTGATAGTTCGCACATTAATCAAAAGCTCTTCAAAACCTCTCAGGCTTTTATCTGATAGTAAGCACCTATCAATCAAATCTAGGGCTCTCATCTGATAGTTGGCACCTATCAATCAAACACCTCAGGCTCGTATCTGATAGTAAGCGCCTATCAATCAGACCTCTCAGGCTTTCATGTGATAGTTACCACCTATCAACCAAAATTTATGCTATCATCTGATAGTTAGCTGATAGTTAGTACCTATCAACCAAATCTCTCAGGCTTTTACCTGATAGTCAACACCTATCAATCAAAAAAATGGAAAGAGAAAAAGTCCAGGGAGTGCCACAATCACAAACCGCAGCCCTTCCCAGATCCCAAGAGGAAGAAGAAACCGACAAATCCAAACAAGCACAAATCGAACAAACGTACGAAAAGCACTAAGATTAGCTCTCTCTCTTCCCAAGCGAGGTAATCGCAATACTAAAAGGACTGAAAAACACAAGAACAAAATGACACATGGAAAGACATACAACAAATCGCCTCGTAGAATAAACCACAAAGCAACAAAGAGTACGACTAACACCGGGACCACCGCCTTAGAACGGTCAGTACAGTAAACCACCGTGGGGTTTAAAGCACTTTTACAGCTAGCTAACTTCACCCTGGGTCCCGATGCTACTCTTAATACAGAAACACATTAAAATTCGGTTCGCATAAAGGCTCCCAACTCAGTCAATGCATCAAAGCGAAAACACAAAAATCAAATTAATCACTATAATAAACAAAGACGAGTACTCATGGCTCATTCTACTGTATGCCAGAGTAAATGAGAACCAATAGTTGAACCACGGCGGGCCAAGCCAAAGACATATCGTCAAGCCCCAACCCATTGGTTAAAGTTTTACGAAGAGGCCTTCATTGGGTCTGAGGCCCGAACCGCCGTCGTGCAATTAAAGAGTGAAGCATAGCCATCAACAATGATAGGGTTGACAACTAGGCATGCAGTCTGCCGCATAATATCCAGGCTATAGCCAATTCTTTTATAACGGTTAATAAGTTTTCTGAATTGCTCCAAAAGTTAGATTTATCTATAATTTTTTCAAAATCTGTACACTAAGTCACCGTAAAATTCTGGTTTCGATATACCTTGTTGCAGAAGTGTTTTCAGACTGACGCTATATTTTTCTAACAAGACACTGTGTCTGCGATAAAATTTCGAAAACGCCTTACGAAGTTTAAAATAACGATAGCCCTGCCTAGGAAGTTTGGCAGTAAGGGCTTTATTACGGTAGTTAAAGTCATTAAGATTTGAAGAAGCTCTGGCGAATCTAATAAGTTGAGATATGTATAACCTATATGAGGTACGCCGGGGGACATCGCCATCCAGAAAAGGGAAATTGACTATATCAAAATCAAAATCGTCCCGTTTATCATAAATTTTGGTGGAAACCGTACCATTAGAAATACATAGATTCAAATCCAAAAAAGGTGCCTCGGTATCGGAAGAATTTGCTCTATTTAATTGGAGTTCTCAGGCTTTAATCTGATAGTAAGCACCTATCAATCAAACCTTTCTGGCTTTCATCTGATAGTTAGCTCCTGTTAACCAAACCTGAAGCTCTCATCTGAGTACCTATAATTCAAACCTCTCAGGCTTTCATCTCAGATTTGCACATATGTACAGCGTCATGGGGAAAAGCCGTTATAGCATTTGCAAACAGCAATGGTTCAAGCAAGCCTATGCATCCATTGCAGGCGCCAGAACCTGTGCTGTTAGCTCACGTAAGCGATAGGACAAAAGGAGACATCAACTAAAGAACTAAACATGTGGCCTGGCTTAGCTAAGGGACCAATCAGGTGCACTAAAAGGTTGCTCGAAGGAAAGTCCAAAGAGCATTATTCTCGAGACGCGGCTCATATGATAAAGCTCCTTTTATGTAGTTATTACCGTCTTCTGTTGTACCCCAGCCGGAAATGTGACACTTCTTTCCCGCTTCGTATTTTGTATCAGGCTGCGGAAGACAGGCCGGTTGAACATGATCGTTGAATATAATACCATGGTTGTTAACAGGTTTAAGTTTGACAAGTGCAATGTCATAATCATACGTGTTACCTGCAAATAAAATATTTACATGAAAAAGGTAAATTGTTAAAACAACATTTATCTAAAGTAAACGAAGCTTTGCTCTTTTGGAAATGCAGCCTATATATGCAGTCATATTAACTCTTACAGTGCCAAGCAAAACTGCAGCAGACGAATTTCTATTATTTTTATTATTACGAAAACACGCCTATTCAAATGTACTGAAAATTATACAACCAAAAAATGAAAATTTTCAGATAAAAATTTCTGATATTTTCATATTTCTGCTCAAAACATAGATTGTGGGTATTCGTTAGAACCGCCTCGCCGAGGCGGTTCTAACGAGTACCCACAATCTATGCTTTGAACAGAAATAAGAAAAATAATATATACCCCTGTAAACCCCAGTTTTACTATATAAAAGTAGGGGTTAAAGGGGTCAAAATTATATAGGCATGTTTTCCTGATGTCTTTTTCTGACCAACTTATGGATAATGATCATGATGATGAAGATGATGATTTGGTGTTTTATGCTCCTTTCAATATAATTAAGTCATATGAAGACGATGGAAGGGTGATAATGAAAGGCTCTGCGCAATGAAGCGCCGTACAGTCATGAGTTGAATTCCACCTCAAGCAGGATTCGAACCTGGGACCACATGATCCGTATTTGGGAGAAGATGAGATGAGGATTACAAAATGACAAAACAATGGCACCGCTACAATATCCAATATAGAAACAAAAAACTGCAATGGAAGAATCGCTTTGGAACGGTCACCCGGAACAACCATTATGGGGACTTTACTAGTTTTACTCGATTGAAACCTCGTCTTTGATTCTGATACAGTTAAAAAGTTCACGTTCGGGTACCGTAGGTTTCTCTACCTCATCAGTGATACATCACAGTAATATACTTATAATGTAAAAATGCAGTGAAACTAAGCAGAGGTCCCAATATAGGCATCAAACATGGTTTTTCATGCATTAACATTCGCCAGGTCCCGTGGGATGTGTTGAAAACCGAGACCGAAGGCCGTGGTTTTTAACACCTCCCAAGGGACCTGGCGAATGTTACTGCATTGCAAAACCATGTTCGATCGCTTTTATTGCATAAAAACTGAAAACATTTGCTAAATTTTGCGTTATTTGCACTATTTTGTTTCGCCTTTTCTACCGATATTTCCTTCGTTCAGGCCTGGATTCCTAAACTTCACAAGAATCCGTACAAGCAGAGATATATTGCGGGTTCAGCTAAGTGCTCAACCAAGCCTCTTTCTCAGATTCTAACACGAATACTAACCGCAGTTAAAGAAGGCCTTCAGAAGTATTGTGACACTGCATATGCCAGAAGTGGTGTTAATCAGATGTGGATCCTGAAAAACTCCAAAGAGCTCTTAGAAAACCTAAAGGCACAATCTCTTCATTCCGTCAACAGTATAAATTCTTTCGATTTCTCTACTCTTTACACTACTATTCCTCATGATAAATTGAAACCTAAATTAAAGGCAATTATATCAACCAGTGCTTCTTCCACAAGAATGGTAACCATCGATTTTAGTATGTTGTCATTGGCTACAAAGACACATACTTCGTTCGGGATCACTCTGATGCGCCACAAAAGTATTCAGATGCAGATGTCATAAAGATGGAATATCTAATCGACAATATTTTTGTGGAGTTCGGCGGTCGGATATTTCAGCCAACAATCGGCATACCGATGGGTACTAACTGTGCACCGTTACTTGCCGACTTGTTTTTATACTCGTATGAGGCGGAGTTTGTACGAAGTCTCCTCCAAGCAGGCAAGAAACACCTCGCACAACAATTCAATTTCACCTACAGATATATAGATGATGTATTGTCTCTGAAAAATACAAAATTTGCAGAGTATTTAGAATTCATCTATCCACGTGAACTTGAAATAAAGGAAACAACGGAGGCTGCAGCCTCCTCCTCATACTTGGATTGTTATCTCTACATTGACAATGGAAAGCTTACTACTAGGCTTTACGACAAACGGGATGACTTCAATTTTCCCATTGTTAACTTTCCATTCCTGAGCAGTAATATCCCTTCTGCACCAGCATACGGCGTTTACGTTTCACAGTTAATCCGTTATGCCAGAACCTGTTCAAATTATCAGGACTTCATGGAGCGTGGGAAAGTGCTCACTACAAAGTTGTTGAACCAGGGGTACCAAAAAACCAAACTGGTAGCAACACTTAAGAAGTTCTATGGGAGACATCATGATCTAGTCAATCCCTACAATGTGACAGTTTCCAGAATTGACGCGCAATAAGTAGACTTCCCAAATCCCGGACATACGCTTCTACCGATATTTCCTTCGTTCAGGCCTATGGGCATGGTGGGCGAAGCTTGCTTACCAAGTAATGCTTACTATCCGCGGACGCCTGATTACACCCTTTGGTCTGGGGTCCATGTCTGTTGGACTGAACATTCTGATTCGTCATTGGTTTATGGATTTATGAGTTTGGATTACGGCTTTGGTACCATGACCGCAACTACTTTTCACCGATGTTTCGCGAAAGCAATTTCCACGGTCTATGCTCGTTCTAGGGCCAGGCAGTACACATCTCGTAACGGCAGCAAATCTGTGGCCCCGATACGATCATATTGAAAGTTGCGTAGCCGTGCATTAACAGCGCGTGAATTGCCTTGTTAATACACGGCTTTTCGCCGGTTAATGCACGGCTGTTAATAACGTGCGACACTGCTTTTATGCAATAATGACGATCTGAAGCTAGAGCAAAAGCAAACTACAACCTGGACTACGATGGGCCCGACCATAGGCAACAAAAGGAAGGCGCCAATCTTCTGGAACAGATCGAGGAAGGGGCCACCGTACAGTCTATAGCACGACTTACCGTATTGCAATTAAAGAGGTATGCAAAGTTATCAACCATAAGTGGGTTAATGCATGTAGTTTGTCGCATTACAATCGTGTAGTAATATATATTGTTGTACAGACTGACAATCGATTTTAATTGTTCCGATAAATCTGCATTACAACTATACCAATAATCTTTCGGAATTTATAGACTGAGGCCGCCATAACATTCTGGTTCTGACAACATTTTCTACAGGAGTGCTTTCAAACCAACGTTGTATTTTGAAATTAATTCAGAATGACGGCGATAAAGCATAACGGCTGTTTTCAGCAGTTAATGATGCGGATACCTCTGTTTAAGGTTAGCAGTTAAAAGTTTATCTAATTATTAAAACATAGATATTGTCCACATCATCTGCGCGGACTGAGTAGGACTTTACGGGACACAGCATTTTCTACAATATTGTATGTGCGTCAAGCAAAGACTCGGGTCAGCTTGCGCATCCACACAATCTGATCAGAGTGAGTCTCCGCTATCTGCCTGAAGACGCTTTCGATCACTGCCTACCCAAAGAGTGTTCTCAAAAGACTGATCAGACTGCGGGGACATGCAGGCTGATCTGATTCTTCGCCAGGGTACACATGTAATATTGGAGGAAATGTTGTGTCCCGGTTCATATTTTAAAGCAGGTAATGACTATGTGAGCGGGAATGAAGGTCCACCAAACACAGCGAATTTGTCATAAGATACATCTCCTCATGACACAGCTCATAATGAACCTCCTTTCAGGCAGTTTCAATATGCAGGATTCTAAGACTGTAGTTCTAATCTTGTTCGTTCTTTTTTTTTCTTTTTTTTAGGGGGCGGGAGGATGGGGGAGGGGGCCTCGTGGCTGCTCGCTGCGGGGCTTTAAGTTAAAATGTTTAAATGCTTTTTTTTTGTTGTTTTTTTTTTTTTTTTTTTTTTTTTTTTTTTTTGTTATTGTTGTTTTTTTTTTTGTTTTTTTTTTTGTTGTTGTTGTTTTGTTTTTTTTGTTTTTTTGTTGTTGTTTTTTTTTTGTTTCCTGTGTGTCATTGTGATCACCTCGCTAAGGGACAGGGAGCCGGTTGCTTTGCTTGTCGGTTGTTTATAGTATGTGTGCTGTCTGTCATAGGTTACTTAACCTTTCCTCTTGGTGCCATTGGTAAACTATCTTAAGTGACTGACTTCCTGGACATCTTTGCTACTACGTTCCATCGGATGATCGCGCCATATTGTATACAGTAAAAGTAAAATTCCAATGACTCGAACACCGATAGCTCGTTTACCATGGATGATTCGAACTCGTTTTATGTCCCAAGGAAATTCTTCCAATAGCTCAAGCAAACAAATATTTCGGGATATTTATGGATATTTTTTAAGCTATCATGAAAAGGTATGTAGTATGCTTTCATAAGAATCGCCTCATCAAGGTGATTCTAATGAGTACTCTCAACATACTATCATTTTATAGAAGATCGGAAAGAAATCCTTGACTTATTCCCATTTTCCTCCTGAGCTGATGTTATGTTTAACCCCCAGGTATCTCTGACTTATTCCCCTTTTCCTCCTGAGCTGATGCTATGGTTGACCCTCAGGTATCTCTGACTTATTCCCATCTGCCTCTTGACTTGATGCAATGGTTAACCCTCAGGTATCTCGGACTTGTTCTAAATTTATTCCCATTTGCCTCCTGACCTGATAGTATGGTTAACCCTCAGGTATCTCGGACTTATATCCATTTGCCTCCTGACCTGATGCTGTGGTTAACCCTCAGGTCTTTCGATCATTCCCATTTGCCTCCTGACCTGATGCAATGGTTAACCCTCAGGTATCTCGATTTGATTCCCATTTGCCTCCTGACCTGATAGTATTGTTAACTCTTAGGTATCTCGAACTTAAACCCATTTGTCTCCTGACCTGACGCTATTGTTAACCATCAGGTATCTTGGACTTATTCCCATTTGCCTCCTGACCTGATGCTGTGGTTAACCCTCAGGTCTCTCGGTCATTCCCATTTACCTCCTGACCTGATGCAATGGTTAACCCTCAGGTCTCGACTTTATTCCTATTTGCCTCCTGACCTGATACTATGGTTAACCCTCAGGTATCTCGATTTTATTCCCATTTGCCTCCTGACCTGATAATATGGCTAACCCTCAGGTATCTCGGACATATCCATTTGCCTCCTGACCTGATGCTATGTTTAACCCTCAGGTATCTCGGAATTAAACCCATTTTTCTCCGGACCTGACGCTATGGTTAACCCCCAGGTATCTCGGACATTCCCATTTGCCTCCTGACCTATTGCTATGGCTGACCCTCAGGTATTTCTGACTTGTTCCCATTTGCCTCCTAACTGATGCTATGGCTAACCCTCAGGTATCCAGAACAATGTTTCATGGTCCTAAAGATACTCGAGCCATTGAAGTTCGACTGTACATAACTTACTATTATATCCTTCGTGCATGAAAACTTCTTCGGCTTCAAATTCCTGCTCATGTTCATCTCTCTGTCTGTTATGGTGATCACCTGTTCTAATAAGTATCCTCTTCTTCCGTAGATTTCTAGAAAAGTAACCTTTAACATTCTCTTGACATTCAGCAGACGACTAATTGATGATAGTTTTCTTATTTTTCGCAGAAAATAGGATTTGACATTTCGTGCAAATTGTCTCCATTGGGGACAATTAACATAAAATATCAAATTAAACTTGTTTTCTTAGATAAATAAGAAAATATTCCAATACGTTGTCTGCTGATCATTTTACCCAGAGTGCTCAGCGTTAAACAAATATAAGAGACGTGTCGCGAGAAAAAAAGGCTTAGAATTTCCGTCGAATCAGCCTTTCAGTACGCATGCCCAGCCCCTTAGTAAGGGCACATGTCTAGTTCTTTGGCTAAAGTTTCCTCTGGGCCTACCGCTTACGTGGTTTGTGACATGTGGTTGATCGATTTGTTTTTCCTCAATTCTGCAAACCTGATATTCCTCAATTCTGCAAACCTGATATGTCGAGGTATATATCGAAGTTTTTCAGAAAGTCTCTTGGACTTCGAGATAACGAGAGTCGGATAATTAAGTCATCTTCCGATGCCTTGGAACCGGGGGTTGTGTTTCGTGATTATGGTCTTTCTTGAGTACTTGGGTATCTCTATGCTTATCTACAGTAAAACCTCAATGACTCGAATACGGATAGCTCGTTTACCATGGCTAATTCGAACTCGTTTTTGAGTCCCTAGGAAATTCTCTTGATAGCCAAGAAAGCAAATATTTATGCCTATTTAAGGGAAATTTTCTTATTTCATCATGAAATGTTTATTGTGTGTACTCATTAGAATCGCCTCATTAGAATGGCGTTATGATTCACCCTCAGTGTCTCGAACTACCCTAAGATGTTCGAGCTATTTAGGTTCGACAGTATATTTTTTGACAAAAAAAAATAAAATTAATCTTCGGTAAACATACATTTATATTTATTTGGTTCACTAATCCCTTTGAGGAAAAAGGAAGAAAATAGCTTGCAACAGTTTAAAATATGTGTCTATATGAATTAATGAACCTCCTCACGTCAAAAGGGAATCTGCATATACAGACACAGGCATACACATGAACAGACCCAGATCATCTATTTTTACAAGCTTTGTGGCTTGTGTATTGTCTTTGTTCATGTTAGACAAATATATCTTTGTGTTTGGCAGGCTGTGTTTTGTGATTGTGTCTATTCCTGGACAAACATCCGCATAGTCTGATTAGGGCCTTCATTGTCTGCTAACAGAATCATTTGGTACTACAAAATGTATGAATGGAGCAAAAAGTTCCGGATACTACTTTGTGTATGTGCAGTATGATCTGAAAATAGCAATTTTTTCACTTGAAGCGGCCCATATATTCTATATATTAAATAAAACATTACGAAAACACGCCTATTGAAAATTTCACCACCCAAAAATGAAAATTTCATATAAAAATTCTGATATTTTTTATACTTCTGCTCAAAACATAGATTGTGGTACTCATTAGAACCGCTTGGGCAAGGCGGTTCTAACGAGTACCCACAATCTATGTTTTGAGCAGAAATAAGAAAAATAATGTATACCTCTGTAAACCCCAGTTTTACTATATAAAAGTGGGGCTTAGTGGGGGGTCAAAATTATATAGGCATGTTTTCGTGATGTCACAAGGTACATTTGAGCAACAGTATGAATAAAAGGTACCTTACGGCATATACGGGATGAAATTACTTTGATCGGCCAACGAAAGGTCTACTCAGGTGAGGGCTTTTGCTAAATATACGTATATGTATGTTATAGTTTCTGGCAATTTGTAAACGGACAGCGAAGGCTCGATCTGACGCATCGTCAGATCAGAGCCTTCGCTGTTCACATATATCTGAAGAAATATTGCCAGTTCCTTATGGCGGGTTCATTCATACGTATTCGAAATGTATGTGCATGCATTTTCTTACCTGTCCATAACTGCGTTCTGCAGATAGGGACTTAGAAACGTTATCTTAACCCTTGTCCTGCTGAACCCGGATATACCCTTTTTTGCAAACAGTGTAGATCCAGATCAGTTGGCTTCTGAAGAAGCCAACTGATCTGGATCTGCACTGTTTGCCATCAAGTATGCAAATTTATAACAACAATCTGGATCAAGTAACCTGATTGGCTGAAAATTAGAAGTGGGCGTGGCTTCTTAATTTATTCAGCAGGACAAGGGTTAATAATATCAACTAACACAACCGATACACTGTATAGTGCACCAGTTTAGAACTTCGCATAAGGATTATAATAAACATATAAACTGCATAACGAACGTCTGATTTGCAAAACACAACAAAAATAGCTCCGTTTACCTGAAACAATGTGCAGCGCTCAACACCCAATATTCATCAATAATAGTTGCCCCACATTTATGAGCATGTAACCTACGATAGGACGACAGTACATTTCTAATTCCAGCCTGCCAGGGATACATTCCGTATTCAGCTGCGGCACCACCGATTATTCTCCCCATTTTCCGATACAACGAAGTATCTATGTCTGATAAATCATCATCTTCTATGTTATCATCACCATTTAAAGACCAGTCGTCAACGTCACGTCTATATCTCCCCGCCTCCATGGGCCGTAGACCGCAGGTCACATTTTGATTTAGTTTAATGCCGGAACCTGAAACCGCAAAAATAAATAAAAACAAGAGGACCATGGTGGTCCTATATCGCTCACCTGAGCAACGAGATTTGCATACTTACTGTTGAAGTTTCAGCCAAGTACACTGCTCTAAGATTTATATAGCTATAAAGCCTTACCCACTAACGGCCACGTTTTTTGACGAATCATGACAGCTTGAACAAACTTGGTAGAGGGTCACAAAAGGAACATTCCTTCCAAGTTGTATTGAAATGTGTTCAGTGGTTTCTGACAAGAAGATTTTAAAAAGTTTTCTATTTAGATATATAGGGAACATAAGTCCCCCTAGCAGCAATGTTTTTTGACGAAATATGATTGCTTGAACAATCTTGGTAGAGGGTCATCAAAGCAACATTCCAGCCAAGCAATATTGAAATCAGACAGGGGTATTTGACAAGAAGAATTTTAAAGCTTTCTATACGGATATATATGGGGACCCTGTTTTTTTGGCGTATCATGACAGCTTGAACAATCTTGGTAGAAGGTCACTAAAGCAACATTCCTGCCAAGTTACATTAAACTCGGTCTATCAGTTTCTTACGAGAAGATTTTTAAAGTTTTCTATATGGATATACGGAAAATAAGCCCCATCCTCTAGCGGCCCCTTTTGACGAATCATGACGGCTTGAACAATCTTGTAGAGGGTCACCAAAGAAACATTCCTGGCAAGTTATATTGAAATCGGTCCATTAGTTTCTGACAAGGAGATTTTTCAAGTTTTCTATACAGATATATAGGGAAAATAAGCCCATCTGGCTGCCATGTTTTTTGACGAATCACAATTACTTGAATAATCTTTGTAGAGGGTCACAAAGGAAACATTTCTGCCATGTTATAATGAAATCGGTCCAGTGGTTCTGACAAGAAAGTTTTAAAGTTTTCTATATAGATATATAGGGAAAATAAGCCACGCCCCCTGGCAGCCATGTTTTTTAACGAATCATGACTGCTTGAACAATCTTGATAGAGGGTTACATAAGAAACATTCCAGCAAGGTTATATTGAAATAGGTCCAGTGGTTTCTGACAAGAAGATCATTAAAGGTTTATATAGATACATAAGGAAAATAAGCCTCGCCCCCTAGCGGCCATGTATTTTGACAAATCATGACGGCTTGAAAAATCTTGGTAAAGGGTCACCAAGGAAACATTTCTGCCAGGCTATATTGAAATCAGTACAGTAGTTTCTGACAAGAAGATTTTTTCAAGTTTTCTATATAGATATACAGGAAAAATAAACCCCGCCTCCTATCGGCCATGTTAAATCTAAATGACTTGAACAATCTTGGTAGAGGGTCACCAAGCAAACATTTCTGCCAAGTAATATTGAAATCGGTCCAGCCAGTGGTTTCTGACAAGAAGATTTTTAAATTTTTCTATATAGATATATAGGGAAAATAAGCCCCGACCCTCTGGCGGCCATGTTTTTTGACGAACCCGAATGGTTTGAACATTCTTCGTAGAGGATCACCAAAGAAACATTTCTGCAAAATTATATTGAAATCAGTCTTGTAGTTTATGACAAGAAGATTTTTAAATTTTCTATACAGATTATATAGGAATAAATAAGCCGCGTCCCCTGGCGGCCATGTTTTCTGACAAATCCAAATGGCTTGAGCAATCTTGGTAAAGGATCACCAAAGAAACAATTCTGCAAATTTAAATTGAAATCGGTCCAGTGTTTTCTGACAAGAAGATTTTTAAATTTGTCTATATAGATATATAGGGAAAATAAGCCCCGCCCCCTGACGGCCATGTTTTTTTACAAATCCAAATGGCTTGAACAATCTTGGTAGAGGAGCACCAAAGGAGCATTTCTGCAAAATTATATAGAAATCGGTCTGGTGGTTCCTGACCAGAAGATTTTTTAAGTTTTTAGTTAAAAAATCTATTTTAGCTCCTATGACCTAGATATGCAATGGACCGGAACCACTTAAACAATTTTGAAGGAGGACTAACCATAATCATTCCTGTGAAGTTTGGTGAAAATCCAACCAGTAGTTTATGAGGAGATGTTGTTTAAAGATTGTGGACGGACGGACAGACGGACGACGACGTCGACGACGGACGGTGAGTGTTCACCATAGCTTACTTTGAGCCTTGGGCTCAGGTGAGCTAACAAGACAAGGATTATATGAAAAGCCGATGAACATTTTCAGACTATGGAGAAAACATGTGCAAAGTTTCAAAAAGATTGGTATGAAATTGTATGAGTTGTGCTCACGAGGTACCAACTGTCTATATAGTGAGGGTAAAATATGACTAGGTTCACTATGTGGAAAAAAGTAAAAAAAAAAAAAAAAAAAAAAAGATCTAAAAATTATATCCAAACCACCTGCACATTCTCATACCACGATGAAAAAGCATGTAAAGTTTCATAATAATCGGTACAAACCTGTAAGAGAAATTGCGCTCACAAGAGGTACCAACTGTTTATGTATAAAGGGTGAAATATGACTAAGTTCACAATGTGAAAAAAAGTGACAAAAATAATCTAACAATTATATTCAAACCACATGCACATCCTCATACCATGAAGAAAATATATGCAAAGATTCAAAACAATCAGTACAAAACTGTAAGAGGAGTTGCGCTCACAAGAGGGACCCACTGTCTGTATATTGAGGGTGAAAAATGACTAAGTTTACAATGTGGAAAAAGTTATAAAAAAAATCTAACAATTATACCCGAACCACATGCACATCCTAATACAATGAAGAAAACACATGCTAAGTTTCAAAATGATCAGTACCAAACTGTAAGAGGAGTTGCGCTCACAAGACACCTAGGGTAACTGTTGACGAACGGACGGATAAACGGACAGACGGACGGGCGGAAGGACGAACGAACGGAAAATTGCAGCCTAAGTCGCACCTGCTAGAGCAGGTGCGACAAGAACTGTAAGAGGAGTTGCGCACACACGAGGTACCCACTGTCTATATACTGAGGGTGAAAAATGACTAAGTTCACAATGTGGAAAAAGTAACAAAAAATTATCTAACAATTGTATCCAAACCACATGCACATCCTTATACCATGAAGAAAACACATGCGAAATTTCATAAGGATTCGTACAAAACTGTCAGAGGATTTGCGCTCACAAGAGGTATCCATTGTCTATATATTAAGGGTGAAAAATGACTAAGTTCACAATGTGGAAAAAGCGATAAAAATAATCTAACAATTATATCCAAACCACACGCACATCCTCATACCATGAAGAAAACACATAAAAAATACATAAGGACCGGTACAAAACTGTAAGAGGAGCTGCGCTCACAAGACACCCTTGATAAATGTTGACGGATGGACGAATGGACGAACGGACGGACGAATGACGGACACTTGCACGCCTAAGTCGCCCAGGCTAAAGCAGGTGCCACAAAAAAAAAAACAACCAAATACAGACACATCATTCTCAAAACCATCGTAATTAATTAGACGCGATAATGTTAGTTTCAGGTAGAGCCACCTTTCTGACTCAAACAAGATGGAAAAGAAAATACCAAGGAAGGCCATAGTCATTTAACACAGATATATCGAGCTCTAAAAGTATAAGGACATACGCACTGCAAAACGACCTATTGACTTTGCAATAACTGGCGCTCGAACAAAACGGACCTGCAACTGATAAACTGCCTTGGAACGGTCAGCTAATAGAGCAATTTACTCGCACTAAACCTGGCCGATATCCCTCGAAGCAAGTTTCAGGAAAAAAATACAATGTACAAACAAAACGAACACAGAAAGCTAACTGGGCAGCCATTGAAGAAGTGCTAGAATTACGGTAAAGAAGCTCAACATCAGAATATCTGCACTGGAACGGATAGCACTATAAACTACTGGGGTGTTTTAAATACCTCGCTTTTACGTATATTACATATACTTACTTGCGCGATACCTCGCTCTTAATTCTTATGCAGCTCCATGTTACAAATATGTGTTCAGTCTTGAAAATTTGCTTTAACAGAGGTATGTCAGTTTGAGCTGTTTATTATAAGATGTTTGAAACATTTATTGTAGACTGCATTAGACAAATGAGCATTTTAAACATTTAACTGGTTTATTTGTAAAATCTGGTCAAAATGTAGAGCCTATCATGCTCTGATATTATTATAACAGATCCTGGCATGTCTGTCCCCCCACAAAAAAAAAAAACGTTTCGTTATTGCGTTTGTGTTAATTGGTCATAAGGGGCTTTTTTTCTAAAATCTACTCATGTCCACTTTAGTGACAATAAGTTGAAATCACACATGATATATGAGTCAGCGCATGAAAAAACCAACATAATGGCGTATGCGACCAGCGAAGACTCAGATCAGCCTGATCATCCGCCCAGTTTGATCAGTCTTCGCTGTCCATATGAAAAAAAGCTTGGGGTCTTAGCTATCAACTGAGCACGCAGGCAGATGCCCAGGCTGATCTGTCTTAGCTGGGCGCACATGCAATTTTATTTGTTTTGTCATACGCTGGCTCATCTGTGTCTAGCATGAACACAGGCCAATTTGACATCCGGTCAGCCTGATCATGGTCTAATCACTAATATAGCTGTGTGTACCATGACGTCTACCAGGCAACAGCATAGATCTTAACAAACGCTGTGTATGCTGGTAAAGGATGGTATCATTTTTGTTACATGGATGGATGTTATATTTACCCTAAATATTCCGAGACCTTAACACCTAATCAGACATGTCCTAACGTTTGAACAAGTCCATTTTATTACTTGTTGGTGTGTAAAACAACTGCTGGGTGAGCGCCAAACGGTGAAGACCCGGATCAGATGCCGCTGGCCTACACTGTCCTGTCTGTCAAAATAAGCAAGGTAAAATATTTAAAAACAGGAATGACATGTGACATTGTAAAATAAGTATAGTATACCGTAACAAACCTGCACATTTTGGAACATCACAATACTCCCAACGGACCTTACGATCTTCTGTATAACACCAAGGGACCGTATCATTATCAGGGGCCCTGCAGTAATTCATTGCAGCTTCGACACTTCCGTCAGGAAATGTTTTATCGTCATGGTATTTATGTTGGTGTGGTGAATTTAAACCCCATCGTTGGCACAACTTCCCGGTCTCTGTTTGTGAAATGTGTCCCCTATAAGCCATAGCAATTTTATAACATTCTGAAATTCAAAGATATTTCACATATTGTTTGAAATATCACTGGCTTATCTATACATGTGACTGTATCCAACTTTTGAAAGATTATCACCGAGGAATAGATGTAAGTTGGTGGAATAATATAGACAAAATGCTAACTAAAGAAAAATACATATCTGGTACATCCAACCCTACGTAACAGTACAGTCGAAATTCAACTGCTCAAACAGCTTTGGGAACATGGAAATTTGTCCTAGATATGGGTAGTTCTAGCCATTATGGGTTAATAATAGCGTCAAGTCAGGAGGCAAATTTGCATAGTAACGGCAGCAAATCTGTGGCCCCGGTACGATCATATTGAAAGTTGCGTAGCAATGCATTAACAGCGCGTGAATTACCTTGTTAATACACGGCTTTTCGCCGGTTAATGCACGATTGTTAATAACGTGCGACACTGCTTTTTTATGCAATAATACTTGTTGGTGTGCAATACAACTGCTGGGTGAGCGCCAAATGGTGTAGACCCGGATCAGATGCCGATTGCCTACACTGTTTGCTCAGGCCTGTCTGTCCGAATAAGCAAGGAAAAATATTAAAAAAGGAATGACATGTGACATGATGAAATAAGTATGGTATACCGTAACACACCTGCACATTTTGGAACATCACAATACTCCCAACGGACCTTACGATCTTCTGTATAACACCAAGGAACCGTATCATTATCAGGGGCCCTGCAGTAATTCATTGCAGCTTCGACACTTCCGTCAGGAAATGTTTTATCGTCATGGTATTTATGTTGGTGTGGTGAATTTAAACCCCATCGTTGGCACAACTTCCCGGTCTCTGTTTGCGAAATGTGTCCCCTATAAGTCATAGCAACTCTATAGCATTCTGAAATTCAAAGACTTTTTTCAGAAAGTTTCATTGTTTGAAATATCGCTGGATTATCTATACATGTGGTTGTCTCCAACTTTTGAAATATTATAAGCAAGGAATAGATGTGAATAGGTGGAATAACATAGACCAAATGCTAACTGAAGAAGATACATATCTGGTACAGCCAGCCCTACGTAACAGTACAGTCGACCTTCAATAGACATGGATAGTTCGAGCCACTGAGGGTTAATCATAGCGTCAGTCCAGGAGGCAAATGGGGATAGTTTAGGGGTGTCTTTCCGATCTACTTTAAAATAATGTTATGTTGAGTGCTTTAGATAGAACTGCCACATTCGGACTATTCTAATGAGTACATACAATGTACATTTTTATGATAAAATAAGAACATTCTCCGAAAATATCCATAAATATGTTTTCTTGAGCGATCGGAAAAATCTCCTAGGGATTCAAAAACTAGTACAAATCAGCCATGGTAAACGAGCAACTGGTGTTTGAGTCATTCAAGTTTCACTGTAAATATATTTTATTTTTATTTTATTTCTATTTATAAATTTAACGTTGTAATTCGAACCTTGGTACGAAGATTATTCACACGAGATTTCGACGATTTCAGGAGTCTGTAGTTTCATTTTCTTTTATCTCCTTGTAGTATCATGGTGCTATTTTAACACATTCTTCAAAGCCTCATATGAAAACAAAAACATTCATACAATGTTTCAACAAAATGAATAAAATATATAAATTTGCTAAATACATATACAGTAAAACTTCATTACCTCGAAAATGGATGGCTCGTTTACCGTGGTTACTTCGAACTCTTTTTTGAGTACCCAAGAAATTCTTCTGGTAACTCAAGGAAACAATTATATAAAGGGGTATTTTAGGTTTTTTATGAAAATGTATGTTGTGTGTACTCATTAAAATCGCCTCATCGAGTACACATAAAATACCATTATTTTATTGAAGATCGAAAGGAGATCGCAAAATTACTCCCTTTTGCCTAATAATCTAGCGCTATGATTAACTTTCAGTGGCTCGAACTTTCCATGTCCAGAACCAATTTCCATGGCCCCAAAGATGTTCGAGTCATTAAAGTTCGGCGTTGATCATTTCATATGGATTGTGGACGACCATAAGCAAGGCCAGGATTCGTGTCGCATTAGCTGAACTGTAATTATAGCCGTTTTAATCCTTTTATCTGATCATGTCTGTAATGCTTTTCAACAAACTTGGTGAAGTGCCTGATCACGAAAACATGCCTATATAATATTGGCCCCTTAAACCCCACTTTTATATAGTAAAACTGGGGTTTACTGGGGTATACATTTTCTTTTTATTCTTATCTCTGCTCAAGCAGAAAATGAAAAATATTGGAGATTTTTATCTGAAAATGTTCCGTGTTTAGAGGTGAAATTTTCTATATAATTAAATAGGCATGAGTAGTATAGGGAGTGGGGCTTCTGGCCCACTTTTTAAATTCCGCAACAGAGTTACTAGATGGCAGTACAAGCAATATTTCAGGCCGCGGAGGCTCCCAGGGGGTTCTGGAACGCTCCCACGTAGATGTCAATTTTATGTCGGCCGCATACGCGTCGAGCCCCTCGGGTCGGCCCCACCCCAGCCGGCCTTTGGGTTCTGACCAGATTTTCAGTTGACTACAGCGCATTTTTGGTAAGCCTGACCAATGTTTCGGCTACCATTTTGGCGACAAATGGTAGCCGGCATCGAAGGTGAGACCCTTATATAAGTAAAAACGTCAAGAACCGTGCTACCGCAACTCCACTTCACTTAGCATCAATATCGCGGCAGGCCTTGTCCGGGAGGGGCTGGAGGCCTACGAACTCGTTCCAGTGGGCGCGGATTAGGGTCGAAAAGTAGTCGCAGATTGCCCGGGGGCTTTCGATGTCGCGGGCCCCGAGGATGTTTACCTTTCCCCGAAAGAACACAACGACCCGAACCTTTTTTCCGCCGGGGCAGACAAACTTGAACGACATGCTTAGGCTATCCTGGGAGCGCTTGATCTCGCGGATTGGGAACGGGAGCCCTTCGCCCGTTTCTTTCACGGATATCAGATGTTCGACGATGCGGGCCAGGTTGAGGACCACGCGATCGCTCCGGCGGACCAGGAGGAACTTGAAGTTCACCATAATCGGCCATTCTCCGATGATTGTGACTGGGAACGCGGGGTTGATTCCAACGCCGGCCTCTGTCAGAAAACGGGCCCAGATAGCCGCGGTAAAGGAACCGTCGGACAGATCGGGGGAGACGACTCCCGGCACCTGGGTATACCCCGTCGAAGGGAAAGACTTTACGGCGTAATACTTCCCGGGATTCTTCCTGAGGATGGCCGCGACGGCGGGGGGAGGGTTGTCGTCGGGGCCGGGAATGATTGTTAGTTCCATAGCCGAGTTAAAGCACGACGCGTCGCCCTGAGGTTTTCGGCCCCGCCCCCCACGAAGGCGGGACAGGTTTGGGCGCTTCAGGAACCTCTCGTACCCGGCCTGGCAGTAGTGCCCGAAGTTGGTGTTCAGGGCTCTAACCCCTCCTCGCCCGGCAGTGACCATCGGACCCAGGATCCCCGTGAGCTCTTCGTGAGATCGACTAATGTTGCCAACCAAGGTCGCGATGGTGCACGTAAACATTACCGGAAGCGCGAACGGCTCGGCGGGCCGTTCGAGGAGAAACTCATCATCGAAGGTCAATATAGATACTCGCCGGATCTGTTGCCTGATCGCTGTTTACAATAGGAGGGCACCGGACCACCACAAACCCGCCGTGGACGCAAAACACCACTCTATCGCGATACTCCACGGCGTAGAGCTCCCCTAGCCCCCACCCCAACCACTTTTTAGCCGCCTCTGCGTCGATATGCCCCAGTATGGTCGCACTGCTCTCTCGGGCTGCTGCGCGCTTTAGGTCCTCGAACGACTCTCAGGCGCGCTTCTCGGGTCCGCAGTCGTATGCCTTTTGCAGTTCCCAGAACAGCTCGAACGGGAAGCGCGGCGGGCCGCCCCTTCTGCGACCTATTTCAATGCCTGGGCGGATGTTGCAGAATCCGCCTACGCCTAATTGCCCTCCGGAGCTGGCTACTCCATGTAGTGGGGATTCCTTGGGTCGGGAGCTTCT
This sequence comes from Anodontia alba, assembly GCA_964016985.1. Classification (NCBI taxonomy): domain Eukaryota; kingdom Metazoa; phylum Mollusca; class Bivalvia; order Lucinida; family Lucinidae; genus Anodontia; species Anodontia alba. Next base: position 76,871,642 of record OZ024822.1, read on the forward strand.
GATGGCGGGGGCGCGGCAGTTTGTTTCTGTTGCTGTACAGCGTCGTGCTCGGCGGCTGGCTTGCGTCGCTCCAAGGTTGCCCTGACGACTTTCCAGACAAGTATCCCGGCGAGGGAAAGGTGTGTCCACTTTTGGGCCGTTTCCACTATTTGTCCTACTTTCTGGATGTCCATCCGAGTCTCTGTCTGCGCCTCCTCTTCGCACTCCTCCTCCAACTCGTCGCGCTCCTCCTCCTGCTCGTTGTTGTGCACCAACTGGGGCATCACCTCCACCAGTAGTCTCGTAGATTGCTCTGCTCGGGCCTCGAGGCCCTCCAGCCTTTTGTAGAGGTCTTCGACAGTCGGGATTGGGGTCTGTGCGGTTTTCCCGTAGAGCAAGACGTTCTGTGCAGGCTCGACATCGCGCCATATCTTGTAGAGCCTCGTGGACCCAATGACAAAGCGCTTCTTTACCTCGCCCGCCGACAGACGCCCCCGAAGAGCCTGGATTTCCTCAATCTGTTCCTGAGTTAGCTCTCGCTTAGGAATCATGGCTGCATGTCCACGTCCCCCATATATCTAGATGGGAATCTGGTAAGCAGCTGGAGGCCTGAGAAATCCGGGAAAACGGTGGAGGACCAGGAAAGTGTTTATCAGAGGCTAAGCAGGGTGGGGGGGGGGGGCTGGGATGTTAAGCAGGGGCCTGGGGTGTAAATCAGGGGCCCTGTGATGTGAAGCAGGGCCCGGAATTCTTCAATCTGTTCCCTATTTGAACCGGCTCAACAAGTGGTCATCCTCCGGCGGCTTCCTCCGGGTCATGCCGGGAGGGCGCTTCGATGTCAGTGTATCCTCCCCATTTTTTGCGATCCAGCGCTTGATGTCGAAGAGCGAGAGAGAGACCTTTCGGAGGTGTTGCCCGTAGATGAGATGGCGCTCTGGCCGCAGGACATCCATGCTATGGCGGAAGGTTTGCTTTTCGAAGAGGGCCTCTTTGTACTGCTCATGTCTGATGCGCTTTTTCACGACATTCTTTTTCACACCCTTTGACTTCTTGATGTTTCCACCGCCGGCCTCAAGGATCGAGTACATCTTAGGGCGCAGACCGACATATTCGGCAATGGGGCGCCCTGCACACTCGTCCTTCATTTTCCCCAACACCTTTTTGTTGGCGATGCTGTGCAGTGGGTGATCCGGTGGGTAGTCAGAGGTGTCGTAGAGCTCTGCGTGGGAGGCCATGTCTTCGTAGGCGTTCTCCGTTTGGATCTCGAGGGGGAGACTGTCGGTGTTGGTGTAGAGGAGCTGACAACGATCCCCGTATTGCGCCCGGAGCTGGTTGTAATAGAAGTCGTACATCAGGTGCTTGGAGTGATTCAGAACGCTCATCCCCACGAACACCGAGCGATTGAGCACTAGGCGGCTCTTGTGGACCTGGATAGCTGCCAAGTCGTCGTCGAAGATATTGGCCCGAGCAAACGCCAGGCTGGCGATGAGGCACCTGTTTGTCCTCCTCGTTTCTTCGCACCAGCCACACATCAACCCGCTTCCGCAGGTTCTCCATGGTCTTCCCGAAGACCGAGTTGTTCATCAGCTTGTAAAGGTCCTTCTCAAAGCCGCTGGTTGCCTTCTTCTGGAGCTCAGTATTTTTTCGGATGTACGGCTCCATCCAAGGGCTTTGGTCGAACCGGAGGGCGCGTTGGACCGCAGTCAGACGCAGGCCCAGAGACATGTACAGCTGCAGATTCCGATAGTGGAGCACCTAGCGGCTCTTGCTGCGGAGATTGGGGACCAGTTTCTCAACCTCTGTTGGCGCCACCCCAACGCCGAGGAGGTTGCACTGATACTCCGACATCGACCCCTTCTCCACCACCATGCGTTCCGGCGCTAGCGGATATGAATTGTGGGCATCGTGTAGGTCCTCTGGGTACTCCAGGTCTACCTCAAGTATGTAGCCCTCGGGCCCGTCAGCCGGTTGCTCTGCGATGGTTTTTGCGAGTTGTTGGCAGTCGTCCACCCACCGAAAGCCTCCGATGGGAAGATGTTGACTCATCGCCTAGCCGTAGAGGTTGTTCGCATCAAGGTATAAGATATGGATATTGGGCTTCTCCGGGTCGTAACCCTCAACCAGAGAATTGTTGGCTTTGGCGTAGCGCTTCGATGCCATTGAGATACCTCCTCGCATCCCCTTCTCGATAAACAGATGCTGGTCGTAGTCTGTGAGCAGCTCTAGCTCAACGCCTGTCTTCTTGAGCAAGGCGTCCCACGAAAGGCCCGGGCTGGTATAGTGGTTAGCCGGGTCCAGGCCGTACTGGTGGAGGCACGTCTTCCGGAACATCTCAAAGACATCTGCCAGAAGCAACACGTCTGTCCGGCAGTACAGGTCGCTGTAGTCGCCCAGGGTCTCGCACCCAAAGGTTTTCCAGACCTTTTGCGCATGGGCGTAGTCCTTGTCGCTGATATGCGCATCAGAGAGTTTGCTGTAGAAGGCTTCTTTTGGAGGGAGTTTGGGTTCGGTAAAGCGGTCCCAGTTGTCCATGTACTCGTAGGGGTACACGCCCTTGCGCAACAAGAGCTCCCGTCTTTCTCTGTTGGGCTCGTATTGGGCTGTTATCCGGAAGGCCTCTGGCGGGTTCGCCGCCACCAGCTATTCAAGGGAGGCTAGCAAGAATTTGACGCTGTCAATGAAGCGCAGTTGTCCGAGGGAGAAGGAGATATACTTCTCGGTGTTGTTGGGGATGCAGTGGACCCCGCCCTCCACCTTCGAAATGGCCTGCATCAGTAGGTGGGAGTCATAGCCCCGCAGATTGTGGAAGACAACGGGAATAGTTGTGGTTTTGGGATTTAGCCGTAGCTTCAGGTTGCAGGCGTAATGGGCCGCCCCTCGATATTTTCCTGTATTGTGGCAGTGGTAACGCACGTATCTACCCTCGAGGGGTTTGTCACATACATGGCACGTCTCGGCGTATCGGTGGGCTTGCCTGTCCCCTCTCGTCATCTTCTTGGTCATAGGAACGGTCAGCATGCTCTTGATTTTGCGTTCTTCTTCCTGCAGTGATTCCAAGAAGTGCCCCGCCGCATTGGAGCCGCGATATTCGACCGGCAACTCTGTGCGGCCATCACACCGAACAACGATGTAGCTGTAACTACAGGCCTCGTGGTGCTGCGTCCTCTAAGTGTTGCTCTTCGCGGGATTGAGCTCGGGTCCCTCGACCTTGGCGGTGAGAGCCTCAAAGTCAGCGTAGATGATGTAGGGGGCCGGCAGCTGCTCGTGGTAGTTCTGAAAGACCAGCTTGTTTTCACCTTTTTTGGCATATCCACCCGCACGGCCGTCTGTCCGATTCCGCGGCACTCTTGCTTGTGGGCCTCTAGCAGATCCTCCCTTGTGTAGCCGTGAAGACAGCGCTCACAGAAGTGCTTGCGCTCCTTGTGTTTGCTACTGTCGTAGAGCAGACGGTTGAGGTCCTTGATCCAGGTGTACTGGGCTTTACCAGCCTTTTCAATCAACAACATGTTAATCCTTGGTATTTCTTCGGGCTGTTTGCTGACGTGGTGAACAATCACTCCTTTATTCACCCAAAGACGTTGACGGCCCGGTTGTTTTGTCGCACAGCCCTTGGAATCTGAGAGATTGGTACGGGAGAATCGATCCCATCGCGGTTCATGGTTTGTTTTGGATATTTGCTAGGCCTCTGGGGGTTCTTATCTACTGGATTTTCGGCTGCTATGATATGCCACCGTAGGAAGTCGTCGTCCTTGTTTTTCACGTTTACGACCGCCTTCTTGTTCCTCACGGCTGCCGGTAGTGGAATGTAGGAGCCGCCTCTTAGTGGCTGATACCTAGGGATGTCCAGCCAAAGAGTTTCCACCTGATCAACCACCCAGCCTGACCCTCTCTGCGTCCACTTCTCAAGCGTTTCCTGGATCGCGGGGAAGGCTTGGTCGAGGCCCCCATCAATCTCACTATTTTGCAGAGCGGCCTCCTGCTTGTGGCGCATCACAGGGCTCACGTACCATCCGGGTTGTCCTTCCGAAGCTGTACCTTGAGCGCCAGCTGAAACTTAACCCCGTTCAGCCTCGATCTCTTCCTCGAGCTTGACCCGAATCTGCGGCCGCACGCCCTCTAAGAAAGCCCAAGGGTCTGCACCGTGGGGGTGTCCTTGAGGCACATCCATCTGCCATCCGCGCAGGTATGCCCCAACGGTCCAGCGAGTCCGGTGAAACTCCAACTGCCGCTCGCCCAGCGTTCCCTCAGCCAGCGGAACGCCGCGTAGAGCCCTTCGCCGGCGTGGTGGTGGGATAGGCCGTTCGCCTGGCGTTTCCTCAGCCAGCTGCGCATTGCGCGGAGCCCTTTGCCGACGTGGTGGCGGGATAGGCCGCTCGCCTGGCGTTTCCTCAGCCAGCTGCGCGTCGCGCGGAGCCCTTCGCCGGCGTGATGGTGGGATAGGCCGTTCGCCTGGCGTTTCCTCAGTATGGGCGCCGTCCCCAATCGTGTTTGACCTCTGGCGCGGGGCCGGTATAGGCGGGTTCTCTGTAATGGCGTTCAGACATTCCGCATATGTTTGTGGCGTAATAGCCCCCGATCGAACCAATCTAGTGAGATGTTTCACAGCGTTGTCCATCATTATCTACCTCCCGCGTAAACAACTGTCTAAATGAAAACGCGACTATGATTCTGGGCGCGCGTATACCCCGCACAAACAACTGTCTAATTGGAAATTCCACTAGGATTCTAGGGTTGTGTATGCCTCGCGCAAACTATTGTCTAAATGGAAATTCCGCTGGGATTCTATGGGTTGTGTATACCCCGCGCAAACAATTGTCTAAATGGAAATTCCGCAGGGGTTCTATGGGTTGTGTATACTCCACGTGCAAACAGCTGTCTCAACTGGGTTCAATCGCTTCTTTGAGATCAATAAAGGGGAAGGGTCGCTGCCTTTTCGCCATACGGCGTAGTTCCCGCATGCATACGGTGTGAAAATGTTTTACTCGGGCTTCTGCCCGGTCTAGAGCTTTTTGTGCTCGGTCAACGCCACAAGTTTTTGAACAGAGCCTGGATTCCGATTTTGTCCCTTTACCACATCGCCGGCAGGGGTGTGGCTCTGTTCCCGGTTTTTTTCGCAGTTGAATCCGGTGGATGCCGCACAATTCGTGAACACACCGCCTCCCCCATTGCGTAGTTCTCCCCACGATTAGCCACTTGCACGTGTTGTATTCCATCGATGTCAGCGTTAGATGTATAAGCCCGCGCAAACAACTGTCTAATTCAAAGTTCAAATAAAACTCTAGTCTTCAGAAACCCAAGGCCGGCTGGGGTGGGAGCCGACCCGAGGGGCTCGACGCGCATGCGGCCGACATAAAATTGACATCTACGTGGGAGCGTTCCAGAACCCCCTGGGAGCCTCCGCGGCCTGAAATATTGCTTGTACTGCCATCTAGTAACTGTTGCGGAAATTAAAAGTGGGCCAGAACCCCCACTCCCTATACTACTGCATGTTCCCTATACTACTGCATGTTTTCGTAATGATTATTTTCACGTATGTTTACTCCCAATTTGCGCTTTTATTCCAGGAAAGGTATTTCAGTGACGTTTGTATAGCCTTTGTCATTCTACTGATATGCTCCTTAGAGGTGCTAGAACTTCATCTAAGTGCAGATTATTTTTTATTTCCTTTCGCTCCACTGAACTCAAATTGTTTATAATGAAAGTCAAATACCGCTTAACTGATGATAGCGCAGTAGACTTATATAGCTTCGCAAATCACACTGATGTATATTAAGAGACTTAATAAAAAAAACCGAGCCCCTATTTTCATACTTTTGTGTGTTTTTTTGTTTCCAAAGGGAACCTTTTAGATTCACTTTACATCAGTATGAGGCTATACAAACTTCAACTGTATCATTTAAACCAGACGCATCCCGAAATTTCACTTTTGGTTGTATATGTACTAAAACGAAACACATGTGGCTGGCTAGTCCAGTGGTGAAAACCCTTTTTAAATATTTCAAAATACTTACTTACAATGTTATCAAGATTTTAAGATCTTGCTCATTTGCATATCATTAATATTCAACAGAATAAAAGTCAAAAAGGATTGCCTTTGGAAACAAAGAACACACAAGATCACGAAAATCGGAGACTCGGTTTGATTGAGTCTCTTCATATGCAACACTGTAGTTTGCGAGGCTGCATACGCCCCCTAGTGCCGGCTTAAGCGGTATTCGATTTTCAAAATAACCAGGATGGGCTAAATGATCCCAAAGGAAATAAAATATAACCTGCACTATGATGATGTACGGGGAGGCTTTTTACATCCGCCACACGGCACAACACCAGCTACAGTAGAGTAAAATAAGTCATAAAGGATTGCCTTTGGAAACAAAGAACACACAAGATCACGAAAATCGGAGACTCGGTTTGATTGAGTCTCTTCATATGCAGCACTGTAGTTTGTGACGCTGCATACGCCCCCCGCCCCACTAGCGCCGGCATAAGCGGTATTCGATTTTCAAAATAACCAGGATGGGCAAACCGATGACGTCATTGTTTTACGAATGAGTTTAAAAATGTTTTTAAAACTTTAATTTGAAAATACGCAATGAAAGTATGAAGAGAGAAACAGATATCCTCCATATTTATATGTAGTGCTGCAGTGCTTATACATTTTCTAAATGTTTGGTTTTTGAATGAAATTTAACGTTACAAAAAAAAGGTAAGAGAAAAGTCCAGGGAGTGCCACAAGCACATACCGCAGCCCTTTCCAGACACCAAGAGGAAGAGGAAACCGATAAAACCAAACAAGTACAAATCGAACAAACGTACGATAAGCACTAAGATTAGCTCTCTCTTCCCCAAGCGAGGTAATCGCAATGCTAAAAGGACTGAAAAACACAAGAACAAAATAACACAAGGTTAAGAAATAAAACAAATCGCCTTGTAGAATAAACTTCAAAGCAATAAAGAGTAAGACTAACACCGGGACCACCGCCTTAGAACGGTCAGCAGAGTAAACCACCGGGGGATTTAAATCACTTTTACAGCTAGCCAATTCACTCTGGGTCCCGATGCTACTCTTAATACAGAAACACATAAAAATTCGGTTCGCATAAAGGCTCCCAACTCAGATAATGCATCAAAGCGAAAATACAAAAATCAAATTAATCACCATAATAAACAAAGACGAGTACTCATGGCTAATTCTAGCGTATGCCAGAGTAAATGAAAACCCATAGTTGAACCACAAAGTTAGATATAAATAAAAAGTTGATATTAATTTAAATTCAATTTTCTGAAGATGTTTTTATTGATATTTAATATGCCATTACGAAAACACGCCTATACAAATATATAGAAAATTTCACCTAAAAAAAAAATGAAAATTTTCAGATAAAAACTCTGATATTTTTTCATATTTCTGCTCAAAACATAGATTGTAGGTACTCGTTAGAACCGCCTCGCCGAGGCGGTTCTAACGAGTACCCACAATCTATGTTTTTGAGCAGAAATAAGAAAAATAATGTATACCCCTGTAAACCCCAGTTTTACTATATAAAAGTGGGGTTTAAGGGGGTCAAAATTATATAGGCGTGTTTTCGTGATGGTTTTGTAACAACCTTTCGAAATGTTATTTCAACATTTTTTTTTAACTTTGGTAACCTTTTTTTGAACAAAGTGATCTGCATCTTGCATTTAATTTTTTTTTAAATTTAACTGAAATATAAAGTCTAACTTTTTAATAGTAATAGAAAATTGACTTTATTTTTACCAAAATTAGTAGTCTTGAATAAAATTATGGAGAATTAAAAAAAGTAAAATTAAAAAGAACAAGTGACATCTAAAATAGTGCATTGTGGAACATTTTTACTTCAGTCAGATTTTTAACGTAGCGGTGCAAACAGAGTTGTTTAGGGGCTACGCCAACTTTCAAATGAAAGTTTTTTAAAAAACATTGTCGAACAACATTTTACAAAACTTTAAACAGCAACACAAGTTACTACGACTTTGAATGCATGTAACTTTTGAACCAACAGGAAGTTTTAAACGCAGTTTTCAACATTATTTTTGTCACAAAAATATCTTTAATTTGAAATATTCTGAAATTAAGGAATGCGGCATCATTAAAAGTATACTGTATATACGCACAGATGTCGAGATACTTTACCATGTCAGCAAAATCATCGCTTCGTACCCATACTATGTAGTGTGTTATGCGTTAAGGGATATACTTCTATACTTTTAACGTTTACCACTCCTAGCGCTAACCCCGATGGAGACAATTTGCGTATACAGTCAAAACCTGTTTTATGGGGAAAATTAGAAAAAATGAAAATGTCGTCTGCTGAGAAATTTAATGTTTAGCTTGTTTACCTATTTCACGTTCTGGTGTAGTAGTAGTAGTAGCAGTAGCTGCTGTAGTAGTAGGTGATGGAATCCCCGCACTGGATGTCGATGAAGATTCCCTTACACTGATCGTCTCTAAAAGGGTCGTCGTTGTCAGAATGTCTGCCACAGTTGTAGAAGCAACTTGATCATTATTAAAACAAGTGACTCCCGCGTCTTCAGCATGTACGCAATCATGAACTAACCAGTCGGAATGAATACAATCAGCTATTGAATTTTCTTCTCCTGTACATTCAACGTTATCCAGAAGAATGTGGAGAGAGCTACTTCCTGGGCCAAAGAATCCTCCAACATGGGCCTTGCCGTCGCTGTTTAAAATATATATTTAAGTTGCAAATACCAACCGATGAATGTCTGCCGTTCCAAAAAGGGACATTCGAAACGAATATAGACCCGGATCAGTGGCCACAGAACGCGGCGTCTGATCAGTGTTTACGCTGTTAGCGTAAACCCTTCCCTTGCTGAACACGGCATGCCCTGTCTTAGCAAACAGTGTAACAGGCTAAGCCGACTGCAAATCTGCATTGTTTGCCCTACAGTATTTGAATGTTTATCAACAACCTGGATCAAGTTGCTGAAAATTGGGAGTGGGCGTGGCATCTTAATTTATTCAGCAAGACAAGGGTTAAGTACAGGAATTTCTGTAACAGAAACATATCTTCCATTAAACATAGACATTGATATGTTTTATAGAATATACCTGAACGATTGGTTCAATGTCTAGCATTGTGTTATTAACATTTCAATTCATTTATCATTTCTGTCTGCTGTTTGAACTGCATAAATCTACATCTTCGGCATTTCACCATGTTTATACAAGGAAAATGTCATAGCAAAGCCGAGTTCTCAATGGCGTTTGCAATGCAAGGTTTATTTGACCTTTCTTAGTCTGTAGACTCCAAAAAGGTTAATTGACAAACAGTGCAGACCTAGATAACGCAGAACGCGACGTCGTCTGATCAGGTCTCCACTGCAAATAGTTTAACCGTTTTTCTCTAGGAACATCTAAATCACTTAGCCCGACATTAAATTCGATTCTTCCAATATTTAATTTAGGGGAGAGTCTATTCAGTCTAAAACGGGTTAAGCTAGATAAACTAGTTCAAGCCCACGGTATTTTTTTTCTGCTGACCATTTCAGGGCGGTTCCTCTGTTGCAATTCTCTGCTCGTACGTCGATTACTGCAAATGTGTCGCTTCGTTTCTTCTTTATTTGATCCTCATTCCCTCTTCTTTCGATGCCTCGTAAAGGTGCTACAAGATTTCTTTTTTTCATTTTTTTTACTAACTTTGTTTCCAAAGGCAATCTTTTTGACGTTTATTTTATTACACTGCAGCTGGTATTAGTGCCGTGTGACGGCGGTAGAACGTCTACTCGTACTTAACTATAGTGCAAATTACATTTCGTTTCCTTTGGGATCATTGGGCCCATTTTGTGATATATTTGAAAATGGAGTTGCAATCTTCATTACTGCTTATTAAGAGTCTCAATAAAACTGAGTCTCCCATTTTCTAATCCGTAATGTGTTCTTTGTTTCCAAAGGCAATCTTTTTTATGTTTGTTATTAGTTAACTTTATTTGTATTTTGTGGTCTTCTAAAATGATAGACAGGGACAGACTGTCCCAAACAGTTAGAAGCTAAAACTTTATCTACCTATAACCTAGCATCTTGCAGATAACCCTGGCGTCATCATCATCCCATTTGTCATCACACACAGTTCCACGAACACCATCATGTGTAATTTCCACTCGTCCAGAATTCGCGTCTCCGTTGACAAGTTCTACTTGCAAGCCTGAAACAAAGTTAAAAGTTTGCTCTGCTCTGCGATTCTAGTTATTGTTTATAAGAAGCAATATGGCGACATTTTCACTCGTGAACAAGCAGGAACAGACAAAGCTTCATTGTAAAATAGTTATTTACACTGTTTTTGACGGAGCTGTTGTTTGTATGTAAGAGAAATTAGAGCCACGTCTCAGTACATTGATAGAAGCAGAAATCTAAAAAGTAGTATAGAAATATAGAAAAAGTATAGAAAGGTGATTTTTGTGAAGTACTAATGAAAATAATGGAATCGCTTTGCTCTGTAAATAATTGAAATATAAAAGACAGTCAACGTTCTCCCTTTATCAGACGCAAATATTGCGCAGGAACAGTATATAGTAACAGACGCTTGATTAATCGGCAAAAGTTGACATAGTGGCAGAGATTTGAATGTGGTTCAAACTGGATAAATCCGATAATTAAAAGACAGTAGGCATTCAAATCCATTTATAATTAATGAGCAAACACGACACAACTGGTACAGTTCTGTGACAGTATCGACAATCAGCTGTTCCGATAATGAATTCAGGAGAGCATCAATAAGTAATTATTGAATCTCTTGTGTTAATTACCCTTCTTAAATAGTTATGTTCACATAGTTAGTTTGTAAGTGAAGTGTATATTTACATAATGAAGGCTAAATAGTCAGTTTCAACTCATGGATCTCTCATGTTTACCGGTGGTGGGATGCACGGATGTTGATGACAGTCAGTGGAGTGATTCTAACAATTTTATTTATTTCTATTCTATTCTGTGCACCAGCTAGCCCCGGATTTTAGTTGTAGACATAAACAATGATGCATTGTGGATCAACAATGGATTCACCTCCGTGTCTCCGCTCATCTCTATTTAGTATAGGCGTAGACAACAAATAAGAATTTCAGACTTACTTCTAGTTAGAGAACACTGAACTCTAGACTTACTCGTAATTAAGGGGCACTGAACTCCAGCAGCTTTCCAGGAATAGCAATCATGTTTTGTCCAACCGCTGTGACTACATTTGTCTAAACTGCTTTCATTTCCAACACAACTCACTTCATCCAAAAGAAATCGACCATTGCCATAGCCATAGTAGGATCCTCCGACTGCAGTAGATTTCCTTTAAAGATTGGTAGTCTCTCTGAGTTAGCTCACAAGACATGCTGTTAAATTTTCCTATTGTGTCTTATAATTTCGAAGTCTAGAAACACTTCCCAACGTGTTTTGTTCCCTTAATTTCACAGACAGGTCAATACAAAGTAAAAACTGCACTTCAATATAGGGTAGTTCATATTTTCTGGTACTTTGAGATCATTGGACCTATTCCGGGACAGTTGAAAATTTATTTGAGGGTCACTGATGTGGTCTAATTGGACGAAACTAGCTAGTCTTGCCCAGAAAACTACACACTTCAGCTGTTTACAGTTTTGTGAATGTGTTAATGGTGTTAATGGTTCTTAAGGGTTATTCATTTTAGCATTTTTGTTCAGATTTTTCCGATAGTTAATGATCCACCAGCATCACTAAGCTCATTTGTATTTTTTTTTTTTTTTTTTTTTTTTTTTTTTTTGTAAGAAGAACATCGCTCAACCATGACCTCGGAGGAGTAAGCAGTGTTTTACGTTACATTACTGTTCATAAACAGGCTAAATAAATCTGACTGTGCATTTTTTGTTTATTTGATGTGTTTCTTCCTTCCAAAGCATCCCTCTTCTCTTCCCTTCCAAACAACTATGATTAAACAAAGATGAGAACTCGACAGAATGCTACGTATATGTAGCGAAGTTTGCACTCCACCTGTCTGTGCCCACCCCTACGCTTGATCTCCTACCGAACAAACGACCGCAAGTCTATGGGGCACCTCTATCTTTTTTACACCCATAGTGTAACCCTGAATTAGAAGTGGAGGCTCGGTTAAAGGACATTTTAGAAACGTTTTTATTCAAGTTAACACCTCTTTCTTGATAAAACAATTTCTCGGACTACTAACGAATTTTACATATTTGTTTTCCAGACTGGCTCCAATCGATATCTGATGAATAATGCTAGACAATTTTTCAGATTTTGATATGTAGAAAGTTGAATCTCGGGGCCAACTGACTGTGGGAATTGACATGAAGATGCCCAGAAAAGGCCAAAAATAACAGAAAACAGTCCTCCCAAAGCACTAAAAGACAGATAGCAACACTTCCTCGAAAATACAATAACGAAAAGGAACTGCATAAGAACCACAGCATTGCAATAATCATTAGCAAGATTGCTAAGGCTGACAACACACTTAAACACAAAATGAGATCGCTATTGTCCGAACAGCATTTTCTGGAGTCTACGAGGCCCTCAAGGGCGGGTAAAGCTCTTGCTAATAGTCGAAAATGGGCCGCAATCAAACTTGTCCGAGATTTTATGCCTGTCCCAGTTATCTGCAAAAAAGGTAAGAGAAAAGTCCAGGGAGTGCCACAGCCACAAACCGCAGCCCCCCACGCACCCCCCCCCCCCCCCCCGCGCCCCCCGCCCCTCCCCACCCAAGAGGAAGAGGAAACCGACAAACCCAAACAAGCACTAACTGAACAAACGTATGAAAAGCACCAATACCAGCCCCCTCCTCCCCAAGCGAGGCAATCGCAATACTAAAAGGACTGAAAAACATAAGAACAAAATGACACACGGAAAGACATACAACAAATCGCCTCGTAGAATAAACCACAAAGCAACAAAGAGTAAGACTAACACCGGGACCACCGCCTTAGAACGGTCGGTAGAGCAAACCACCGCGGGGGTTCAAAGCACTTTTACAGCTAGCTAACTTTACCCTGGGTCCCGATGCTACTCTTAATACAGAAATACATAAAAATTTGGTTCGGTTTGATGAAGTTTGATGCAAGTTTGATGAAGATCCAAACAAAACTAAAGTCGCTTACGTTTTTTTTTTTCCATTTTCTCCATTATGTCTATCAGAGACTAAAGGGCAAGTAACTCTCATGTGAATAGTTCAATCTGATCCAAATTCGAACACTTCTAAGATTTTATCGCTGTCCTCATAGAAGATTTGATCAAAAATGAATCGCTATCGTCCGGACAATATTTTCAGGAGTCTATGAGGCCCCAAGGGCCGGTTACTCTCAAACCAATAGTCAAAACTGGGCTAGAATCAAATTTGTCCGAGAGTTTAAGCCTGCCCTCGTTATATGCAAGCTTGAGAAGATTTGATTACATATGAAGTCGCTATCGTTTGCACGTCATTTTCCCCATTATATGTCGATGTGAGACTAAAGGGCAAGTAACTCTTAAGTGAATAGCATGATATGTCCTAAAATCAAACTTGTCGAAGACGTTATTGCCGTCCTCATTCTCTGCAAGTCTGATGAAGATTTGATAAAAAATAAAGTCGCTATTGTTCCGTTTAATTTTCAATTCATCGAAGGTTATGATACAAACATAATAGCAATAAATGCGGCCCCAGATTAGACGTCGAAGAACGCGGCTTATGATCGGGATGAATGATTGCTACTCATCCAGCAGTTTTTAGAAATATCAACGGGTAGAAACATGGACTTTTTCAAACTTATGAATAAGTTTGATAAGGAATTACCGTGTCTGAATATATAGGGTAAAAAATACTTACCCAGTATCATAACCAAGCATACTACAAACTACTGTAGCATCAGAATCATCCCAGTTATCATCACAAACCACTCCCCACTGACCTAAATAGTTCACTTCAACGGTCCCAGCTGTATCATTGCCACCTATAAGCCTTATTTCTATTTTTGTTTCAGTGGCTGAAAAGTATGCAATATAGGAATTATTTTTATTGATGTGAAAACTCCGACGAGTCACTCCCAAACTGAATAAAGCCCAAGGGCTTTGTGTTAAGTATTTGCCGGAGTTTACACATCGATAAAATTCACAAAAACAATAACTCATTTCTTATAATTCCAATTTTTGTCATCAAAATTCTATAAATATTGACATAAAAGCATTTTTTTTTCAGACGCGTAAGAAAAATAGATCCGACTGATTCCTGCTCTGATCTTTATTGAAATGTAACTTTTCCTTAAACAAATCAAAGTACGTGAAATGTGTAAAAAGATGAAGGATTCGAATATTGTTTTATGTAGTGCATATTTTAGTCTTCATGCAAAAACATTCAACACATTGCATAGCTGCAGATAAGGCGTTTTCCTTCAACAAAACTACATAGACATATTTCTTATTTCCCGCAAAAAATCTGCTGTGGGTACTTATTAGAATCGTTTCACCGAGGCGCTTTTAATGATTACCCACAATATATATTTGGGAGGAAATTAAAAAAAGATTTACCTGATACTCCCTCTTATCTGTAGTCTTCACAATGATGATTAAACACTTTTTATAGCAGAAAGGAATATCATTTTTGTAATTATTTTTTTCTACAGGGAATCAACAGAATACATATGTTGTACCACTATAAAGTATTTACACTGGTGTAATGTTCATTTATAAGCTTACAAGCTTGGGCTTATACTGAAAGTATGCTAGTAATTGTCACATTTTGCAAACGCAATCGTAAATCAAAGAGATGCCATATATGTGCTTTATGTAAAATTCCGTTTATGTACAAAGTATAGGTAATAGGATAGAAGATGTCCTGAGAGAGTCACAATCAGCTTTCAGATGTCAAGGCAAAATTGACTGATATACTAGTTTTGAATCGACCATCTCTTAAACAGCTACAAAAAGAAGAGGGCGTTTATCACTCCTGAGTGGCCTTGCTATATACTCAAACGATATGCACAATACATATTTCTGCCAAGTTTACTATATATCATAATATTAATGCATTTTACTTATACTGTAATATTACTAAGTTTGTATCTAGTTCATTGCAAGATTTGCTGGTAGTGTATACTGCTTACCGATATGGCCGCGTAAGTTTGGTTATAACTTTTTCTTGCCGTAAGTACATTCTAAAGAATCTAGTGTTTTGCGCATAAACAGTGCACAAAAGACCTGGGTCCAGTTGCTAAAAGCATCGTTAGCTTAATGAGCGCGTTAGAGGTCAAAATGCTAACTATTCTAGTAAGCACAATATCTAATCCACAGGTATTTTTGCTGAAAAAAATGTAAGTAGCTTTTGCAAATGCTCACTTTTTTTCAGCAAAACGTATATGCCATATTTAATGATCAAAGTTTTAACGATACGTTAATTAACGACATTGTTAGTTTTGAACAACTGGCCTCAGTGGTTCAACTAGTGTTTGCTTAGCTCTGACTTTCAGTGTCATGAGCCCTCGTCCTTATTTCATCACAGTGTTTTTATATGATTTATTGCATAAAATGCAGTGTTGCACGTTAACGGCGGAAAGCCATTTATTAACAAGGCAATTCACGCGCTGTTAATACACGGGTACGCAACTTTCAATATGATCTTACCGGGCCACAGATTTGCTGCCGTTACAAGATGTGTACTGCCCGGCCCTAGACGAGCATATTCCTTGGAAATTGCGTTCACGAGACATCGGTGAAAAGGCGAAACAAAATAGTGCAAGAAATAACGCGAAATGTAGCAAATGTTTTCAGTTTTTATGCAATAATAGCGATCGAATATGGTTTTTCAATGCATTAACATTCGCCAGGTCCCTTAGGAGGTGTTGAACACTGCGGCCTCCGGCCTCGGTTTTCAGCACCTCCCTCGTGACCTGGCAAATGCTAATGCATGAAAACCATGTTTGATCCCTATATTACAAGTTTTTCTCTGTGATGTTTCTCTGACTGAGTCAGGGAGCCTCTTTGTGAGCCGAGCAATAATTTTGTACTTTACAACATTTGAAACAAAGACGAAGTTTTGGCATCTGTAAACTCGTTTTAAATTCTATGGTATATTTTACTACTGATTGTTCTAGGCGGTGGTTCTTGATTTGTTCGTTCTTTGCAGAGCCTTATGGCTTCTTCCTCTGAGGAGTTTTCGTGTTTGTCCTGTTTCTTTTCTTATTGTTGTGTTTGATGGGTCCTGTCTGTGATTGTGACACCATGTTAGAAAAGAGGCAGCTGGTTGATTTGCTTTTACGTATTTCAGCCAGCGCATGACATACCTACAAAGTGGCATGTGCGCCCAGCGAAGACTCAGATCAGCCTGGGCATCCGCCCAGTCTGATCAGAGTCTTCGCTGTCCGCATGAAGAAAGCTTGGGTTCATAGCTACCCACTGAGCGCAGAGCAAAGACTCTGATCAGACTGGGCGGAAAACAATCTGATCTGAGTCTTGCTGGGCGTACATGCCATTTTGTTGGTTTTGTCATACGCCGGCTCATTGGTTTGTAACGCGTGCGCTGTTCGTTCAAACTTATTTACTCTTTTTCATGGTGTCAGTCGTAGGCTATGTTCTGCGGCTCTTCCTGGTCATCTCCTTTACTATTTTACCCTTACTGCACTGATGAGCACGGTAATTTGTCTTTATTTTTTGTATACGTATGAAGCCTCTTTGTATTTGACGTGCCTGACTTTATAGTTGGTACCTGACTACCAATACCTGTGCTCGGGACGATCATGGTCCTGTTTGTGGTTTTCTTGAGGTCAGGCTTCAGATCACCATTGAGCCCTTTGCTTTGTTTCATCACAGTGATTATGATTATATTTGTTTCACTGTGATGTTTAACAGATGAGTTGTAGGATCCCTATGCGGACCAAACATTCGTTTACAATTTAAAGCTGCATCAGAATTAAGGATAAGCTTTCACACAAGTAAATTGAAGAAAAAAAAAACACTAAAAGATTGCCTTTGGAATCAAAGTAAAAAGAAATGAACGAAAATAGGAGACACGGTTTTATTAATTCTCTTCATACTCAGCAGTTAATTTTCGAGCTGTACATGCCCCGCCCCGCCTTTAGCACCGGCTTAAGCGGTATTCGATTTTCAAAGAATAGGATCAATGATCCCAAATGAAATAAAACTATAATCTGTATTATGGTGAAGAAGTACGGAAAGACGTTTTACGGCCGCCACATAGCACTTAACATCTAGTTTAAGACACAGCCCCCCTCCCCGGCCCCACTTAAGTAGTGTTTTTTTTTTCTACTAACGGTTCTAAGGTGGTTCCACTGTTGCAGTTCTTCTTTGTTTTTGCATGGGTGGTTTCATACTTGACGTTTGTTTTTTCATTGTTTGTTCCTCATCTCTAATTCTTTTGGTACCTCGGGAATGCTGTGCTTCGTGATTGTGGCATTTATCTTCACTTATATTTTTGCTATTGAATACTGAATTACTCCAATTCGAGTGTACAAGTAATATATAAAAATAGTCTTTGGATTCAAGCCTACCACAGTCAGCTTCATCCGACAGATCAAAACAATCATCCACTCCATTGCACTTCAAGTTTTTGTCGATGCACCGTCCGTTTTCACACTTAAACATACTAGGACAATCATCTGAAAATAAACACTATTGTTATATATGGTATTTTGGTGCTTGTCTATTACTGTCTGAGGTCCACATGTGATTTTCTTTTGCTCTGGTTGCAGATTACCAGTGTTCTCTATACACAGTGTTCCAGTGTTCTCTCTACAGCCGACTCTCGTTATCTCGACTTCGTTTATCTCGAATAACCGCTTATCTCGAAGTCAAAATCTGCTCCCTGTTTAAACATGAAAATCTAACAACAGGTAACAAAATATTGTGGAAAAGAGGAGAAATTGCTCCTAAGGAGTATTTTCTCTTCTTTTCCACAATATTTTCAATATCTCTAACTTCAGGAGTCAAATTACATATTCATTTGTGAAATGTGACTGTTCGACTTATTTTTTCCACAATTCTGCAAATCTGATATGTGGAGGTACGGATATCTCGAAGTATTTCATAGAGTCCCTTGGACTTCGAGATAACGAGAGTCAGCTGTATGTGTAATTTGTAGCTGCATAATAATTAAGAAAAACATTAGTTTAAGCCCCTCTGTATGTGTTTCTGCTGATTATTCTAAGGCGGTTCCTCTGTTTTAGGCCGTTTTGTTTGTATACCGTATTCGATCTAATTACCGCACATACCCCTATAAGCGCACAGTCAAGCAATTCCGTAATTTAGATTACAGCCAGTGTACTTTTTGTCTACTTCTTTATAAAGGCATATGTTGTGGGTACTCATTTGAATTGCATCGTCGATGCAATTCAAATGAGTACCCACAACATATGCTTTTATAAAGAAAATCAGAAAATATTATCACATAAGCATCATTAAATACACTCATCATGAAGTCCTCTGCTTATCTTTCTTCCAAGTGTGCCCTTATTAGGTGAATATTTTACTGCAAGTTTTTCAGTAATCTTGAAAAATCTAAGCGCACAGTGCGGTAATTAGGTCGAATACGGTATTTGTAACTGCAACTGTACTGTTGTGTCTTGTCATTGTTTTCTTCTTCATTTCTGCTTCTTTTAAAAAGGGAGATGACTCTTTTCCAGACAGACATTTGTTTTACCGGTATTTAAATCGTTTCAAAATCGGGGCAACTCTGAAAAGAAACAAATTGCTCAAACTTGGAGCAAATATATTCGTTTAAAAACATCCCCTATTAGAAGAGAGATAAATATTCCCATGTCAGAGTTATGTGTATCAATATGTTAAAATCCTTTTCAAAAAGTGCTAATAGGCACTGCCTAAAAATGTATATGCATGTTCATGTTACTGAAATGTATGGTGTACTTTAAGAAAACTCGTGTTTGTTGTTTTGATTCGTAAACAAGACAAGTGGTATAAAAAGTGGGATTTGGATTTCGCATTGTTTGTTCCTCATCTCCTTCTTTTGGTGCCTCGGGAAGCTTCATGATCGTTGCATTTCTTGATTATCCATTTATATTTTGTTCATGAACAGTAATGTATATTTCACTGCTGCTCAAGCTTCTAGTAGAGTTATATTTTCACTATTTCACAAAACCGGCTCAGTGAAACAAAAATACGAAAAAATTAATGAAGTATAGGGAGACGTTTAACGGCATCCAAATGTCACTTAACAATAGTGTAGTAACAAACACAATGCTTACTCTCTCCGGTCTCGTGTTGAACGAAAAATTACTTTAAGTAGGATCCATGGTCCCAAATGGCCAGAAAGTATACCGTGATGGTGAATTTACGGCCCCGCACTACACTTATCATCAGCTGTTATACAAGCTATACCACAAACACATGAAAAGACACCCGGATATGCCAAAATCACGAAGCACAGCCTTCCCGAGGCGCCAAAAGAAGGAGAAACGTGGAACAAATAATGACGAAACAAACGTTATATATGCAAATCATCGATGCACGAAGAACAAATGCTACAGAAGAACCGCCTTGGAACGGTCAGTAGAAAAACTACTGGGATTGTAAAAGTCGTCTGAGAAATAAAACAAAATATTCAAAGCGTGGTCCGCTAAAGTTGTGGTTAGCGCTTTAAGGTTAAATTGTATTCAGAACTTTTATTTCATTTTATCTTGCCATAATTGCCTGTACTTATCAGGACCAACACGATATTATACAAGAAGAAAACGAAAGTCCTTGTCATACGGCGCCAAATTAAAGTGACTTGATCACCTGATAGCTTTTCTGCTATTTTTAACACGGGGGACAACTATTGTAACCCTCTGTTTCCTCTTCTCCACGTCAAACCCCTTCTGAAAAATAGTCTACTTTAAAAGGACAGAGCAAATTTTGTCAGTTTATAGCAGACCTATTTTCAGAAAGGGGGCAAAGACTAACTTTACATAGTTGCCTCCTTGAAAGTGAATCTTGTTTTTGTTTGTTTGCGTTGATGTTGTACGATCCAATCAACCCAAATGGGTAATATCGAGCGTGGCCAGTTCACCTAACCAACTTTTACTGGGTAGATTAAGACCGCTCAGCGGTGAACCAGTATTGCGCACATTCTTTCGCCAGAAACTGACAACTGCCCGTCTTGAATCAGCGGAAGGATTAGAATAACCGTAGAAAACATTTCATGATGCATATCAATAAAAGAGTGTTGCCGACCCGGCAGAGGTCGAACCTCCTGATCACCAGTCAGACGCGCATCCAACTGAGCCACAAAAAATTATCTATTCTCCTTAACCCTTGTCCTGCTGAACCCGGATATACCCTGTCTTTGCAAACAGTGTAGATCCAGATCAGTTGGCTTCTGAAGAAGCCAACTGATCTGGATCTGCACTGTTTGTCATTCAGTATATGAATTTATATCAACAACCTGGATCAAGTAATTTGATTGGTTGAAAGTTGGACGTGGGCGTGGGATCTTAATTTATTCAGCAGGACAAGGGTTAAAGCAAGTGGTTACCGAGATAATAAGTCACTTCATAATAATCTTCTCTTCTTGAAGGATATATGTTCTCCATCAAAGAATTTTTATCAGATAGTCGACAGTCACGTGTTCTTCTACTGAAGGAAAACGACCGACACACAAAGTCCTTCCGACTCATACACAATCTTGCGCACTACAAATGAAAAACAAGTATAAGCTTTCACTAAAAGCTTGGTCCACGCTTAGCACACATTGTGTGCTAAGCGTAGACCAAGCTTTTTTGTGAAAGCCAATAATTAGTTATAATAACGCTAAGGAGTCCATGGAAAATAGCATTTAACCCATCCTCGGAAACCCAGGTGTGATCCATTACGTTACACTTCATTCATCACTCCTGGGACAACTGACTGACGAAACGTCGTTTTCTATGAATATTCATAACACCGGGGAATACCTCAATAGCTAATCAAAATGTCGCTAACATAGCGCTACTCTCTTCTGCGGAAGATTCATTTGTTCTTCTTCCGTTACTAAAAATAACTCAGGAAAACCCGATAAACGTTTTCGTCAGCAATTAATACCATGCCGGGACTGCAACGAACGATATGATTGGATATTCGCAAAACAAGCATAGAACGATGACGTTATTTGCGGAGTACGCCAGATAAAAAAACAGATTAAAATTTCTCATGGAAACACTGAGATCACCAATCAGATGCCCTCATTAATAATTCATGAGGACGAAGAAACGTAAGCGAGTTGTCCCAGGGGTGATGAATGAAGTGTAACGTAATGGGTCACACCTGGGTTACCGAGGATGCATTTAATCATACGTCCATGACTTTTCCGGAGCAATGACGCTCTGAGATACATCAATGGGCGTAGACACTAATCGACTGCCGTCACCAATAACCCAACCACAGTTTCTCAAATTTATTCCTCACTTCGTTTGCATGATGATTGATCGAGGACGGTGCCACTTACGGTTTACGCCATTAATGGGTACCATAACCACCCATAGCTTTTATTAGCACCGTATAGAAAACTACTTGAATATTTTTTAGTTTTACAGCTTTATACTAAAAGTATTTCGAATAGCAAATCTGATAGAAATACAACTGTGTCCAACTGTTCAAAACTTGACGAAGTTATTAGCTAACGTCAAGTTAAAATTTCTACCTTGAAAGAAGAAAATGTGAATCGCAAAAGCTGCTTACTTTTTTGCAGCAAAGATATCAATGTATTTGAAAATACCTTAGCTACACCCGTTAACGAATTTGCCATTAACGAGTTCGTTAAGCTAACGATGCTTTGAACAACTGGGCCCTGGTTTTTAACAAGACTGAAAAAATACTCTTTGCCTACCAGAGAAATTTGTAGCAGACAACATTGTAAAGTTGTTGTTGTTGTTGTTGTTGTTGTTGTTGTTGTTGTTGTTTTGCCCCTTTTCGGAGGAAATAAGGCTGGACATTCTATGTGAATCGTCTGACAAGGCGCTTCTTCTTTGTATGTCGGTTATTGTAACTGTCCCGTTGTGTCGTGTGACTCTTGTCAGTGTTTGTTCCCCATCTCTTCTTCTTTTCTTTCCTTAGAATGGCTATGCTCCTTGGTTGTGGCCTTTCTTGGAGTTCTTCAATTACAGTTAAACCTCGATGATTCGAATACTGATGGCTCGTTTACCTTGGATGATTCAAATACGTTTTTGAGTCCCAACTGAAATTCTTCCGATAGCTCAAGAAAACAAAAATTAAGGGAAAGTTTCTTATTTTATCATAAAATTGTATGCTGTGTGTACTCATTAGAATCGCCTCATCGAGTCATTCTAATGAATACACTCAATATACCAGTATTGTATAGAAGATCAGAAAGACTTCCTAAATTACCATCATTTGCTTCCTGACCTGGTGCCATATTTAACCTTCAATGGCTCGAACTACCCATGATTCGAATAAAGTTCAATGGTCCCAAAGATGTTCGAGTCATTGAGGTTTTACTGTAAATTTTGCAATATCTTTCAGGCGTGTCCACTCACCTTGCTTCATCACGGCTGACAGTGAATAGGTGTAAACGTACCCTATGTAAACTAAGCAATAAAAAATGTGAAAGACTGGAATATACTGACAGAAAAAGTGCCAGTTACACTAATCCAAACGGCAGGATCAAAGTGTGTTAACCCTTTCAACCCTGGGTTTCTGAAATGGACTCCTCTTGCATTTGGAGACACCCATTGTTGAAAATGTGGCTATTAGTGTAAAATGGCAAACAGTGTAGATCCTGATGAGAGCCATCTCATCTGGATCTACACTGTTCGCAAAAGCATCTGTGCTGCTTTACAGGGCTGAAAGGGTTAAATACATAAAGCATTAACATCTTCATTATCTTTGTTTTTTGTTTTTTTGTTGTTGTTTTTTTTTGTTGTTGTTGTTTTTTTTGTTTTTGTTTTTTGTATTGCTCTGCAAAGCTACACTGTAAAAGAACTATAAGTATGAATTAGCTGTTAGTCAGGTGATTACTTTGATAAATAGTCAGCACAAAGCAGTGGATGGGTGTAAATAACTACCGTTTCATTCGTTGCTCCAATATAGGTCTCTCTTGCATGATATCGGATGGTTCGTCCATGTGTCTTTGTAAATTCACGAATCTTGTAATCTTAAAACCAGAGATTATAACGCTAAATGGACGCGCCATGCCAAAATTTGTCTTCGGGCATATGCGGACAGCGACGGCCCCGATCAGCCTACGCATCCGCGCAGTCTGATCAGGGACTTCGCTGTCCGCTAACAGAATTACTGGATACTATATAATGTATGAATGGAGAGCAAACGCCCGGATGATATTTTGCGGATGCGCAGGATGATCTGAAACTGCGCATTTTGCATATGTTCGAAGGCACTTTTTTCGCTTGACGCAACCCATATATAATACGTATATACGTTCGTACTACAAGTCATATTCAACATCAGGAAAACAATGCAGGAGAAAAATTCAAAGAAGAATTGAGCCGGCACACGAAAAAAGGGACAGTATGGTTTTCCGGTTTGTGGTTCTTCAACTGTGCACGCACAGTCCCCTATTTGGGCTACAGACATGCGCTTTTGTCTAAAGCTTTCTCAAGGTCTTTACTACATGTTTGCAAACAGCAAAGGCTCTGGTGAGACTGCGCTTATGTGCAGGCTTGCCTGAGCCTTTGCTGGTCGCTCATGTGATAAGTACCCTTTTATGATGTAATGGATCGGAAGGTCCATTTTATTTGATATAATTCAATGATGTGGATTTACGGGGGAAGGGTTACACTTCCAGGGGAGACAATTCTGTCCAACTGATTTTGCCTCACTTCTGAAAGGGATTAATGTGCGGGAAATCAAAAGGAAGTCACAAAATGTTTCCCTTTCCTTTAGTTTAAATGGCGAAAAAATACAAGATGTATCTGGTCCCCTAAAACAACAGATTAAGAAAATCAAAGCACTGAAAGCACTGGTTGGTCGATTTTGTCCGAGTGTTATAGGCTGGGAAAATAGTCCTCAACGGGGACTTAATCCATGCCCTGCTGAACCCGGATATACCCTGCCTTTGCAAACAGTGTAGGTCCAGATCAGTTGGCTTCTTAAGAAGCCAACTGATCTGGATTTGCACGGTTTGCCATTAAGTATGTGAATATATAGCAACAATCTGGATCAAGTAATCTGATTGGTTGAAAATTAGAAGTGGGTGTGGCATCTTAATTTATTCAGCATGACAAGGGTTAAGACTGTTTCTTGTAACCCTTAATTTCCTGCAATTTAAGCAAACAGTGCAGACCCTGATCATGATCAGGCGCCGATCTAGGTCTGGGTCTGCACTGTTTGCCAACTCTTTACACGCACTCTGTTAATGAGTTCAGGTGTCCCAGTCTTTAAGGAGAATGAAAACGGTTAGTAGATTTTCTGCCATTTTGTACAAGGGAGACAACTTTCGTGATTTTCCTGCACACTAAGTCTAAAAAGGGGTGTATTCTAAAAGAGAGGAATTCACTCCAAATTATCTCCTAGTAGACAATTTGCATGAAATGTCAAAGTATATTTTCTGGGGAAAATCTAATATCTTGTCTCTTGAAATATTTAACCAGCATGCAGATTATAAGTTAAACCTTCAAAAAGTGCTAATCAAAACTACAGCAGACATTTTATTTTATTTATTTATTTTATTTTATTTATTTGTTTATTTATTTTTGTAATAAAGCTTGATAGTCATCTGATACTCTGTCTAACTGACGATTCACGTGAAATGACAAGTCATATTTTCTTTGAAAAATATGCAAAAAAATCTAGTAACGGTGTTTTCAGAGAAAACAAATGTCTCCCAACCATGAATTTTCAGTTTTTCTACTGCTGTGACCTTGAAAATTAGGTCAAGGTCACCAAAATCTAATCAGTTCTTTATTACGTCCCAATTATATATCCATGAAAATGTGGTAAGAATCAAACCACTGGTTCACAAGCTATTGTGCAGACAAGAAAGTGACAAGCCGGCGCCAACGCCAACGCCGACACCAACAGGATCCGCACCAAAACCAATATGTCCCGCTCCCCGCAGGCTGGGGGACATAAATAGAATGTAGTCAGTAACAACTTTGCTTAGCGCTAAGGATTAAATGTAACTAATTCAGTCACATTCAATGCAATGGAAGTAATACAATTGAGCCGGGACAGGGCATTTCCTAAAAACTTGCATGTGCGCCCATCGAAGACTCTGATCAGACTGCGCATCCGCGCAGTCCGATCAGAGTCTTTGAAGGGCACTCTATGGATAGCCAAGGATCCTAAGCATCTGCAGGCGGACACTGTATGCGTAGGCTGAACTGAGTCTTCGCTGAGCGCACATGCAATCTTGTAGGAAATGCTGGGCCCCAGTTTATAACTCTTACCACATCCGGTTTCGTCATCGCCGTTGGGACAATCGGGTTCTATATCACAGTGCCACCAGGAGGAGATACAGCTAAAATTATATAGACCCGGTCAAAAAGAAATAGACAGTAACACGCCTGCGCACGCATGCTGGGAATGCATCTGGTACCCGTTCGCATACTCAGTATGCATAAAGGGGACTGGATACACTAAGTATATTCCACCCTCCCCCCCCCCCACCCCCCCCCCCCCCCCCACGTTTCCTCAAGGGAGACAACTTTGTGATTGCGTGTTTGTTTTCCTATACACCAAGTCCCTTCTGAAAAGAGATCTCTGAAAGGAAAGAATTTGCTCCCTTAGAGCAGATCTTTTTTTAGAAAGGAGGTAAAACGATTTTGAGAGAGTAGATGTTTACTTAAGCTAGGTAAAAATTTCAGCAGATATAAACATTTTTAAATATTTTCTTATTTTCTCCAGAAATTAGGCTTCGCCAATGTGAGCAGACAATTTACATGAACACGGATATGTCCTGCTTTTGCAAACAGTATAGATTCAGATCGGCTGCCTTCTGAAGCCAACCGATCTGGATCTCTACTTTTTGTCATTAAGTATGTGAATTTGCATCAGCAGCCTGAATCAAGTAATCTGTTTGGCTGAAAATTAGAAGTGGGCGTGGCATCTGAATTATTTAGCATGGCAAGATTAAGAAGCTATGAAGCGTGCGCTGTGAAGTAAGAACTATGAACTATAAAATGTGCAGCATGGAATATGAAGCTTCACATGAAACATGATCTGTGAAGTAAAAACTATGAACTATAAAAAGTGAAGTTTGTAATTTGAAGCTTCATAGAAACTAAGACCTGTTAAGTAAGAACTGTGAACTATAACGTGTGAAGTATGTAATATGAAGCTGTGAAGTAAGAACTATGTAAAGTGTGAAGCATTAAATATGAAGCTTCATAGGAACTATTATCTGTAAAGTATGAACTAAGAGCTATACAGTGTGAACTATGAATTATGAAGCTTCATAGGAACCATGATAGGAACCATGATCTTTGAAGTACGAACTAACAGCTTTTAAGTGTGAAGTATCTGTAAAGTAAGAACTAAGAGCTATATGGTGTGAAGTATGAAATATGAAGCTTCTTAGGAAACATGATCTATGAAGTATAAAAAGTAACATCTTTATAGCTAAAGTGTGAAGTATGAAATATGAAGCTTCATAGGAATCATGATCTGTAAAGTAAGAACTATAGGAACCATGATCTGTGAAATAAGAACTATGAACTATAAAGTGCGAAGTATAAAATATGGAGCGTCGTAGGAACTATGATTTGTAAGGTCTGAAGTAAGAAATATGAAGTTTCATAGGAACTATGATCTGTAACGTATGAACTATAAACTGTAAAGTATAAACTGCAAAACCATGAGCTCAGAGTAGGAACGATGAGCTACATTTATTTGAAGTGTGAAACTGCTAAGACTGTGCAGAGAGTGATAAAGGTAAATATTCTCGATAAAAGATAGGGGAGCTATGAATCCTCAGAACAAGAATAGTGTCCTTTGGCGACATGTTTATTCTGTTTCTCGGATCGGACAAGAACCAAAATAACACAAGCATGTCCAAATAGCAGGAACAATGCACCTGAAAATGTTCCAATTCGATATCACTCTAATGAATCGAACAAGCTCTAAGTACCGGAACAGGCTAGTCACGAAAATGCATGATATTTGTAATTTACAGCACTGTGAAACCAATGATGTTTAAACAGACCCTTTTAATCTTTGTCATGCTGAATAAATTAAGAAGCCCACTTCTAATTTTCAGCCAATCAGATTAGTTGATCCAGGTTGTTTATACAAATTCACATACTTAATGCCAAACAGTGTATATCAAAATCAGTTGGCTTCTAAGCCAACTGATCTGTATCTACACTGTTTACAAAGGTATGATATGTCCGGTTTCAGCAGGACCAGTGTTGAATATAGAAAAATGTTATCAAAGTGCAAATTAATGAAAAATCATGTTTAAATATGTTTCTTTTGAATAATCAACTACATGCAGAGTTTGAAAACTTTGCTGAAAAACTTCTAACAGAGTCTGATAAATAATGATTAAAAGCATGCACTGATTAAAATTTCAAGATATTTTACCGGTCAGACAGTCTTTTTCAGAGAAAGTTGCACTACCATCATATCATATGAGCAAAGAATGTTTCACATTGCCAGACTGAAGTCTGGAAGTAGTGATTTTAACATACGAGTATATTCACTATTGACAGACGTCTGGAAATAGCGATGTCTGTGGATAGGTACTCCGGATTCATATAGAAATTTTCTTGCTACAGTAAAACCCCAATGGCTCGAACATCTTTGGGACTACTAAAATTTATTCGACACATGGGTAGTTCGAGTCACTGAGGGTTAATCATGGCGCCAAGTCAGGAAGTAAATGATGGTAATTTAGGGAAGTCTTTTTTTATCTTCTATACAATAATGGGAAGAAAACAGTGGCATTGTCATGTTGCTTTTTGTGTTATAACCCTACAGAAGAGTAAGTAAGCAAGAACTTAGCGCCCAAGGACACCCTAAGAAGTCGTCAAGAAAATATGAAAACAAAGATATCATACTCACGATTGATCAGAACAAGTAAATTCGCTGTCCTTACATGTTGGCGAATCTGAAGTGATAAATGAAGATAGCTATTATATTTTACTCTACATATTCAGACAGACAGGTTTAAGCAAGCAGTGTAGACCCAGATCAGACGCCGCGATCTGCGGCGTCTGATCTGGGTCTTCACAGTTTGTCATTCATCCGGCAATTTTAGACACATTTACAGGTAATATGGACTTGTTCAAAATTTATTTGGTGTATGGTTAGGAGTTAAGTTACCCAAATATTTAGGGTTGCCACGCCACTTAGTAAAATTATAATCAGGTCAAGAATGCTTTCAACGTGTGGACTATTGTTGTTACATCTGTTTCACTAATAAACCACGTTAATACCCTTTTTGACCCATATGACCCTCATGGGTTGACGTGTTGTTACACATGAGATAAGGGCCTTTATTGCATATGTGGGCAGTGAAGGGTCAGTTCAGTTTTTGTTTGTTGTTTCCAGTATATATAAAGTTTAAATATTGAATGCACGCACAGTGAAAACCATGCTTGTTCTCGGATTTCGTTATTCATTACTTGGTACATCCGCCATGATTCAAAATAGTCTGGGTCTTAAAGGAAAAAGTTAGCTTCCTACGAATACCCCATCCCCCCTCCCACCCCTCCTTCCCCGCAACACACACACACACACACACACACACACACACACACACACACACACACACACACACACACACACTACCACCACCACCACAATCACTAGGAAAGGAAGAAAAATATTTGCATGTCAGAGTTACATCAACTGAAGTTGTATCCATTCCAACTCACCTCTCGCCCTCGACTGCCTTTCTACTGACTCGGACTGGTCTACAGTGCATTTTGGGATAGAACAATATCCAAAGGCCCCTTGCTTGGACGTCCAGCACCAAGGTCTATCATCCCTGTCCGGATTACGACAGTAATGATTATTTTCTAATCCCTGTGACATAAAAAACGCAACAAGAAACAAAATCATAATACAGCCATAATACAGCCAACTCTCTTTACCTCAAAGTCCATGGTATCAGCCATTTTGGCTTGAGATAACCGTAGTTTAAGATCAAAGTAGCTGAAATGTAAGGAACGTATGGCAAAGTAAACCAGTACTTTTTCTCCAATAAGTTTGACTAAGACGGTAGTTTGAGGTTTCAGTGTTTGAGATAACAAGTGTCATTTGTTATTATTGCATAAAAAGCAGGGTCGCACGTTATTAACAGCCGTGCATTAACCGGCGAAAAGCCACGTATTAACAAGGCAATTCACGCGCTGTTAATGCACGGCTACGCAACTTACAATATGATCATACCGGGGCCACAGATTTGCTGCCGTTACGAGATGTGTACTGCCCGGCCCTAGAACGAGCATAGTCAGTGGAAATTACGTTCGCGAGACATCGGTGAAAAGGCGAAACAAAATAGTGCAAGAAATAACACGAAATGTAACAAATGTTTTCAGTTTTTATGCAATAATAGCGATCGAACATGTTTTTTTTTTCAATGCATTAACATTCGCCAGGTCCCTTGAGGGGTGTTGAAAACCGCGGCCTTCGGCTTCGGTTTTCAAAACCTCCCACGGGACCTGGCGAATGTTAATGCATGAAAAACCATGTTTGATCCCTATATTATTCAACCCGTTCACCTGCTTGAACCGATTTCTTTAGCAATAAAATAAAATAAAATAAGTAACACAGAAAATAATCAAATACACTATGATACATATTTCTTCTTCATAGAAAAGAAAATTACTCAGTTTTCACTAAAAGTGTCTATTTTTCTGATGGAATGACACCAAACGTTTCCCTAAATAACATTTATTAAGGTTGCTCTTGGAAACAAAGAACACATAAAAGAAAGAAAATCAGAGTCTGGGTTTCATTGAGACTCTTCATATGACATCATTATAGCCACCCCCAACCCCCACCCCCGCCCGACACACGCTACCCCCTCCCCTCCCCCCTCCCAACCCACACGCACAACACAACCCGTCCTAGCGCCGGTTAAATCGAAAGTCGATTATCCAAGGTAAATACTTACCATATCAGGGTGTGTTGCAGGGTTTATGTCTGGGGCGTCATTCCAGTTGATACATGGAGACCCCTTCTCAGTATAAGAGGCCCGCCCCCTATAGTCACTGCCATCACCACTGTAACAACCTGGGAAAGATCAATAATAACGCTTAGCATGCTGGGTAAAAGTTTCAGCAGACATGTTAAAATATGTTTCTTATTATTCCTAGAAAAAAAAATAGGTTTTGACATATGCAAAACAATTGCATGAAATTACAAATCATGTTTTCTGAGAAAACCAAGAAAAATATCATAATTTGTCGTATGCTGAATTAGCTCAGAGAACGGTAAATGTTGTTTTTTACTCCCTCTAAGTTAATAGATGTACCTAATCAGCGACACAAATCAACTGTTTGCTCCCAGAATTCTCCAGGCCCCTTTTCCCGAGAAAGTGGTTTACAGTCAAACCTGTATTAAGTAATCACCTAAGAAAGCCAAAATATAATTACTTTAGACAGATGCTTGTTAAATACAGATAATTGTAGACATTTTCGTTATATGGGACCTGAAAACTGGCCTTTAAATAGAGGTTATTGTTAATACAGTTGGCCTTTAAGACACATTTGACTGCATAAGAAGTTGTGAAAAAGTATTTAAAGGAGAGGTAATACACGTGCTGGGGAACAATAAGTGAGGAAATACCACAATCAACTCTGTCAAAATTGTTTTCCCTTCCTTCTGAAAAGGGGGTCCCGTAAATGGAAATTATGTCCCCTTCGGAGCAAATTATTTTCTTTTAGAGCAGACACCTCTTTCAGAAGGGGCTTGGTGTGTAGGCAAGCAAACAGGAAGTCACAAAATTTTGTTTCCTTTTTAAATAAAAACAGAAGAAAACTGTAAGGTATATGAAGTGCCGTTAACCCATATATGCCCTGGCGTCCATAAAAAAGACATTGGCAAACAGGTCTACACAGTTTGCATTAAGTAAAGCCATTTCTGAAACATATGGTAATCATAAAATCTACCAAGACACCCTTTTTGTTGGAAACATTTTTATAAACTTCTGTTTCCCTTTAACAGGATGATGTTCTTCTAAATACCTTCATTCATTATTTCGCTAACGATCCTATTGAAATTTCGCAGGTTGTCGATCGACCGACATTTATGATATGAAGAGAGCTTCACTACTATCCTGTTAAAAGCCTGTGGTTTGCACATGCGCAGTTCGCAGGGACTATATTTAGACAAGGCGGATTTTAAAATGCAAGCCTAGGCCATCTACTTTGCATCGACAATCTAAGTTGGGCATGCTCAATTACATGTTGCCAAACATTTTGTCGCTATCCAAGTTATTTGCAAAATAAGCACATACAATAAGAAACCATCTCACCAACATCACCCTCCATAGTTTCCCGCGGTCTTTCACAAATATATTTAAATCCGGTTGTCAATCTTCTCCTCGTGCTTTTGCACACCCCAGCTTCCCAGAAGAGATAGTCCACGCTGATGTCACTTCCGTTTTGATGTCGAAACACATTGTTCAGAAATAAACAGCGATCTATCTTTCTACCAGAGGGTGCTCCAACATCTCCATTCTGCCAACCTAAGACAGGAAACAATGACGAGTTACTTGGAATTCCTGGAAATAGTCACAGCTTGCTCTGCTATGACATTATCAATTTTGTAAGAAACTACTGAATGGAAAAATAAATATAATTGAACTTCAGTTACCGGAACACCTTTGGGACCATGAGACTTTGTTCTAGAAATGGATACATCAAGCCATGGAAATCTATTTTAGAAATGGGCAGTTCGAGCCACTGAAGGTTAATCATAGCGCCAGGTCAGGAGGCAAAAGGGGATTATTTAGAGATGTCTTTTCGATCTTGAATAAAATGATATGTTGAGAATTTCTTGGGGACTCAAAACGAGTTCAAATCAGCCACGATAAACGAACCGTCGGTGTTCGAGTCATTGAAGTTTTATTATATGGAGATACCCAGGTAAGGCCACAGTCACGGACCACAGGGTTTAGTAACATGAAATGACAACTTAAAACAAGGTTTTCACGTGAACTAAAACAAAAGACTGGACTGGATGGGCACTATACTCAAAATGCAAAGAGGATCTGAGAAGCAAAGTTGGTTCTACAATCATAGTTTTCGCAGTGAGAACTAGTAAAGAAGCTATCGAGGAAGAGCCACAATCACAGAACATAACCTAGCAATGACAACCAGAGGAAGCCTTTAGGTAATTTCTGTTTTTGTCAGTACAAAATTGACCAAACTGGGCCCAGACATTTTGTCTACCCCACAACATTTAGAGGCAATTTTAACAAGATTCATTGTTGGGTTTGTGCAGAGCATTTAACATAGAAGCGTATGTAATGTTATTATATGCTGACATTAACGAGTATCCTATAGGGAAAACTGATTTTTGAAACCTTGGATTGTATACAAAATACAAATGTCACTGTTTAAAAATATCTCATGGACCTTTAATACTCTCTGAACAAAATCTGCGGACAATAAATTGATACATACATTTGTTTTCCTTTTTTCTCTAGAAACTCAAAACATCACATGCTGAAACTTTAAAACAGCATGGCGTCATAATACTTACAAAAATGAACCAATGGCCTGAAATAGTGAACCTTTTATATATATTTGGGCGATACACAATTAATTTTATTTACACGTTTTTTTTTTTGTTGTTGTTTTTTTTTTTTTTTTTGTCTTTTTTTTTTCTTTTACATCGAACGATTGTGTAAGTGGGCTTCCATGAGTACCAAACAGTAATTTTGTATTTTTACAATATGTGAACTTTTGTATGTTT
Organism: Anodontia alba; assembly: GCA_964016985.1. NCBI lineage: Eukaryota > Metazoa > Mollusca > Bivalvia > Lucinida > Lucinidae > Anodontia > Anodontia alba. The sequence goes on from OZ024822.1 coordinate 76,904,436, forward strand.
ACAATGTGAACCTATGGTGAAGATTTGGTACAAGTAAAATCGATATACGCTGCCCGGTAGTTTTACTAACGACAATTCTAAAACGGTGGTTCTGGTTTTTGTTTGCTCTCTGTATGGCTTTGTGGCTACCCGCTTTGTTTTTTGTTGTTCTTGTTTTTGTTTTTTTTGTTTGTTTGTTTTTTTGTTGTTGTTGTTTGTTTTTTTTTTGTTGTTTTTTGTTGTTGTTTTTTGTTGTTGTTTTTTTGTGTTTTTTTTTGTTTTGTTTTTTTTTTTTGTTTTTTTGTTTGTTTGTTTTTTCATGTTTTGTCCTGTTCCATGTCTTATTGTTATTTGTAATGGATCCTGTCTAGCATTGTGATCACCTCAATGGGGAAGAGGGAGCGGTTTACTTTGCTTTTCATTGGTTTGTGGCAAGTGATCTGTCTGTCATGGCTTATTTGTTTGTCCACTTGGTGTCATTGATAAGCTACACTCTGTTTTTGTTTTTTGTGTGTGTGTTTTTTTTTCCTGGACATCTTCTATACTACAGTGAAAGTCGTTACAACGACAGCATTTGTTCCCAAAGATATTGCCATGAAAGTGAATTTGCTGTTGTAAAGCATACTTAATGAGCAGATTGATATGTAAGAAAAGGCTTGTTTTGTTCTTTTTTCCTCATAGAACATGTACAGTAAAACCTGTGTAAGAGAGCCACCTTCGAGACTGACTTTAAATAGTGGTTGATGAGGAAAAAAGTTGGCTGTCTTATAAAGGTACATGTCATGTACATGACATGTACCTTTATAAGACAACCACCTTTCCACATCAACCACTAAGGTCAATTTCAAAGGTGGCTGTCTTACACAGGTTTTACTGTATTTTGGATATTTGTTAGAGACGATTCTAACAAATATCCAAAACATATGTTTCTTGAAAGAATTGAATACAATGTTCTTGCATAACTTCTGACTACTTGTTACCTCTTAAACGAAAGTTCCGTGATAGTCAAATTGTCATTTTAACGAATTTTGTCGTTGTATCGAGTGTCGTTGTAAAGAGGGTTTCTTTATTTTCCAACCTATTTTCCAATCTATGCTGATTGAAATTCACTTCCGGAACCTATATTTTATTTGCGCTTAACGAGCTTATGCGCAAAAGGATGATCTATTTCGTATTTTCGATAGACGGCTCCTGTTGGAATATTTTCCACAGGGTACAATTCAAATCAAATTACGTCATATTTTCAGATATTTTTATGTATTTTTACTTATATCTAAATTCTGCAGGGTTATGTCATAGCTCCAGGTAAGATAGAGAATCCACATAATATCTTTCTTATTTCTCCATGAAAACATATGTTGTGGGTACTCAGAGAGGCGCTTCTAATGAGTACCCACAACAATATGTTTTCACGGAGAAATCGAAAAATATCAGTACTTATCAGCTGAAAAAATATGCCTTATTGGAGCCTCGGAGGGGGGGGGGCGGTAATTTCCAATATATGGCATAGTACTGATGTGCGTGTCGAATGGCCCCCTTTTTCAACGCTCCAGGTATATGATTGGCCCCCTTTTTTCGACAAAAAGTATATGACTGACCAAATTTTTCTTGATTGGTATATGAAAGCCCCACTTTTTCTGACATGCCAGTATATGCACATATTTTTCACTCAGAGATTTTTGAGGCTGCTTATTCTCTTGGTATTCAATGAATTGACTGCATTATTTGTCTAACTACCAGCAATAAATGGGTACAAAAAATCAAGGGGCAGTATATGAATGGGTCAACATTTCAGATGATATAGTATATGAGTGGGTCCGTTTTTTCAAAGGCCAGGTATATGAATGGGGTAGGTTTCGAAATACTGGCTCGCACACCCGTACCAAAATTACCCCGAAGTTACCCCCCGAGATTGGAGCTATGTTAAGTGTTTGGAAATCTGTTTTTAATTAAACTAAGTGAAATAAGTCTTAAAACGCCGATGACAACAATAGCAGACGACATTCTAAACTTTTTGTTTTCTAAAATTTTCCGACAGACATTTCACATGAAGTGACAAGCTTGATTTTCTCGAAAAGAAAATATATAAATAAAACTAGAACTGCTTTTTGTGTGTGTCTAGAAGAAAAAAATGATATTCCCAAACACGTAAGTATGGCACCGTTTGTCCTGTGCTGACCTTGAAAATGAAATCAGCACTAAAGCTTGTCCAGTTGATGAATCACTGCAATTAAGCCAACACCGACGCCGACGCTACCGCCAATGGCATTCCGACCGAAAACGAAATGACCTGCTCCCATTATCGTGGGAGACATGATGAGAATATCGTCTGCTAGAATTTTTCAGTGACACTTTATTGGTTACGGTAATACTATACCGGGAAACCACTTTAAGTGTTCGAGTGGAGTTAGTAATGTAGATAAGGTCGTGTCGGTGGATTCATCGCTTTGGGGCTCATCCTCTTTGGTAACTTGCTCCCACATCCACTTTCCGTCCACCTTCGTACCACCTGTCAGTAGTGGCCCTGAAATCATTCCATATACAGTCATTCTCTCCCTTCCGCTGATTCAAGAAGGGCAGTTGCCAGTTTCTGGCGAAAGAATATGCACAAGAAATTGGTTAACGGCTTAGAAGACTAAGCCTGCCCAGGAAAAGTATGCTTGTGTAAACTGGCCGGCTCGACATGACCTAAATAGTGTTTACTGGGCCGTTAAATTCCAAACCAGCCGACCAGAATCCATATATAGTAGTGATACTATATTTGTATTGCCCTTATCAGTTATTTAACATTTACTTATCTCTGGGCGGATTAAGCAGACGACAAACCGGTGATATGTTTTATATATTTTTCCCAGAAAATAGGCTTCGACATTTCATGCAAAGTGTCTACAATTTGCATGAAATGTCAAATCCTATTTTCTGGAAAAAATAATTCAAAATGCCGTGAGCTGATTGTTTTACCCAGCATGTTAAGCGTTGACCTGTCGTAAGCCGGCGAAAACAGACCCGCGTTTAATGTGTAGACCCAAAAAAAGGTAACTGGCAAACAGTGCAGACCCAGATCAGACGCCACATCCTGTGGCGTCTGATCTGGGTCTCCACTGTTTGTAATATATTTAGCAAATTTTCTCTAGGAATAACCACACAGCCTGACATACCTAAAATTGAAATTCAGCTCTTCCGATATATAGTGTGGCGGAGTTTATTCAGTCTAAAATGGGTTAAGATATAAAAGGTGTACTCTGCAACAGTACTCTAACACTCCGATTCAAAGTTTCTATGCAAACCTGTTTGTTTTTAAGGGACGGATTTAGAGGGGTGGTTTCGTGTTTTAGTCGAACCCCCCTTTGACTCAAAATTTCATTTTCATAGGAATTTTTGGATAAATCATTAATTTGGGATAACGTATTTACAATAAAAAAATTCACTCCCCTAACTCTTTACCTTATACTTCTCTCCCGCATGTCCATATTACTACCTATGAATGTGTGGAAAATTGTTGGGTGACTGGCAAACAATATAGATCCTGATTAGATGCGGTTTTCTGCGGAGCCTGATCTGGGTCTAAACTGTTTGCTCAGGCCTCTATGTTCGAATATACAGTGTGAGCACGGTCATTTGATCAAAACGACCCCCCTCAGAAATCATCCTGGATCCGCCCGTTTTCCATCATATCTAGTGGGTTGCTAACCTCAGATGACGTACCGGTAGGCTCTGTGACACGTATAGCCACTTTCGATTTACTATGGTTGGTATTACATAGTTCTTTTCACAAAATGCGTTCTGGCTCCAGATGATAGGTGAAATTGTGTTTTCATATCTATGGCGACAGTAATATAACCCAATCTACCACACTGAAAACGCTGTCCAGCTGTGAGGCTGAGAGGTGTGAGACGTCAGCTTAGCCCATTGTAGTCTGGAGACCCCTAAAGGGGTAATTGGCAAACAGTGCAGACCCAGATCAGACGCCGCAGAACGCGGCGTCTGATCAGGGTCCCCACTGTTTGCAAACAGTTTAGTCATTTTTTTCTAGGAATATGTAAATCTCATAGTCTGACATACCTAAATTTGAAATTGGACTCTTCCAATATATAGTGTAGGAGAGTCCATTCCGTCTACAATGGGTTAAAGCAAATTTTATCAGAAACCATACACAAGAGCAAACATACCTCTTGAGTTTCTTGAAAACAAATGTGAAAGAAAGTGATTCTCGGCTTCGGTTTCAATGTTAACAAGATGTCCGCCACGGGAAGCACATCTTTTCACGGCGAACTCTCGTCTGGTCACGGGTCTTTCTGGCAGCTGATAACAGCCGGACGGACCGGCAATCCAGTTGTCTGGGCAACCTGAATGAACAGAAATAAAATCATGCAAAGTGGGGAAAAAGTCTGTTACTCAGTACACGAACAGCGTAGGGCAAGTTCTGCATACGCAATCCCAAATTTAATCAAGACATTCTATTTTATTCGATTTATTTTACAGTTTCAACTAGTTCTGCTAGGCGGGCAACCAAGGCCCAGATTACACTCTGCCAATGCGCTGTCTAATTTGGGCATTCGTAGCCCGTATTTGCAATAAGAGTGCTTTTCCATAAATGCGTATTTATATTACTATGCGTTAGTTCATTTGGCTGCCCAGGAAAACTTATTTTCATTACTTCGTGCCTATCCACAGGTGAAATCACAATGATGGAATAGCATTACTACGCTGATTGGCTCATCTATTTATAGGCAGGCATACCTAGACAAACTCCGACCTTAGGTAGGGCTAGTGAAGTACTGCGCATGCACCTGAACCGTGGAAAAGTACAGTGGCTTCTATCCATAACGTTCACTTGTGACTCGATACTGTCTCAAGTAAAAACAGAATCGCCTTGTACGAAAATAATAAAGATGCCCAGGAAGAATCATATCCACAGAACAGCTACCAATGACACTAAGAGGAAGAGTGAACTACGACGGACAGCACACACTTCACAAACCAATGAAAATTAAAGCAATCCGCACCCTCTTCCCGAACAAGGTCGCTGATCACAATGCCAGACAGTATGCAATTATCAGAACAAGTTAATGTCACATTCGTTTATCCCGTTCGTACATGTCTGCGGGTTCCGTGTCACATTAACTGTGACACGGAACCCGCAGACATGTACAAATGGGATAAACGAAAGTATAAGAGCTGGTTGTAGAATATATTTTGTCAGTACCTGTGTTTTCGTGGCAGTAAACACCAGCAGCCTCATTCCGATGACAGGTATTATGGTTCTGCCACGTGCAGCTTTGTATCGTCTGCGCATGCTCCGGGCAACTGACGTCGTTCACAAGTACGCCACTTTCTTTCCAGTCTCCGCGACCGAGGTCAATTCCATGCACAACTGCAATAGCTCCTCTAAAGGCATGAGAAAAAAATATGGGTCGCGTTATGCAAAAAAAAACGTGTCTTCGGGCATATGCGGACAGCAAAGGCTGACCTCGGCCGTCGCTGTCCGCATATGCCCGAAGACTTTTTCGCATGGCGAGGCCCATATTATAAATGTATGCTGCATGATACATATATTACGACGTTTCATATTTTGCGTTGATATACATCCGCAAGTTGTGCGTCCTTTGCAATACTCGTGCGGTAACTTTTGATAAACATTGTACAGGATATTGAAGACCTTGACAAATCATGTGGTTTGGTGCAAATATGAGTAAAGTCAGATTAAAATGAGCCAGCGCATGACAAAAGCAACAAAATGGCATGTGCGTCCAGCGAAAACTCAAATCAGCCTGGGCGTTCGCCCAGTCTGATCAGATTCTTCTCTTTTTGCATGGAGAAAGCTTCGGTCCTTAGCTATCCATTGAGCGCACAGCGAAGACTCTGATCAGACTTCAGACTGGGCGGATGCCCAGGCTGATCTGAGTCTTCGCTGTGCACACTTGCCATTTTGCTGCATTTGTCATGCGCTGGCTCAAATAAAAAAAAACTCATCGACGTTTAAAGTGTTGATAAATGCTTTTGAAGTATGGCATCATAACGCCGTAATTTAATATGCAAAACCCAAATCAATTAATCAATAATAACTATACTTTACCTCTGTGTTTGTGTATATAGCTTCTTTTTTGGGATATGTACGGATTTTGCTTGATTGTTTTGTTTGTTTGTTTTTTTTTGTTGTTTTTTTAGAAAGATTTTAAATTATGCTTTAAATGTTAAGAACTTCACTGACTTTTCAAATTGATCAAATTTGCGTATGAAAGCATAGTTTATCAATATCACATTCTTCGCAAACGTTAAATTCCTTTTAAATATATAAGTATCATTCATGTACGTGTAAATACTAGAGAAGGTTATATCTCATTGATCCTAAACGGCGGGATGTTAGCAGTAGCAGCAATATAATGCTATTAAATGGATAGTTTCATATTGGCCCTGTTACAGGCCCGAGGGCAGTCGTGTTGACCTGAGGATTGCTGTGCTGGCCCGAGGCGAAGCCTCGGGCCAATACAGCCATCCGAAGGCCAATAAGCTTGACCGAGGACCTGTTAAACAGTGCGACCCAAATCACCTACGCACCCGATGCAGTCTGATCAGGTCCTTCATTTTCTGCTTCATATATGTATTAATGTACCGGGACTTAGAAGAACATTATGGCACCCCAAACGAACACTGAATCAGAGCACCCACCCCGCCAGATAGATGACTGCTTATGTACATATTGAGTTAGATGTTTGTGCCACATGCAAAAAATAAGGGTCCAAAAATAAGGGTCCAGATTATGCACAATCCCATATGTTAACTAGGCGTTTGAGACCGCTGTTCAGATTACTAGTTCTTGCGCTACTAGCAGAGCTCCAGATCACCTGCATACCCTCACAAGAGTCGGCATGTGCGAACAGCAACGACCCGTACCAACCGCAGCCTCCCCCTCCCCTGCACCCCACTCCCACGTTTCCCCACCCCCTGATATGCAGTTTGCAAATTGCCAATGCATTGTAAAAGCAGCATATTCAAATGGTCAAGACAGGACGGCGAAGGTAATCTGCACCACTGTTGTTTTTTTTTTTTTTTGTTTTTTTTTTTAGGTGTTGTTTTGTTGTTGTTGTTTTTTGTTGTTGTTGTTTGTTTTTTTGTTGTTGTTTTTTTGTTTTTGTTTTTTTGTTTTTGTGTGTGTGTGTGTGTGTGTGTGTGTGTGTGTGTGTGTGTGTGTGTGTGTGTGTGTGTGTGTGTGTGTGTGTGTGTGTGTGTGTGTGTGTGTGTGTGTGTGTTGTTTTTTGTTGTTGTTGTTTTTTGTTTGTTTGTTTGTCTTTTTGTTGTTGTTTTTTGTTGTTTTTGGGGGGTTTTGGGGGGTTTTTTTGTTTTGTTTTTTTTTTAGGGGGTTGGGGGAGAGAGACTGGTCGTGGAGGAGGCGGAGGGTCCCTCAATAATATTTTTATCATTTCTTCACACACACACACACACACACACACACACACACACACACACACACACAAAAAAAAAAAGCAGCATATACTATGGCGCTTCTCATGAGTACCAACAATGTTTGTTTTTGTGAATGTGATAAACCTATTTATCATGATAACTATTGTCAAGAGCTATGCAAACCATGCTATTCTCACTATCTAATATGGTAGACGAAGATTGTGGCTACAAATCATTATAGATTTATTGCTTATGAAAGTTGTTAGAAGTAACAAATAAATTTAAAAATATGAAAAACTTGCGAAATTCTGAAAAAAAAACCTTAATAATGTAGACCGCTACATACTCATGTTTTTACTATATAGTATGGGAGGAGATATGAGTACAACTTCAACTTACATAAAGAGTGGGCAGTGAAGACCCAGCTACACTGTATAATTTCTCAGATTTCATTAGACACCAAAATCTTATCTTTTTTTTTTTTTTTCTTGCTTTAACTTGTTTATTTATAAAGGATAGTACAGTAGTATACTGCTTGCACTGGAACAGCAGTAGTACGAACAGTATACTGCTGTACTGCTGCTACTGCTAACTTCACATACATTTGAATCTAGATCTAGTTTTCGTTTTGTTCTGTTTCGTGTTTCCAACTATAATTACACTTAAATGCATTTGGGATCATCTACTTAAACAGCAACTTACATCACTGTATGTGTTTTTGTTTCCTTGCAATTGCTGTAAACCTTATTTGACTTGCTGCACTGCTGTTAAGTGCCGTGTGCCGGCCGTAAAAAGTCTCCCCGTACTTCATCTTGTTTTTTTCCCCCAATTTCTTTCGGGATCGGAAAATCAAGTCCCTTTAAGCCTATGCTAGGTGTGCGTGTGGAAGGGTAGGGGGGAGAGGGGTGTGGGCATATGCAGCCTTGCAAACTACATTGCTGTCATATGAAAATAAAAAGTCGAGACTCATAGGGAACTAAATCCTTCATTATCACGAAATTTACCGATATTAGTTAGGGATTTACCCGAACAGTTACCTGTACAAATCCGACTCAACGATATATAGAGTTATATAGGAAAATAAAATAAAAATAAATAATATATGCATTTCTGATTTAACGATAACTTTTTATGCTATTTTCAAAATCTACATTTATTGCACTTTCACAAGATATGAAAAGTTTCAAAATAACTTCATATCTTAGTTCTTTCCTATGCGTTTGCAATAGATTATTTGTGCCTATATATTACCATTATATTTTGTCAAAAAAGATCAAAACGCTAATTTTAGCCTCTGTTTTAAAACGGTTGCTTTTTCAGGGAAAGTTTTATAAGTTATCACCACAAAGAGATTTTTCTATACTTTGTATTGGTATATAACACTGTAGAATAAGAATTTTTCTTCATTCTTCCATTTCGCTCTAAACATGTGAAAATTAAGCTTTCCTGAACTATCGCCAAGATGTTTGATTTTCGTTCTTTTCTGTTTTTTTTTTTTTTTTTTTTTTTTTTTTTTTTCGTTTCCAAGAGCAACCCCTATAGATTTTGTTACATTCAAAGAAACTGTATTTAAAATTTATGAAAATATGTATGCAATATTATTTTGTAACATGGTTGGTTCTGCACTTTTACAAGTGAAGGAAATTGAAATTATTTACCTCAAGAATCCCATTTGTTTACAAACTACATTAGCCTCAGTAATACCCCACTTGTCGTCACACAATATTCCCCATCTGTCTCGTACATAAACCTCAACCCGTCCAAACGTCACATTACCATTGCCACCATTGGTCAACCTAAAATCAAACACATTTGGAGTGAGGAGCTAATCGGCAAACTACATGTAATTGATGCTGATCTACCAAACTACATGAATTGTTGCTGATCCAGCAATTAAAATAATTGTTGCTGATTAACCAATCAAAAAAAAAACTGTTGCTGATCAACCAATCAAAATAATTGTTGTTGATCAAACCAATCAAAATAATCGTTACTGATCAACCAATCAAGTTCTACAGATTTTCAGGTAATCTTAAATGGAACTCATACACTTTCGGTGGAGGCACCTTTGTCAAAATTGTTTTGCCTCCTTTCTGAAAAGGGGTCTACTCGAAAAGGAAAGAATTTGCTCAGAAGGGGCTTAGTATGCAGAAGAGCAAACAGACAGTCACAAAAGTTGTCTCCCTTAGCGAAAGTTGCATTGTGGCTACTGGCTGCGGGGCTTTTTTGTGTTTTGTCCTGTTCGTTGTTTTTTATCGTTTGTTTAGAGGATCCTGTCTAGAAGTGTGATCACCTTTTTGGGGGAAGAGGAAAATTGCTTTGCTTTTCTTTGCTTTGTGTTTGTGTACTGTCTGTCATGATTTGTTTGCTCTTCCTCTTGGTGTCATTGGTAGGTTTTTTTTTTTCATTGTGGCTCTTCTTGGACATTGTCTATAATATTTTTCATCGGCGCATTACTCAGATGAAGTAAGTTTGCAGTTTTATCATAACTTATTTCATGCAGATTGTAAACTTGTTTGTATGGCGACGAGCTATTCTATGCTCGTCAAATAAATTCTATGTATGTATGTATGTATGTATGATTCGTTCTTCACCTCTTCTCCTTTCAGTGCCTCTGGAAGGCTGTGCTTCATGTATGTGACCTGTCCTAGGGAGCTTCATTTATAGTTCTGAGTGACAACTCTACAAGCAACAGTCTACTTCAGAAACTCAGGAGTGAATGGTTACAGGTGAAAATTTGGTTTAGTGTACATTTTGTGAATTTGCTTTTTAACCCATAGATTAGCATTTGCTTTTTACACGACCGTCGACCGTTTGTTTTTATACGACCGTTACGACCGTCACTAGCGTCTTTTGGTCTTTGAAGTGTTTAATGAGCTAATTTCCAAATGAGTTTATTTACAACAAAATTTAAAGAGCTAATGTCTAAAATATTTTAATGAGTCAATTTCCTATAAAATTCAATGAGCTAATTTCCAATATATGAGTTAATTGCCAACAAAAATTAATGAGCTATTTCCGGTTTACTAGCGACATTTGGTATTTGAAGTTTTTTAACTAGTTAATTTCCAGCAAAAATTAATAAGCTGATTTCCAACGAAATTTAATGAGTTAATTTCCAACAACTTTAATGAGTAAATTTCTAACAGAATCTAATGAGATAATTTCCAACAAATTTTCACGAGTTGATTTCCAACAAAATTTAAAAAGCTAAGACTTTTCTCTTACCTTTTTTCCAATAAATTTTAATGGGTTAGTTTCAAAATAAAATAATAATAACGAGCTAATTTCTAATAACTTTTAATGAGTAAATTACCGACAAAATTGTGCGAGTTAATTTCCAATAAATTGTAATGAGTTCATTTTCAACATAATTTAATGAGCTACTTTCCAATAAAATTTAATGAGTTTATTTCCAAATAATTCTAATGAGTTATTTTCCTGCAAAATTAAATGGGCTGGTTTCCGACAATTTTAATGAGTTAGTTTCCAACAAAATTTAATGAGCTAATTTCCACCAAAGTTATGATATGCAGCCACAAAAAAAATGAATATCGTGGTCTGAACTTTGGCTCCAAAAGAGATATAAACAGAAGATATATACCTTACCAACTGTCCAGTGTGCGGTATACTTTCTGCGGACCGCTTCCCACGATAATATTCGGAATTCCACGAATTAGAATTACTGGCACTATTTGTTATCAAATTTTTTATGAGAACTATGTTTATTAGCAAGTGTAAGCGACTCATTCTTAATATAGGACTGATGAGAAAGAAATCGAATCACTTTCCCAATTTGGGTTATAAATGGATCTATATATGTGGTCGACTTTCAGCAATTTCAAGTATATCACTTATCATTTAAGGCAAATGCATTCACCTCAAAGAATCTGTCGCCATTTTGCATAGGGAGACAACTTTTGCAAACAGGGAATTACTTCCCTAGTACCTGAAACCTTTAAAAAATTGGGGTTATTCTTAAAGGAAAGAATTTGCTCCCAGAGGGAGCAAATTCTTTCCTTTAATAATAGCCCCAGTGAGAAGGGAAGCAAATATTTCCATGTCAGAGTTATTTCCCTTAGAAGTGAAAAAAAAAAAACTTAAAATTGAACTGCCACAAACTAAAAGGGTATCGTTTCTCGTCTCCCAGATCATCCTGTGCATTCATGTCTCAATCCTATCCGGGTGCACAAAGGAACACACATTTCTCAAAAAAAAAAAAAAAAAACTGAGCGGGACCTTGTACAAATATTTATCTATAAACGAACAGAGTAGACCCGCTGTAAATGTCATATTGATTTGAGCTACTCATATCTACCTTAAGACTTCTTTTTACTTGTCACTCTTCAATTACATCTTGTTTTCGTTGAGCACTTCCTCTCCTAACAACGCGCTTAGTGGCACTTGGCATATGAGGGCCGTTCCAAACACAACCAGTCATATTCTTTTCATATTGGCAGCTACGTATATGTACAAATCCATACAGCAAATGCATGCACCTCAAAAACAGCAGTCTTAGTTGATCTTTGTCTCCCCTTTCAGGAAACTTTTCCAGCCGAAAAGAACTAGCTTCCCTCGTACAAGTACCCTGTCACGGGGTTGTGTAGAGGTTTGCGTGTCCGTACGTGCATGTGAGTGCGGTATGTGTGCGTGTATGTGCCTGTGTGTGTTCAAACACACGTCATTTTTGCTTAGAACTGTCTGTCCAGATACCTAAGATAAATACTAGTAATTCACTGTTAATCATGCAAAATTTAAAACATGAATAATGATACATGTACCTTTAAAACAGCCCTTATATCATTAGTCACATTGCGGTTTTATTCAAGTACTCTTAGCTATATGACTGAGCATTTTACGCAAAACTAGGTCTTAACGATATGCATGTATGGGAATTTCCAGAAAACGTCAAGTGCCCAAGGACATAGGGTTTGAAGATTCATGCAAATTGTTCTCACCTGAGGAGAGAATTTGCGTTAAATGTCAAACCCTCTTTTCTGTGGGGGAGGGGGGAGTGGATCTTCTTCCAGTCCTCTTCAGTAGAACATACTGTTGACCTATAAGGGGAAAAGAGGCAGTCTTCTCTTTCCAACTTAAGATCATGAATTACTGATGAAAAAACTATCGATTTATAAATTTAGTTAAACATCATTAGCCTGGATCAAGTCATATCTTTCAGGAAAAAAACAATGTATAGTTGACAAAGAAATAAGTTCTTTTCAATTAACCCTTAAAGCGGCAAGAAAAACTGCATCTGAAAATGTCGTCTGTTTATGTCGTCTGCTGAATATTCTTGCAGACTTTTCAAACCTATTTTTGCATACAGGCAAACAGTGTGGACCCTGATCAAACTGCTCCTAAAGGAGCAGTAGTGTGGACCCTGATCAAACTGCTCCTAAAGGAGCAGTCTGATCTGGGTCCACACTGTTTGCAAAAATGACTTTTAAAATCACAAGCAGATGACAAAGCAGACGACAATAGTTGTGACTGGCGCTTTAAGGGTTACATGTAATCAGATCGGGCGGGCCGCAGGGATCTGTATTAGGCCCTGTGTTATTTCTTATTTTTATAAACGACCTGCCATTATTAACAAACGGTGCAAATGTAAACATATAGGCGGATGATACTACTATGCACGTGGCAGACAAAAACCGAATGAAAATCGAAAAAAGTCTCCAGCAGGGAGCTACTGATTTTAAGAGATGGTGCACCAGTAACAATATGTTAATAAATGCTCATAAAACGACACTTATGACTCTGGTCGCTCGTCAAAATCTTTCACCTATAGAAACAGTTCATGTATATTTAGAAAAAGAAATTATAGAGGAAGTTAATCATCAAAAGTTGCTTGGAGTAATTATCGATCGAAATCTTACAGGGGACAAACAAATAGATGCAGTTTGTCTAAATGTTACTCGACGAATAACTCTGCTTAAACTACTATCCAAATATGTTAATAAATCAGGTCTTAAACAATACTACAATTCTTACATTCTTCCAGTATTGGATTCTGGCTGTTTGATTTGGGGTCACAGTTCAAATTTACATGTAAATATAAACAGATTGGTTAAACTTCAGAAACAAGCAGTAGGATAATTCTTAGTGCCGATTACACGACACCATCGCACATAATGTTTCAGGAATTAAACTGATTACCATTTACAAAGAATTCAATACCATACATGTGTAATGATGTACAAGGCACTTAATGATCTTGCACCTGAATATATATGTAATCAGTTTTTTTAAACTTTCGAAACTCACTCCAGACATTTACGTTCTGTTGATAATGAACTTCTCCGAGTGCCATATTCTAGAACTTGCTATTTTGAAAAATCGTTTACAGTTGATAGCGCTAAACAATGGAATAGCTTACCTGTAAATCTGCGAACACTACCAAATCTTAAAAGCTTCAGTTTCACTTAAATCATATCTCCAAAACATCTGAAAATGTATTTTATTCCAATTGCAAACCACATGTACATATCCTTCTCTCTGGAGACTTATTACTTTTCTTAGGATGCAGTACCTTTCATGGAGGAGGAGGGATTTTACTGCAGGAATAAATATTCCAACGCTGCACAGGCTGGTCAAGTCTGGGATACATTTCCAGATTTACGTAATAAGTCATAGAATTACATTGCGTAAAACCAATGTGATTCTGGAAAGGATTGTGACAACATCCGGGTATGTCAGCTTACAGCTGAAAACATCAATTGTTATGTAATAATTTCAAGTAATTATCTTTATAACAGCATAAAGAAGTACACGGGTATCCTATTTCGGACATTCTATTAGCAAATGGTACATGGACTGACATAATGGCATGCAGGTGTGGATAGTCCGTATCACTTGCCAGTCTGTCCATGTCTTCAAACTAATAGTTTAAAACATTCTTTCATAATCGACTTGAAACAACTACAATAATAATAATAATAATAATGGCATACTCTATTAGCACGAAGTACATGGGTTAGCATAATGACATGCGAGTGTGGACGTCCGTATAGCTTGCCAGTCGGTCCATGTATTCGAGCTAATAGTTTAAAATATGCTTTTGTTGGTGTTTTGAATGAAAAAAAAAACTGTGAAAGGTTATAAAAAATTGACAGCAGATATCAAATAGTGATGTTCTCTCTTTTGTGTGGACAAAGTTTTATCAAGGCGCTTGTATTTTTTTGTGTAATGTTAGGATAACATTGAATTCAACAGGGACATTATTATTATTATTATTATTATTATTATTATTATTATTATTATTATTGTACCTGTACATGCCTTGTCCGTTTTTATATCAAATTGCCCAGCGAGCACATGACGTTTAAACAATGTCGATGCAACGTCATGACGGATCATCGACGTTGATGAGACGTTGTATAAACGCAATGTGACCGCTTCGTGTACTTCTAAAGATGTGCCATGAGCTAAAGGTCCTTAATGCGGACAACGATGCCAGGCTCAGATCAGCCAGTGCATTCGCGCAGTCAAATCACAGACGCGAACCAAGATTTCACTGGCAGGAATTCGATTCTGAAAAAGGGATTTAAAAAATAGAAAAACGGACGAAAAGTATTCATTAATTTTAATCTGACATGATTTTCAGCATAAAAATAGATTTTAACCACAAGAGTGGTTAGCCTGAATCACCACCACCCACCCTCCGACTGGATCCGCCATAGTATCAATCAGAAAATGTAGAACATATGAGCCACGGGGCACAGAATTTCCTACAAGAATGCGTGTTCGCCCAGCGAAGACTCAGATCAGACTGCGCGGACGCGCAGTCTGATCAGAGTCTTCGCAGAGTACTCTGTGTGTAGCTAAGGATCCAAAGGGTCTTCGCTCGGCGCACAGGCAATCTTGTAGGAAAGCACAGTCTGATCAGAGTCTTCGCAGGGTACTCTGTGTGTAGCCAAGGAGCCAAATGATCTTCGCTGGGCGCATAGGCAATCTTGTAGGAAATTCTGTGCCCCGGATCACATTGATGAACGAAAGTCTATCTATGGTGCCGTCTGTCCACTTTCGGACCATCCTAACAAATCAAGCAACGATAAGGCAGATGAACAACAATGAACAAAAGTAATGATCTCATAGAAGATTTTTCTTGTTTGAATATAGGCTTTAGGGGACTGGATGTATATAGCAGATTTCCGCCATTGTTTTACAAGGGAGACAACTTTAGTTACTTCCTGTCAGGCGATTTTGCATATAAAGTCCCTTCTGAAAAAGGGTCTTCTCGAAAAGCAAAGAATTTGCTTCCAAGAGGAGCAAATTCTTTACCTTTGGAGAAGATCACTTTTTAGAAGGGCGACAAGAAAAATACCGCCCCTGAAAGTGTATCAATTCCGCTTGACGTCAATGTCAACATTCTTATAGTCAACTGTCAATAATTAATCAGGCTTCTCATTAACTCCAAATATGGAGTCCTGGACTTTTATTTAGATGATTGGGACTCCCTTTTTTTCAGAGAAATTTAAAAAAAAAAAGGTAAACTAAAAACGTTAAACTATAGTACCCCGCCACTATCGTGTCGCAAGCAGATAACTGTCAACCATTGACGAAATGTGCCCATTAGCATCTTCTCAATATCAATGCATGTACCATGGTTTGGTTAAAATTCTTTGACATTTACTAAAGTTATCACCCGGAAACGAAAATATGGGGGTGTCTCGGGCAGATAACTACGTCAAAATTTGGCGAAATTTGCCGATTAGAAACCCCAAACCAGATCTCCACAATATTAATCCACAAACCAAGCTTGGTGAAAATCCATTGATATTTACTCAAGTTAAAATCCGGAAACGAAAACATGGGCGTGTCTCAGGCAGATAACTCTGTCAAAATTTTACGAAATTAGCCCAACAGAAATCCCAAACCAGATCTCCACAATATCAAGTTTGGTGAAAATCCATTGACTTTAACTCTTTATATTCTGAAAACGAAATACGGACGGACGGAAGTACGACTGACGGACGGACGAACAGACACACGGACATCCAACGTGAAACCATAATACCCCGCAATTATCGTGTGGCGGGGTATAAAAATGTATTGTATGACTCCTACGTTTTGGAGAAAATGGCTTTGGAACTCCTATTTTCAAAATCCTTGCGAGAACCATGCAGTCATACCGTGAGGTCTTCAAATTCCTAGTGAGAACCCTGCAGTCATACCGTGAGGGTGTCTGAACATTGTCTCTCTTTTAATGCCTTCTCGATGCAGTATCACGCGCCAGATTAGCTTGATACTACCAGAGATCACATTATACTTACACCAGTGTGGCTAGTCTCAGCTCTTCTTTCAAATGCCGAATGCCAAAAACAAAAGAGTAACTAGTACCAGTTTTAAAGTCTTAGGTCTGACTCGTCTAACGACTGAACCCACAACCTCCTGATCCGAAGGCGGGAGCTATACCAAGGCATTGGATCGGTACCGCATAAGAGAACAGTCTTGACTCTAATTGCGGATTCATGTAGTCCGATAAAAATCACATCGTTTCCTAATGATACAGATTTTCTGTGAGCTACACTCCACTGTAGGCTAAATATGTTCTTTCTCAACTCTCATTCCCTAATCCCAGCAGGCACATGACGTTAATACAACGTCGCCTAAACGTCGATGCAACGTCATGACATATCATCGACGTTTAGCCGACGTTGTATAAACGTCATATACCTGCTGGGATCATTCTGCCTCCTAAGCCGGGGAAAGGATACAATTTCAAAGGATGCAACTATGTTTGCTTCCCTTCTAAAAAGGGGTTCTACTCTCAAATGAAAGAAATATTTGCTCTTGCTCTTCTTGGGAGAAAACTTTTCGAGAAAAGTTGAAAATCTCAAATATGCTTGGATTAAATTGTTGTTTTTTTGTTGTTGTTTTTTTTGTTTTGTTTTTTGTGTTTTTTTTTAAAAGAAACATTGTCAACTGAACGTTATTCGAATGACTACATTTTTTAAACATTTCAACAGTTGATTTATATCTGTCCGGACTTTTGAAGATATAGTTCTATAAATGAATTATTCAAAGAGCATTAAATAAAAAGCAAAATTTGTACGGGTTCGCAGAATTAGCAGACAATTCTCACGTCCCGAAAAAACTAGAACGATACGTTGTGCTATGTTATATACTCACTACAAAATACTCCAAAAATGTACCTTAGGTGCGCAGAATTAGCCTACAACATTATAACGAATGCGAAATGCGCATACCCTGATCAGACTGCGCGCATTCGCTCTGGTCAGAGCATATCCATTTCGCACATGCGGTAAGATATTAATTTTCCTTACTCCGCTTCAAATTTTACTTATTAGGCTCAAACTGGAGCCAAAGTTTTTCAAATTCTTTAAGGTAACAGTTCACTAATTTCTCGTTGTTGGTAATAAGAAGATTTTCTTGATTTCCAGAGATAGCTTGTCTAGTCCAATTGAAAGATCCATTAATTAGGATGGTACCATCTATCAAGACAAACTTGTGGTGCATCAAGTAGGAAGAACTGTCTGTTCGTACGTTGATACCTGTAAAAAAAAAAGACATACTACTTTCCATATCAAACAAATTGTTACAGACCGGCGTGGGCCAAAACACGGTAGTCCACGGGTAATGCCCGTTCCCTAACCATTACGAAAACACGCCTCTTCAAATATATAGAAAATTTCACCTCCAAAAACTGAAAATTTTCAGATAAAAAACTCTGATAGTTTTCATATTTCTGCTCAAAACATAGATTGTGGGTACTCGTTAGAACCGCCTCGGCGAGGCGGTTCTAACGAGTACCCACAATCTGTGTTTGAGCATAAATAAGAAAAATAATGTATACCCCTGTGAACCCCAGTTTTATTATATAGAAGTGGGCTTTAAGGGGGTCAATATTATATAGGCATGTTTTCGTGATGCCCTTAAAGAAAGTTTGTAGCAGATTACATTTTAAAACATTATTTCGTTGTTGTTGTTGTTTTGTTTTGTTGTTGTTGTTTTTCTCTCTATTTTTTCGGATAAGTAAGTCTCAATATTTCACATGAAAATTTGGCCTTATTCTAGCGAAAAATTACAATTATGATTGACGGTTTAAGGGTTTATAAATACTCTAAAATAAGTTCGTCGATGGCGAATTAGCAGACAACATATGTCTAATGAGTACCCACAGCATATGTTTTCGTGGAGAAATAAGATAAAAAATATTCATCTAGATACGCCTCCCCAGTGAGCACATGACGTTTTACAACGTCGCATCGACGTCTATGCGATGTTGTATATATGTCATGTGCCTGTTGGGTCTTGTCTGGACCTGTGGTGACAAATATGGAGCCCTCAAGAATACATGGGACAACGTGAGAAAATGTACTTTCAGACAAATGCTCCCAGCGAAGACTCAGAACAGCCCGTGCACTGGCCTATCTTATAAATATGGGGAGGATGGCGCTATATCTGTAATATAAGAGGGGACTAGGCCATTTTTCCATAAAATTCAAAGTCCCATGAGAGTAGCTTTAAACAAACCTTTAGAATAACAGAACTATACGTGAATCTCGTGATACAAAAGTACTGAAAATCGCATTCAAAATACACATCGATCAAATGGCTTAGCTCCAGATAAGGTGCTTTTTCAAACCGAAAAATACTTTTATTTTTCTTATTTCTCCATGAAAACAAATGTTGTCGGTACTCATTAGAAGTGCCTCGCCCAGGCGCTTCTTATGAGTACTCACAACGTATGTTTTCATGAATAAATAAGAAAATATAATGAATACTCCCTCTTTACTGGAGCAATGAAATGGCTATCTATCTATCTATCTATCTATCTATCTATCTATCTATCTATCTATCTATCTATCTATCTATCTTAAATGACTATCACATTTGATCACTGTCATTGGGGTACGTGGCAAAATTTAGAATCTATCTATCTATCTATCTATCTATCTATCTATCTATCTATCTATCTATCTATCTATCTATCTATCTATCTATCTATCTATCTATCTATCTATCTATCTATCTATCTATCTATCTATCTATCTATCTATCTATCTATCTATCTTAAATGACTATTACGTTTGATCATTGTCATTGTAGTGCGTGGCAAAATTCAGAATTTAGCTAAAAAAAAACAAACTAAAAGGGCCATTAAAAGCATTTACTAACAACAATCAGAGGTATGGGAATAATGCATGTCTCTGATGGGGAAGTTAAAAGAGGGGTTTGAAACCCTCTGTGGTTTCAGCAGTAGGAGGCAAACTATTCCAAAGCGAAAAGAGCCCGGAGGAAAGAATTCTTTCGCATATTGTGAATCATGTCCTGCAATGAATTCATATGCATTTCTTGGTCGACCCAGGGCTTTGGAACTGTAAAACTTCATTTTATGACCATAATTCTTCTTCATTTAAGATCAAGCAGGTAATGCTTTATCTGTTTAGAAATGTTGATAGAACGGGTAAAATTTCATTAAAAATTGCACAGACAACAATATAGACTGATTCAAAGTTTAACGCTGCCACTGGCAAAAGATGAAGAAAAAAAAAAAACGCAACCCCTCCCTGTCCAGATTGAACAAAGCATCTATACCTTCTGATCTCATTTTCCAAATTTGTGATCCAGAAATATCAACCTGCTCGTCATCACAAATTACTCTGACCTTAACACCGCGCTTGTGAGCGTCTACGATCACATCACCCAAGTCTGAACAACAAATGACAAATACGCACACATCCAGCGAGGTTCGAACACCTGATAAATATTTGTAAAGTGCACTTAAAGAGTTCGGTTCATGTGTAAACCTGCACCTTAGATTTGCACAGCCATATTCGCCGATAAAATAATCCTTACAAGCGACCATTCGGTCAGGGAAGAATAACACTTCTGTTATTTCCTTTCTTGTTCTACTTTCGGTTTCATTTCGCTTTCGTTTTATCCATAAATACGCTTGGTATATGATCTCCGAGGTTATACCAATTGCTATAACTACTCCGATGCCTTTTATTGTCTGAGAAACCATTCTTCCGTTCAAAATATTTAGAAAATATCTTATTATTATTTATGTCTACTTCTTAACAACTTTACATTTCCAGATCCCACATGTATATTCAACAATAAACTCTAAAATGTTTGTATTCGACTGTAACTATTGTTACTCGAGTATTCCTCCGATTCATCATAACTAATGTCAGAGTAACTTCCCTTATCATGTTATGAAAAATGGAGATTTTCCAGCCCCTCCAAGGATCAGGAGCTTATACCAAAGAGCATGTAAATAGTTGCTATTCTTTTGCTGGAAACAGTAAAAAGTAAACGTTGAAAAGTTTGTTTATTTGTTTGTTTGTTTGTTTTTGTTTTGTTTTGTTTTGTTTTTTTCGGGCGCCAAATACATAAGTATTCATGCAAACGCAATAGATTTTTATTCACAACAATAATATTCTTTGTCAGTCTTGTCACCTATCATTGCGCAAGTCAACTTCTAACCCGTACGTTATGTGGCATTTTTATGTTTTCTTATTATGTATTTGAGCACGTCATAGGCGTTTCATTCGGAAGTTTTCTGTCTTTTCCGTAGAACGTCGAATAAAAATAAGAGTCCGACAAACTGGATACTTCGCATTTGCATTTGCAATTTTACTGTGTTGAGTAAATAGAAACGCAACTGCTTTAGAAATGATAATGACTGTAAATTAAGATATTCTGAACGACAGCCCAAGAATATAGGGCACGCAGTGTTAACGGCAGCGCAATATTCCCGGACGACTGACTGACAGAAAACTAACAAAACTAACGTTTCTCTCTGGCTGATGTGAAATGGAAGTCGATATATAAAGTACATGCACATTGAGAACTGGCAAATGCTAATTTTGTAAGGTTTCAATGAAAAGGTGATTTATATGAATTTTATGTCAGATTTATATGACAGATTTTAGCCTGTCCGAGGTCCTCTGATTTTCGCCAAATTTTATAGTCAGTAGGTTAAAGTTTAAGTTATCATCTTCGGTAGGCCCCGTCCATTTTTAGTAGGCGGTTTAATAAAAAATGGTTCCCTAAACTGTTTCTGAGGTTTTTAACACAACATTAAAAAAGAAATTGCGTCATAAATTAAAAATTAAGGCAACCAGCACCCCTTCCCCTACGGCATATCGCCAACCCATCACAAATTCACCGTGTTTATATAGTAAATATGATGAATCGTGGAGTTTACATTTATAGAGGTTACGTGATGGGACAAAAAGTATATGTAATCTGCAACGTGTGAAATATATCTGATGAATGTGCGCCTAGGCGAAGACTCAAATTAGCCTGTGCATTTATGCAGACTGAGCAGAGTATTTATTATTCCCCTGTTGAAGCGTAGCTAGCCACAGTGCGTCAAGTGTAATGTGATCTGATTGCTGGATGTGCAGGCTGAACTGAATCTTGGCTAAGTCATAAGGTACATTTTCTCATGTTGCTACTCAGGTGTGTTGTTATCTCATGAAAACTAACTAATGAGGTGGTTCTTACCAGCCTAGATTTCACAAAATGACATGTTACAGAAAAGTGTTGGGAATGTGTTAGAATCTGTCCGCACAATCTTACCTAGCCTTGCTAAATCTTACCTTAATAATGTCTGTAAAATTTCCGGAACACCCTATAGAATCCATCCGCACTTAATCTTACCCTAATATTGTCTATAAAGATTTCAGAGATAGGTACCCTAACCCTAATCTAACCATAACAGTAAATTAACTGAATCGCGGCCTGAGAAAATGAGTCGTCAGGTTATACGAACAGCCATACAATCTGATAAGTTTGTTTTGTTTTGTTTTTTCGTTTGTTTGTTTTTTTGTTTTTTTCTGTACATTAACAAATAAATTCTACAGTATCCAATGATTTTGTAGGCGGGCGGGCGCGTGGGGTGAGTGAGCGAGGTCAATGATCCTCAGTAATACAGTTTTCCCCCATGAGGAGACCAATTTATTTCGAAAAAAAAAATATAAAAAAAAAAAAAAAAGAAAAGAAGAAAAAAATAATCACGCGAATCGGTTCTACAAAAGAAACTGTTATGTTATGCAGCTGCTTTTGATAATTTCATGATTGATTATGTGTCTAGCAATTGTTACAAGTTAGGAATACAAGATTTTAGACACTTACGAAACTTTTTTATCTATTTATTTATTTATTTATTTCAATACGAACAGTCGGCTTTCATTTTATTTTATCACGTTGGGATGCTGATATGCTACAAAGTTGAAAGAAGCACACAGAAAAAGGAAACGGTAATCCACACATCGTGTGTTGCGCGAGTGTGTGGTGAAGAATAGCCCCATCCTATATTTTACCGCCCCTTGATTCCTCACGTACATCTATCTGTCTATATATACGGCCACACGCTGGTGGACTTTCTATGTAGGCGTGCTTTTCATGTGTACTCCTGTTAAATATCAAGATAGAAACAAATCATGAGAGGAAAGCACAAATGCATGGATAGTTATTGGGAACGAAACAATTCCTCTTGTTAAAAAGATTTCATGATCCATGGCCAATTCTGCCCAACAGTGTGGGGTTTAATTATGGACGCCAAGCATTCCTGCTTTTCCTACATTAATAGCATGTATGAGAGAGAGAGAGAGAGAGAGAGAGAGAGAGAGAGAGAGAGAGAGAGAGAGAGAATCTGGGTAAAGTTCTACAATATTCAATTCTATTATACACTGATGTATATAAACATGATAAATGTCGAATGCAACTTTTAAGCCGAGCCACAAAGGGATCCAGCAAACAGAAATTGTTCTTACGATTTCCGTTTCCGTTTCCAACATGGCAGAAAAGTAAAGCGAATATTGGTGATTTGGGCTTGTTTTCTAAAGATTACTGTGAATATCATCATAAAGAGGTCTAGTTAATTTGTAAAACAACGAAAAGAAAATGAATCAGTCAGACGACGTTGTGCTAGATTTTGGAGAAGAAGAATTCGACAAGGACAGAATTTTAAAGTGAGATTCATTCATTATTTCTAATCATTTATATCGTAGGGCTCCAGATAAGTTGAGCAGTAAAGTAAAAAAGTAATATAAAAATAGGCTTAGCCTTAATGCGAGCACAGCACAGACCTATCTGTAGTCTCTTCAAAAGTCCTTCACAGCATCATTAAAGAATGAATTTCAGTATATAAAAATATATGTAAATCAAGTAAATAGAAAAATAACTAGATCGGGCAGTCGATGGCACGCCATAGCAAATCCCCACGCTTCTGGCAGAAATTGCTCTTGTACCACACAGCATAGTTTAAGCAACCAGGCAAAATTCTACTTGTATGTCATTCTACTCATCATTCCCTTCAATTTGATATGCCACATGACCATTTTGTGAGAAACTTAATTTTTGACCCCGCCCCACCGCCCTATTCCCACCCCAAAGGGTGTTCCTTGGGTCACAAAGTAAATCCCGTTCAATATGTTTTACATCAATCACTACTGAGTATATGTGCACATTTTCGCATAAAAATCTTTAAAATTGACTTTGAAATTGGAAATTGTTAATACAGTACAGCTCAGGTAAAAGAACCAAAAAACTCTTTATTCCGAATATCGGCGTTTCGCGAACTTGCCAAAAACACTCGGAATCAAACCGAGTAAACGTTATATTCGGCGGACACCACTCGCAAGTCCGCCGAATGTATGCGTTATGCGAAGTTATGCGAAGTTACTCGGAATGGTAATATTATACCCCGGAGGCAATATTTCTCGCGAAGCGATGCGAAATTCCTCGGAATAATTTGACTAAATACCTGTCCGATTTTTATATATTTATTTATTTATTTAATAAAGTTATTTAGATATTTCTTTAATAAAAATATTTTTATTTATTTATATCTTTATTTTTCCATCATATAGTACAGTCTGCGTGAAGGTTATATTGTCCGCGCTCATGCGGATGCGCAGGTTGATCTGAGTGTGCACTGATCACAAAGGTCTTATTGTCCCAAAAGTGTTTTCCAAATTTCCGCATTCCGATACCCCAAAATTAGGTCCATTCCCTTGTTTCAACCAATGCTGCCTTGTTCCCTGAATATATTTGGGTGCTCCCTAGGTCCAAAGATAACCCCGGTAGCCCCCTTCATTGTTCGAGCACGTAACATGGGCCTCAACAAAACTCCATATGAAAATGTACCGGATTCTTTGGCTTAGTCTAGTCCGGCCACACAAGTGGGTCCGGCATGGTCATTTTTATTTAATGTGCCGTAGAAAACAAAACAAACGTACAAAAATCACAAAGAGAATCAAACATCTTCCCCCAATCGACGAATTACGTATTTATATTTGGTATTCCTGTAACGACCTTTTCCCATACAACAACCGCACGCGCTCAATATAAATGACGTACTGTGGAAAAAGACCGGGAAATTCTCACTCGCGTGCAGCAACCGCACGTGTCACTATGAATTTACTTAAAGGGGCGCTTCTGCTATCAAAGAGGCATTGAATCAACAAGACAGCACATGTGAAAAGAGTGTCTGTCACACAAAAACACACTTTACGCACACGAGGCTAATGACAATTCAAACGAGTGAGTGAGTTTATTACGTCCTACTAACAGCTAGGTCATACGGAGATGTGGACCTTGGTTTAAAGTCCAATATGAAAGGCCTGAGAAACCTGGGATCGAACTTATGACCCCTGGGTGACAAGACGAGAAGCTTCACACTACACCACCGAGGCACAATTTCCCAATATTTCATACTGATAAATATCTAATAAAAGGGCTGCAGACATTTCACCATGACCCGCCACTGCACTTAAATCAAGCAAGTGCCATGACTCTGTTAATAAACTAATAACATTTAAAGAAAATATCTCAAATAGTTTTCAAGTTACAGAGCGGACAAAAAAAAAAAAAAAAAAAAAAAAAAAAAAAGAGAGAGAAAGAAAGAAAAGAAATATTACAGAAACCACTAAAATAGTTTCCGTTTTCAAAGGGCCATAACTCCAAAAGTAAGCTCTATCATCAAAAGTATATGAAAGAAAAGAAGGGCCGTTATCAGTTTCTGCTGAAATGATTAACAGCTTATGAATAAGCCAACCCTGGAAAAGTGTGCGTGCTCGACAAGACCGAAATAGTGTAGACTGGGCCGTTTAACTGCAGTTCAAACCAAAATTACGTCGGTACTAAGTTCTCATGTCTGAAGTATGTTTTACAATGTACTTTCACTGAATCGGACAAAACGTACAATACTACAATGTACGTGCGACCAGCAAAGACTCGGGTCGGTCTCTGCATCGACCCACTAGATAAAGCAAGCTTCTTGGATAGCTCGGAGTCCAAAGAAGGTGCATACTGTACGATTAGCGAAGGGTCTGATCAGAATGTACTGTTGCAGTCGCACTGTTTATCCCGCTTTGGATAGCCCGGTTATCGGAGGTAAATACGATCAGTGAATGCTTTTATCAGAATCTGAGATCAGAATGTGCGGTTGGCAGGTTGACACGAGTCTTCGCTCGTCGCACAAGACGTTTTGTTAAACCCAGAGATTGTAGAAGGTACATACGATTAGCGAAGGCTCAGATCAGACTACTGATGTGCAGGCTCAGAGTGTGTGGGCTGATCCGTCTCTTCGTACAAGTTTTATTGTAGGTTTTGCCATGTACAGATCAATGCGCGATTTGTTTGTGCAAACCATAACGCCTAACACTCTGGGTAAAATTTTCAACTGACGACATTTTGAAACATTTTTCTCATTCTTCCAAGAAAACAGGATTTGCATTTAATGCAAATTGTCTCCACTGCATGACTGTCAAACCCTGTTTTCTTGGTAATAAAAAAAAAAAAAAAAGATTTTATTTTTTTATTTTTTTTTTTTTTTTTTTTTTTTGTCGTCTGCTGAATTAGCCCAGATAGTGGTAATTCGATACCCGCGAGCACCAAGTGTTATAACTTAAGATTGGTTTATAACCAGGAAGACTCTGCCTAGAATGTCCGCGAGGGCATACAGGAAGACTCTGCCTAGAATGTCCGCGAGGGCATATGAAAATATTATTTGAAGATTATTTCCCGCCAATGCTAGGCCTACATGCGTCTCTTTTAGTCGTTTAATAAATTACGGCCTTGGTTTTGCATATCGCATGTTGAAGACACAAAAACAGAACACTTTAAATGGAAACAAAAGTTTTGAAGATTGCTCTATAAACCAATAAAGATAATGTTATTAATGTATATACTGTAAGAGAATAACATAACATAATAATCATTTGCACTCTGATAAATGCGGGGTAATGTCTTCACACCGCAGGTTTTTACTCTTTTAAGGGAGCTAACTGCAACTGACTATCAGAAGGGAGTTAACTGCAATTGCTTTACGAGTATGGACCATGCGAAATGGGATTGTGAACAGCATTTTTTTATGAATCGCGCCAGTAAAGAGGGGGCATGCTTATACAATAAGTGGTTAACCAGTACACTGAACCCCAATCCGCCAGAAACTTGAAACTGCCAATCTTGAAGCAGTGGAAGGAGCGAATGACCGTAGCAAATACATGTGTTTCATGATAAGTGGGGATCGAATCGCGTTCGATTCCCGCCGGTGCGATATCATTTTTCCAATAAAGTCAGTACAAACAACTTCTACCTCGAAAGGAGACATGTCATATTTGCAAGAGGGTAAAAGAAAGCAAAAGAAAGAGCTTTCCAGAGAGAGAGAGAGAGAGAGAGTTCGCAAAACATGTAAGATTCTGGCTCGTCCATTTTAGATACATCCGGCTATGAAATTTAGATATTCCTAGAGAAAAACGGCTAAACTGTTTTGCAAACAGTGAATACCCTGACCAGACGCCGAGTTCTATCATCTCAATATGACTTAAAGAATTTCTTTTATTTTTTGTTGTTGTTGAAAGAGACATAAGACATCAAGTCACCGTCATCATTAAGTGGTGATTTGAATGGACAGTCCTAATCCTGGTCCAGTCATCAACCGTCCAGGCCTCGATCCGAGCAGTGTAGATACATTCCAGCGTGTTCGTTTCTGTCTCCCTTGTCAAATGAAATGTATCCCTACTTTAACCCTCGAACCGCTTAGCATATTCAGCAGACGACATTTTCATTTTCTTTTTCTTCTTATTTTCCTGTGTAAATTAAGCGTGGCGTAACATGTGAATCGTCTGCTAGACAGACGATTCACATGAAATGTTCAGCCTTATTTTCACTGTAAAATACTAAAACAGTTAGATCGACATCTCCTCTAGAATTTTCGGCAGTGCTTCAGGGGTTCAAACTATTTTCTTGGCAGCCGCAGCACGTGCAAAGTGAGACGGGAAAAATGGGCCAGCCTGGATAAAAGTGCTTGTCACATGAAAATGAATGAAGGAAGATTCAGGCGACCACCACCCTTAATCCAAAACTAAAACTGGGCGATTAGAAATCATCCGAGGCTTTGGGCCAAATACGTCGCCGGCCTTGCGCATTGGGACTACCAGCTGTTGTTCGGCCATACCCTTTGATACTCCGCAGCTGAAACATAAAAAAAAATCAGTCGCAGGGTTGGTTGTCGGAAGCATTTTATGTAAGTGGATATTGCAGTCTGATCCTGCTGCCGCCAGCACTAGTTAACGAGGGTAAGTATTATAATCGCAGTTGTAACAATTTTTGTTTGATTATCTTTGTGTGAGAGAATGATCTGAGTGGTCAAACTTACCTGTACAGAACAATCTGTCGCCACTCGCAAATACTCGCAAACACTCCGAATATCATGGGTACACTGAGGTCCGCTGAATGTCCTCGGAATATCGAGCGCATAACTTCGAGTAAATTTTTTTCACTCGGAATGGTTTACTCCAAACCACTCGGCGGAAAATCGCGGATTGTAAAATTGGTCCGCGAAATGAAAAAAAAAATTGGTTCTTTTACCTGAGCCGTACTGTATTTGACCTTTTGACCCCTCCCCAGGGCCCCTGGGGGCGGGGCCAAAAATAAACGTGCTCTTGCACACCCCACTTGTGTAAGCAAGCCACTCACCAAATTTGGTTGGATTCTGTCCAGCGGTTTGGGAGGAGATAACATATCTGACAGACGGACAGAGGCGATAACAATATCCCCGACGCTTTTTCTAAAAAGCGGGGGGATAATCAGCAAAATATGTTCGTGACACTTATTGACACTCGTTTCTTGTCATTTTTTGATGCTTATTAGGGAGATCCAAATTTTCTGAATAGCGGTACCCAGTCAGTTCTGCCAACTTCCGGTGACAACTTCCGGGAAGAAAAAAAGGAAGAAAATTGGTCAGAGTGATTTCTGCTGAAAGTATATATCGTTGTATGTTACTTTTTCTTGATCATGTTCTCTACTACGGTGTCACATGTCGCAAGCTGTGCTCACTATTAAATTCCTTTTTTTTTTTATTACTGAGCAGACTGCTGCACCCTCACAAGTATTCTAGGCAGGTCTTCCTTAAGTAGAAACCAGTAGTAATGAATGTAGATAAAGTGTCTTGCTCACGGACACAACAATTGGGTGCTTACAAGGATTAAACCCACTATCTCTCAATCTTCTTCTCCCATTGTGCAGCATTGCACTGTGAATATTTAAAAGGTGATTTGAGGCATGGTTAAAATAAGTTATACAACAGATAAAAACATTTCTGCACTATCTAGGCTTGTCCGATCTCGAGTCTGTTGCTTTACCTTTGCACTACATCTTCCAATAAAGAAACTGGACTACAAAAAAATGAGTGAAGATAGTCATGAAGTACAGCCTTTCTGAGACACCAGAACAGATGAGGAATAAACAGTGACAGAACGCTGCAATTGAAACTACTGATACACAAGCGAAGAAGAATTACAACACAGTAACTGACTTGGAATGGTCAGAACAAATACTACTTTTTTACTAGCCCTATAAATAGGGCTCTTGGATTCATATATTCTCTTTTTTTCATTTTTAGTCTGACATTTACGTTTATGTTATTAGTTTCGCAATATGAATATCAAAACTTAGAAATGGGCGAAACACGAGCTTTTGTAAGCAGAAGTACTTTTTTACCTGTTAAAATCTCAGAGCTTCTGTCGCAAATTTTGTGTTCACTAGTGATGTTTGGATATACAGAATCATGGCGCTTCTGATTAGGCCACTGTACGGTTATACACTGTGATAAATGTCAGGCAATTTTGGCAGAGTTTCCAGTCCTGGGATTGCTTTGGATCCAGAGTTCAGAGTCGCAAAGTTTGGGTAGAAGGTCCAGAGCCAAAGTGGCTCAGGATCAGGTGAACAAACAGCACATGGTAGAGCATGGTAGCACAGTGGTTAGTGTGGCCTAGATGTCCAAGATTTGATCCCCACTTATGGAGAGAATTTGTCTGGACCCAAACATCCTTCATTACCATCTATGGTAAGGATGATGTTAACACAGTGCACTGTGTAATGAGGACATTAATTGCCCATGTGCAGGGAGACAAAATCCTATAACTGAGATAAGCTATCTCTTTATCTCCTGTAAAACTAGCTTCCTGCAGGGAATATTCAAACATGACCGACAGCCGCTGACTGCAGTAGAAAGAAAGAAAAATGACACAGTTTACATGACCGAATGTTACAAAATAAGGATTACTTTCTCATTGAAAACCTTAGTCAGCAGTTAGTCAAATTCAAAAATATATTTTTATCAGCAGTGGATGATTCATTCCATCAAAAATGACCGAAACAATCTATGACTTACCATGGATTGATATTTCAATCAAAAAAAATAATGAAGATGTGATAAACTCTAGTTTAGGTCTTTTGCCGATATACTGGTACATGTATGCCCTCAAGTTTGCCAATATACTGGTGTGCTCTCAAGTTTGAGGATTATTATGATATCACCAGTGGAATGGGAGACAGGAAAAAATAGAAGAGAATGTTAAGGCAGGTGCAGCCTGATCGAGTTCTATACATATGATATCATGTTACCAGCATAGAACTTGATCAGTCTGCATCTGCTGTTTTGGAGAGGATCATATGGTATTGTTTCTTTTACAGGCATCCTGTTGCTGTGTTTTTTCATCTCTTGTTCAAAGTGGGAACCATCCTCACCTATCTCTTCTGTGGCTGGTTCAGCAGTAGTTTTATAACTAACTTTGTTGTCATTGTCATCTTACTCTCTATGGATTTCTGGACGGTGAAAAATATTTCAGGTATAAAAAATTACTATATTTACCATAAATATTGGGACACCTAAACTCCTTATCGTACTGTACTTATTTTTCTGGCGAAAGAATGTGCACAATACTGGTTAACCGCTTAGAGGACTAAGCCTGCCCAGTAAACGTGTGGTTAGGTAAACTGACCGCGCTCGACATGACCCCATTGGGTTGACTGGGCCGTAAAACCTCAACACAAACAAGTACTGTACTTATTCTAAAATTGAACAAGTCTATTTTACTGCTTGTTGATGTGTCCTAAAAGCTGCTGGATAAGTGGATATCCATGTAAGAAGTTGGCCAACAGTGAGTCCTCAAGTTGAAATTCTGTACAGGCTAGGTTAATAGTATACCATATTCGATCTGATTACCTCACATACCCCTATAAGCGCAGTGTCAAGAAATTCCATAGTCTTCAGATTATAGCCAGTGTACTTTTTCTTTACTTCTTTACAAAGGCATACAGTATGTTCATATGTTATGGGTTCTCATTTGAATTGCATGGACTTGTCGATGCAATTCAAATGAGTACCCACAACATATGCCTTTATAAAGAAAATCAGAAAAAATCGCATAGTCATCATCAAATAAGTCCTATTCTGATCTTTTTTAATATTGTATCCTTAGTAGATAGATACATATTTTACCACAAATGAGTGTTCCCAGCAGTTTTGAAAAAACCTAAGCACACAGTGCAGTAATTAAGTTGAATACGGTGATTAGAAGGTGTGCAAGAAAACTATTTTTGTGAGTTTTGTTTATCAGATTATAGAAAAAATAGATGGTTCGTGAGTTCATAGAACAGACAAATAAACATTCATGTACTAGCTTATGCTGTATAAGGAATAGAGCACAATTTTGATAATTTTAAATTTAATGCTGATCGACATAAATTATGAGCCGACCTTGGTGGCTCAGTCAGATGCACGTCCAACTGGTGATCAGGAGGTTGCAGGCTCCATCCATACCAGGTCTGGCAGCATTCTGTCATAGAGATTGATCATGAAATGTTTTCTAAGGTCAATCTCCCTGTCGTTGATTCAAGAGGGGCAATTTTCAGTTTCAGGCAAAAGAATGTGCTCAAGAACAATGTACTGATTAACTGCTTAGAGGACTAAGTCTGCCCATACAAAAATGTGTGGTTAGATACACTGACCATGCTCGACATGACCCTAATGGGTTGACTGGGCCATAAAACCTCAACACAAACAAACAGACATAAATTTTGACATCATCAAAATTATGCCAAAATAGTAATCTTTAAAGAGTTGCAACTCAAAAAGTAACCATAAAAAATGAGATAATTATAACATACATGCACTGGTAATTATATTTGACAAGGAAAATCTTTTAGCTTTTATACATTACCAAACTCACTAACATCTAACAAATAGAAGTCTTATAAATGAATTTCTTGCACTCTGACAAATGTTTTTAAGTCAGTGGCGATTTTCAATATGATAACATACTTTTGACCAAGGATTGTAGACTCTGATCAGACACCACACCCTGCAGCATTAGGATCTACTTTGCTTGCTGAGGCCCTAGCTCTTGATAAGATGCTTTTTTCAATCCAAAGTACATGTGTTGATATTTTCCTTTTAACTCCACAAAAACATATGTTGTGGGTACTCATTAGAAGTGCCTCTCTGAGACATTTCTAATGAGTACCCACAAGGTATGTTTTTTTGTGGAGAAATGAGAATATTTACCTAATACCCACTTTTATCTAGATCTATGTCCAGATGCCTTACTGTCTCTATACTTGGGGTAAATATACTGTAATAATTTCATTACTTTGCATGTATACGCAAACTGTGTTCTTCTATGTCATACATATTTAGCATTTTCAGCTTGCATGTATGAAAGTACAAGAAAAGCTATTGCTTTATCAAGACTCGGCATTGGTGTTGGCATCTTGGCATTGGAATTGGCATTGCATCCATAATTGTTATTATTTTTTTTTTTTCTGTAAATCTTTATCTCCCGGATGCTTGTATTTATTTATTTAACCCTTCTCCTGCTGAACACGACATGCCCTGTCTTAGCAAACAGTGTAGCTCTAGATCAGTTGGCTTCCAAAGAGGCCAACTGATCTGGATCTGCACTGTTTGTCATTAAATATGTGAATTTCTATCAAAAACCCAGCTCAAGTAATCTGATTGGCTGGAAATTAGAAGTGGGTATGGCATCTTAATTTACTCAGCATGACAAGGGTTAATTTTTGGAGTGATGTTAGATATTGGTCCCAAGTTTTGTTCAATATATGCATCACACCCTTCAGAACCCTTGAGGTTAAGTTCATGGACTTAGAAATTTTTCAGACCCTTAATGGATAAACAAAAGAAATGAAAAAAAAATGAATACAACTATGGTATATACATGTACATATATTTATATAGTGCTGGAAATCAATAGAAACTATTCACTTTTAGTTGGTACCTGCCTTTTATGGAGTTTTAACACTTACCATGCTATGGGCAAATTTATCAGATGACAAATTGTTGATAGTTTTCACAGAAAATAGGCTGTGACATTTCATGCAAGTTATCTCCTAGAAATAGGCTTTGACATTTCATTCAATTTGTCTGCCTAGGACACAAACTTGCATGACATGTCAAAAACTATTTTCTGGTAAAATAAGAAAAATATTTCAAAATGTCGTCTGCTGAAATTTTTACCCAGAATTCTAAGAGTTAATAAAATCCAATATGTAAGTGATAATGGAATACTGATACATATATAAATATGTCATATCAAGTATCTATTGTGTAGATGAAAATTAATATTAAGCATGCTGGGTAAAATTTTAGCAGACAACATTTTGAAATACATGTATTTTTTCTTCTTTTTTTTCCCAGAAAATAGGCTTTGGCATTTCATGAAGATCATCTCCTCTGGTTACAACCTAGGTTGTTTGGAAAAATAGGAAAAGTTCATGAAATCATACTTTTATGCACTCTTTTCCAGGTCGGTTATTGGTAGGATTAAGATATTGGAATTATATAGATGAAGATGGAAAGAGTAATTGGATGTTTGAATCTCGAAAGGTTAGAAAAACTAACATCTATAATCTGTGCTCTATTTTCATGTACTATAAAATTTTAATGGCATTAATGTATAGTTTATTATTCATTTTAATTATATCAAGGACATAACTCCAAATAAAAGTGATATTCAGAAGATAATTATGTCCCTCAACCTATGGGGAGTGCGGCATGTTGATTTTGGTGCAGATCCCATTGGCATGGCATTGGCGTCGACATGACACTTTCTTGTCTGCACAATGTCTTGTGAACCAGTGGTTGGATTCTTACCAAATTTTCATGGATATATAAATGGGATATAACAAAGAACTGATTAGATTTTAGTGACTTTGACCTAATTTTTGAGGTCACAGCAGAAGAAAAACTGAAAATTCACGGTTGGGGGATATCTGTTTTCTCTGAAAACACTTTACTTCATGTAGTTTTTACTATTTTTGTTTAAAAACATATTATGGGTACATGAGGCAATTCTAATGATCATGAGTACCCACAATACCTTGGTGAGACAATTCTGCTGAGAAAATTGCAGCATGCTTTGTTGCAGAAGCAGACTCCTGTGATTTTTTTTTTTTTTTTTTTCAGAAAAAAAAAATAAGGCTTGTTATATCATGTCAAGCTGTTATTACATGTCAAGCTTTATTTTCGCTGAATAAAAATAAAACAATTCATTTCAGAATTACCGCTGCTGCTTTTTTTGACTGGTACATTTGTACTTTAAAGGATGATTCCTGAGCTCCTTTTTCTATACCCAGTAACCTTACATTTTGGTCTCAGAAAATTTTCCAAATAAAATAAAGCTGCTCGAAGTTGGATATAAAATGCTACTGAGAACTGGATCCAGTTATTCAAAGCATTATTAGCATAATAAGCTCATTAATGAGTAGCTATGGTATTATTTAATACATTGATGTTTTTGCTGCAAAAATGTGAGTAGCTTTTGCAGCGAAAAACATCAATATATTTGCTACGTTTCAAGATTGAAATTTTAACATCACATTAGCTAACAACTTTGTTAAGTTTTGAACAACTGGGCCCTGGATGTCAGAGTATTGTTGGAGAAAATTTTGTCTGAATTGGTAGTTTGTTAATTTGGCTCTGATACCAGGTTACTGAGGTTAGGTCAAGGGAGGTAATTATATTACAAGTTAAATGCTGGTTATAACATTAGGCTTTATAAACCTTGGCCCAGTTGTTCAAAGCGTCGTTAGCTTAACGAGTTCGTTAAGGGTCATTTCGTTAACAGTTTTAGCGGATTCAATCTACAATATTCTGATATTTTTTACTGAAAAAATGTGAGTAGCTTTTGCACTGCAAAAGCTACTCACATTTTTTCAGCAAAAAATTTCAGCATATTTGCATATCACTCGATGTAAATTTTAACGAATCGTTAACTAACTATGTCGTTAGCTTTGAACAACTGGGCCCTGGTGTATATTTCTCTTTTATGTAGTTTTGTATGTTTATTTCATAATGAGTATTCAGAATTATAAGACATTCATTAATAACAAATATTGTGTTCTTGAAACTTTGATTATCAGAACACTGCTCCTGAAAGACGCTTTCAATGCTTGCAAAAAGAGCTTCAGGGCATGCAGACTCAGATCAGAAGAATATCAACAAACAACAAAAGTCTGCATAGATGCACATGCTAATCTGTGTCTATATTTACATGTACCAGCAGGAACAGACCTTTTCTTATCTGATCTGTATCTGTACTTACTGTAACATATACCGGCAGGAACAGACCTTTTCTGATGGCATGAATTTGTCTTCATCTGATTTCAGGGTGCAAAAGCCACAGTTACTGCGACAGAATCCAGGATATTTTGGTTGTCATTAATTGTATGTCAGGGATTATGGATAGTCTTCTTTTTTGGTTCAGTATTTACTTTAAATTTTAAATGGGTGGTAAGTTTCAAGATTATATAGTTAGTCTATTTTATTTCATCTTCAGGTGAACATTTTCATGATTTCCAAATTCATTTTATTCAATGTACATTTATCATTACGAAAACACGCCCATTCAAATACACTGAAAATTTTACCACCAAAAAATGGCAATTTTTCGGATAAAAAATTCTGATATTTTTCATATTTCTGCTCAAAACATAGATTGTGGGTACTCGTTAGAACTGCCTCATCGAGGCAGTTCTAACGAGTACCCACAATCTATGTTTTTGAGCAGAATTAACAAAAATAATGTATACCCCTGTAAACCCCAGTTTTACTATATAAAAGTGGGGTTTAAGGGGGTCAAAATTATATAGGTAAGTTTTCTTAATGATTTATTTCTCTAGCATTGATACATTGTGGGTACTCTTTAGAATTGTATGAGATGGTTTTAATTAGTATCCTTGGAGAAATAAAAAAAAAACATAATTGAATGAAATACACAGCGTATCTAGAGCACTGCAAGTACAAGTATGTTTACACTTATTCAGTTCCCTACTTTTGTGTTGTTTGAATTGCATCTTGTTACGGTAATAGCCCTAAAATTTCCTACACCAAAGTTTCTGATAAAATGACATATACAAACAGTTCATACACAAACAGATCATATTTGAAGAAACAACTGCATAAAAAGCAAAATTTGAGCCAAAAAGTATGGCATAAAAGTGTTTCAAAATTTTAGGATTTACCGTACATACTGAAAGTTAACCCTTGTCCTGCTGAACCTGGATATACACTGTATTTGCAAACAGTGCAGATGCAGATCAGTTGGCTTCTGAAGAAGCCAACTGATCTGGATCTGCACTGTTTGCCATTAAGTATGTGAATTTATAGCAATAATTCGGATCAGGTAATCTGATTGGCTGAAAATTAGAAGTGGGCGTGGTATCCTAATTTATTCAGCAGGACAAGGGTTAAACTGTCACATATGTGACGTCTGATCCTAAGGACATCAACATTATGTTCATCAGCAATGTTTTAATGTATGGTACAGTTGACTCTCGCTATCTCGAACTCGCTTACCTCGAATAACCGCTTATCTCGAGGTGAAAATCTGGTCCCTGTCTGAACATGAAAATCTAACAACATGTAAAAATATTGTGGAAAAGAGGAGAAATTGCTCCTAAGGAGCAATTTCTCCTCTTTTCCAAAATATTTTTCAATATATCTCTAATTTCAGGAGTCAAATTACACATATATTTGTTAAATGTAATTAATCGAATTAGTTTTTTCCTCAATTCTGCAAATCTGATATGTCGAAGTACGGATATCTCGAAGTATTTCAGAGAGTCCCTTGGAATTCGAGATAACGAGAGTCGACTGTAAATATCCTTAAATTTTGTACACAAAAGTGTCTGACAAACAGTGCAGACCCTGATCAGACTCTGAAGGAGCAGTCTGATCAGGGTCTACACTCTTTGCCATTCCATTTAGTATTTTAAGAAACAATTGTATAAAAAGCAAAATTCAGGCCAAAAGAGTATGGAATAAAGTGTTCAAATTTCCGTACTTACTGAAAGTTAAACTGTCTGATATGTAAGGCATGGTCCCTAGGACATCAACATCATGTTAACTAGCAATGTTTTAACATAGGGTAAATGTCCGAAAATTTTGTACACAAAAATGGCCGACAAAATGGCATATACAGAGAAGGCACACCCAGATCAGACTGCTCCTAAAGGAGCAGTCTGATCATGGTCTACACTATTTGCCAATCCATTTAGTATATTAAGAAACAACTGTATTTAAAAAAAAATTAGGGCCAGGAGTATGGAAGAAAGTGGTCAAAAGTTTAGAAAATTTACCAGAATGAAGGTATTTCCTATAGTAATAGACAGCAACAAGGTGTAAGATTGAAGGGAAATGAATACACACTAAATGTAAGAAGGTTTTTCAGACATTGGTGAGGCAAGATGCCAGGGGCTATGCTAAGCATAATTGCAAATACAGTAAAATTCTGTTATTAAGGTCACTTTTGGGACTATCTAAAAGTGGTCTTATTAGTGGAATGGGAGAGAAAGAGAGAGAGAGAGAGAGAGAAACATGATTACAGAAATGAAAGTAGAATTAGCGAGTTTATTTTCTGTAAATTTATTATACATATTCATAGCTATTGAAGGTTTATTTGATGCATTTCTGATATATGTCCATTTTTCAGATGGTGGCACTAGTAGGTACTCTGATGAATGGTGCTAATCTTATAGGTTATATAAGATGTAAATGGGGCAGCAGACAAAAGATGACATCTGCTGCTAAAGGCTTCTTTACTGCTCAGTTCATAAAATCTGTAAGTATTTAACATAGAAATGAAATTATTAGTATTTCTAGCTAATTTGAACTGAAAGCTCAAGCTGAAGTTTTAGGATTACATGCTGCTGTGATAAATCTTTAAACATAGCTTTAGCTAAGAAGGGAATCCATGCAAAAATGTTGTGAGTACTAATTAGAAGCATCTCAGTGAAGCATTTCTAATGTGTACCTGCAATATTTATTTTTGTGGACACCCTTCTCTTCTTTGGAGTTATATCAGATCAGAGTTTTCTTCAGGTGGATTTAACGAAGGCTGATGAGACTTCTCAGATGTGCAGTCTGATCTGAGTCGTTACTGGGTGCACATAATGGAATGTTCACTTTACCACATTGCAGTTCCATTGGTTTTGTAAATAAGGGTGATATATACACTTCATATAAAGTGTTTAGACAGACAAATCTTAATAGCTGGTGTCTGATCAGCATCTGCACTGTACACCACTCATCAAATTAAGGCTTGCTAATCGGAGCTGAAAAAATAATCGATTATCAGTCCTATGATTGCGATCGATAATCGATTAGTAATCAATGAAGATTTTGTCATAATTTTACCTGGCTGTCTGAGCATGACTCGTACCACTGTATGTATTTGATCTGATAGGCCTGAGCAAACAATGTAGACCCAGATGAGATGCCGCAAATGTGGCATCTCATCAGGGTCTACACTGTTTGCCACTCATCCAGCAAATACCCAACATTGGGTAGTAAGTTGTACTTATTCAAATTTTAGATTAAGTACTGGGGGTATGGTACAGAGTTGAGGTATCTGAATACTAAGGGTAAATACGGTAAAGTAAGAGACACAGAAATTAAATAATCGATTATTATCAAATCTGTAATGATAATCATTTTTTTTAATTTATCAATCAATTATCTGATTAATTGTGCCAGCCTTACATCAAATACTTGTGTAGACACATCAGCCGGTAGAAAAATAGAGCTGTTTGATTTTAGAAGCAGTTTAATTATATTACATGCAGTGAATTAAAATGTCCAAATATAAAGTAAATACAGTGACCTTAACATGCTTTTTGTACAAAATTAAAATGAATATTCTGTTAAAAGTGTTATCTTGTAATAGTATTGATAATAATACTTGTATTACATATCTTAAGCTATTTTTAGTTACTCAGTAGAGGAATATTTTCTCCTGCAGTGGGAAAATATTTCCTTTAGAACTTTATCACGTTGTGTGACAAGTTAAGATGATGTGACACTGTAAAACTTATTGATGTTATTTGAAAATGTCACAAGAGAAAAAATCACTTTCATGATATATAATATACACCTTGAGTTCGTGTTTATAATATGGCCTAGGTGGCTCATTTGGATGCACCGTCTGTCTAGAGACCAGGAGGTTGCGGGTTTCAAACCCCGCCGAGGTCGGCAACATTCTTTCATGGAAATTGATCATGAAATATTTTCTGCGGTCATTCTCTCCCTTCCGCTGATTCAAGAAGGGTAGTTGTCAGTTTCTGGCAAAAGAATGTGCACAATACTGGTTAACAGCTGAGAGGATTAAGCCTGCTCAGTAAACGTGTGGCTAGGTAAACTGACCGCGCTCAACATGACCCCATTGGGTTGACTGGGCTGTAAACCTCAACACAAACAAACAATGTTTATAATACACAAAATATACTAGTGGAAATAAAAAAACTGAAGTTCGGATTTGGTGTCATAACACACGCTGTTGATCAAAGTTCAGAAATAACGCAGGCTGTCTACATTAAAATGTCACTGTGGACATGCTAATTGGTATAGGATTACAGTTTTCATTAAAATTGGTCAAAATTGTTCAAAACACACGTTAAAACATTTGATCGAAATCATTTTAAGTATTTCTATTTTTTTTTTTTTTTTTTCTTTTTACTCCAAATGAAAACTTGCATTTTTTTATTTCTGTTTGTATATTTCATTCGAGGCTTGCCAATCTTATCAGCAGACTTGTGTTTTTGCACTTGTTTGTGTCCATTACGAAAACACGCCTATTCAAATATATTGAAAATTTTACCACCGTAAAGATTGAAAATTTTCAGATAAATAATCCTGATATTTTCATATTTCTGCTCAAAATATAGATTGTTAGAACCGCCTCATCGAGGCAGTTCTAACGAGTACCCACAATCCATGTTTTGAACAGAAATAAGAAAAATAATGTATACCCCTGTAAACCCCAGTTTTACTATATAAAAGTGGGGTTTTAGGGGGTCAAAATTATATAGGCGTGTTTTCGTGATGTCTGATTTTTTTTCAAGTCTCTTGCGAAATATTCCTTGTACTTTAAATTCAAGGTGCATTTGCATTATCTGAGGCCCAGGGAATAAAGGTAATAATTCAAGGCCCAGTTGTTCAAAACTAACAATGTTGTTGTTAACATATCGTTAAAACTTTGATCATTAAAAATAGCTTATACGCTAATATTTTTGCTGAAAAAATATGAGTAGCTTTTGCATTTGCATTTGCAAAAGCTACTCACATTTTTTTCAGCAACAATACCTGTGAATTAGATATTGTACTTACTAGAACAGTTAACATTTTGACCACTTACAAGCTTGTTAAGCTAGTGATGCTTTGAACAACTGGGCCCAGTTATTATTATTTTTGCACCAAACCATATATCTATGGCTGCTCTCTGGAATTGCACCGAGGCAATTCCTGTGAGTCCCAACGAATATGTGTGGTTCTGGTATCCCCTATCTATCTCATACACCCACAACTGAGTATTATGTGCCACAAGATATGGTTTGTTGCAAAAATAACAAACATTAACTTCAGTACATATATACTTCCCAAATCTAGAGCTATTGCTATTATCTCCAAACTTGTGTGGTGCCTTGAATTAAAGAAGACTCTTTTATTTCATTTTCAGATGTTTACATCAACAAAACAAACAGAAGAAACTCGACAGACATAGTACTGGTCCCATGACTTACGTCTTTTATATGAATCTGTTGGGCTGTGCTTAATGTGAGAGAATATAGTGGATTCGTCTGTCTTTAAATGATAGATGAATATATGCTTATTTCTGAAGTGTGATAAGGGTGGATTATTAGAACCATCGCAAGCAAAAAGCATTATTTTGCACACTGTATTAACCCTAACTGTTCGAAGGGAGGGGCTTAAGCAAACATTGTAGACCCAGATCAAACTGATCCAAAGGAGCACTTTTCAACACTTTGGTTATTGCAATGGAGTTGTTCTAATTTTTGGGGTAAGTGTGGTAAAGGGATCAATGTGTTTGGATATTTAGGGTAATTACATTATGCTAAATACACCGAAGGGCATCTACGCCTCTTACCAAACTGCTTAGATGTGCAGTCTGATGCTGCTATGCAATATTTTATTTGCATAAGTGTACATTTTTATACTCCGCCACACAATCATGGTGGAGTATTATGGTTTCTCATTGGATACTCTTGTGTCCGTCTGTCCATCGTTGGTCTGTATTTTTGTTTCTGGGCCCTAACTTGAGTAAATATTGATGGATTTTCACCAAACTTGGTAAGTATTGCCAGCCACATGTCCATATTTTCATTTCTGAACAATAACCTGAGTAAATAACAAAGAGTTTTCAGCAAACTTGATATGTGCATTGATATTGTGGAGATCTGGTTTGGGATTACTAATGGGCACTTTGGCAGTTTTTGACAGAGTTATCTGATCGCCACAGGTTGCTTTTTGTTTCCGGATCATAACTTGAGTAAATATCAATGGATTTTCACCAAACTTGGTATGTGCATTGATATTGTAGAGATCTGGTTTGGGATTGCAAATGAGCAAATTACGTCTATTTTTGACATCACATAATGATGGTACGGTATTATCCTTTCACATTTTTATTTTTGTCTGTTATGGCTCAGTTATTTCTTTGAGCTATACTATGAGAAAAGGTGTCGTTGGAGTATATGCAAACAGTAAGGATCCAGATCAGTCGACAGGGCCTTTCCTTTTCATCAAGAAAACAAATACAGTCGAACTTCAATGGCTCGAACCCCTTTGGGACCATGAAAATTTGTTCGAGACAGCGGTAGTTCGAGCCTTGGAAGGTTACTATTAGTGCCACACCAGCAGGCACAATGGAGATAATTGTGGGATATCTTTTCGGTGTTCTATATTTTAAATGTAAGTTGTGTGTACTCATTAGAATTGCCTTATAGAGACATAATTGTCATAGAGGCAATTCTAATGAGTACACACAACATACATTTACAAGATAAAAGAAGAAAATCTCCCTAAATTATCCGTATATCGTATTTGGAGGAAACCATGCGGACTCAAGAACCTGTTCAACTCATCCATGGTAAACGAGCCATCGGGGTTTGAGCCATTGAAGTTCGACTATATTTAGGGAAATTTTCTTATTTAATCATGAAATTGTATGTTGAGTGTTCTCATTAGAACTGCCTCAATGAGGCAGTTCTAATGAGTACACTCAACATGCATTATTGTATAGGAGATTGAAAATATTTTCCTAATTTATCCCAATTTGCTTCCTGACCTGGAGCCATGAGTAACCCTCAGTGACTCGAACTACCTGTGTCTCGAACAAATTTCCGTGGTCCCAAAAGCTACTAACATTTTTTTCAGCAAAAAATTAGCATATATGCCATATTTAATGATCAAATTTTTAACGATATGATAATTAACAACATCGTTAGTTTTAAACAACTGGGCCTTGTACTTTTCGTTTGAAAGAAATACCTTATCTGGAGCTGTGCTACTATAGACTTAGCATGATCAAGTTCTCTTTCTGTTTTACAATGTACCAAGGAATTAGTATGGTGAAGGTAAAAAACCCAAAACCTAAAAATATTTTGTTGATGGGCAGACAGGCGTGGGTCTTAGCTCTTGCCTTTTTTTTTTTTTTTTGGCGGGATATAGGGGTGGGGGTGGGAGGTGGGGTGGTTTCACTGGATCGTGTTGATTATAGTCAAAATGTTCTATAAATTCAAACAGCAAAATCTAAATTTCAAAATGAAAACCATTTGAAATTTTAGAGAGCAGTACTTGTAACTAATTTTGTAAATGCAGGCAGTTAAATTGTCTCCCTTTGCAAATATGACGATTTTCCTTCATTTTATTGAATGGAAATAAAATAGAGGAATTGTAAATAATACACCAATTTTGCTGTTTGAATGATTGGAACATTTACTATATAGTATAGCACTTGTTACTGAATATTCATTTGACTTAAGAATGATGGTTTGCTTTCAAAATTTCTCAGTTTCAAAACCCTACATAGAAAAATTCTGATGCAAGCATAGGCCGAGATCAACATTAAAAGAGGCTGTATGTTTTTCCAGTAGATTCAACAGCATCAAGGCTTTATCCCGGTGAATAGTAAAGGTTCTAATGCATAGGGTAGATTTCTTAAAATAAGAGCACCAAAGTGTCTGACAAAATGACATATGCAAATGTTGCAGACCTAGATCAGACTGCACCTGAAGGAGCAGTCTGATCACGGTCTACACTGTTTGCCATTCTTATA
This sequence comes from Anodontia alba, assembly GCA_964016985.1. Taxonomy (NCBI): domain Eukaryota; kingdom Metazoa; phylum Mollusca; class Bivalvia; order Lucinida; family Lucinidae; genus Anodontia; species Anodontia alba. The sequence goes on from OZ024822.1 coordinate 76,947,734, forward strand.
GGTATATTAAGAAACTGCTGCATATAAAGCAAAATTTAGACCAAAATAGTATGACTGTATGGAGTAAAGTGTTTGAAATTTTAGGACATTTACCATAGGCGCTTGCTGTTTGCATATGAACTAAGACTCTTTTTTTCACAATATGGGATCAGGTCTCTTTGCACATGTGTCTCCAGCAAAGACTTAGATCAGCCTCCACATCCATGCAGTCTGATCCATCTTGACAGAGATCACTGGATAGCCAAGTATTCAGTTTCTTCAGATGGACAGCAAAGACTAATCAAGCCAGCCTCGGTGGTCCGTGGATGCACGTCCCACTGGTGATCAGGAGGTTGCGGGTTCAACCCCCCTCCGGGTCAGCAACATTCTTTCATGGAGATTGATCATGAAATATTTTCTACGGTCAATGTCTCCCTTCTGCTGGGCAGTTGTCAGTTTCTGGTGAAAGAATGTGCTTAAAACTGGTTTACCTTTTAGAGGACTAAGCCTGCCCAGTAAAAGTGTGGTTAGGTAAACTGGCCACGCATCGACATGACCCCATTGGGTTGACCTCAACACAAACAAACAAAGACGATCAAACTGCTTGGATGTGCAGGCTGATCTGAATCTTTGCTAGGATTACATGTGTGATTGTATGTCTTTGTAGCTCGTAGTTTAATGCTTAGGGTGCTGGGAGAAAAAAAATTAAGCAGATGAAATTTTACAATATTTTTCTTATTTTTTCAAAATGTAGGTCTTGACATTTCATGCAGATTGTCTCCTGAGAAGACAATTTGCATGAAATGTCAAAGCTAATTTTCTGTGAAAAATAAGAAAAATGTCATTGATCTGTCATTTGCTTAATTAGCCCAGAGAGTGGTAAAGATTAACTTACCATGAAAATTATTTGTCAGGAATAACTGCCAATTTTTTTCTTTGTGATATTAAATCAAGTGAAATCCTATAAATTGTACATAAAATTGATTTAAGAAATAAAACATACAGATAAATAATTATCTTATTACTGACTCTCAAATACTGCGTGTCTGGTCGGAGGAAATTATTAGGAGTTTTTTAATGACAATTCTGGGGTACTTTTTTCTTATTTCTCCATAGAAAACATAAGTTGTTGGTATTCATTAGAAGCACCTCAGTGAGGCCTTTCTAATGAGTACCCACAACATATATGTTCTTTTGGAGAGCTGAAGAAAATTATCCCAGAATTATCACTAAAAATTTCCTCCTTAACCCTTGCCTTGCTGAATAAATTAAGATGACATGCCCACTTCTAATTTCCAGCCAGTCAGATTACTTGATCCGAGTTTTTGATAGAAATTCACAAACATTGTATTTAATGATAAACAGTGCAGATCCATATCAGTTGGCTTCTTCAGAAGCCAACTGATCTGGATCTACACTGTTTGCTAAGATAGGGCATGTTGTGTTTAGCAAGAGAAGGGTTAATAGGTCCTCTGTCTGTTCTAAGCATGCATAATTGATTGAATACAGACTTATCTTATTCTTTATGTAACAGTATTTACCCTAAATATTGGCATATCTTAATTCCTTACCATACTCATCTTAAAATTTGAACAAGTCCATTTTTCTACCTGTTGGTGTGTCTTACATTGCTGAATGAGTGGAAAACAGTCTAGACCCTGATCAGATGCCATATTCTGTGGCATCTGATTTGGGTCTACACTGTTTGCTCAGATCAATCTATCCCAATACTTAGGGACATTTTTTCGTGGAGACTGATCAAGAAATATTTTCTATGGTCATTCTCTCTCCTCCGCTGATTCAAGAAGGGCAGTTGTCAGTTTTTGGCGAAAGAATGTGCACAATACTGGTTAACCGATTAGAGGACTAAGCCTGCCCAGTAAACTTGTGGTTAGGTGAACATGACCCCATTGGATTGACTGGGCCGTAAAACCTGAACACAAACAAACAAACAATACTTGGGATAACAACAACATGTATATATGGTAATATAATTATTGTGAATAAATGCAGACATATTTGTAATGTACATAGATGGGAAATATTTATTTATCTGTTCTTTCGGTTTACTTTTGCTTTCACTCATTTTAAATATGATCATTGGAAATCAAACACATTCATGGGAAATGCTCTGGGAAAAACTGCATCCATCAAGACTCTGCCGAAGTCACTATCTTTGGACCAGAATGTACTCGTTCCATGTTTACCCTAAATATTTGGACACCTTTAACTCTGTACCATGCTTGTTGTTGCAACTGCTTTAGCAAGTAGGAGCGACAAGGGATCAATTTCTGGTGTCGTCATTTGTGTTGGTGTCAACAATGTTAAGTCTGTGTGTTTAGCTCCATTTCTCAAAGACCAAGGCTTCTAGGCTAGTGAAACTTCATACACACATCTGCTATGCTGCTGCAATCTATGTTGACCTGATTAGAGGCAGATTTCTTGGCATCTGATCTGGGTCTGCTCTGTTTGCCCAGGCATGTCTATCGAAATACTTAGGGTAAGTGCAATATTTGTTTTAACTTCATCTTGTAACATCTCATTAAAATTGGTTTCACTACATTAATAGTAGTTTCATGTTGTCACTTGCCTACCAAAAATAATACAATGCCCTGGGCATATCCAGGATTATTTAATAGAGGGGTTCAAAATTTCTGATTGAGGATTTGATTCGATCAAATGACCACACTTCCATTATATATTTGAACCTAAGCTTGAGGAAACAGTGTAGATCAAATCAGATGCCACAGAATGTGGTGTCTGATTAGGGTCTACACTGTTTGCCACTCATCCAGCAATTTTAGATAGTAAGTTAAAAGAAATTGTTGAAATTTTAGAAATTTTTAGAATGGAAAAAGCTGTGTAAATATTTAGGGTAAAATACAGCATCCAAAATTGATCAAATCTATCCAAAGTTTCCTATGAAAATGAACTTATGAGTCCACGGGGGCTCAACTGAGCTCCTCAAATCCTCCTCTGGATCTGCCCCTGAGTGGTACTATTTAGCAGATATTAAATGACCATAATAACATGTTTTTATCTAGAAAGACGAAAAAGAACATGTTTTTATCTAGAAACATGAAAAAAATCCCGTTTTTTTTTTTGTTTGTTTTTTTTTCTAGAAACACAAAAAATAACGTTTTTATTTAAAAACATGAAAAATGACAAGTTTTTATCTAGAGAACATGAAAAATAACATGTTTTTATCTGGAAATACAAAAAGTCTTGATAGTTCACTTATCTAGAGCCATAAATTACTTGCAGTTTTGCATTATTTGAACTTTTTTTGCATATATACAATCAACTTCAAGGGCTATAACATCTTTGGGACCATGGAAATTTGTTCTAGACATGGGTAGTTCGAGCCGCTGAGGGTTAATCATAGAGCTTGGTCAGGATGTAAATTAGGATAATTTAGGGATGTCTTTTTGATGGCTATAAAATAATATGTTGCGAGTATTCATTAGAATTGCCTTGTTGAGGCAATTCTAATGAATACACACAACATACATTTTCATGATAGAGAAAGACAGTTTATGTAAAATAGCCCTAAATATTTGTTTTATTGAGATAGCCAAAGAATTTCCTAGGGACTGAAAAACAAGTTTGAATCAGTCATGGTAAACAATATCTGAGTCATTAAGATTTACTGTACATGTATATACATTGTATTACAGCATTTTTTATTTTCATGTAATATACATTCCAAAGACTAAAATAGACATGTTCTGCACAGTATCTAGAGCTATGATTTTATCCATATCTCCAGATAAGACACTTCTTTTAGCCAAAAAGCACTGACAATGTTCTTTTTTCTCCAGGAAAACATACATTGTAGGAACTTGTTAGAAGTGCCTCACAACATTTGTTTTTGTGGAGAAATAAGAAAAAATGTTTCTGGATACCCTCCACACACCCCACTCTCTAAAGCTTTGCCTTATCATGATCTATGCTACTCATTTCAATGTGTGGCTGTGCACACAGATCCGGGGAATACCCTATGTAAGACTGAAAGGCCTGAGATTCAGTGTAGAACCAAATCAGACACTACAGTGCCTGCTCATGGTCTGCACTGCTGTCCACCCATCCAGCAGTTTTTAGATACTTCATCAGGTAGTAAAGGACCACATTTTAGGATATGGTAAGGAGTTTTGGTGTCTGAATATATTTAGGGTATATCGAGTAAAAATATATTATATAGATCTATGAAGTTGGTCAGCTTTGCTATGCAGCTTGTTTTTATATGTATATAGTGGAATTTGTATGTATATTTTCTTAACTCTTTCCCCGCTTGTGGCCGCTTTTGTCATCTGCTGATAACGTTTGCAAACTGTTTGGACCCAGATCAGGTCTGACAGAACATCGGACCTGATTTGGATCTAAACTGTTTGACACTGTGATGGTATTCCTGAAAGATTTTTTTGATAAAGTTAATTTAAAAAAAAAAAAAAAAAAAAAATCCACAGACGACAAAAAAGGAGGCAAAATTACCCAGCATGCAAAGAGGTACACTTTGATTTTAATTTCAAGTATTTTTTTTACCTTTAAAGCCCCAGTTACAGTTGCAGCAAATGACATTTTGATTTTTTTTTGATTGAATTATTTTTTCAGAGAAAATAAGGCTTGATGTTTAATGTGAAATGTCAAATGAAATTTCAAGCCTTGTTTTCTCTGTAAAACAATAATAAAAAAGGCTGCCATCTGCTTCTGTTTCACTTGGCACTTTACAGGTTAAGTTTTAACTCTTTGCCTGTTCTTTTGTCATCGGAGGATTTTTTTTTATGTCCCCGGTAGCGAAGCGGGGACATATTGTTTTTGCCCTTTCTGTTTGTTGGTTGGACAACTTTAACATTGGTCATAACTTTTGAACTGTTTGAGATAGAGCCTTTATATTTGGCCTGTAGGTTCCTTGTGGCAAGAGCTTCCCACTTGTATAAAAAAATTTGACCTCTGACCTTGACCTTGACCTGTGACCTACTTTAAAGAAAAAATGAACGTTGGTCATAACTTTTGAACCATTTCAGATAGAGCCTTCATATTTAGCCTGTAGGTGCCTTGTGACAAGGGCTTCCCACTCATACAAAAAATTTTGACTGTGACCTTGACCTTAACCTGTGATCTACTTTAAAGAAAAAATTGACTTTGGCCTGATAACTTTTGAACCATTTGAGATAGAGCCTTTATATTTTGGTGTGTAGGTTCCTTTTGACAAGGGCTTCCCAATCATACAAAAAATTTGACCTCTGACCTAGACCTGTGACCTATTGTAAAGAAAAAATTAACATTGGTCATAACTTTTGAATCATTTCAGATAGAGACTTCATATTTGGCATGTAGGTTCCTTGTGACAAGGGCTTCCCACTCATATAAAAAAAAAAATTGACCTGTGACCATGACCTTGACCTGTGACCTACTTTAAAGGGCAAATACAAAGAAATTTAAAATATGCCTGGTTTTCAGGGTGTTGATAGAATGTTTTAAGAGAATTATTTTGTTGAAAACCCCATAAAAAAATTCCAATCCAATCAAAAGTTATGGCGATTAATTTACGATACCTACCTTTTTTCCTGTTAGAGTAACCTCCCTTGGATTTTGTATTGATTAAGGCCCATAATGCAATATTCTGTGATGTCATAGTGGAACTTAAATTTTAAATTGAAATTTTAAACAGGAATATTCTGCATTTCCTTATATGCTACATAGTTTTTCTCCTTAACCATTATTGATATTGGTCTCTGTCCACAAATAAGCCCATGAATAGAGAATTTAACTCAAAATTTAATCAGTTATTTAAATTTAAAGCTAAATTTTAAAATGTTTAAAACTTGACTAATATTAAATTTTCGTAAGTTTTTTTTATTAATAGTGAATTTTGGGTGTATATAATATAAATGAATACTAAAAACGTCAGTTTTGGCTAATTATTAAGCATTGTAACTGGATTTTAAATTATTTAAATGAAATTTTTTAATTTGAAATGTAACACTTTAAACGGAAAATAAGAGTTAAATTCCTATGTATATTAGTTTAAAGGAGTTGAATTAATTAAATAATGTGAAAACTGAATTGATGCAGATTAAAAAGCAAAAAATATTGGCAATTTAAAAAAGTTTAAAATTTTACTGTTCCCTTATGATGTCATAAAAGGGCTCATGAATATTAATGAGGCAGCCTGAATTCAATCCTCTTGGATGTTAAATATCAAATTTCAAATCGAAATATTTCAGAAACCGTTTAAGATAATTTGATGTGGTTTTTCGGCAGTCACCTCCTTACTGAAGTGCCTTTAAATATTTAGTAGAATTAAAACCTTCGTATTTGCCCTTTAAAGAAAAAAATGACCTTGGCCCGATAACTTTTGAACCGTTTGAGGTAGAGCCTTTATATTTGGCATGTAGGTTCCTTGTGACAAGGGTTTTCCACTCATAAGAAAAAATTAACATTGGTCATAACTTTTGAACCATTTCTGATAGAGATTTCATATTTGGCATGTAGGTTCCTTGTGACAAGAGCTTCCCACTCATACAAAAACATTTGACCTGTTACCTTGACCTTGACATGTGTCCTACTTTAAAGAAAAAAATTGACCTTGGCCCGGGGACATGTTCGTGTTTCACAAACACATCTTGCTTTTAAATTAATTTTTTCTATAAAATCTTTTAGGAATACCATCAGAGTGCCAAACAGTTTGGATTCAGATCTGGCCTGACATTTTATCCGGCCTGATCTGGGTCCAAACTGTTTGCAAAGGTTATCAGCAGATGACAAAAGTTGCCAAAAGCAGGAAAAGACTTAACAGTTAAGTTTTAAATAAGAATTGCAATGTACACCATGTTGTTAAATTGTAAATATTTTTTTGTAATTATTGTCTAATATGTTTCCTTTTGCATGCGGTTACTTCCCTTGTGGTACTTTTATCTTGGTCAAATTGGGAGAAAAAAAACAATTGTGGAGTCTGATCAGAGCCTTCTGTTTTGATTAATATATTCATTGATTCTGTAAGTGGGTAACAAGATCCTGATCAGCCTGCACAATTGCATATGCATTAAGGTGCTTTTACGCATCATTTTTTGAGCTTCCATTTGTATTGTTTAGCCTTTATTGTAAAACCTGCAATACATGTGTTATTAAAATTAATGCTTTTTGCCAGACCTGCTTAGAGCCAGTTTCAAGAGAAAATATCTTTTCTCAGTTCTATCAAGGAAAAACGGACAGCTTTCGATGAACAGTATCCCTTGCGTGAGGCACCTGACATTTTCCAAGATTGCCTACCTTCATAAATTCCTGTAATAGGGGCACATGCAAATAACAAAGGTTCTGATTCAACTGTGCAGCCTAAATGAGACTTTTGCTGTCAGAATATCAGAATATTGTATATTGAATCCGCTAAAATAGTTAATGAAATGACCCTTAAACAAGCTCGTTTAGCTAACGACGCTTTGAACAACTGGGCCCAGTATGTCTGTAAGCAGGCAGTGAAAGCCCTCTCAGATTGAATGGCTGCAGTCTGATCTGATCCTTGGCTGTCTCCCTTTTTCTAGTCCACAAACTTCTTTTTCAAATTGCATTCTGTGTTGTGGATTCCACTGTATTTAGTATGCCTGTATAGAAAACTAGGCCCAAGATCCTTATACAAGAAATAATTTCATCATTTTCAGAATACTGTATTTACCATATATAATTAGACATTCCTGTTTACACCAAAGATCAGTTCAATCAGGGGCTGCACTATTTGCTAGCTTGCCAGTACTTTTTGAGACATTATTAATAGTGCAATGGATTTGTTCTAATTTTGACAATGGATGAAGTTCAGGGCCCAGTTGTTCCTAGCCAACGATGTTGTTAGTTAACGATTCATTAAAATTTACACCGAGTGATAGGCAAATATGCTGAAATTTTTTGCTGAAAAAATGGGAGTAGCTTTTGCAGTGCAAAAGCTACTCACATTTTTTCAGCAAAAAAATATCAGAATATTGTATATTGAATCCACTAAAACAGTTAACGAAATGACCCTTAACGAGCTCGTTAAACTAACGATGCTTTGAACAGCTGGGCCCAGGTTGTTGTTTTTTCTTATCTATTACTATCATTTGACATGTGCAGATGTTTTTTTTTTTGTTTTTTTCATAAGTCTGTAACTCTGATTCAGGTCGGAACTGCTAAGAGCTAGCAGAGATGTTTGGGTGGCAGAGTGGTTAGTGTTTCAGCCCAGGAGGTCCCAGGTTTGAATTCCCAAAAGGGGCTGAATTTAGCTCATGATTGTGTGGTATTTCATTGCGCAGAGCATAGGTCCAGATAAGAGTGGGTATCAGATATAATTTGCTTATTTCTTGACGAAAACATATGTTATGGGTACTCATTAGAAGAGCCTAGCTGAGGCGCTTCTAATGAGTAGCCACAATATATGTTTTTGTCGAGGAATAAGAAAAATATAGATAATTTTTGGTTGAAAAAAGGCACCTTATCAAGAGCTATGACAGAGCCTTTCATCCTTCCATTATCTCAAATGACTAAAATATGTTGAAAAGGACGTAAAACACAAAATCTTTATCATCAGAGCTAGCATTCTGCATTGGGACCCTCAATATCTTTTATGCTTTATTTTCATGGCATTTACATGCATGTATATGTGTATCATTCTAAGTTTGTATTTATTTGCAAGAATTACAATAGTTCTGTTGAGTGCTAGGCCTGGCCTAATTAATTAAGAGTACAGTAAATACTTTACTCCATACTTTTTTTGTCCCAAATTTGTATTTTGTGCATTTATTATATAAAACTATTGGGGGGGGGGAATAGCAAACAGTGTAGACCCAGATCAGACTGCTCCTGAAGGAGCAGTCTGATCTGGGTCTGCACCAATAGGATAATTATGCTATTTTCTTGGAGATCTGGTGTGAGATCTGCCATACGTGCAGCAAGCCAGCTACCTTGAAAGGGACCCACTGATGTGGATGTTTCCCCTGTACCTGCACGTTAATCAAAAATCCATTGATGATGATATTTTGTCGCAAGGTTGTACCAGATTTTAGGACAATTACCATATGGAGAATGATGTAACTGTAATAGATTGAATGATGTTAATTTGTTGAATTTTGTTCTCTACTGCATATAAACTTTTAACGCACCTTGTTTTGTTTAATTATTTTCTTAAATTAAAATTTAAGTTTTGTATCCTTGGGGCAATGTATTCATGATTCATGAGGAAGGGGACTATTGCCAGACATGCTTTTTTTCAGGTACCATTAGAATTATGTTTTGTATTAACCCTAGGTATTGGAACACACAGTCCTGAGCAAATGGTGTAGGTCAGATCAGATGCCTAGAACTCAGTGTCTGATCAGTGTCTACACTGTTTGTCATTTAGTCTAGCAATTTTTAGATAGATCGACATGTAATAAATAAGACTTTTTTTTTCAAACTTTAGGACAAATATGAGCCTGTGCACAACAAACCTACTGTATGATATTGTCTTGTGCGACCAGTTAAGACTCAGATCAGCCTGCACATCTGCGGTCTGATCAGAATCTTTGCTGATCGCATGTGCCTTTTACAGCCTCTAGGCTAACCAAAATGGGATGAATGATAACCCTGGCCATACTGGGTGGATGTAGAGGCTGATCTGAGTCTTTGCTGGTCTCACAGATCTCATTATAGGTTTTGTCGTGTGCTGGCTCATATGGTAAGGAGTGAAGGTGTCTTAATATTTAGAGTAAATATAGTGATTCATTGTTGCCAATTTTTTTCAGAAATATTTGTTTCAACCTGCTTACAGGTTTGATTATGTTACTGGGAAATAATGTGAAAAAAAGCTTGCTAATTGTTTGTTGTGTTGTTATTTATTACCAAGCTCACAGTCATGAGTTGCAAATACATAGCTCTTTTCAAACAGGAGTACACATTCAACTATGAGGGCAAGTCAATAAGTTACCAGCCTATCCCATTTCCAATTGACCTAGACACCCAAGATTTTCATGCCCTGTTTCAATACATGTTTTAGGCCTGAAGGCAAAATTGCTCCCTTATCGTGTCATTCACTCATAAGATATTGAATGTCAAACATGGCTAGCGATGCAAAAGTTAGCTTTTCGTCAAAAGTTGAGTACCATGCTGTAATTCGGTACTTGTATTTGAAAGGGAAAACAAGTCAGGAAATACATTTCGAGTTGACCAATGTTTATGGGTCTTCTGTACCTTCGTATGCACAAGTTAAATTCTGGGTTGGGGAATTCAAACGCAGTAGAATGTCTTAAGAAGACTAAACCAGGTATGGACGCCCATCAGATGCCACCGATGAAGAAATGTGTAACAAAGTACAGGATCTGGTGTACTCTGATAGGCGAATTAAGGTGGATGAAATAGCAAATGCATTACACATTTCACATGGTAGCATTTCAACAACTTTACATGATCGATTGCACAAGCTAACAGCCCTTTGGGTCCCAAAATCCCTTAGCGACGAGCAAATGGCAACCAGAGCATCAGTATACAGCGCATTGTTGAAGCGGTTTAGGTCAAAGGAAGATGATTTCCTTTCATGTCTGGTGACTGAAGATGAGACCTGGGTCCATTATTTTGAGCCAGAGAATAAAGCTTGTAGTCACCAGTGTAAGGCCGGGGTCTCCGAGGACAAAAAGTTCAAAACGCAACCCTCTGCTGGCAAGGTGAAGGCAACAGTATTTTGGGATGCACAAGGCATTATTATGTTGGACTTTCTAGCAAAGAAAAGTACAATAACAGGTGCGTATTCTGCAAATTTGCTTGACTAACTGAGAATTGTGATCCGTGAAAAACGCCGAGGTAAACTCTCCAAAGGGATTCTGCTCCAACAGGACAATGCGCGAGTCCACACTTGCAAAATTGCAATGGCTGCTGTTGAGCAGAATGGGTACAAGCTTATAACGCACCCCACCTGTTCTCCGAACTTAGCTCCTAGTGACTATTTCCTATTCCCAAACTTGAAAAAGGATATCCATGGATGTCATTTCCGGTCCAACAAAGAAGTCGTGGCGGCAGTTGAGGAGTGGGTCAGACACAAGGACCCTGGCTTCTCAGTTCTGGGCTGATGGCACTGGAACACTGTTGGTCCGAGTGCATCATTCTAGAGGGCAATTACGTACATCGAAAAAGAAGTGATCGATCTCACCTAGAAATAAGTTATGCTGGTTTTTTATTGACTCGCCCTTGTAGATTTGCATCTTTTGGTGCAGGGATTCGAAAACAAGAAAAAGTAAAAGAAAACAAAAAAGACTTCTGCGAAACTGGAAGGCCAGTTGAGCTTAATTACATGTCAAGAGCCTTTGTTCATGATCCTCCAAATTTATGAAAAATGCAGGGAAAAATACAGGTCACTCTGATCATATCTGGTGCAAAGCTTTACATGACTTTTCAGCTCATCAGAGCAAAGCTCAGGGTGAGCTGTAGTGATAACTCTTTGGATGTCATCCACCCATTCATTCGCTTTTAAATCATGTCTTCTCTGGAACAACTGAAGCAATTCGAACAAGTTGGTAGAACTGTTGGTTGTGTAGAAGAAACCCAGGTTCATAAAATATAGGACTCTTAGCTATCTATTTTTATTGGTCACCTCAATAACTAAAATGTTTCATAGACGTAACCCTTACAATGCCAATCACACCTACAGCAGACAACACTTTTATTATGTTTTTTCTTGTTATTTTTCATTAAAAAAATAAGTCGACATTTCATCTGCTTGGCAGATGATTCACATGAGATGTCAAGACTTATTTTCCCCACTTAGCTAGTTAAATTGCATATGGAGCATCCATGGGACATCAGCTTTGCAGTTTGAAGAAATCTTTTGAACCGTTTGCATATGAAGCAACCTCGGAAAAAGCTTTCAGATCTGCAAAAATTATTGGCAGCCAGAATTCAAGATGGCCACCATGGCCATATGGGTTGTGTCAAGTATGTGCAAAGAAACATTTGTGCCTTTGATCTCTATTCTTACATTCTGTAGTATCCAATGATTCTGTTAAGACTTGAAGGTCCTGATTAGCCTACGTAGGCTGATCTGGGCCTTCGCTGTCCACTTATGCCCAAAGACGTTTTTGCATAGCACAACCCATAATGTAAAAGACATAAATCAACATAATGTCCAAAGCTGCAAGGCTGTTTGTATTCAGGTTGAATATGGAATGACCTTGGGGTCAACTCTTTCAAGGTTAAGTTGTCTGAGATAGCAGTCATGATTATGTGTGGTAAACAAGCAAATTTCACAGGAAATGTTTTACCCCTGCCTTTTGTAAGTATATAAAAAGAATGGTCCACAACTGTAAGAGTTGCATCCACAAAGTGTATTTTTCTGAAGAAAGAATGTGCACAATATTGGTTAACCGCTTAGGGGACTAAGCCTGCCCAGTAAACGTGTGGTTAGGTAAACTGACCATGCTCGACATGACCCCACTGGGTTGACTGGGCCGTAAAACCTCAACACAAACAAACAAATCTACAAGGTATACCATTTCCCTATATACACTAATAATACTTGAGCTGTAAAATATGACTAAGATCAAAAGTGAAAAAGTGATAAAAAATAATTTCAGGAATAATGACAAAAACACCTGCAAAGTTTCAAAAAGATCCGCCTACAACTGTAAGAGGAGTTGTGTACACAAAGTAACCACTATCTTTACTATTTGAACTCGAAAAATGACTAAGGTCAAAATCAGAAAAAAGTGACAAAAAAAAAATTCAGATATATAACAAAAGCATATGCATATCTTCAGACCATGACAAAAAATACCTACAAAGTTTCAAAAAGAACACCCATCCACAACTGTAGGAGGGGTTGCTTCCAAAAGGTACCCACTATCTATATATACTATTTGAGCTTGAAAAATGACTGGAGCTCAAAACCAGAAAAAGTGACAAAAATAATTTCAGGAAAATACCAAAAGCACATGCATATCTTCAGACCATGACAAAAAACATCTGCAAAGTTTCTAAAAGATCCTTCCATGGAGTTACAGAAAGCTGAATACTGCACCTCGCTTTTCTTTGAAAAGGCGATGGGCAAATAACTAAGGGCGCTTGATACTTGCCAAATTGTCTGTCATTTTATACAAGGGAGATAGCACTTGTGAATCTATTCCCATTCCTGCAGACCAAGCCCCCCTTCTTAAAAGGGATCTGCTCTAAAAGGAAAGAATTTGATCCCAAGGGGAGCAAATTCTTTCCTTTTAGAGTAGACTGTTTTCCGAAGGGCGGCAAAACATTTTAATGGAGTAGTCTCTCTTGCAAGTGTGTCCATTCCCCGTTAAACAGCATTTCTGCAAGAAAGATTGAATTGAGCCCAGATTGCATATATGGCATCCTTTTGACAAGGTCTTTTAAAGTCTACAAAAGTTATTAGAACTGACAATCAGGATTGGTGCCATAACAATATATATATATATATATATATATATATATATATATATATATATATATATATTATATATATATATATATATATATATATATATATATATATATATATATATATATATATATAAAGAGTTTTTTTTTTTGTTTTTTTTGCCATGCAGTTTGTGCAAAAAAAAAAAAAAAAAAAAATTTTTTTTTTTGCACGAACTGCATGGCATAAATTTTGTGTCTGGAGTGCAACTTGAGTACCCTATTACAATGACACTGACACCAGTACTTTGTAGGAATAACGAGTTCTTGTTTAAGGACATCAACCCTTGTAGGTCATTTTGTTTCCCAGAGAAACAGAGAGGGTAATCAGGTAGAAATCAAGCAACAATGCAGAAACAGAATACTAGCATGCCCTCTTCCCCCACTTGCTGCAAGAACAGCAGGCCCTTACTACCCCACCCACCCACACCAAACAAAGGTAGAAGGAATACAGATCAAGATCCTGTATGGCATTCAAAAACTATCATTCTTACTTTTCCAGTTATTTTTGTACTTAACCAATTTTAATCTGGAAACCCACAAAAGGGTAATTAGCAAACAGTTTAGCCAGTTTTCTCTAGGAATTTCTAAATCACATGGACTAATATACCTAAAATTGAAATTGGATTTTTTTTATAATGTGAAGGCATTTAGTCAGTCTACATGGGTTACAACATGGACTGTATGGGAAAACCTAGGAATCTTTTATTATTATTATATTGGCCTTAATTAAATAATATAAACTGAGGGTTATAAATGAACGAAAGATACAAAAATCTCTGATGATTCTTTATTTTCACTTTAATAAAAGACAATTTCTGCATCATACCACAAAAATACAGCCATGCAAACACACACAAGTACAGTCAATAAACATGATTACCATAACTTGCCCTAAACATTGGGACACCATAACTCCTTACCATATACTTGTCCTAAAATTTTAACCCTTAAAATGCCAAAAAAACCTGCATCTGAAAATGCCGTCTGTTTATATCTTCTGCTGAATATTCTTGCAAACTTTTCAAACCTATTTTTGCATATAGGCAAACAGTGTGGACCCTGATCAGACTGCTCCTAGAGGAGCAGTCTGATCAGGGTCCACAGTTTGCAAAAATGACTTTTAAAATCACAAGCAGATGACAAGCTGACGACAATTGTTGTGATTGGCAGCTTAAGGGTGAAGAAGTCTATTTTACTACATTTAAACACATCTAAAACCTGTTGGATGATTGGCAAACAGTGCAGACCCACATCAAATGCCACATTCTGCTATGCTGCATTCTGCTGGCATCTGATCTGGGTTTACATTGTTTGCTCGGGTCTGTCTATCCCAGTACATAGGTTAAATATGGTATAATCTCTAGTACCAATCTCTAGTCATTGGCATTGGTTTTACCCACCCTTACTTTCTGGCACTGAATGCAGGCATGGGTTTTACCCATCCATACTTTACAGCATTGAATGTTAGTAGGCCAAGATCCTGACCAGACTGAAGAGATGTGCAGGCTGTTCTGGATCTTTGTTCACCAAAGCCAAGTTGTACCTTTCTGCATAACATACTCATTTATTATTATCAACTGAAAATTAACATCTATAACACTGAATGTTTATTGACTGTACCTAACTTTGAACCAAATAAATACTGCAAACACTCCTAAAACCAGTCATACTAGAGAATCAGTCATACTGAATATCTAAATAATCTGCACCATCAGAAAAAGTGTCTTTAGGGCAAAATGTGGACAGTAAAAGATGGCATCTGCTATTCATTTTATACTTTACCTTTAACTCTTTGCATGCTGGGTAATTTTGCATGCTTTTTTGTCGTCTGTGGATTTTTCTTTTTTAAATTAACTTTTTCAAAAAAATCTTTCAGGAATACCATTGCCACTAATGGGGAAAGAGTCACTTTATCCATATGTCTAGATAAGAGAGGGTATCAATTAAATATTTTTCTTATTTTTCAACAAAAACATATGTTGTGGATACTCATTAGAAGTGCCTCCCTGAGGCACTTCTAATGAGTACCCACAACATAGGTTTTCGTGGAGAAATAAGAAAAATATCAATACTTTTGGATTGAAAAAAAAACAAAAAGAAAACATCTTATCAAGAATTTTGTCAAACTCCTTACCCTACTTGTCCTTAAATTTGAACGTCCATTTTACGACCTTATAATGTGTCTTAAAATTGGATGGGTGGCAGATTGTGCAGACCCAGATCAGATGCTGCATCTGATCTTGGTCTACACTGTTTGCTCAGGTCTGTCTGTCCCATTGCTTAAGCTAAGTATGGTAATTGAAAACTGTTATTTTGACAAACAACAAGGTACTCATCACACTAAGCATTATGTGCGTAGGTTGATCTGGGTACCCAGGGGCTGCAAATACTACCAAGACACTTTTTTCCCTGGAAGGCTAAAATATACATGAGGTCCTTCACAGGTAAAAGTATGGTGTAACCTTTTTACAATAGCCACCTTTGGAAAGCCACGAGAGGTGGCTGTTATGGAGGTGTTAACCCTAGTCCTGCTGAACCCGGATATACCCTGCCTTTGCAAACAGTATAGATCCAGATCAGTTGGCTTCTTCAGAAGCCAACTGATCTGGTTCTACACTGTTTGGTATTCAGTATGTGAATTTTTATCAACAACCTGGATCAAGGAATCTGACTGGCTGACAAACAGAAGTGGGAGTGGCATCTTAATTTACTCAGCATGACAAGGATTAAGAAATCAAAGAAGCAGCCTTTCAGGAAGGACACTGTTCTTGAGAGGCAACTTCGTGATGGAGGTCCTGTAAAAGCTGATGCCCATACCATCCTGTACATCCAGGCAGCCTGGTCAGGAACTCCATTGTTTGCTGTTCTAAAAGACTTAAAACAAAAAAAAAAAAAAACAATGAAGGCAAACGAGAAGGACTCCAGTCAGACTGCCAGATTATTGGATATTGGCAGTTTGTATGTGCCAACTTTTATCTTTACCAATGAAAGACCCCATAAACAATGCAAAAAGTAAAGAAATTTACTTTTTCTAAATTTTGCATCAATATCTATATCGACGCAAGTGCAGGGAAATTTTTCAGTGTATGTGCTTGTATTATGTCTCCTCGTCTGAAAGATGTATTGTTTTTGTCACTATTTTCTGTCTATCCATCCATATAAAGCAAATCACTGTACCGTGAACTTCGCCAGCCATCACCTTACTACAGAAAAATAAATGTTATAAAGATGACTGGTCTTGAACAAAGTGGTATTTACTTTATATAGTCAAGCTAAATTGTAACTACCGTAACCCTTAGTAGTGGGACACCTTATCTATTTACCATACCGGTTCTAAAATTCAAAATAGTCCATTCTAATACCTCTTGATGTATTTAAAATATTGCTGTATGTATGGCACACAGTGTAGACCCAGTTCAGATGCCACATTCTGCAGTGTCTGATCTGGGTCTACACTGCAAAGGCCTATCTGTCCCAATACTAGGGTTACTATGGTATCCTACTTATCAATACAGAATGAAGAATATTCTACATTTGTATCAAACACAAATTCTACATTCTGTGTTAGAGTCAAAGCATAATGTGGAAATTTCATGTTGTAACACTCAGTGCAGGTTAAGAACCTGGACTACTCATTAAAGTAAGGAACACATATATAAATAGAAAACTACATTAATTAGAAACAGCTTAAATTGCATTGTTCATAAAAAAAAAAAAAAAAAAAAAAAAAAAAAACAGCATGTAACAGATCTTCTGTCCACAAGACTAGCCATTCACCCTTGATATTCAGACAGAAATATTTTGATTTGCCATTCTGTCACATCATCAAATTCAGGCATGTTCAAATTTTAGTATAAGTATGGTAAAAAGTTAGGTCCCTGAACAGTTAGGGTAAATTCTTAAATACATGTATGAACAGAGGGCGGTAAGACTAGCCTGCAAATTCATGCAGTTTCATCACAGACTTCCTTCACTATCAGTTATATACAAAGGGCATTCAGAAAGTTTTTGGAAAATGCTCTAGCATTTTCCAGAAACTTTCTGAATGCTACTTTTTAAATACATAGTATAGCTCATTATGCTAATATTCTGGCAGGTTATTTCATAAAACTTTGAAAGACTACAGTAATCCTTTCTCTTCATTATACTGTAAAATATTGAATGTCTGTGGCATCGAAATTTGGCAGTTTGATGGGGAGGGCTTGTTTGCACATTTTAATTTTGGCCCATCCATACCTTCAGATGTATAACAAACTATATATTTACTGAAAATTGAATAGCTGCAGAGTTTTATTTTGATGTTTTTTTGTTTTGTTTTTTTTTTGCCTAGATCTGCATTAGCACCAAAAATAGTGACCACCAAAAATAAGTATTTTACAATAAGGTAAACAGATATACCTCAAAGGGAAATAACTGATAAAAAATAGTTGTCTACCTTCTCAATAGGGGCTACTCTTAAAGTAAAGAATTTGCTCCCTCTTGGAGCAAATTTTTTCCTTTAACTGTAGCCCCCAATATTGTAAAGTTTCACATACCAAGGAAGCAAATTCATGTCTCCAAAACTGTCAGCTTTACAAAGTGGTGGCAAAATCTTCCAAGTGTACCCATTCACCTTAAGGGGACAGGTGTACCTATTCACTTTAATGGCATTCAAACCTTCCCACTCTCTTTGACTAATTCAGCAGATAACAATTTGGTGATATTTTTCCCAGAAAACAAGATTTGGCATTTCATGCAAATTTTCTCCAACTGATATTTTTTTTCTTTTTTTCCCCCCAAAAAACAGAATTTGACATATCATGCAAATTGTCTCCATTGGAGACAATTTGCATGAAATGCTAAACCAGTTTTCTGGCAAAAATAAGAAAAATATTTCAGTATATCGTCTGCTAATGATTTTACCCAGAGTGTTAAACCTTAATACAACTGGCAGATTTTCAGCCATTTTTTACAAGGGAGACAACTTTTGTGATTACCTGTTTGCTTTCCTTCTGCAAAGGGTTATATATTAAAAGGAAAGAATTTGCTCCCTACTGAACATTTAAACCTTAAAGCACCCTGCAAAAATTGTAATAGATGACTATCTGAAGTTTTTTTTGTTTTTTTATTTCAAGAAAAAAGGGCTTGATATTTCATATGAACTGTCTGCTAACAGATGATTCACATGAAATGTTGTCCTATTTGCTAGAAAAATGAAAAAAAAAAAAAAAAAAATATATATATATATCTATATATACGGAATCTTGTCTGCTCTGCAGTTATAAGTGACATTTAACCTTTTACCAATCTCTGGGCAATTCAGCATGCTAAGCTAATAATCTACTGTAAACCCTGGTCCCAGATATACCCCGCCTTTGCAAACAGTGTAGATCCAGATCAGTCAGCTTCTAAGAAGCCAACTGATCTGGACCTGTACTGTTTGTACCAACAACCTGGATCAAGCTTTCTGATTTGCTAACAATTAGAAGTGGGAATGGCATCTTAATGTATTCAGCATGACAACAGTTAAGAATGAACTAACATATTATAAACAAATAATAGCAAAGTATGTTATTCCTTCAGAGCATTCCAGAGTAAAATGCACTATAAACTATTTTTTTACTATTATTGTATATATTGATATGTTCCTTGGAGCATGAACACAAAATCTACAGTATAAAAAATAACTGCTAACAAGTCTATATATATATTTAGTTCTATATTTCTCACACCCCTTCTCTGATTCTGAAATCTTATAATACCGGTACAACATTGTTCTACTAGACTAGGTTATTGTTCGAATTCTGGAAAAGGTGCTACTCTCTGTCCTTGCATCCAAACCCTTTTTCTTGATTACTGTACAAAATTTTAAATTCCAAATATAACACTAATGACACATGCACAACAATACAAGGGGTGAGATTAGTCTCTAATAATCAATCCTGAAATCTAAAAATTCAGTCCAAAAACTATTTATATTTTTCTTATTTCTCAATAACAACATATGTTATGGGTATTCATTAGAAGCACCTCTGCGAGATGCTTCTAATGAGTACCCATAGCACGTTTTTATTGAGAAATATGAAAATTATTTATGAGGATACCCCCTCTTATCTGGAGCCGTAAAAGTAATTATCAGTTTAATAATTAGTTTTTTTTTTTAAGTTATTTAACCCTTGTCCTGCTGAATAAATTAAGATATCACGCCCACTTCTAATTTTCAGCCAATCAGATTACTTGATCCAGATTATGGCTATAAATTTGCATACTTGATGGCAAACAGTGCAGATCAAGATCAGTTGGCTTCTTCAGAAGCCAACTGATCTGGATCTACACTGTTTAAAAGGCAGGACATATCCGGGTTCAGCAAGACAAGGGTTAAGTTATTTCAGGCATATATTAACCCAAATAACTATTTTGGCATTACCAGACAGTCTTGTGAACAAAGTGGAAAAGTGAAATTCCATGCTTAAAATGAAAAGTTCTTCATCCTGAAATCAGGATTAATCTGGAAGTTTCCCAT
The DNA here is from genome assembly GCA_964016985.1 of Anodontia alba. NCBI lineage: Eukaryota > Metazoa > Mollusca > Bivalvia > Lucinida > Lucinidae > Anodontia > Anodontia alba. Next base: position 76,967,637 of record OZ024822.1, read on the forward strand.
CCCTAACAATAGAGCCGGGGCACAGTATTTCCTGCAAGACTGCATGAGCACCCTGCAAAGAGTAAACTGCACATCCAAGTAGGTTGATCAGAGTCTTTGCTGCCCATCTGACGATGCTTTGGATCCATGGCTTGCCACAGTGCCTGCAAAGAACCTCAGCAGACTGCACAATTGTGTATGCCAATCTAAGTCTTCACTGGGCACACATGCAATCTTATAGCTGTGCCCTGGCACAATAAATAAAAATCATTCGCTCACCCTAATTTTGCATTTATTTATTACAGAGAACTTGTTAACAATTTGCATGCTGGGTAAAAATGTCAGCAGACGACATTCTGAAATATTTTTTCTTATTTTTTCTCAAAATAGGATATGACATTTCATGCAAACTGTCTCCTAAGGAGACAGTTTGCATGTAGTGTCAGATCCTTTTTTCTAGAAAAAAAAAAAGCAATTGTGTGTACTCATTAGAAGTGCCTGACCAAAGCACTTCTAATAAGTACCCACATGTCTTTATGAAGAATTGAAGAAAATTATCCCAGAATTATCAAGAAAAAAAAACTCCTTAAGTTCTCTGTTTATTTCTTTTATGATATAACACTAATAAGCCATGGCTCAAAAATACTTATTTTCTAATGATTTATAAACGCTTCAATCTCATAATGCTGTTCATTTAAAATGCTATGTTGTTCCCTGGACCCTAACCACAGCATTATAAAGAGGCTGCCCTGAATTATTCCTTAGCTACAACAATATGATTTATTACACATAAAAATATTTTCTGAAATGTGCAACACTTGTGTAACAGGGATTTGTACTGTGTCCTACAAGGGTCCAAACCATTGATATTGGTGCACTGATAAAAAATACTCAGTCCAATGATATGTATTTACTATGTACTAATGAATTCTATATGACCATTTCAATTAATGGTGCACTCATAATGTGCTGGTCACACATATAAATCACCCAAGGAAATCTTTGCTTAGATCCACACATCATCAACCAGTATGTAACAAGCATTTTGATTGGTCACTACAGAGATCCCACTCTAGTGGCACTGGTGCAATACATATGAGCAGTGAAAATTCTAGTGCACCAGTAACTTATCAGAACTCTGATAAAAATACTGGTGCACTGATATAATTTATCGGTGCACTGACATTCTTTATTTGTGCACCTGAAATCTGATTTTTTTTTAAAGTGCACCTACATTTTTAGACCACTGATAAATGTGTTTTGGCCATTTTGGTACACCATAATAGGTACACAGGCAACTACCACCAAAAAGATGTTATATTAATCTCTAAATTTTCATATGGAATATCAGTGAAAGACCTATGGCATCTGGATTATAAAAACCTTATTCTGGCTAACAAAAATTTGTTCTGAGACTTCTTTCATACATATTTCAATCATTCTGCATGGTAACAGGGCCAACACAATCTATAAAGGGGAACTACTGATCCAGTCTTAACAAATAAGTAAATAAATAATGGTACTCCTATATGGAAGCTTACCTAGAAAATCCAAAAATACAATACTATCCCAAGCTAAAGCTACAGCGACTAACTGCAATTTTTAAGTGGATGGATGCACTTCCAAGGAAGATAATTCTAACCAAAAAGTACTTGCTTTCCTTTCTCAAACACACTGCTTTTAAAGGAAAGAATTTGCTCCCAGGGGGAGTCATTTCTTTCCTTTAAGAGTGGCCCATTTTAGAGAGGGATTGATACACTAGGGAACTTTGTAAAACTATGCCCCCAACTGCCTGACTCTAACACTGCTCGACTCCAACACTGCTTGCACATGACGGTAACAACAGTACAAATATATGAGATTTCAATAAACAAACATGCTGGACAAGGTAAAAAATACGGGTCAGCTATTTTTTCATTGGGAACTCAAATATAAAATTTCAAAACCCTAGCATGCAGGGTTCTTAAGATATGGCATGCACAAAAAAGCTTGATGAACAGACAAACGGACAGACAGACAAACAAAGGCAAATAATATGCCCCATCAATTTCATTCGAAACTGGGGGCATAATCAGGTCATCTACTCATCGCTACCAATCTATTCATCAAGTTTCAAGGCTCCAGCTTCAATAGTATTTAGATATTTTGCTGACAAGGCAAACATGCCCAAATTTACAAAGGGCCATTACTTACAAAATATTTTTCAGAATTTACACAAAAGTTAATCAGGTCATCTACTCATCATTACCAATCAATTCATCAAGTTTCAAGTCTCTAGCTCTAACAGTTTTTGAGATATTTTGCTGACAAGATAAAAATGCCCAAAATTACAAAGGACCATAACTCAGGAAGTATTTTTCAAAATTTATTCAAAAGTTAATCAGGCTGTCTACTCATCACTACTAGTCTATTCATCAAGTTTTAAGGCTCTAGCTCCAACGGTTTTTGAGATATTTTGCTGACAAGGTAAAAATGCCCAAAATTACAAAGGGCCATAACTCATGAAGTATTTTTCAGAATTCTTCAAAAGTTAACCAGGTCATCTACTCATCACTATGAATCCATTTACTAAGTTTCAAGGTTCTAGCGCTAATAGTTTTTGAGATATTTTGCTGACAAGGTAAAAATGCCCAAAATTACAAGGGGCCATAGCTCAAGAAGTATTTTTCAAAATTCCTTCAAAAGTTAATCAGGTTGTCTACTCATCACTACCAGTCTATTCATTAAGTTTCAAGGCTCTAGCTCCAACGGTTTTTGAGATATTTTGCTGACAAGGTAAAATTGCCCAAAATTACAAATGGCCTTAACACATGAAGTATTTTTCAGAATTTCTTCAAAAGTTAATCAGGTCATCTAATCATCACTACAAATCCATTTACTAAGATTCAAGGCTCTAGCTCAAACAGTTTTTGAGATATTTTGCTGACAAGGTAAAAATGCCCAAAATTACAAAGGGCCATTACTCAAAAAGTATTTTTCAAAATTTCTTCAAAAGTTAATCAGGTTGTCTACTCATCACTACCAGTCTATTCATAAAGTTTCAAGCCTCTAGCTCCAATGGTTTTTGAGATATTTTGCTGACAAGATAAAAATGCCAAAAAAATTCAAAGGGCCATAACTCATGAAGTATTTTTCAGAATTTCTTCAGAAGTTAATCAGGTCATCTACTCATCACTACAAATCCATTTACTAAGTTTCAAGGCTCTAGCTCAAACAGTTTTCCAGATATTTTGCTGACAAGGTATAAATGCCCAAAATTACAAAGGGCCATAACTCAAGAAGTATTTTTCCAAATTTCTTCAAAAGTTAATCAGGTTGTCTACTCATCACTACCAGTCTATTCATCAAGTTTCAAGCCTCTAGCTTCAATAGTTTTTGAGATATTTTGCTGACAAGATTGCAACCTTATTTTTTCAACAGGCCATAACTCAGAAAAGGGGCATAATCATGTCAAGAAAAAAAATACGTGTCAGCTATTTTTTCATGAGCAATCCATATAAGAAATTATAAAACAGTAGCATTCACGGTTCTAAAGTTATGCTATGCATCAAAAAGCGTGACAAACGGATGGATGGATGGATGGACGGACGGACAGACGGACAGATGGACGAACAACCCAGAAGCAATATGCCCCTCCAACTTCTTTGAAGTTGGGGGCATAAAAATTCTTTTCTCTGAGGGAGACCATTCTGATTGATTGTGTTGGGGTTTAATGACATGTCAACCCTTGTGAGTCATTTTGTGTCATCTCCCAGAGAAAGGGAGAAAAAAGATAAAAGAGATAGTAGAGGAGATGAAAGAGAGGGACAGGGAAGAAAGAGAACAAGAATGAAAGTGAAGAAACAGAAGAAATAAAAACATCCCCCCTCTACCCTTACCTGCTACAAGGATAGCAGGCCTTGCACCATTCTGACAAGAATATTTGCCTCCCATTCTCAAATGGGCTACACCATGGAAGCAAACTGTTTCCTGCTGGAGTTGTGTCCCTTTAAAAAGGGAGGTAAATCCTTCAGCTTAGAGTGCTGTCAATTTGAGATGTATCCATTCACCTTAACTCTTAAAGCGCCAATCACAACTATTGTCGTCTGCTTTGTCTTCTGCTGGTTACTTTAAAAGTCACTTCTGCAAACAGTGTGGACCTAGATCAGACTGCTCTTTAGGAGCAGTCTGATCTGGGTCCACACTGTTTGCCTGTATGCAAATATAGGTTTGAAAAGTTTGCAAGAATATTCAGCAGATGACATAAACAGACGACATTTTCAGATGCAGGTTTTCTTGGTGCTTTAAGGGTTACAATGCATTCTACTCTGCATTTGGCATCTTTTAGAAAGTCTTTTTTTTTTGCGCAGTGCTTTACTTAGAAGTACATTTCTAAATTTGCCATGATTCAATGCAAAACCTTTTTTCGTAACTACCTACGCACCAAAAGTTTTCTTCTTCTCTGTGGCTTTAAAAAATATCAAAAAAATTCTTTTTATCCCACAGTAAAAATGGCTACAAATTATGCGAAATCTGATAGGGTAGCTTGTTTGAATGCAGATTTTCACCAAGTTCCACTTATTCAAAATTCCTGAAATTTTCACAATATTGCTAAGGAGCATTAGTTATTTAAAATCAATGAAGAAAAGCAAAAACTATTTTCTAAACAGACAATTCAAAAATCTAGTTTACTGTAGAAATTGCATTGATCAGACCCATGTTTGGCCGTAAACTAATTTTACAGTAATTATGTGACAGCAAAGCACAGAAACAGAAATTTGGTTGTTGGTTGTGTTGAGGTTTTACGGCCCAGTCAATCCAATGGGGTCATGTCGCCCACGGTCAGTTACCTTACCACACATGCTTAGTCCTCTAAGCGGTTAACCAGTATTGTGCACTGTCTTTCGCCAGAAACTGACAACTGCCCTTCTTGAATCAGCCAAAGGTAGAGAATGACTTCAGAAAATATTTCATGATCAATCTCCACGATAGAATGTTGCCGACCTCGGTGGGGGTCAAACCCGCAACCTCCTGGTCTCCAGTCGGACGCGCATCCAACTGAGCCACCGAGGCCGGCTACAGAAACAGAAAGGATAAATGGTTCCTAATAAGATATTGTTAATCACAAATCATTTTTCCTTTTAGAATAAAACGCCAAGTGAAAACAGTCTTTCCATGTCTTAAGCACAGTAGTTTTACCCATTCATGAAAATGGAACAGGTAATTATAAGACATACTAAAATTACTGGCCAAACCAACCCTGTTTGATTCTATGCATACCTTATTTACCTGAAGTATTTGGACAGACAGGCCTGAGCAAACAGTGTAGACCCTGGTCAGATGCCACATTCTGTGGCATCTGACCAGGGTCTACACTGTTTGCCACTCATCGAGCAGTTTTTAAACACATGTAGAATCAAACAGATAGTATAAAGGGACTTGTTCAATTTTATGAACAAGTGTTCAATTTTATGAACAAGTGTTCAATTTATGGACAAGTATGGTAAGGTGTTAAAGTGTCCCAATATTAAGAATAGACACTTATTTATTATGAGTATCTTGATTTTACCTGGCATTCAAATACTTAACATAAAGAAATGGTGTACCCATCTCAAGAAAGCTTCCTGCCAAAGTATAGTAATTGTCCTAAAATTACATACATTTTTTCTGACAAAATAGCATATTTAAACAGTAATGAAGGAGCAGTCTAATCGGGGCCATTTCACCAAGTATTTTGTTAATCAAATGCATAAAAATAACATTTTAGGCAAAAAAGTAAAATAACAAAAAAAGAGTTTGAAATTTCAGGGCATTTACTGTATATTTGTATGCATTTTCATATTCATAAGAAAACAAAACTGATTTGCCTAAACATGCCCTGGGTTGAGTATAAAGTGGATAGGGTGGCACTTGGTGACAGACAGTGGCACCAAGTGTGCATGGGTGATCCATGAAAGCAAGGCTGTACAAATACATGTACATAACGATTGCCGCAGCCTCTATGTGCCTTGGGTGCCTGGTAGCATTAAAAATCCGCACAACAACAACAGTGTCATTCTGTCTCTTGATCTCAAGGAGGTAACACCTCCAGTCAACCAACAGAATTACCATGTATGGTATTTCTAGTCCACTGAATGGCTAAAATAAATTCGCACCCTTACCTGCACAGGTAAAATAGTCCCTGTACTGGGAACCAGACCCCCCAGTTTGAAAATCCTGTCTTTAAGGTCCTGCCGAGTCAGTCAGTAAGCCTATTCACACATTTCCTGGGAAGGATTAGCCCTCTAAGCGATTAACCAGTACTTGTGCACATAATTTCACCAGTAACTGAAAACTGCCCTTTTTGAATCAGGAGAAGGGCAAGAATGACCATAGAAATGATGTCAATAATGATAGCTTCATAAAACTGTATTAACCCATTGTATTCTGGATACCTCTAAAAGGTAATTAGCAAACAGTGCAGACCCAGATCAGACACTGCTGAATGTGGCGTCTGATCAGGATCTCCACTGTTTGCAAATAGTTTGGCCTTTTTCTCTAGAAATATATACATTACATAGCCTGACATACCTAAAATTGAAATTGGACTGTTCCAATATATAGTGTGGGAGAGTCTATTCAGAATAAAATGGGTTAAACATACATGTACCTCCTCTAATAGAGAAATCACATGGCCAGCTTCTTAGATAGTATTATCTTGTTTTTATTTTAGTGACTGCATCAAATACGTTTTTACATAGCTCCTGATAAGGCACTTGTTTTTCAACCAACCGAAAAGTATCAATATTTTTCTTATTTCTCTTCTAAAACATATGTTGTGGGTACTCATTAGAAGTCCTTGGAGAAACAAGAAAATTAACTATCTAGATACTTGTCTTATCAGGAGATATTGTTTATAACACTGAATGTTTAGTCACTGGAAACTGGAGCTATTCTACAACACTATCATTATAATATACATATAGTCTCAAGCCAAGAATTATCAACACAATCTAGTACAGAACTAGAACTGTCAGAGGAGGTGACTATACCCCTGCTACACTGCTGCAGTACTGTGTCTGACTAATCACTGCACTGTGTGTTAACCCTTAAACTGCCAATCACAACAATTGTCGTCTGCTTTGTCATCTGCTTGTGATTTTAAAAGTCATTTTTGCAAACAGTGTGGACCCAGATCAGACTGCTCCTTTAGGATCTGGGTCCAAACTGTTTGCCTGTATGCAAAAATAGGTTTGAAAAGTTTGCAGACAACATTTTCAGATGCAGGTTTTCTTGGCGTTTTAAGGGTTTTCAAAGTTGCTGGCAAACATATACGGTAAATGTCCTAAAATTTCAAATACTTTATTCCATACTTTTTTTGCCTAATAGTTGCTTTTAATGCAGTTGGTTCTTAAAAATCTTAGTGGAATGGCAAACAGTGTAGAGCCTGAACAGACGGCTCCTTCAGCAGTCCGATCTGGGTCTGCACTGTTTTTATATGCCATTTTGTCAGCCACTTTGGTGTTCGAAATGTTTTGACAGTTACCGTAATAAAATATCCACCCAATAAATGCACCCCTAAAAGAAAGATCAGCAGATGATTTAATGATGCTTATGCAATATTTTTTTTGTTTTTATTTGTAAAAGCATTAATTGTGGGTACTCATATTATATAATCACATGGACAAGTCTAGGAAATTCAAATGAAAACCCTCAACATCCGCTTTTACTGAAAACTGTTATAATACAAAGGCAGTAATCTGAAGACTCAAAGTGCTCTTTCTGGGATATGTGCAGTAATTACATAGACTACGGTATAACAAAATCTTGGAATGATGGAATAACAGTCAGCATTCTCTCCCCCCTTTTTAGAAGCTGTAGTATGAAAACAAAATATATGTATTAATAACAATAATGTGTCAGTAATAAATGATTATTAAAAAGGACACAAGTATCACAGTTTATAATTTGCTCTTAACCCTTTCATCCCCAAGTTTCTGCAATGGACTCTTCCATCTTTGAATTTGGACACATCCATTGTTGCAAACAGGGGTATCAGTCAAAATCCTAGAACTGAAAAGCAAACAGTGTAGATCCTGATGAGATGGCTCATTATGAGCTATCTCATACAGATCTACACTGTTTGCACAGGTATTGGTTTTGACCTGCCAGGCTGAAAGAGTTAAAGGAAATATTTAGCTATTACAAATATGAGCTTTATCATTCAAGGGACATAACCAGCAAGGTCTAACTCTAGAACTTTCTTGTTCAACAGTGAGTGTCCTAAAATTAAGAACACTATCTTTTCTGAAAAAAACTGTATGTGCAGACAGTGCAGACCAAGATTGGACTGCAATTGTCTGTTCAATGTTTACACATCAGCTGGAAAGTAATAACAAATTTGTGTTGTTAAAAACTCAAGGCTATCCTTATACAGTGTACATGTATAATACTGATTTGTATTGTGATTTTTTTTTCACAAAACCTTTGGATTTTGCCAGCAATCTGGGCCGAATTGTTCAAAACTAATGATGTTGTTAGTTAACGTATCAGTAAAACTTTGATCATTAAATATGTTATATACGCTAATATTTGTGCTGAAAAAATGTGAGTAGCTTTGGCATTTGCAAAAGCTACTCACATTTTTTCAGCAAAAATACTTGTGAATTAGATATTGTACTTATTAGAACAGTTAACATTTTGACCACTAATGAGCTCATTAAGCTAACGATGCTTTGAACAACTGGGCCTGGTTTCATAAATGAAAACTTCTTCATTAAACCAATTTTACTGTCATGGTTTAATACAGTGGAATGTTGCTTTTATATGTTAACCTTTTAAGAACCAATCACAACAGTAGCAGAGGACAGTTCAAATTTCTTTTTCATTTTTCTGATAAAATAAGGCTTGACATTTCTTGTGAATCCTGACTAGCAGAGTTCACATAAAATGTCAAGCCTTATTTTCTTGGATGATGATGATGGTTTAGTGTTTTATGTCCCCTTCAACGTTATTTAAGTCATATCAAGATGATGGAAAGGTGATAATGAAATGCTCTGTGCAATGAAGCACCATACAGTTATGAGCTGTTTGTTTGTGTTGAGGTTTTATGGCCCAGTCAACCCAATGGGGTCATGTCGAGCGCGGTCAGTTTACCTAACCACACATTTAGTGGGCATGCTTAGTCCTCTAAGCGGTTAACCAGTATTGTGCACATTCTTTCGCCAGAAACTGACAATTGCCCTTCTTGAATCAGCGGAAGGGAGAGAATGACCGTAGAAAATATTTCATGATCAATCTCCACGAAAGAATGTTGCCGACCTCGGCGGGGGTTGAACCCGCGACCTCCTGGTCTCCAGTCGGACGGCGCATCCAACTGAGCCACCGAGGCCGACACAGTTATGAGCGGAATTCCCCCTCCAGCGGGATTCAAACCCAGAACCTTGTGATCCAAAGTCGTGAGTGCTAACCACTCAGTCACCAGAGTCCTTCAATACTTTTTCCTCTTTCATTTTGTTCTATTTTCTTGAAACAAATTGAAAAAACAAAAAAAAACTAAAAAACTGCCATCTGCTAAAATTCTGAATGCCACTTCAAGGTTAACTGCTAGAGGTTGTGACTTGGCAACATAAGATATATATATATATATATATAACACTTACTTATAACATATGACTGTTAGTACATTTGTTAAAACTATCAAAAATCAACAGATAAGGCCAAGAAAAAAAAGTTGTGTGTTTTCGGTACCTTGTCAAGAATGCATATGGTCAGAAACTGCAATCCTCACAGTCCATTTGGGAACAGAAAACACATTTTTTTTTTCTCAGCCTAATAAATACCCACTTATCTGGCATTTTTCAGGCAAAGTGATCCACAGCTCCTGGCCCCAAAGTTATAAAACTTTTTTCATTCTCAACTCAGCTGAGCATGAAATTTGTCCTGGTAATAAATCTTAAATAACCAAAAATTGCAAATTCTTTCTTGCTAAAAATAGCTGGGTATGAACATTTCTTTGCTAATAAATATGAAAATGCCAACTAATGTTGGCATTTTCATATTTATTAGCAAAGAAAATTTCATGCTCAGCTGAGTTGAGTATGTAAGACGTTATAACCTCGGGGCCCGATTAGATACTTTTTTTGCACCAAAAAACACTGTTATCTGTTTTCTTATTTTCTCCATGAAAACATAAAGGGCATTCACAGAAATAACCTTTATGAGGTAATTCTAATGAGTAAGTGAGTACCCATAATGTATGCATTCTTGAACAAGTAAGAACAAACTTATTTCTTTCTTATCTGGAACTATGGAATTTTAAAAACCCTGAGATTTCATAATATGGCAGCTCTAGATAAGGTACTTCTGTCACCAAAAAATTATTGATATTTTTTCTTATTTCCCCATGAAAACATATGTTGTGGTTACTCATTAGAAGTGCCTTGGTGAGGCACTTCTAATGAATACCCACAACATGTTTCTATGGAGAAATGAGAAAAAAATTTACAGTAAAAAGTCTAATAAATGCCCATTTTCTAATAAACGCCTATCCCCACAATCCGAGCCGGAAAATTGTGATTTTTTTTTTTAACATTTTTATCCGAAATACCAGCCTCAAACAAAAGCCCACAAGTCAACTTAGAAAACATATTGCTAATACCTCATGCAGTTAGTTTCTGAATCTGCTGGTAAATCACCAAACAAACAAGTTCCTTTTTCTCTCTCGGTCGAAATAGAAGATATGACCATGGGATTTCCGAGTCCTCCCCCCATACTACCCATCTGTAATGTTAGTCTATACTTCCATTTCTGATAATAATATAGCAGTCATCAGGAGGAAAAACTTGAATATTTTGACGTTTTTTCCTATAGTTCCCAAACACTGTACCATAAATCTCCTAAAATTTCAGACAACAAAAGTTCTAACAAAATGGCATATGCAAATAGTGTAGACCCAGATCAGACTGCTCCTTCAGGAGCAGTCTGATCAAGGTCTGCACTGTTTACCATTCCACCAAGTATTTTAAGAAAGAACAACATAAAAAGCAAAACTTAAGCCAAAAAGGTATGTAATAGTGCTCGAAATTTTATGTCATTTACCACAGCCTGTAATAAATGCCCACGTCCCTCTCTACGAAGGATAATGATTCTACTAAATGCCTGCGTGATAATTAGAATTTTTACTGTATCAGGATACCCCACCTATCTAGAGCTATGATTTGAACAATTTGTGAAATGCTGATATAATCACAGATCGTGTTTATTTTGATATTTATGCTATAGTAAAAACAATTACTCTTAACGTGCTGATTTAACCCTTAAAGCACTAAATCAAATTTATAGCAGAGGGCATACTGAAATTGATTTTGTTATTTTTCAGAAAAAATAAGACTTGACTTTTCATGTGAATTGTGGGCTTTTGTTTGTGTTGAGGTTTTACGGCCCAGTCAACTCAATGGGGTCATGTTGAGTGCAGACAGTTTACCTAACCACACGTTTACTGGGCAGGCTTAGTCCTCTAAGTTAACCAATATTGTGCACATTCTTTCGCCAGAAACTGACAACTGCCCTTCTTGAATCAGCAGATGGGAGAGGATGACCATAGAAAATATTTCATGATCAATCTCCACCAAAGAATGCTGCCGACCTCGGTCTCCAGTCAGATACGCATTCAACAGAGCCACCAAGGCCAACTTGAATTGTCAAGCCTTATTTTCGGCAGAAAAATAATAATAATAATCATAAAATAAAATATTTAAAAGTGTAGTCTGCTGTAGTTAAGATAAGCACTTTAAGGGTTAAAAATATGTGTAGATGACATTTTTCTTACTTTCTAATCTTTCCTTTCAAATAAGGCATGGCATTTCTTGGCAACAGGTTTAGGATATTATTCCCAAGGAATGTCAAGCCCTATTTTCCACAAAAATGAAAAGAGCAATGTGTGAAGAAATATACCTTCAGATATATGCACCTAGTGAATTCAGACCATTTGGTTGGTTGGGTTGGAGTTTAATGGTGGCCCAGTCAACACTATTAAGGTCATGTTGTGCCGGTCAGTTTACCTGACCACACTTTTCCTGGACAGGCTTAGTCCTCTAAGTGGTTAAACAGTACTTGTGCACATTCTTTTGCCAGAACTGACAACTGCCCTTTTTTGAATCAGCGGAAGGGAGACAAAATAATACAAACTACTCATCTGAACAGTCTGATCAGTCCTCTCTGGAGTCTTTGTGGATAGCCAATGATCCAGGCTTTTACAATGGCCAAGGCAAAGATTCAGATCAGACAGCAGGCTGACCTGAGTCTTCACTAGGCACGCTTATCACAAGGTACATATTCTCATGGCCCATATCACTCTTTTGTGGCCTTCTAATTTTGTCATAATCATTCCATGCAGGGCTCTAGATAAGATCTTGGTGCAATGAGTATTTTACCCCCTGCTTTATAGCTTAATACAGTCAACCCTCTTTATATCGAAACTTGATACGATGACAAAATTCGTTATGACAATTCGAATGTCACGAAACCTTCACTCAGGAGATGACAGTTAATGCAAAATCATGCAAGAATATTGCATTAAACCTTCAAGCAGCATATGTTTTGGATATTTGTTAGAATTGCCTCACTGAGGCAATTCTAACAAATATCCAAAACATATGTTCTATGAGGAAATAAGAATAAAACAAGGTCTTCTTTACATATTATTCTGTCCATTAAGGTTTCTTTACAACAGCAAATTCATTTTAATGGCAACATCTTTGGGAACAAATGATGTCGTTGTAACAAGAGTTCACTGTACTTAAATGCCCATTTCCAATGCTTAACTCTTAAAGTACCAAGCAGCACACAAAATTCTATTTTTTCTCTTTTTTTTTCAGAAAAAATAAAACTTGGCATTTCATGTGAAATGTCTGCTAAGCAGACAATTCACAATGGAAAGCTTCATTCTGCTTCAGAGAAAATAGTTTGGCATTTCATAGGAATTGTCAAGCTTTATTTTTCTCTGTAAAACAACAATAGCAAAACAACCTAGAATGCATAAATTTGTCATGGGTGCTTTAAGGGTTAAACACTTTCTGATCTAGTATACTGCTACTGCTCACACAAGAATAAATGTGAAGGCAAGTGCTTCATGTTAAAAAATGTGAAGTTCACTGAAAATTTTTACCCTCTAAATTTGATGCTGAAATCCATAATTTCATTGAGTATTCTTACCCTCTAAACTTAAATTGCAATGCTGATTTTCTAAACTTCAATGCTGAAATACCCTTTACACCCTCTTATCTAGAGCTCTGTCTATATTTGCCCTAAATATTGGGACACCTTAACTAATCAAACTTATCCTAAAATCTGAAGAAACCTATTCTGCCGCCTCTAATCTGTCCATTAATCTGCTGGATTAGTGGCAGACAGTGTAGACTGATTAGACCTTGTGCTTATTTTTCGTTCTGTTACATTTGCCAACAGCATAAAAATGCTGAGCACTTTCACCCCTAGGTTTCTGAAATGGAGCCTTCCACTTAAATTTGAACATATCCATTGTTGCAAACAGGGGAGATAGTCAAAAAAAATTAAAATCAGATTGCAAACAGTGTAGATCTTGATGAGATGGCTCAATATGAGCATTCTCATCAAGATCTACACTGTTTGTAAAGGTATCTGCTTTTGCCTGCAGGACTGGAAGTGTTAAGATAAATATTATGTCAGAATTTTTCACAAAAGTTTCACTTTTGCGAATACCATATTCGACCTAATTACCACACGTACTCCTATAAGCGCACACTCAAGCAATTCCGGAGTCTTCAGATTACAGCTAGTGTACTTTTTGTCTACTTCTCTAAAAAGGCGTACTTTGTGGGTACCCATTTGAATTGCATCGACTTGTCGATGCAATTCAAATGAGTACCTACAACATATGTTTTTATAAAGAAAATCAGAAAAACAAAAAAAATCGCATAAACATCATCATATAAGTCCTTTGCTGATCTTTTTTCAAAGTGTACCCTTAGTAGGTAAATACATATTTTACCACAGGTTTTCCCAGTAATTTTGAAAAACCTCATTGCGCAGTGCAGTAATTAGGTTGATTACGGTATTTACGGGACGGCTTCAAATCCAACGATATATTTGCAATATAAATTATAATATGAGCCACACCATCAGAAAATGCACTTTCAGGCATGTACGCCCAACAAAGATTCATATCAGACTGCGCATTTGCACAGTATGATCAGAATCTTCACTCGGAGCATTTTTGATAGCCAACTATGCAATGTTTCTACTCATGCAGACAACGAAGACTCTGATCAGACTGCATGGATGCACAAGCTGATTTAAGTCTTCACTGGGCACATGTCAGAAGGTGGGTTCTTTCACACTGTGGTTCATATAGACTATAACATGAGAAAAGAGCCCTCATGTTAAAGATAAAACCATGACGACCTAGACCAGGGTGCACGTCAATGTTGTCTTGTAATTTCCTTCTCTGTTTGTAAATGTATACTGCAATATCCAACAAAACTATAATAAGGCAATGAAAGTCAATCTGGGCCCAGCTGTTCAAAGCATCATTAGCTTAACGAGCTCATAATGATAAACTCATTAACTGTTGTAGCTAAGGTATTTTCAAATACATTGATATTTCTGCTGCAAAAATGTGAGTAGCTTTTGCAATGCAAAAGCTACTCACATTTTTTCAGCAAAAAATATCAATGTATTTGCTATATTTCAAGATAGAAATTTTAACGTAGCTAACATCTTTGTTTAGTTTTGAACAACTGGGCCCGGATAGATAAATGTGCAAGCTAATCTGGGCCCAGTTGTTCAAAGCTAACGACGTCGTTAGTTAACGAGTTGTTAAAATTTACATAGAGTGATACGCAAATATGCTGAAATGTTTTGCTGAAAAAATGTGAGTAGCTTTTGCAGTGCAAAAGCTACTCACATTTTTTCAGCAAAAAATATCAAGACTATTGTATATTGACTCCACTAAAACAGTTAACGAAATGACCCTTAACGAGCTCATTAAGCTAACGACGCTTTGAACAACTGGGCCCTGGACTTTTGTTGCACCAAAGTGAGATAAGGACTCTTTTCCCATGCTGCAGTGCATACAGGAAATGCAAGTAACTTGCAAGATTGTGAGCTCTCAAACACATTCTTGTACATTAACCTTTAAAGTGGCAAGCAAAACTTTAGCAGATGACACTTAAATTTTTTAACCATCTTTCTAGTATAAAGCTTGATATTTCATGTGAATCATCTGCCTAGCAGATAGTTCATATAATTATATAAAATGCCAAGCCTTATGCCCAACCTTATTTTCTCTGAAAAAAATAAAATTTCAAAAAATATTTAAAACTGTCATCTGCTGCAGCAGTGATTGGCCCTTAAAAGGGTTATCCATAAATACCATGGATAAACAACCCTATCAACTCTTACTACATAACTCTAGATATTTTCTTTCAGACAAGTATCGTTTGTTTTTTTTTTGTTTTGTTTTGTTATTTCTCCAGGAAAACATAATTATGTTACGGGTATGCATTAGAATTGCCTGTATGATGCAATTCTAATGCACTCCCACATGTTTTCATAGTTGTTGGGTGTGTAGGGGTTTAATGGCCAAATCAACACTATTAAGGTCATATTGTGCCAATCAATTTACCTAACCACACTTTTCCTCAGGCTTAGTCCTCTAAGCAGTTAACCAGTACTTGTGCACATTCTTTGCCAGAAACTGACAACCACCCTTCAGGAATCAGCTGAAGGGAGAGAATAACCATAGAAAATCATTCGTGATAAAGAGAAAATACTTATCAGGATGTTTATCTTATCTAGAGTTATGAGTATTACATCAGTCCAGACAAGCACATGATATGTCTGTTTCCAAACCACTTAACACTTTGCATGCTGGGTAAAAATTTCAGCAGACAACATTTTGAAATATTTTTTTATTTTTCTATAAAATAGGATTTGACATTTCATGCAAATTGTCTCCTAAGGAGACAATTTGCATGAAGCATCAGATCCTATATTCTAGGAAAGATAAGAAAAATATAATCACTTTGTCATCTGCTGAATTTGCCCATAGCATGTTATATGTTAAGTAGTGAGCTTTTTTTTTCACAGCTTTGGATGTTTTTGTTTTCACAGACTAGCTGAATCACATCAAAGATATCAGAACACAATAATAACAACATTTAGCCAGATTATTCTGGTCACACCAGACTGCCTGGTTCCCCATAAAGTGGCCTAAATTGAGAAGCACTTGTCAGAAGAATGGCAGCCATTATGGCAAGCTGGAAAACAACCCATAATGCACCTGGAGATTTACTTCCTGTTGAAGATTGAAGGCCTGGGTCATTCCTTATATCGCATCAGAAGACCAGATGTTGTCTGAACACTGAAAAAACAAATGAATTTGTAAGCCAGCAAACTTAGCAGAAATGCATTCAATTAGGTTAGAATCCAAATTTCTCACAAATTTGTGTCCTGCACATTGCTTAAAAAAACTAGACATGTGTCCGAAGTACACAAATGCCCCTGCCCTTTGATCTTTGTCCATATGGCACCAACATCTGGATGCATAAATTTCAACAACTATTTTCCAAAATGCTTAATCTGACCTGTTATACATTTTGACCTCTAGCCAACCCCAGGGCATGACCCAGGGGCAACTCTGACAGAGTTGAAGGTTTCAACTCCCTAGCATAAAAGGTACAAAAGTTACTACCTCAAAGAGAAACGTGGATTTAATGTCAAAGAAAATTTAAATGTAAATTTAAAACATTTATTAGACTTTGGTTACGAATGCGACATATGCACATACGCATGTTACATCCTGGCAAAATGCTATATGCCCCACTGCTGCCGTGGTGAGGCATAGAAACAAAAAAAAACTTTGTTTTCACAAAACAGCAAATTCATGTCCAGCCCCTTACTTTTAACCCTTTAAGAAATTTTCTTAAAACTTTGTCAAACAAACAGCACTATCAAACGATATGCAGTGAACAAGAACCACAACTCTTTCTTCTGTTTTAAATGAGGTACAACCCTTAAAATATCTGATAGCCATTCAGCAATTCAAATGAGTAGCCACAAAAAATTGTGTGAGGCAAAACAAATTTTCATTAATTTTTTATTTGATTTGATTTGGAAGTTTATGGCTCAGTCAACAATGTTAAGGCCATGTAGAGCTGGTCAGTTCACCTACTCGCACTTTTCCTGAGCAGACTTAGTCCTCTCAGTTGTTAACCAGTACTGTGTACATGCTTTTACCAGTAACTTACAACTGACCTTCTTCAATTAGCAATAGGGGGAGAATGACCATTGAAATTATTTCATGACCAACCTCCAAGGAAATTGTGACTGAGCTGGGATTCGCACACGGAAACCATGGTCCTGGAGTCAGACATGTTACTATAAAGTCTGGCAATGAAAATCATCATGAAAATTTTCCAAAGTTATGGAATATCTTACCAATCTACAAGTTTTGCTCCTATAATATCATGTATGTGATAGAGAAGACCAAGCTTAGCTAACTTGGGCCACTTTCTCTGTTCCAAATCCTGTAAAAAATATATAAAAACACATACAGTAATATAGGGATCAAACATGGTTTTTCATGCATTAACATTCGCCAGGTCCAAAGGGAGGTGTTGAAAACCGAGGCCGAAGGCCACGGTTTTCAACACCTCCCTAGGGACCTGGCAAATGTTAATGCATTTAAAAGCCATGTTCGATCGCTATCATTGTATAAAAACTAAAAACATTTGCTACTACATTTCGCGTTATTTCTTGCACTATTTTGTTTTGCCTTTTCACCGATGTCTCGCGAACGTAATTTCCACGGACTATGCTCGTTCTAGGTCCCGGCAGTACACATCTCGTAGCGGCAGCAAATCTGTGGCCCCGGTATGATCATATTGAAAGTTGTGTAGCCGTGCATTAACTTGACAATACACGGCTTTTCACCGGTTAATGCATGGCTGTTAATAACGTGCGGCACTGCTTTTTATGCAATAATAACTCTAAATATCTGATACTGTAGCTCAAGACAAGCAGGTTTTTTTCAATCAGAAAGTATTGACATTTTTCTTCACCGAGGCGCTTCTAATGAGTTCCCATAACATATGTTATTGTTAAGAAATAAGAAAAATATTTATGTGATAATCCTCTTATCTGGAGCTATGGATTTGTTTGTTTGTTTGTGTTGAGGTTTTACGGCCCAGTCAACCCAATGGGGTGATGTTGAGCTGGTCAGTTTACCTAGCCACACTTTTACTGGGCAGGCTTAGTCCTCTAAGCGGTTAACCAGTGTTGTGCATTCTTTCACCAGAAACTTTCAAGTGCCCTTCTTGAATCAGCTGAAGGGAGAGGATGACCGTAGAAAACATTTCATGATCAATCTCCACAAAAGAATGTTGCCGACCTGGCAGGGGTGGAACCCGCAATCTCCTGATCACCAGTCGGACGCGCATATCTAGAGCTATGGATACTATAGCTTATTTCATGTATCATTCTTATTCTTTCACTCCTTCATGATATGCCTAAAAACACTGTCTGGATGGCAAACATGGCATCCACAGATTAACCCTTGTCCTGTTGAACCCGGATATACCCTGCCTTTGCAAACAGTGTAGATCCAGATCAGTTGGCTTCTGAAGAAGCCAACTGACCTGGATCTGCACTGTTTGCCATTAAGTATGTGAATTTATAGCGACAATTCAGATCAATTAATCTGATTGGCTGAAAATTAGAAGTGGGTGTGGCATCTTAATTTATTCAGCAGGACAAGGGTTTAATTGATTTTCTGCAAATTTCCACAGTTCTTGATAAAACATCTTTTACCACCAGAAAATCTGATATCATAAATTTACTAGATATTTGTTTTCAGAGAAAACAGATGCCCCTCAAAGTCATGTCTGACCTTAAAAATGATGTCAAGCTCTTCCATATCTAATCAAGATTTCAAACTAGTCCAGTGATGTACCTATGCATGCTTGACATAAATATATCCATCAGATCAGTTGACAAAGTGGATACAAGCTATTTTTGATGATGAAGGTTTGGTGTTTAACATCCTTCAACATAATTTAAGTCATATTGAGACAATGGAAGGTTCTTTGCAATGAAGCGCCGTACAGTCATCAGCTGAATTCCTCCTTCAGCTGGATTCTCACACGGAACCTCGTGATTCGAAGTCGGGAGCACTAACCACTCGGCCACCCACACACTTACATTAAAATTTGAAAACTTTTGAAGTACTATGACTTTGAAAATGAGGTCAAGATCACCAAAATCTAACCAGCACTAAAGCTTATCCCATTGATGTATATTCCTGCCAGTTTGATGGAAATCAGCCAACAAGTTCAAGAGATATAGTGCCCCCCCTCCCCCACCCCCAAGAAATGATCAAACATCAATGCCAAAGTCATTGCCAGTGGTAATAGGATCCTGACTGAAAATAAGTACCCCACCCCCTTCACCTCTGCAGTGGGGACATACATGTAATAAAATTATAGTGTTTCCCTTCACCTCTGGATCTGGAGTGGAGACATAATAATGTTGGAAGTATGCATTTTAATGTCTAGGAAATGGACTGTAAACAGTTTGGGTGTCCAAGTATCTAGGGTTAATACTTGTATGATGTAAATATCTTTTCTTCAAAATAAAGAGGTATGTATCATTGATTAAAGACTTGAATGGTACATGTATATTTTGTCTTCCAAATAATGACTTTTCCTATATCTAGAGTAAATACTTTGTATAAACAAAATTATTTTTTCTTCCAAATAACGTTGTTGTTGTTTTTTTCTTTCTTTTTTTTTCCATATTTCAAAATCTAGGCTAAATGCTTTATATGGTAAAAATATTTTATCTTCAAAATAATGTTTTCAATTTAATATTAGGGTTAATACTTCTATGGTATAAATATTTATCTTCAAAACAAAGAATTTTCCAATATCCTGGGTAAATACTTGTATGCAATGTTTTATTTTCAGAATAATGGCGCTAACAAGTTTTCCATATCTACAGTCAATACTAGTATGGTGTAAATATTTTTATCATCAAAATAGAGGTTTTTTTTGTTTGTCTGTGTTGCATGATTTCACATTACAAAAACACGCCTATTCAAATATATAGAAAATTTCATCTCCAAAAACTGAAAATTTTCAGATAAAAAACTCTGATATTTTTCCTATTTCTGCTCAAAACACAGATTGTGGGTACTCGTTAGAACCGCCTCGCCGAGGCAGTTCTAATGAGTACCCACAATTTATGTTTTGAGCAGAAATAAGAAAAATAACTTATACCCCTGCAAACCCCAGTTTTACTATATAAAAGTGGGGTTTAAGAGGGTCAAAATTATATAGGCAGGTTTTCGTGATGAACAGCACATACCTTTCTGAAAATTTCCCTGTATTTACATTTTTTTACCATAGTTATCACAGTTTTTCTGCCTCTTGTTAAGCTCTTTGAAAATAAACCGGAATTCGGGAGCATGAACCACCAGCTGTTCTTATCTCGAACTGTTAATACACAGGCTTTCACTAAATGGCTGTAAGAAATATAATAGCAAAGTAAAGAATGGACAGCAAGAACTGACCTAAAAAAAAAAGCAACTCATAACTGCAGCAGACGACATTTCTATTATTTTTTTCTTTTATTTATTTATTTTTTTTTTTTTGAAAAAAAAGTGACATTTTATGTGAATTGTTGGCCTAGCAGACAACTCACATGAAATGTCAGTATTTCGAGGGTTGAACGCAAGACTGTAGTGACTCAAAACATATTTTTGAAACCTTTGTTTAGGGGCAACTTTGACCCCTTTGTAAACAATGCAAATTTAGGTGCCATTGCTCATACGAGCAATGGCACCTAAATTTCCATTGTTTACCGGAAGAAATGTTGTAATCTTCATAACGCCTTCATGGTGAGGAGATTAATTATTGGAAAAAAACAACCATCTGACTTGCTACTGTCTTGCGATCAACCCTTGATTCCTTTATTTTTTTTATTTTTTTTCTGAAAAAAAAATTACAGCAGAGAATTCCACTTTGCAACCACCCTGAAAATAGGACCACTCTGCTTTTATAACTACTTTTCTCCAGACCTGAAAAATTTCTATAATTAATGGTCGCAGGGTTCGCACTAGGATTTTTTTTTCTTTCGCCACCATTTTCGCCAATTTGACTTTTTTTGTGCCATTTTCTTTAACTTTGAGCCAGATTTTGAGCCAAATTTTGGTCATTTTTCGCCAAAGAATTATCTTGTCAGAAAAAAAGGTGTTCATTTACTGATTCCTTTAATTGCAGCAGTAGATTCAAGAATCAGTATAGTGTGAAATGTGTGGGGAAATTAATTCTCACACTGATTTTTAAAACTTCTGCTGTAATAAATTAATTACAATGTCATGAATTAATAATAAGTCTTTGTTTTGCATATCGAATGATGAAGTCACAAAAAATAGAACGCTTTACATGGAAACAAAAGTTGTGAAAAGTGTTGTATAAGCCAATACATATAATATTATTAATGTATTATACTGTGAGAGAATAACGTGACAATATTCATTTGTACCCTGATAAATGCGGGGTAAGTTTCTTCCACAGCAGGTTTTACTGTTTTAAGGGAGCTAACTGCAACTGACTTAAAAGGGAGTTAACTGCAATTGCTTTACGAATCGGGAATGGGGAACAGCATCTTTTTTATGAATCGCGCCAATAAAAAAGAGGGGTCATGCTTATACAATAAGCGGTTAACCAGTACATTGAACACCCTTCCTTAAGAAACTTGTAACTGCCAATCTTGAAGTAGTGGAAAGAGCGAATGACTGTAGCAAATACATGTGTTTCATGATAAATCACTACAATCTGTGGGGATCTAATGCGCGATCCGGACCATCGTAGATATTACTTCAAATGGGCAAATTTATTTGGGGACCCATTTCACGTTCGATACTGGAAACTAGACCATCGGAGACTAATGAGTCCGCTTCCCAAGCATTATTCGTGTTTTTTTTGTTTTGTTTTTTTTTTCGGGACGACGTTCGTTGATCGCCAAATAAAATTAAGGCTCATAAGACGGTACCAAAACGTGCTTAATTAAAGTCGGCACTGTGAAAGTGTACTTACCGCTTCAATAAGCTGAACCGATTAATGACAATAATTATTTCTCGTGTAATCAAATTGTTTTCCATCTTTGTGTTTGACAAAGGATTCCACGTGATTACATTCTGGGTAAATTTCCGTGACGTAGGCGATGCGACTGACAATTATTCCTGATTGGTAGTTTCGGCAGAGCGTCATGAATATTGAGGACGAAAGGCGTGGAAAGTGGACGGTGCTACTGTCAAACTGCCCATCACGGCACATGACCTTATATCACTTTCATCAAATTCAGATTAATTGAGTTGTTAATTGGCGAATTATACAATCAAGGAAGGTGCGATAGACACGCACGACAATTATATGGCTCAGTAGCGGGTAATTCAGGCGATGTTTTTTTCGCCACTTGTTTTCGCCAATTTATGATTTTTTGTGCCAAATTTTATTTTTCTGCGCAAATGGCGACAATGGCGATCGGTAACGCGAACCCTGGGTCGCTTAGCGTATTCTGATAAAGAGGCTACCCACTTTACTGTATTATGATCACACTTCAAAGACCCAATTAAGCATTTGTCTATTAGTTACTGTCCTAAATTAACTTTTTATACACTCATATAGGATTTTTTATACTGGCAAAGGAAAGCTTTTCTAAGGAATAGGCTGTGCCCTATGATATAATTACTATATGGCCCCTAAAAATGCCAGAAAATGTCAAGATCTGGCATAAAAGATACAATGTTACTTATAAAACAGGACACACCCTCCAAACAAAAGCCTAACTATCTTATGAATGAATTTTAGTTGTTACAAAATTACTGTGCTGTCAAGTCGCTGTGCCAGTGGTAAAAAATTCGGTGAAAAAGTTTGGGCTACCCCACATATTTACTAGCTATAGCACTACTGTAGAGAAATAAAATGCATAATGTAATCTTTATTGTGAAATTGGAGCAACTGCTGATACACAGAAAAAGCAAAATCATAAAGATAAGAAATTCTGAAAATTTGGAAAACTTACAGGGCCGTTTTGGCCCTTTGTGAACCTACCCCTTTTATGATAAGTATGGTAAGTATTTAAGGTGTTTACATAGTTCCAGATATGAGGGGGTAACCACATAATACTTTTCTTATTTATCCATGAAAAAATATTTTCGAGTACTCATTAGAAGTGCCTCAGTGAGGCACTTCTAATGAGTACCACAAAATATTTTTCGTGAAGAAATAAGAAAAATATCATTACTTTTAGGTTGAAAAAAGAACCTTATTTGGAGCTGTGTGTTCAACTATTTA
Organism: Anodontia alba; assembly: GCA_964016985.1. Taxonomy (NCBI): domain Eukaryota; kingdom Metazoa; phylum Mollusca; class Bivalvia; order Lucinida; family Lucinidae; genus Anodontia; species Anodontia alba. The sequence goes on from OZ024822.1 coordinate 76,990,970, forward strand.
TGGAAAATACAGTATCATAATTTGCACTCACTACTGTACTTTCATACATGTAAGAAACCTACCTGATTTCTCCATCTTTAAATCTTAGTTCTTTAACTAAAGTTTCTTTGTCAACACTAAGATCATTGCACTGTTTTATCACTGTTTTCACAAATTTTTCTGAAGAAGAGGAAAACAAAGAAAATAAAAACATGAAACAATAATCCCTGCCACTATCGTGTAGCAGGCAGATAACTCTGCCAAAAATTGACAAAACTGCCCATTAGCAGTCCTAAACCATATCTCCACAATATCATTACACATACCAAATTAGATGAAAACTCATTAACAACTTTTCAAGTTAACCTCCAAAAATGAAAATATGGATGGACTTATGACCAATGGACATATGGACAACCAACATGAAACCAGAAATGTGCCAAATTTTAATTATGAAGCCCTGTCTAAGTTTAACCCTGGTCTTGCCGAACCTAGTTATGCCCTGTCTTTGCAAACAATGTAGATCCAGATCAGTTGGCTTCTGAAGAAGCCAACTGATCTGAACCTGCACTGTTTGTCATTAAAGTATATGAATTTGAATCAATGACCTGGATCAAGTAATTTGATTGGCTGACAATTAGAAGTGGCCTCGTCATCTTAATTTATTTAGCAAGGGTTAATTATATGACATAAAGAAAATGTTTTAGCACAATTTTCTACCCTGGTAGAGACCATTATTACCATAGCTCCAGATAAGAGGAGTGTCAATAAACATCTTTTCTTATATCTCCACACAAACATATAGACCTAGATAAGAGTGGGTATCAGGTTAATATATTTCTTATTTCTCCACGAAAACATATGTTGTAGGTACTCATTAGAAGTGCCTCAATGAGGCTCTTCTAATGAGTACCACAACATAAGTTTTCATGGAGAAATAAGAACAAGAGGACAATGATGGTCCTATATCGCTCACCTGAGCAAACAGATTTGCATACTTATATTAGTGTTGAAGTTTCAGCCAAGTTCACTGCTCTAAATTTTATAGCCCTGCACCCCCCACCAACCCCCCACAGCAGCCATGTTTTTTTCTTTTTAACGCATCATGACAACTAAATCTTGAAAGAGGGTCACCAAAGGAACATTTCTGCCAAGTTATATTGAAATTGCTCCAGTGGTTTCTGACAAAAAGATTTTTAGAGTGTTTTATATTGCTATAAAGCCCTACCCCCTAACAGCAATTTTTTTCTTTTTGACGAATCATGACACCTTGAAAAAACTTGGTTGAGGGTCACCAAAGGAACAATCTGTTTACCAAGTTAAACCAAGTTAAATTGAAATCGGTTCAGTGGTTTCTGACAAGAAGATTTTCAAAGTTTTCTATCTAGATATATAGGGAAAATAAGCCTCACCCCCTAACAGCCATGTTTTTTTGACAAATCAGGGTTGCTTGAACATTCTTGGTAGAGGGTCACCAAAGCAACATTGAAATCGGTCAGGGGTATTTGACAAGAAGAATTTCAAAGTTTTCTATACGGATATATACGGAAAATAAGCCCCACCCCTCTGGGGGCCATGTTTTTTGACGTATCATGAAAGCTTGAACAATCTTGGTAGAAGGTCACCATTCCTGTCAAGTTACATTGAATTCGGTGTAGCGGTTTCTTACAAAAAGATTTTTAAAGTTTTTTATATAGATATATAGGGAAAATAAGCCCCGCCCACATAGCGGCCATGTTTTTTGACGAATAATGACAACCCTTGAACAACCCTGGTAGAGGGTCACCAAAGAAACATTCCTGCTAAGTTATATTGAAATCGGTCCAGTGGTTTCTGACAAGAAGATTATTAAAGTTTTCTATATCGATATATAGGGAAAATAAGCCCCACCCGCTAGCTGCCATGTTTTTTGACAAACCATGATTACTTGAACAATCTTGGTAAAGGGTCACCAAGGAAGGGTCACCAAGGTAACATGTCTGCCAAGTTATATTGAAATCAGTCCAGTGGTTTCTGACAAAGATTTTTTCAAGTTTTCTATATAGATATACAGGGAAAATAAGCCCCACCCCCTAGCAGCCCTGTTTTTTGACAAATCATGACGGCCTGAACAATCTTGGTAAAGGGTCACCAAGGAAACATTTCTGCCAAGTTATACTGAAATCTGTCCAGTGGTTTCTGACAAGAAGATTTTTTTTTACGTTTTCTATATAGATATATAGGGAAAATAAGACCCACCCCCTTGCAGCCATATTTTTTGACGAATCATGATGGCTTGAACAACCTTGGAAGAGGGTGTCCAAAGACACATTCCTTCCAAGTTATATTGAAATCGGTCCATCGGTTTCTGACAAGAAGATTTTTAAAGTTTTCTATATAGATACATATATAGGGAAAATAAGCCCTGCCCCCTGGCAGCCATGTTTTTTGACGAATCCAAACGGCTTGAACAATCTTGGTAGAGGATCACCAAAAGAACATTTCTGAAAATTATATGGAAATCGGTCCAGTGGTTTGGGATTAGATGATTTTTACATTTTTTCTATATATAGGGAAAAAATAAGCCATGCCCCCTAGCGGCCATGTTTTTTGACGAATAATGACAACCCTTGAACAACCCTGGTAGAGGGTCACCAAAGAAACATTCCTGCTAAGTTATATTGAAATCGGTCCAGTGGTTTCTGACAAGAAGATTATTAAAGTTTTCTATATCGATATATAGGGAAAATAAGCCCCACCCGCTAGCTGCCATGTTTTTTGACAAACCATGATTACTTGAACAATCTTGGTAAAGGGTCACCAAGGAAGGGTCACCAAGGTAACATGTCTGCCAAGTTATATTGAAATCAGTCCAGTGGTTTCTGACAAAGATTTTTTCAAGTTTTCTATATAGATATACAGGGAAAATAAGCCCCACCCCCTAGCAGCCCTGTTTTTTTACAAATCATGACGGCCTGAACAATCTTGGTAAAGGGTCACCAAGGAAACATTTCTGCCAAGTTATACTGAAATCGGTCCAGTGGTTTCTGACAAGAAGATTTTTTTTTACGTTTTCTATATAGATATAGAGGGAAAATAAGACCCACCCCCTTGCAGCCATATTTTTTGACGAATCATGATGGCTTGAACAACCTTGGAAGAGGGTGTCCAAAGACACATTCCTTCCAAGTTATATTGAAATCGGTCCATCGGTTTCTGACAAGAAGATTTTTAAAGTTTTCTATATAGATACATATATAGGGAAAATAAGCCCTGCCCCCTGGCAGCCATGTTTTTTGACGAATCCAAACGGCTTGAACAATCTTGGTAGAGGATCACCAAAAGAACATTTCTGCAAAATTATATGGAAATCGGTCCAGTGGTTTGGGATTAGATGATTTTTACATTTTTTCTATATATAGGGAAAAAATAAGCCATGCCCCCTAGCGGCCATGTTTTTTGACGAATCCAAATGACTTGAACAATTGTGGTAGAGGATCACCAAAGGAACATTTCTGCAAAATTACATAGAAATCGGTCCAGTGGTTTCTGACAAGAAGATTTATAAAGTTTTCTATATAGATACATAGGGAAATTAAGCCCCGCCCCCTGGCGGCCATGTTTTTTGACGAATCCGAATGACTTGAACAATCTTGGTAGAGGATCACCAAAGGAACATTTCTGCAAAATTATATTGAAATTGGTCCAGTGGTTTCTGACAAGAAGATTTTTTAAGTTTTTAGTTAAAAAATCTATTTTTAGCTCCTGTGACCTAGATATGCAATGGACCGGAACCGTTTGAACAACTTTAAAAGAGGACCAACCAAGGATCATTCCTGTGAAGTTTGGTCAAAATCCAATCAGTGGTTTAGGAGGAGATGTTGTTTAAAGATTGTGGACGGACGGACAGACATACGGACGACGACGACGACGACGATGGACGGTGAGTGATCACAAAAGCTCACCTTGAGCTTTCAGCTCAGGTGAGCTAAAATATCAATACTTTTGGACTGAAAAAAGTGCCTTAACTAGAGCTATGCAAACATATGGGCCGCATCAAGCTAAAAAGTGTGTTTGTACATATGCCAAAAGTGCAGATTCAGACCATCCTGTGCATGCACAAAGTATCATCCAGGCCTTCGCTCTCCATTCATACATTCTGTAGTATCCAATGATTATGTTCGTGAATAGTAAAGGCTCTAATCGGACTGCGAGGATATGCATATGCCCAAGGCATATTTTCACATAGCGTGGCCTACTGAGGTGCTGCTAATGAGTACCCACGATATATGTTTTTGTGAAGCTATAAGAAACATATCAATGATTTTTTGTTGATAAAAAAGTACATTATCTAGACTATGTAATATCTTATGGCCATCAATAAAATGGGTTCAGATCAGATTCTACCCAGCAGTGTATCAGCAGCCTTTATCCACATCAGCAAATTGTTTTAATTGTCTTCCAATTTTTTTTTTCATCTTAACAGTTGCTTAACCCTTGTCCTGCTGAATAAATTAAGATGCCACACCCACTTCTAATTTTCAACCAATCAGATTATGTGATCCCAATTGTTGCTACAAATTCATACACAATGGCAAACGGTGCAGCTCCAGATCAGTTGGCTTCTTCAGAAGCCAACTGATCTGGATCTACACTATTTGCAAAGGCAGGGTATATCCGGATTCAGCAGTACAAGGGTTAATTACAACCACTCACAAAATACACCATGCCCCTAACCATATGTTTGTCCCTACAAAATGCCAAAGCTGAAAAGAAGCATAACTCTCAAGACAAAGTTATTCAGGAGACCTCCTCCTCAGACCAATAAACTCTCCAAGTTTCAAGGCATAAGCTCAGATAGCTATAGAACTATTTTGCTGACAAGTTTGAAGCATAACAAGTGAATAGATAAACAAAAGCAATGATAAAAAAAAGCAAGCATACATAGCCCTACAAACAGGGTTTTGGAATAATCAAATTTTTATTACTTATCCATGGACAAGTAAATGGTCAAAATCCACTTGTCCAACCAAGATTTACTTGCTCGAAAATTGACATTTTTCTTATTTCTCGAAAAAAACATGTTGCAGTACGTACTCATTAGAAGCCCCTTGGTGAGTCACTTCTAATGAGTACCCACAACATGTTTTCTTCGAGAAACAAGAAAATTATATATCTCATAATCTGGATACTTTTCTTAAATAGAGCTCTGAAATCCTTGTCCCAGGACAAGTAAATTGAATTTCTTCCTTGTCTCAGGGAAATGAGACAAGTTCGACAATCAGGCATCATGTTATTTCCACAGCTCTGCCTACATATTTACCTGTGATTTCTTTGGGAATGTTTATTTCTATCATGACACATTGAACATGACTGCGGTAATCTTCTGTGAACACAACAATTTCTTCATCTACATCTGTTCCAAGTCTGAACACCTTAATTTCGCCTTTATCTCGCATTTCATTCTGAAAAATACACAAAAATTCCATTATACATGTATCATTTCCACTACATCATATGTTCATATGTAATGTAGCCTGCCTCGGTGGCTCAGTTGGATGCACATCTGACCATTGATCTGGGTTCATCAACATTCATTTGTGGAGATTGCTCATAAAATATTTTCTATGTTCATTCTCTCCGTTTGGCTGATTCAAGAAGGGCAGCTGTCAGTTCCTGGTGAGAGAATGTGAACAATACTAGTTAACTGCTCAGAGGACTACACATGCCAAGGAAAAAGTGTGGTTAGGTAAATTGACTGGCTCAACATGACCCTAATGGGTTGACTGGGCCGTAAAACCTCACTTCAATCAATCATATGTAATGTAACATGTGATGTTACATGAGGAAAGATCTCTTACTGATTAAGTGGGCAATGTAGGTTAAGCTCAGCCTGTGTCTTCTCAGTTTGGTCAGGTTCTTCATTATAGCTTACCAAATTGTTGAATATTGATATTGTAGAGTTTATTGATGCATACACTTCACCCTCTTTACAACTCGGTTCGTTATAACACGGTTTTTGATATAACACGGTTCAAAAATGGATCCCAAAAATGTATAGATTATATTGAACAAGAGGACCATGATGGTCCTATATCGCTCACCTGACCAAACAGATTTGCATATTTACTGTTGAAGTTTCAGCTAAGTTCACTGCTCTATGATTTTTGTATAAACTTTATAGCACTAACCACCCCACCCCCCTCCACCACACCCCTGGCCATGTTTTTTTTACAAATCTTGACGACCTGAACTGAATCTTAAAAGAGGGTCACCAAAGGAACATTTCTGCCAAGTTATATTGAAATTGGTCCAGTGGTTTAAAAAAATTTATATAGCTATAAAGCCCTACGCCCTAACGGCCATGTTTTTTGACGAATCATGACAGCTTGAACAAACTTGGTAGAGGGTCACCAAAGGAACATTCCTACCAAGTTATATTGAAATCTGTTCAGTGGTTTCTGACAAGAAGATTTTTAAAGTTTTCTATTTAGATATATAGGGAAAACAAGCCCCACCCCATGGCAGCCATGTTTTTTGATGAATCATGATTGCTTGTACAATCTTGATAGAGGTTCACCAAAGCAACATTCCAGCCAAGTAATATTGAAATCAGTGATGGGGTATGTGACAAGAAGAATTTTAAAATTTTCTATGCAGATATATATGAAAAATAAGCCCCATCCCCCCTGTGGGCCATGGTTTTTGACGTATCATGAAGGCTTGAACAATCTTGGTAGAAGGTCACCAAAGCAACATTCCTGCCAAGTTACATTGAACTCGGTCCAACTGTTTCTTACGAGAAGATTTTTAAAGTTTTCTATATAGATATATAGGCAAAATAAGCCCCGCCCCCTAGCGGCCATGATTTTTGATGAATCATGACGGCCTGAACAATCTTTGTAGAGGGTCATCAAAGAAACATTCCTGCCAAGTTGTATTGAAATCGGTCCATTGGTTTCTGAAAAGAAGATTTTTAAAGTTTTATATATAGATATATAGGGAAAATAAGCCCTGCCCCAGGCAGCCATGTTTTTTGACAAATCATGATTACTTGAACAATCTTAGTAGAGGGTCACCAAGGAAAAATTTCTGCAGTTATAATGAAATCGGTTCAGTGGTTTCTAACAAGAAGAGTTTTAAAGTTTTCTATATAGATATATAAGGAAAATAAGCCCCGACTCCTGGCGGCCATGTTTTTTTGACGAATCATGACGGCTTGAACAATCTTGATAGAGGGTTACATAAGAAACATTCCTGCAAAGTTACATTGAAATCGGTCAAGTGCTTTCTGAAAAGACTATTAAAATTTTCTATATAGATAAATTATAAAGGAAAATAAGCCCCGCCCCCTAGCGGCCATGTTTTTTGACAAATCGTAACGGCTTGAACAATCTTGGTAAAGGGTCACCAAGGAAATATTTCTGCGAAGTTCTATTGAAATCAGTCCTGTGGTTTCTGACGACAAGATTTTTTCAAGTTTTCTATATAGAATTATATCGAAAATAAGCCCCGCACCCCCTAGCGGCCATGTTTTTTGACAAATCATGTCGGCTTGAACAATCTTGATAGAGCGTCACTAAGGAAACATTTCTGCCAAATTATATTGAAATCGGTCCAGTCGTTTATGACAAGAAGATTTCTAAAGTTTTCTATATAGATAATATAGGGAAAATTACCCCCGCCCCCTAGCGGCCATGTTTTTTAACGAATCAGGGCAGCTTGAACAATCTTGCAACAGGATCACCAAAGGAACATTTCTGCAAAATCATATGGAAATCAGTCCAGTGGTTTCTGACAAGAAGATTTTTAAAGTTTTCCATAAAGATATATAAGGAAAATAAGCCCCGCCCCCCTGGCAGCCATGTTTTTTGACAAATCCAAATGGCTTGAACAATCTTGCAACAGGATCACCAAAGGAACATTTCTGCAAAATCATATGGAAATCGGTCCAGTGGTTTCTGACAAGAAGATTTTTAAAGTTTTCTATACAGATATACAGGGAAAATAAGCCCCGCCCCCTGGCGGCCATGTTTTTTGACAAATCCAGATGGCTTGAACAATCTTGGTACAGGATCACCAAAGGAACATTTCTGCAAAATTATATGGAAATCGGTCCAGTGGTTTCGGACAAGAAGATTTTTAAAGTTTTCTATATAGATATATAGGGAAAATAAGCCCCGCCCCCTGGTGGCCATGTTTTTTGACGAATCCAAATGGCTTGAACAATCTTGGTAGAGGATCACCAAAGGAACCTTACTGCAAAATTATATTGAAATTGGTCCAGTGGTTTCGGACAAGAAGATTTTTAAAAGTTTTCTATATAGATTATATAGGGAAAATAAGCCCCACCCCCTGGCGGCCATGTTTTTTGACGAATCCAAATGTCTTGAACAATCTTGTTAGAGGATCACCAAATGAACATTTCTGCAAAATTATATTGAAATCGGTCCAGTGGTTTCGGACAAGAAGATTTTTAAAGTTTTCTATATAGATATATAGGGAAAATAAGCCCCGCCCCCTGGCGGCCATGTTTTTTGACGAATCCAAATGGCTTGAACAATCTTGGTAGAGGATCACCAAAGGAACATTTCTGCAAAATTATATGGAAATCGGTCCAGTGGTTTCGGACAAGAAGATTTTTAACGTTTTCTATATAGATATATGGGGAAAATAAGCCCCGCCCCCTGGCGGCCATGTTTTTTGACGAATCTAAATGGCTTGAACAATCCTGGTATAGGATCACCAAAGGAACATTTCTGCAAAATTATATTGAAATCTGTCCAGTGGTTTCTGACAAAAAGATTTTTAAAGTTTTCTATATAGATATATAGGGAAAATAAGCCCCGCCCCCTGGCGGCCATGTTTTTTGACGAATTGGAATGGCTTGAACAATCTTGGTAGAGGATCACCAAAGGAACATTTCTGCAAAATTATATTGAAATCGGTCCAGTGGTTTCGGACAAGAAGATTTTTTAAGTTTTTAGTTAAAAAATCTATTTTTAGCTCCTGTGACCTAGATATGCAACGGACCGGAACCATTTGAACAACTTTGAAAGAGGACCAACCAAGGATCATTCCTGTGAAGTTTGGTCAAAATCCAATCAGTGGTTTAGGAGGAGATGTTGTTTAAAGATTGTGGACGGACGGACGGACGTACGGACGACGACGACGGACGGTGAGTGATCACAAAAGCTCACCTTGAGCTTTCAGCTCAGGTGAGCTAAAAATGACCATAAATGGTCGTTTTTCAATATAATCTATACATTTTTGTTTGGACATAACAGGGTTGTTTAACTAACACGGTTTATGCAATGGACCCCAACAATAGTATTATAAAGAGGTTGTGGTGTATAAGGAAGCCATAACTTCAGATAAGATCTTTCGACCAAAAGTACTTTTCTAATTTCTACATGAAAACGTATGTTGTGGGTACTCATTAAAAGCCCCTCGCTCCATGCTTTTATGGAGATATAAGAAAACTAGTAACAGTGTTTTCAGAGAAAACACATGTCCCTCCGCCATAAATTTTCAGTTTTTCTATTACTGTTTGGATTGAAATGAATCAATAAGAGAGAATGAGTTGTGTCCTTCACAAAACTGAGGGAAAGCAGCGCTGACTCTTGCAACAGCAAACAAATGAAAGGCAGCTCTTGATGAAATATGAACACAGCCATCAAAAGGGTGTCGCAACAAGTCACAAGGCTGTCAATAAAACTCCCGCAAGCGGAAAGTGGGATATTCTTTAAGCTCAGTCAATACAGGCAGCGATTTTCCAATAGCCGGGGCAAGCATCAATCAACTCGGTAAAAGTTGGTCGGCTTTTTGACAGTTCTGGACATATCAGGTATCAATTTCGGCCGGACAAAAGAAATTGCGGAAGTCTGTGGTATGTCTCTGAAGTTCAATTAGGCTGTTCGGTGGCAATCTCAGGGCGTGATTTATACTGTACGTCTGCATAATGGAAGCACTGAATATTGTCTATATACATGTATGTTGCCAAGCTACATGTAGGTCAAGGCAAGTTAAAATGTTATCAATTATATAGTGATTATAATATAATTAATTTAAAAGTTTTTTTGGTATACTGGTATTTTTATGTATTTTTATGATAAGCATGTATATTTCTTTCATAAGTGTGCAGATTCTAAAAGAACTTCAGTGAGAGCATAAATTAGCTCAGAGAGAGCATAAACTTTCTAATTAATTTTATGGACAATATATTTATTAAAACAACAGTCTGGAAAAATCAGTTTGAAACAAAAGTGAAGCTCCTGTGATTTCGGTTACATCTTTAGTAGCTCTGGTATCAACTTTAACCCATTGTAGATTGAATAGACTCTCCCACACAATATATTGGAAGAGTCCAGTTTCAATTTTAGGTATGCCCGGCTAGGAGATTTACATATTCCTAGAGAAAAATGGCTTAGCTATTTGCAAACAGTGGAGACCCTGATCAGACGCCGCATTCTGCAGCGTCTGATCTGGGTCTGCACTGTCTGCCAATTACCCTTTTATGGGTTTCCCAACTACAATGGGTTAAAAGAGTTACAGTGTCCAAATATTTAGGGTAAATAATAAGGCTGGCACAATCAATCAGATAATCGATTTCTTGATCAATAAATTCCAAAAAAATGATTATCTTTACAATTTGCTAATAATCGATCATTTGATTTCTGTGTCTGTTACTTTACTGTATTTACCCTTTAGTAGTATTCAGACACCTCAACTCCTTACCAATTTGAACAAGTACAATTTACTACCCAATGTTGTGTCTAAAAATAGCTGGATGCTTGGCAAACAGTGTAGACCCTGATGAGATGCCATGTTTTGCAGCTTCTCATCTGGGTCGGCACTGTTTGCTCAGGCCAAATACATACAGTAAAGTATAACATACAGTAAGAGTCATGCTCAGACAGGTAAAATTATGACCCCATCTTCAGTGATTACTAATCAATAATCAATCACAATGGCAGGACTGATAATCCATTATCTTTTCAGCTCTGATTAGCCAGCCCTACTTCTGACATGTGTGCCCAATGCAGACTCTTTTTTCTGAATGGCACGACTAAAATTCTATAATAATCCCTTATCTGAGGCCATCATGGGAGAAATAAAACAACCTCAACTCCTTACCATACTTTATCTAAAATCTGAACAACAATTTACTACCCAATGTTGTGTCTAAAAATAGCCAGATGATTGGCAAACAGTGTAGACCCTGATGAGATGCTGTGTTTTGCAGCATCTCATCTGGGTCTGCACTGTTTGCTCAGGCATATCTGACCAAATACATACAGTAAAGTATAACATATGATAAGAGTCATGCTCAGACAGACAGGTAAAATTATGACCAAATCCTCAGTGATTACTAATCGATTATCGATCACAATGGCAGGACTGATAATCGATTATTTTTTTCAGCTCTGATTAGCCAGACTTAGTAAATAAGGGAAATATGATAACTTACAACTTGTTTATCAACCGCCTCTCTATCACTGTGAAGACTATACAACTGATGTTTCATGACAATGGGCGGCAGACGATGTTCAAATTTTTCTACAGGAAACAGACTTCGGAAGAATAACATAGAAGTTTTCACTCCACTTACTGATCCCTTTACATCTGTGAAAACAAGGAAGTTTTCATAGGACTTGTTAAGGAGAAGTATTTGGTGACATAGCTTAAAAAAAAGTTTTGATATATTTTTCTTTATTTGTCACTGAAAACATATGTTGTGGGTACTCATTAGAAGCCCCTCACTGAGGTGCTTCTAATGAGTACCCATAACATTTGGATTTCATTGAGAAATACGCGTAAGAAAAATTCCATGTGGATATATACCCCCTCTTATCTGTAACTACATGTATGTGGAGATAATTCTGGGATGATTTTCTCCAGTTCTCCATTAAAAACATATATACTCGGAGAGGCACTTCTAATGAGTACCCACAACATTTGTAATTATGGAGAAATAAGAAAAATTATACTGCTCAGAATTATCATCAAATACTCCTCCTCAACAAGTCCCAAGGACAAACTTCTTCTTTCAATGAACAAATAATATAATGTTGATGTTTGATGTTTTCTGCCTCTTTCAACATTGTTTAAACTAACATTTTTTAAGTCATACCGAGATGACTGAAGGGTGACAATGAAATGCTTTCTATACAGTCATGACATGAATTCTGCCTCCAGTGGATTCAAACCCAGGAACGCATGATCTTCAGTTGGCAGCGCTAACCACTCTGCTCCAATGATGCCTCATAAATTCATAATTTAACTTAACTTAATGCTTCAGTATTTGAGTTATAGAGGACTCTCATTATCTCAAAGTCCAAGGGACTCTCTGATATACTTCCAGATATCTGTACCTCGACATATCAGATTTGCAGAACTGAGGAAAAACTAAATCGAATGACTATATTTCACAAATGAATATGTAATTTGACTTAGAAAGTTACAGATATAATCAAAATACTGTGGAAAAGAGGAGAATTGCTCCCAAGTAACAATTTCTCCTCTTTTCCACAATATTTTGTTGCCTATTGTTATATTTTCATGTTTAAACAGGAACAGATTTTCACTTCGAGCTAAGTGGTTATTTGAGATGAGGGAAGCTGAGATAGCGTGAGTCAACTGTATACATGTGAATTTAGGACCAGTATAGTTACAGATAAGCATTCCCATCTGCACAATTTGTTTCGTTTCCATACTATTAGTCAACCCTTAAAGCATCAGTCATAAAACAGCAGACAACATTTTCATCTTCTTGATAAACAAGATTTGATGTTTCATCAAACATGTGAACTTGCAGAAACTCAAACAAAAAATACTTCAGAAAGTCATCTGTAATGGGTTACATGACTTACCAAAATACCGCAACACTACCAGAACAGCCTTTCATGAATTAATTTTGATATATTAACCCTGTCCTGCTGAACCCGGATATACTCTGCCTTTGCAAACTGTGTAGATCCAGATCAGATGGCTTCTGAATAAGCCAACTGATCTGGATCTGCACTGTTTTCCATTTAGTACATTATTTGTATGTGAATTTATAACAACAATCCGGATCAAGTAATCTAATTGGCTGAAAATTAGACGTGGGCATGGCATCTTAATTTATTCAGCATGACAAGGGTTAAGTCAAAGTATAGGAAGAGGGAAAGTTTTGTAACTACAATTAATCTGCAAGTTGTCCATGAAGTGTTTTCTCTGAAAATATTGTTGATATTCTGCTAATTCAGAGCCAGAATACCTGTGAAAAACAGGAATACCCATCACTTCAAACGAAAAGTACTAAAACACTTTTGTATTAAACCTACTAACTTCAATTAAATGCAATGAACTTTGGAACAAATTAACAAAAGTATATAAATTCATCACTTTTTTAATACTCGGGATTGAATTATAAACATTTTGCAAAACAAGGGTGTTGTCTGAAAAAGCCTCAACACTTCCGGAAAAGTTACTTCAAGAGAAATTCTATAAATAAATACATTCGCTCTTATAAACTTTTGTTTATCATTCCTACGATGATGCTATGACCAACAAAAGAATTTTTTAAATGAAAAGAAAACAGATATATAGTTTATTTTTTCATCATAATTTTCAGAAATTCTGTTTCTAAATACATCCCTTCATTATGGCTGCCCTGTTTACCAATGCGGAAAAGATGCAAAAAAAGTTGAAATTTAGGCAATGTATTTTTTTGGCTACATAATATATCAAGAGTAATAACTTAAAAGGTATTCCTGGATTTTTCACTGGTATTCCAGTACTTTGGTAGTTTTCTGGTAGTTCGGTTTGGCTATTATGGGTGAAACAATGCTAACCATGAGCAGACTGGTTTTACAAGCAAGCAGTAATAAAACCCCTGAAACAGGTTATCAATTATAAAAAAAAATCTTTGTTTAACCAAAAGTACACACCGGCAAAATCAGTAAAATCCACAGTAAGCCTGTGACTTTGACCTCGTGGTCATTGACAGCGTGGGGCTTACACTGACCCATTTTAGTCTGGAGACGCAAAAAGGGTAACTAGCACAGAATGCAAACCCAAATCAGACGCCACAGAATGTGGTATCTGATCAGGGTCCCCACTGTTTGCAAATAGTTTAGCTATTTTTCTCCAGGACTATCTGAAGATGATAGTGGAAGCCCATAGAGCTTATAAATGATCATCTTACCTTCCTTACCATCGAGGAAGCCATTTGTCTGTCCTACAGTTGGAGCCACCCTTGGCCTCTTCACTTGTCGGAACATGTCAGTCAGCAATGACCTTTTACGGCCACTCATCTGAATAACAAAGCAGAATAAGTTTAGCATTTGTATGCCATGCTATAGGCAAATTCAGCAGATGACAAACTGTGAAACTGATTTTTTTCTCTATTTTTCCTGGAAAATAGGAGCTGACACTTCATTGATCATGAAATATTTTCTACGGTCATTCTCTCCCTTCCGCTGATTCAAGAAGGGCAGTTGTCAGTTTCTGGCAAAAGAATGTGCACAGTACTGGTTAACCGCTTAGAGGACTAAGCCTTCCCAGTAAACGTGTGGTTAGGTAAACTGACCGCGCTCGACATGACCCCATTGGGTTGACTGGGCCGTAAAACCTCAACACAAACAAAGACACTTCATGAAAATTGTCACATATGGTAATAATTTGCATGAAATGTCAAATCCTATTTTCTAGACAAAGAAAAAGCAATATTTCAAAATGCTGCCTGGTGAAGTTTTTAGCCAGCATGCAAAGTGTAAGGTTTACCATATTTATCCTGTTAGGTTAAGTATTTACCCAAACGGCTTTACCATATTTACCATACCTACGACAGACGTGATATTCCAGAAACAAGCGCTGTTGAAATTTTACCTAAAACGGAAAATTTACAGAAACTGAAATTTGTGTTTTTGGAATATCAAGGCAGTGATCAGCTAATCTAGAGGCCAGTGCATGTGATCTATTTATAGTTGGGAATTTTGTGATAGATTTTGTTAGACAAAAGCTGGATTGTTTTTGTTCAAGATCTGAAAAAAAAAAATCTAGAATGCCATGCATATCCTATAGGGCAATGTTTGCAGAATCGAATGAGATAAGTAATTTGCCTGGTTGTATTGAACTGGAAAGCATATCGCTGTTCAAATATGGGGGTCAAATTAAATCTTGACAGAGTTGTTCACCTGTGTGTATAGATACCTTTCCAGCAAATACCTTATTTTTTTTTTCAAAAGTGATTTTAGATGGGAAACATAAAACTTACTTCATATGTTGTTCATTAATAGAAAGCACAGCTCGCGACACACTGAACAAAGTGAGCTCTATGGTAGAGAATATGATCAAGGAAAAGTAACATACAACGATATACATGTATACTTTCAGCAGAAATTGCTCAGACCAATTTTCTTCCCGAAGTTGTCACCGGAAGTTGGCAGAACTGACTGGGGCCGACTTGATTATACCATTATTCACAAAATTTGGGTCTCACTAACGACACGAACATGTTTTGCTGATTATCATATTCATTATTTATTATTGATTTGCATTTTTTTTTCATATACAGTTACTGATATTCGTTCTTTAATGATGCTGTGAAGGACATCTGAAGAGACTACAGATAGGCCAGTGCAGTGCTCGCATTTAGGCTAAGCCTATTTTCATATTATAAAAATGCAAACAGATGATTATTGATTTATTGTGTTGGGGTTTAACAACATGTCAACCCTTATGGGTCATTTTGTGTCGTCTCCCAGAGAAAGGGATAGAAGAGATAGTAGTGGAGATGAAAGAGATGGGACAGAGAAAGAAAGAGGAACAGGAATAAAAGTGAAGAAACAGAAGAAATAAAAACATTCCCCCTCTACCCTTACCTGCTACAAGGATAGCAGGCCTTGCCTAACTGTAAGCCAATATCAGTTGGCTGCCCCAGTGATGTAAGATACACGACACCTTTGCCACACCCAACCACCCCCACTTAGATGATTAAAAATGGAAGATATCGAATTCAGACCATATACACTCTACTGACA
This sequence comes from Anodontia alba, assembly GCA_964016985.1. Lineage (NCBI taxonomy): Eukaryota > Metazoa > Mollusca > Bivalvia > Lucinida > Lucinidae > Anodontia > Anodontia alba. Next base: position 77,006,956 of record OZ024822.1, read on the forward strand.
CCAAGTGTGCCGGCCTTGGTGGCTCAGTTGGATGCGCCATCCGACTGGGGACCAGGAGGTCGCGGATTCAACCTCCCGTCAAGGTCGGCAGCATTCTTTTGTGGAGACTGATCATGAAATATTTTCTACGGTCATTCTCTTCCTTCCGCTGATTCAAGAAGGGCAGTTGTCAGTTTCTGGCGAAAGAATGTGCACAATACTGGTTAAGTGGACTAAGCCTGCCCAGTAAATGTGTAATTAGGTAAACTGACCGCACACGACATGACCCCATTGGGTTTACTGGGCTGTAAAACCTCAACACAAACACACACCAAGTGTCTGTGAATAAAACTTTTTAAAGCAATGAAACACTATCCTCTGATCAACATCATGAAAACATATCTATATATATATAAAAAAAAATAAAATAAAGACATTATCATATAGGACCGGAACAAATTTTTTAATAAAACACTGGAATGGAGTTAATTTATTGTATGCTGTGATCAAATTTATTATTAACAACATCCTCCACACAAACAAACAGCAATTAAGTAACAAGAGCTCTGCCAAGCCGGGCATTATACGCCCGTGGCAAGTACATGTAATAAGATGTAGCACATAAACTGGCTCCTGCATAATTCAATGCTCTGGATATAAACTGTAAGTGGAATTACAAAAAAAAAAATTTTTAAAAAATTTCATTGGGGCATATCTTTGCTGATATTTAGTGAACTGTAATCAAGGGTCCAAGCTGGCCCAGAAATTAAGGGAGAAGTGACTTCTCCCTCCTGGGAAAATAGGAAGAAGTTTGCTGCTTCTAGGGAGAAGTGCTTTCTGACGGAGGACACACCACAGAAGCATGGCTATATTATAAGCTCATATGAGCTGATTTGTTTTTCCTATACTTCAGTATCGGACCAAACAATAACAAAACAAAAATAAACAACAACAAAAAAAAAAATGCTGCAAGAAATTTTTTTGTAAACCTTTAACTTGTTTAATACTGATTTTATTTTTGTTCTTCAAGGGAGCCAAATCAGAAGAGTATTAAAAAAAAAAAAAAATTCAAAAAGAATTATGTATTTATAAAGATTTAATAATGACAACCCATCCTTGCAAGTCTAATAAAAGAAGATGTTAAAAAAAAAATCAATATCTTGCCCATATGACCAAAACTTTAGTTATTTGCAAAAAATATACCTATTATATAATAAAATTTGCACACTATTACCTCTAAACAACATGCTGCGAAAAGTTTACAAAAACTTCCAAAGGGGCATAAATCTGAAAATATTTGGTGCACTGTAACCTCGAAATAATATGTGCTGCTCCACATCATCGTGTAACTATTTATGAAGTTTCAGCTTGATCAGATGTAAACTGCAGGAGGATTTAGCCGAAAACAAAAAAATTAATAGAAATTTTCAAAGGGGTTTAACTCTGCTTATATTTGGTGGACTGTAACCTTGAAATAATATGCGCTGCTCCACATCATGGGCTAACTACAAATCAAGTTTCAGCTTGATAGGATGAAAACCGTAGGAGGATTTAGCCGGAAACGAAAAGTTAACTGAAATTTTCAAAGGGGCGTAACTCTGCTAATATTTTGTGGACTGTAACCTCAAAACAATATGCGCTGCTCCACATCACTGTCTAACTGCATATGAAGTTTCAGCTTGATTGGATGTAAACTGTAGGAGGATTTAGCCAGACACGAAAAATTAATAGAAATTTTCTAATGTGTATAACTCTGCTAATATTTGGTGGACTGTACCCTTGAAACAATATGCGCTGCTCCACATCATGGTCTAACTACAAATCAAGTTTCAGCTTGATCGGATGTAAATTGTAGGAGCGACTTCGTTTCGGGCTATTGCCAAGCCATAGCTGCTGTTCTGTCTAACTACATGTAGTTTACTCCACTAAAATTATCATCCAATCAAAATTTATCTAACGTTTTCCCAGAGTTTAGTTTCATCAATACTGATTGGTCAAATGCTTATATCCGGGTATTTTCGAGCTATAGCTCTGACCGTGCTCAAAAGCGTAGTAGTGGCTAGAGGTAATGTGACTCGTGTTCGGATGGGGCTATAGCAGTAATACCTTAAGCAATAGCCAGAAACGAAATAGGCCTAGGAGTTAGCCAGAAACAAAAAGTCTACTGAAATTTTCAAAGGGACATAACTCTGCTAATATTTGGTGGACTGTACCCTCGAAACAAAATGCGCTGTTCCACATCATGGTCTAACTACAGTACAGCTCAGGTGGTTTTTCAAAATCCCCCCCAAGCCGGTGGGGAGTGGATTCGGGTGGAAAGGATTAAATTTTAGTATCCCACGGTGGTTTCACCCAGGCCGGTGGATCCGCTGCGTTCCCGTGGTAAAAATTGCCTGATAAAATTACTTTCGAACAGGTAAAATTAGATGCGATTATGACAGGCAATTGAAACAGCCGCTGGGGCCACGCGGTGTTTCGGCGATGAAGTGAGAAAGCTGTTTACAAAGGGGCGTGGCTAAAGCCAGTCGTACTTTTTCGGCATGCACGGTTGAATAGGACCAAACTGCCGACCTGATCAAATCAGCCTTTTCAACTCACTGTGTGACAGCAATTAACGAATTTTGATTGTAAGCATTCCCATTCACCATGAACGTACAGAATTGTTGGTATTTGCGTACAGAAAACGTACCGCAAATTCGGTGCATGAATTGCAATATTCGTACGTCCTGCATGAGTCAGTTTTCGCTCATCAGCATCCTTTTGAATATTAATAAAGCATCGAAACACTGCGATTGCCGACAGACAATAACGAATGTGTATGGCCAATGCATGATGAGTTTTCCAAATTGCCACTTTCCGATCCCCCAAAATTAGGTTTATTCCCTCGTTCTACTGAAATATTAACCAATGCTGCCCTGTTCCTTGAAATATATTTGGGTGTTCCCATGGTCCACAGAAAACCCCGGTAGTCCCATTCACTGTTCGAGCAGGTAACATTGGTCGCAACAAAGCTCCATATGAAAAAGTACCAGATTCTGTGGCTTAGTTTGGTCCTGCCAACAAGTGGGCACGGCATGGTCATTTTTACTTAATGTGCCGTAAAAAACAAAACAAACACTCAAAAATCTCAAAGAGAATCAAACATCTGCCTCGAATCCACGAATTACGTATTTATGTTTGGTATTCCTGTAACTGCCTTTTCCCATGCAACAACCGCACGCGCACTCAATATAAATGACGTAATGTGGTAAAAGACCGGGAAATTCTCACTCGCGTGCAGCAACCGCACGTGTCAATATAAATTTACTTAAAAGGGCGCTTCTGCTATCAAAGAGACATTGAATCAATGAGACAGCCCAAGCAAAAATGGTGTCTGTCATACAAAAAACACACGTAACGAACAAGGGGCCACAGAAGTTAACGACAATTCAAATGAGTGAGTGAGTTTTTAACGTCCCACTAATAGCTAGTTCATACGGAAGTGTGGACCTTGGTTTAAAGTCCCATATGAAAGAAGCCTGGGATCGAACTCTTGACCCCTGGGTGACAAGGCGCGCAGCTTTATCACTACACCACTGAGGCACCCTTTCCCAATATTTCAACCTGTTAAATATCTAATAAAAGGGCTGCAGACATTTCACCCATGCCCCACCACTGCACTTACATCAACCAAGTACCATAACTTTGTTAATAAATTAATTAAGTTTCAAGAAAATATCGCAAACAGTTTTCAAGTTACAGAGAGGACATAAATATATTACAGAAATCACTAAAATAGTTTCGGTGTTCAAAGGGCCATAACTCCAAAAGTAGGCTCTATCGTCAAAGTATATGAAAGAAAAGAAGGGCAGTTGTCAGTTTCTGCTGTAAAAGCTTATGAATAAGCCTGCCCAGAAAAGTGTGCGGGCTCGATGAATAGTATTGACTGTGCAGTTTAACTCCAGTTCAAACAAAAATTACGTCGGTACAAAGTTCTCATGTCTGAAGTATGATTTACAATGTACAAACTTTGAACCGGATAAAACCTACAATACTACAATGTACGTGCGACCAGCAAAGATTCAGGTTAGTCTGTGCATCGACCCACTAGATAAAGCAAGCTTCTTGCATACTGTACGATCAGCAAAGGGTCTGAACAGAATGTGCTGTTGCAGTCGCACTGTTTATTCCGCTTTGGACAGTCTGGCTATCGATGGTAAATACGATCAGCGAAAGCTCTTATCAGAATGTGCAGGCGCGTACTGACCCGAGTCTTCGCTCGTCGCACAAGACGTTTTGTTACACCCAGTAATCATAGGGGGTACTTAGGATTAGCGAAGGCTCTGATCAGACTACTGAGATCTGCTGATGTGCAGTCTCAGAGTGTGCAGGCTGATCCATCTCTTCGTACAAGTTTTATTGTAGGTTTTGCCATGCACAGACTCATGCGCGAGTTGTTTGTGGAAACCTTAACGCTAAGCACCCTGGGTACAATTTTCAGCAGACGACATTTTTGAAATATTTTTCTCATTCTTCCAAGAGAACATTATTTGCACTTCATGCAAATTGTCTCCACTGCATGAAACGTCAAATCCTGCTTTCTTGGTAATGAAAAGAAAAAAAAGAAACAAATTCAATGTCGTCTGCTGAATTAGCCCAGAAGACGCTTTCCCGCCGATGCGCTAGGTTTATACAATGCGTCTCTTTTACTCACTAAATAAATTACGGCCTTGGTTTTGCATATCACAAAAACAGAACACTTAACATGGAAACGAAAGTTCTGAAGATTGCTGTATAAGCCAATAAATATAATGTTATTAATGTATTATACTGTAAGAGAATAACGTAACACAGTAGTCATTTGTACCCTGATAAATGCTGGGTAAGGTACTCACACTGCAGGTTTTACTGATTTAAGGGAGCTAACTGTAACTGACTTACAACCGAGTTAACTGCAATTGCTTTACGCGTCTGATCTGTGCGAAATGGAATGTTTGTTTGTTTGTGTTGAGGTTTTACGGCCCAGTCAACCCAATGGGGTCATGTCGAGTGCGGTCAGTTTACCTAACCACACGTTTACTGGGCAAGCTTAGTCCTCTAAGCGTTTAACCAGTATTGCGTACATTCTTTTGCCAGAAACTGACAATTGCCCTTCTTGAATCAGCGGAAGGGAGAGAATGACCGTAGACAATATTTCACAATCAATCTCCATGAAAGAATGTTGCCGACCTCGGCGGGGGTTGAACCCGCGACCTCCTGGTTTCCAGTCGGACGGCGCATCTTACTGCGAAATGGAATGGGGAAGAGCATTTTTTTTGAATCGCGCCAATACCGTGTGAGAGGGGGGCATGCTTATACAATAAGTGGTGAACTAGTACACTGAACTCCCTTCCGACAGAAACTTGTAACTGCCAATCTTGAAGCAGTGGAAGGAACGAATGACCGTAGCAAATACATGTGTTTCATGATAAATCGCTCAATCTGTGAGGATCGAATGCACGATCCTGACCATCGGAGATTAATGCGTCCGCCAACGTGGCATTACTCATATTTTTTTTCCGGGACGATGCTCGTTGCTCTCCAAATAAAAGCCTCTAGGATAGCAGAAGCACCCCTTTAAGTACCCAGGTACAAGGTAAGAAATAAACAAACAGAAATACATTATTTTTTATTTCTTGTTTTATACATTAATTCTTTTTTTTTCTTTCTTTTTAATCTCTAGGTAGAAATATTTCTGTATTTATTCAGCGGCAAATCAGCCGAATGATGCGTAAGCAAAATAAAGGTTCCGATTTCCTCCCCATGCAAACGCTGAAAAATTCGGAGCTGTCAATCATTCTGACATCACTAATCTTCCATTGCGAGCTCGCCAGGATAAACTTTTGCCCACCGCGGAGTTCTACAGGTAAGTGGGTTGTTTTGCGGAGGGAACTGGGCGAAAAAAACCCGGTGGACGAAAAATCCGTCGCGGTGGGAATTGCAGTGGGGTATCAGGAAGATCCGCGTTGGGCTAAAAAATCAACCCCACCGGTTCGGTTTGAAAACTGTATGTATGAAGTTCCAGCCTGATCGGATGTAAAATGTAGGAGGAGTTAACCGGAAATGAAAAGTTTACAGAAATTTTCAAAGGGGCAAATCGGATATAGCCGGAAACAAAAAGTCAACTGAAATTTTAAAAGGGGCATAACTCTGCTAATATTTGGTGGACTGTAACCTGGAAATAATATGTGCTGCTCTATATCATGGTCTAACTATATAAGAAGTTCAGCTTGATCGGATGTAAAATGTAGGAGGAGTTAATCGGAAATGAAAAGTTTACAGAAATTTTCAAAGGGGCATAACTCTGCAAACATTTGGTGGACTGTAACCCCGAAACAATTTGCGCTGCGCCACATCATGGTCTAACTATATACCAAGTTTAAGCTTGATTGGATGTAAACTGTAGGAGGAATTAGCCGGAAATTAAAAAGTTTACTGACTGACGGATGGACGCCATACCCTGTAACATAATACATCCCCTTTTTCAAACAGGCGTATAATAAAAACAAACTTTAATAACGTAAAATAAAAAATTATTAAAGTGTCTTCAGGTAATTACCAGTGTGTTCCAGTATTTCTACGAACCTGGCGTGTTTTCGTAATGATTTTGAGACTGTTATCAGATAACAGATAAAAATGTTTTGGATAACAATTTATTCTCATTAAGATGCCTCAAGCTATAGAAATTGCTTCAAAATACAGCTGAGACTGACCAGCGATCCCCCCATGTGCCTCTTCAATTCTGTCATTTTTTTTTTTTTTTTTTTTTTTTTCTTATGTGTACGATCACACATGTGGCTAATAAATTAGTATATAATATTCTTTCTTAGTGTTTCCAGCGAAGTTATTGTATCAGCAATAGCTTTCTCCTCTTGATTTAATCCATAAATAACTAAATCTCACTTAACCACAAAACTATTTCAACCCGATTTTTCTACTGGGACGTAGTAATGTAAAACGTGCTCAATGCCACGCCGCTCCTATCATCCCACCCACATGAAAACAAGAGGAAGTTCTTGAAGAAAGTAAAAAAATACGAAAATCGCGCACACATTTAATCAAATCCAACTGATGAAATTAATGTAATCATCCTCAGTACCTTGATCTGTTCTTTTGTTCTAGTTTCCTCTTTCCTTAACCGGCTCAATTTGTCGTTGATTTGCTAAGAGCTTAGAACTCCGTGAACTTTTAGGATCATGGGCGCATCCATTTTCTCGCTCAGCGCATGCGAACGTGAATGATTTTGATTGGATAAAATTATACTTCCTGTTTCAATTGTAAACAAAACAGCATGTTTTGGGACATACTACAACCTTTCAGAAAATGAGCCTCAAAAGACATTTGGATGATGATGCATCGACTGAATCAACAAAAAGACAGAAGACAGAGAGAACAGAGGACACAACTGATGCATACAAAAGCAAATTCATTGTTTGTCAGCTTAAAAATTTTGATTTAAATTTTCCCTTTTTCAGACAGCCAAAAGAAATAGGTTTCCTATCATTGGACATAAACAGAAAATTTAGAAATGACAAGAGTCAGCTCAAATACTACATAGAACCACCAGATATGAAAAATGTTCAATTTGATTTAAAAATAGGGTACAAGGAAATGATTCGGAAAGATGAAAATTCGAAAGAGTATATAAATGATGTTCTTAGATGGATTATAGCTAATTTAGAGAAGTTTACGTTGCATGATTCAGAACAAATTAACAAAGCTATCAATAAGTCGGATGATTCAAGAACAAAACAGAGGTTAGTTAATTAGAGAATGTATGTATATATACAGACATAAGATCACGTAAAGCTAACAAGACAAAATTCTGAGAGGAAAAAAAGGCATATGTTGAATGAAGGAAATTTGTAAAAAAAAAAATAGAGGGATCAGAATTAGAATATTTTACTGGTGAGAAGCACTCCATGAAATATAAAGAAAGCAAATCTTGACTGAAAAGAAACAGCAGGTCTTGTAAAACAATGAAAGAAAGAAAGACAAAGAAAAAAGAGCAAAGAAATTGGACAAGTCTGCAAACAAAAAAACGAATGCTTTTAGTAGATAAAAAATGTTCCAAATGAGCCATGCTCACCAACACAGCTTTAGGTGTGAAAACATGTTCTCAAACATATGCAGAATATTGTTGGTACTCATATGAATTGCTGGACAAGTCAAGCAATTCAAATGAGTACCAACAACATATGTTTTTACAAAGAAAATCAGAAAACAAAAATGTATAAGCATCATTAAATATGTCCCTCATGTCCTCTGCTGATATATTTTTTAAGGTGTGTCCTTATTAGGTGGATATTTTACTTCGTTTTTCCAGTAGTTAAGAAAAAACATAACTGCATACTCCAGTTATTAGGTTGAATACAGTATTCTACAGTATCTAGTTATTGGCAATCCAAGTCCCTGATCAGACTGCACACTACATTTTGTAAAATCTGTACTTCATGGAGTGATTCTCAGCAAAGGCACAATAACTCTTACAATGTACCATATTTACCATAAGATTTGGGGCAAACAGGCCTGAACAAACAATGTAGACCCAGATCAGATGTTGCAGAACTGGGCAGCAGAGTCCTTTTTGAAAGCAAAATCAATTTTTTCCAGTTGCCTGAATGTATCCAATCCCCATAAATTATATGCATCTTCCACTGCTTTTCCACCAGACTGTATTGATATTTTTCTTAATATCTCTCCATGAAAACATATTGTGCAGGTGCTCATTAGAAATGTCTCAACAAGTATGTTTTTGTGGAGAAATAAGAAATCTAATAGTCTGTGGATACTGCTTGTCTGGAGCTATGCATATATCCTAGTTCTGTATCAGAGGTTTTCTTTTGCTTCTGAACCTCATTAACCCTTGTCATGCTGAATAAATTAAGATGCCATGCCCATTTCTAATTTTCAGCCAATCAGACAACTTGATCCAGATTGTTGATACAAAGTCACATACTTAATAACAAACAGTGCAGATCCAGATCAGTTGGCTTCTGGAGAACTACACTGTTTGCAAAGGCAAGGCACATCTGGGTTCAGCAGGACTAGGGATAATTGGTGCCAGAAAAACCGAACCATTACGAAAACATGCCTATTCAAATACACATATATATAGAAAATTTAACTTCCAAAAACTGAAAATTTTCAGATAAAAAACTCTGATATTTTTCATATTTCTGCTCAAAATATAGATTGTGGGTACTCGTTAGAACCGCCTCTGCGAGGCGGTTCTAACGAGTACCCACAATCTATGTTTTTGAGCAGAAATAAGAAAAATAATGTATACCCCTGTAAACCCCAGTTTTACTGTATAAAAGTAGGGTTTGTTGGTGTCAAAATTATATAGGTATGTTTTCGTGATGAATTTCCTTCTGAAACTCACTAATAGATACTGCCACTTATACAGTAAATATCCTAACATTTTGGTCACTTTATTCTATATCTTTTGGCCCAAACTTTGCTTTTTATGCAGTTGTTTGCTAAAATACTTTGTGAAATCTGGAAAACACTGAAGACCCTGATCAGACTGCTCTGCTAGGAGCACTCTGATATAGGTCTGCACTGTTTTCATATGCCATTTTGTCAGCGACTTAAGTGTACAAAATTTTAGGACATTTACCATACTCATTACTGTACATGCTCATCAAAGCAAGCTGTCATTTTGCATGATGACCTTAACATGTATCTACAAGCTCGTAGTAGGACATTATCGCTTACTAGAGACATGTTAAGGTCACCATGCAAAATAACAGCTAGCTTGCTATATTAAACCCACTTTTTGGGAAATATAGTTGTCACATTTTAAATCAAGGTTTTTCTGTCTTAGTAAGCCACTTCTCTGTAAATGTAGGTTGTGTTACATTTTACATCTAGGTTTCACTCTTCAGTATCCAGACTCGCTACTTAACATAATATTTTATAAGCTAAGATTAGCTGATTTACTTGCAAAATTATCTCATGTTCTTACCCTTTTAACCCTTGTCCTGCTGAACCTGGATATACCGTCTTTGCAAACAGTGTAGAAGCCAACTGATCTGGATCTGCACTGTTTGCCATTAAGTATTTGAATTTATAGCAACAATCAGGATTAAGTAATCTGATTGGCTGAAAATTAGAAGGGGGCATGGTATCTTCATTTATTCATCAGGACAAGGGTTAAAGGTAAAAGGATACATTTCTATATGACACTGTATGTACCCTAAGATGAAAGTTTATGCCTCTTAAAGCACAGGCGCTTGAAGTTTTGTCCATCAAACATACTGAAAATGTCCAAATATAAAAACTATGAAGCAATTTCAAAATGAAACGAAATGGCTTACTGTCAGTTTTGATTTTTGACATTATGATTTATTTACGGACAGAACTTCAAGCTCCTGTGCTTAAAGCACCATGCTTCACCCTTAAAACACTATGCAAAATTGAGACAGATGAAATTCTTGTTTAAAAAAAAATAGAAAACAGAAGGCTTTACATTATATGTGAATTTTCTGCCTAGCAGACAAATCACATGAAATGTCAAGCCTTATATTGTCCCGAAAAATAAAAAGAAAAAAATAAGAATGTTGTCTGCTGTTGTTGTCATTGGCAGTTTAAGGGTTAAACAAATTTAAACAAAGATCCTGCTGCATCCGCTGGAAGTAGGAGGGGTAGCTATTTTTATGCCCCCAACTTCAAAGAAGTTGGAGGGGCATATTGCTTCTGGGTTGTTCGTCCATCTGTCCTTCCGTCCGTTCGTCACGCTTTTTGATGCATAGTATAACTTTAGAACTGTGAATGCTACTGTTTTGAAATTTCTTATATGGATTCCTCATGAAAAAATAGCTGTCACATATTTTTTTTTCTTGACAGGATTATGCCCCTTTTCTGAGTTATGGCCCTTTGAAAAAATATGGATGCAATCTTGTCAGCAAAATATCTCAAAAACTATTGAAGCTAGAGCCTTGAAACTTGATGAATGGATTTGTAGTGATGAGTAGATGACCTGATTAACTTTTGAAGAAATTCTGAAAAGTGCTTCATAAGTTATGGCCCTTTGTAATTTTTGGGCATTTTTACCTTGTCAGCAAAATATCTCAGAAACCATTGGAGCTAGAGACTTGAAACTTCATGAATAGACTGGTAATGATGAGTATGAGTAGACAACCTGATTAACTTTTGAAGAAATTTTGAAAAATACATGTACTTCTTGAGTTATGGCCCTTTGTAATTTTGGGCATTTATACCTTGTCAGCAAAATATCTCAAAAACTGTTAGAGCTAGAGCCTTGAAACTTAGTAAATGGATTTATAGTGATGAGTAGATGACCTGATTAACTTTTGAAGAAATTCTGAAAAGTGCTTCATAAGTTATGGCCCTTTGTAATTTTTGGGCATTTTTACCTTGTCAGCAAAATATCTCAGGAACCATTGGAGCTAGAGACTTGAAACTTCATGAATAGACTGGTAATGATGAGTAGACAACCTGATTAACTTTTGAAGAAATTTTGAAAAATACTTCTTGAGTTATGCCCCTTTGTAATTTTGGGCATTTTTACCTTGTCAGCAAAATATCTCAAAAACTGTTAGTGCTAGAGCCTTGAAACTTAGTAAATGGATTTGTAGTGTTGAGTAGATGACCTGATTAGCATTTGAAGAAATTCTGAAAAATACTTCATGAGTTATGGCACTTTGTAATTTTGGGCATTTTTACCTTGTCAGCAAACAATCTAAAAAACTATTGAAGCTTCATAAATAGACTGATAGTGATTAGTAGACAATCTGATTAACTTTTGAAGAAATTTTGAAATATACTTCTTGAGTTATGCCCCTTTGTAATTTTGGGCATTTTTACCTTGTCAGCAAAATATCTCAAAAACTGTTAAAGCTAGAGCCTTGAAACTTAGTAAATGGATTTTTAGTGATGAGTAGATGATCTGATTAACTTTTGAAGAAATTTTAAAAAAATACTTCATGAGTTATGGCCCTTTGTAATTTTGGGCAATTTTACCTTGTCAGCAAAATATCTCAAAAACAGTTGGAGCTAGAGCCTTGAAACTTGATGAATAGACTGGTAGTGATGAGTAGACAACCTGATTAACTTTTGAAGAAATTTTGAAAAATACTTCTTGAGTTATGCCCCTTTGTAATTTTGGGCATTTTTACCTTGTCAGCAAAATATCTCAAAAACTGTTAGTGCTAGAGCCTTGAAACTTAGTAAATGGATTTGTAGTGTTGAGTAGATGACCTGATTAACATTTGAAGAAATTCTGAAAAATACTTCATGAGTTATGGCACTTTGTAATTTTGGGCATTTTTACCTTGTCAGCAAACAATCTAAAAAACTATTGAAGCTTCATAAATAGACTGATAGTGATTAGTAGACAATCTGATTAACTTTTGAAGAAATTTTGAAATATACTTCTTGAGTTATGCCCCTTTGTAATTTTGGGCATTTTTACCTTGTCAGCAAAATATCTCAAAAACTGTTAAAGCTAGAGCCTTGAAACTTAGTAAATGGATTTTTAGTGATGAGTAGATGATCTGATTAACTTTTGAAGAAATTTTAAAAAAATACTTCATGAGTTATGGCCCTTTGTAATTTTGGGCAATTTTACCTTGTCAGCAAAATATCTCAAAAACAGTTGGAGCTAGAGCCTTGAAACTTGATGAATAGACTGGTAGTGATGAGTAGACAACCTGATTAACTTTTGAAGAAATTTTGAAAAATACATCTTGAGTTATGGCCCTTTGTAATTTAAGGCATTTTTACCTTGTCAGCAAAATATCTCAAAAACTATTTGAGCTACAGCCTTGAAACTTAATAAATGGATTTATAGTGATGAGTAGATGACCTGATTAACTTTTGAAGAAATTCTGAAAAATACTTCATGAGTTATGGCCCTTTGTAATTTTGGGCATTTTTACCTTGTCAGCAAAATATCTCAAAAATCCTTGGAGCTAGAGCCTTGAAACTTGATGAATAGACTGGTAGTGATGAGTAGACAAGCTGATTAACTTTTCAATAAATTTTGAAAAATACTTATTGAGTTTTGGCCCTTTATAAAACTTGACATTTTTATCTTGTCAGCAAAATATCTCAAAAACTGTTAGAGCTAGAGACTTGAAACTTGGTGAATTGATTGTTAATGATGAGTAGATGACCTGATTAATTTTTATTTAAATTCTGAAAAATATTTCATAAGTATTGGCCCTTTGTAAATTTGGGCATGTTTCCCTTGTCAGCAAAATATCTAAAAACTTTTGAAGCTGGAGCCTTGAAACTTGATGAATAGATTGGTAGCAATGAGTAGATGACCTGATTATGCCCCCAGTTTCGAATGAAATTGATGGGGCATATTATTTTGCCTTCGTTTGTCCATCTGTTCGTTTGTCCTTTCCTCAAGCTTTTTTGTTCATGCCATATCTTAAGAACCCTGCATGCTAGGGTTTTGAAATTTTATGTTTGGATTCCCAATGAAAAAATAGCTGGCCCGTATTTATTTCCTTGTCCAGCATGTTTGTTTAGAGTAATGCCCCTTTGAAAAAATCAAAATTAAATCTTGTGAGCAAGATATCTTGAAAAGTATTTTAGCTGGGTTCTTGAAATTCGATATAGTGAGCGGGAATGATGTGTAAATTACCTGATTGTATTTTGAGAGAATTCTGTGAAAATATTGATAAAGTTACGGCCCTTTGCAGTTCTGCGCATTTTGACCTTGTCAGCAAGTAGAGAAAAAGTACTTAAGCTAGGGTCTTGAAATATTATATGCTGATTGGGGATGATGTGGAAATTACCTGATTTGTTTTGTAGGGAAGTCCATTAAAAATTGACGTAGTTATTGCCCTTTGTAGTTCTAGGCATTTTGACCTTGTCAGCAAGATATCTCAAAAAGGTATTTAAGCCAGAGCCATGATATTTGGTATACTGATTGGGATTGAGGAGGAGATCACCTGATTAAATTTTGAACCAATTAAATGAAATGTTGGAGTTATGGCCCTTCGCAATTTCTGGCCATTTAATGTCGTTGCTTTATTGTGTATAGCATAAGTTTAGAACCACGTATGCTAATGTTTTGAAATTTCATATTTTGATTCCTTCTGAAAAAATAGGTGACCTGTATTTTTAGCTCACCTGAGCTCTGCTCAGGATGAGCTATTGTGATCACTTTTCGTCCGTCGTCAGTCCGTCCGTCCGTCCGTCCGTTAACATTTTCAAACGACTTCTCCTCTGAAACCGCTGAGCCAATTTTGCTCAAATTTCATATGGAGCCTCCTTAGGGTGGGGGAACGAAAAATTGCTAAAATGGTCACGGTCCGTTGACCAAGATGGCCGCCACGCCCATATATGGTAAAAACCTTTAAAAATCTTCTCCTCCAGAACTGAGAATGCCTTGGGGCTGAACCTTTGCAGGAATCATCGGGGACGGGAGGTCTACCAAAATTGCTAAAAGAATTGTCGTACGTTGACGTTTGACTTTTTTACGGCAAGGTCAAGTTTGCTTCCCTAAGCATTTGTATGAGAAAAACCTTCAAAAGTCTTCTTCTCCAAAACCGAGCATGCCTTATAGCTGAATCTTTGCATATATCTTTGGGAATAGGAGAGCTACCAAAATTGCTAAAATAATGGTCGTACATTGACATTTGACCTTTTTACGATAAGGTCAATTTTGCTTCCTTATGCATTTGTATGGGAAAAATGTTCAGAATTTCAAACAACTTCTCCTCTGGAGCCTCTGGGCCAATTTTGCTCAAATTTCATATGGAGCCTCCTTAGGGTGGGGGAACGAAAAATTGCTAAAATGGTTGCGGTCCGTTGACCAAGATGGCCGCCACGCCCATATATGGTAAAAACCTTTAAAAATCTTCTTCTTCAGAACCGAGAACGCCTTGGTGCTGAGCCTTTGCAGGAATCATCGGGGATGGGAGGTCTAACAACTTTGCTAAAAGAATTGTCGTACGTTGACGTTTGACCTTTTTACTGCAAGGTCAAGTTTGCTTCCCTGTGCATTTGTATGGGAAAAACCTTTAAAAATCTTCTTCTCCAAAACCGAGCATGCCTTATGGCTGAATCTTTGCATATATCTTCGGGAACAGGAGGGCTACCAAAATTGCTAAAATAATGGTCGTACATTGACATTTGACCTTTTTACGTTAAGGTCAATTTTGCTTCCTTATGCATTTGTATGGGAAAAATGTTCAGAATTTCAAACAACTTCTCCTCTGGAGCCTCTGGGCCAATTTTGCTCAAATTTCATATGGAGCCTCCTTAGGTAGGGGGAACAATAGATTGCTAAAATGGTCACGGTTCGTTGACCAAGATGGGCGCCATGCCCATATATGGTAAAAACCTTTATAAATCTTCTTCTCTAGAACCGAGGATGCTTTGGGGCTGAATGTTTGTTTGCTTCTGTATGCATTTGTATGGGCCCCATACATTTGTATGGACAAAATGTTGATAATTTCAAATGGCTTTTCCTCTGAAGCATCCGGGCCAGTGTTGCTCAAATTTCATGCGGAGCCTCCGTGGGCAGGAGAATGAAAGATTGCTAAAATGGGTATGGTCCATTGATCAAAATGGCTGCCATGCCCATATATGGTAAAAACCTTTAAAAATCTTCTTCTCCATAACCCAATAAGCCCTGGGTCCTAATCTTTGCACAAATTACAAGGGACAGGAGATCTACCAAAATTGCTCAAATGATGGTTCTATGTTGACATTTGACCTTTTTGCCTCCAAGGTCAAATTTGCTTCCCTATTTGTGTGGGCCATATACATTTATATTGAAAGTATCGACTTGTAGATCCACAGTAGTATTTAAAATTGTTCTGATTGGAAATCTAAGATGGCCATCATCTGGTTTATATTTATAATATTTCCCTGCCACTGTGCTGTTTACATGTATAAAATCACGATTCTTCAGAAACCACTTAGCCAATTTCCACCAAATTTCACATTGATCTTTCTGTTGAAATGTGATTGATAGTTAATTCAAATGATCATGCTCCATTGACTGTCAGGCCCATATATTCTTCTTCAAAACTGTTCAAATGATGATATTTTCATTATTTGCGATGATAGGATTGGAAAAATGTTGCATAACATCTGCATGTCTGCAGTGGCTATGTCACTCAGGTGAGCGAATCGTGGCCCGTGGGCCTCTTGTTTTCTTCTCCCAATTATCTCCAATTTTAGAGTTATTTCCCTTTGATAAAATAACATTGAAATCTCATATATTTGTACTGTTGTTACCGTCATGGGCAAGCAGTGTTGGAGTCAAGCAGTGTTAGAGTCAGGCAGTTGGGGGCATAGTGTTTTACAACCAGCTCTAGTTAACCCTGATTTTGTCCTTAACCTTTACTACTCTCTGGGCTAATACAGCAGATGACAACCCTCTTTATACGGATACTCGATACAACTCCGAAATTCGTTATAATGACAATTTGACTGTCACGAAATCTTCGCTTAAGAGGTAACAATTTGTCAGAAATTATGCAGGAATATTGTATTTAATACTTTAAAGAAACATGTGTTTTGGATATTTGTTATAACAAATATCCAAAACATGTATTCTGTGAGACACACGAACAAAACAAGACCTTTCTTACATATCAATCTACTCATTAAGTATTCTGTACAACAGCAAATTAGGGGATAACTGCATTCAAATTTGGCATTTGGGGAGGTAAATCGGCGGTTTTACGGTCGGAAATTTCGTTTTACGGCGACGCGTCAGCGGAGCCGTAAAACGTAATTTGCGACCGTAAAACCGCCGATTTACCTCCCCAAATGACAAATTTGATGCAGTTATCCCCATTCTAATGCATTTATTCATTTTTCTATTGAAAAAATGTACTATTTGCACAAAACGGCAAGTGCTGTGAGCTGCGTAAAACCAAATGCCAGCCAATGAGAAGCGACGTTACGTGATGACGTCGGATTTGCGACAGTATATCGCAGAATATACCGTCGCAAATTTTTGACGTTATCCAATCAGATGTCACGTTACATACGCGAGTGCATTAGAATTCGTTTTAATGGCAACGTCTTTGGGAACAAATGCTGTCCTTGTAACAAGGGTTCACTGTACAATTCACAGAACTGATGGCTGATAGTTTTGTTTTTCAGACTACTGCATACAGATTTCATTTGTTGGCGAGGGTTGTTAACCAAGCTGCTGGTTACACCATATGAAAACAGAGATGGCTGGCTGATAGGGGTCACCTTGTTTAATGGAACATATTATCTTTGTGAGTTTGAAACCGAGGAGAAGAAACTACAAAGGGAGACAACTACTGAGAGACAGGATCAGATGTGTTGCTGGGGCTGGAAATTTGAGCAGTACCTTACGGCAGGTATAATAGTTGTGTCTCAGATGTGTATGATTTCCATAATAACTGTCCTAGTGAAAATAGGTATAACTCGTGAACATTTAGGAATACAGTCGACTCTTGTTATCTCGAATTCCAATGGACTCTCTGAAATACTTCGAGATATCCGTAGCTCGACATATCAGATTTGCAGAACTGAGGAAAAATATAATTCGATTAACCACATTTAACAAATTTATATGAAATTGGACTCTTGAAGTTAGATATATACATGTATTGAAAATATTGCGGAAAGAGGAGAAATTGCTCCTTAGGAGCAATTTCTCCTCTTTTCAACAATATTTTTCACCTGTTGTTAGATTTTCATGTTTAAACAGGGCCAGATTTTCACTTCGAGGTAAGCGGTTATTTGAGATAACCGAGGTCGAGATAGCGAGAATCAACCATATTTTGATAATTTTTTAACAGAGTGATAGAGATAAAGTCCAACCACATACAGGTTTGCCAAATACCATTTCATTGTTTTATGCTAAGCTGAGGCCAAACATGTTAAAAATATGAAAATAGCTCTTATACATGTCTTTACTGAATGGGATATTTTGATAAAATTGCATGACACGCAGAAAAGATTTGAGAGTTTACCATTTTACAGAAAGGAGCAGAAACAATTTTGTTTGAGTTGCCTCCCCATTCTTAAACCCTAGTCCTGCTGAAACCAGATATACTCTTCCTTTGCAAACAGTGTAGATCCAGTTTCTGGATCAGCACTGTTTGCCATTAAGTATGTGAATTTATATCAACAATCTGGATCAAGTAATCCGATTGGCATAAAATTAGAAGTGAGTGTGGCATCTTATTTATTCAGCATGACAAGGGTTGAAACACTAAGAAAACATAATATTGTTGTGATTTGTATCTGTAAATATGGTTAATGTCCTAAAATTTTGAACTCTTTATTCCATACTTTTTGGCCTAAATTTTGCTTTTTATGTATCAGTTTCTTACATGTACAATACTTAGTGGAATGGCAAACAGTAAAGACCCTGATCAGACTGCTCCTCATTCTGATCTGGGTCTGCACTGTTTGCATATGCCATTTTGTCATAAATATTGGTGTACGATATTTTAGGACATTTACCATACTTTTGTATTGTGTTGTTTATATTTATTACTGTTTTAGATAGCCCCTCAGGTACTCCAGATGTAGATTCACCATACAACAATTGCGAAGCCTTCTGTACTGTCGTTAGATCCAGACTAAAGAAGCATTCACTTGGTAATTTTGTTACCCGTTTACCTACCATATTTACCCTAAATATTAGGACACCTAATCTTTTTACCATATTTGTCCTTAAATGAATAAGTTCATTTTACAACCTGCTTATGTGTCTTACAACTGCTGGATGAGTGGCAATTAGTGTGGACCTTGATCAGATGCCACATTCTGCCGCATCTGTTTTGGGTCTGCACTGTTTGCTCAGCCCTGTCGGTCCAAGTACATATATATTTGCTCAGCCCTGTTGGTCCAAATATATATATATATATATATATATATATATATATATATATATATATATATATATATATATATATATATATATATATATATATATATATATATTATATGAATAGGCATGTTTTCGTAATGAAGACAATTTGCATGAAATGTCAAAGCTTATTTTCTGAGAAAATAAGAGAAAATATCATCAATTTGTCATCTATCCAGAAAAATATTTTGTTTCGTTTTTCACTTATAGACATGTAATGGGTACTCATTAGAATGGCTTCGGTGAGGCACTTCAGAAGGGCCTTGTTGAGATCTTGATGAGTACATACAGCATAAAATTTTGTGGAGGCAGAAGAAAAATATCAGGGCCTAGTTGTTCAAAGCATCGTTAGCTTAACAAGCTGGTTAAGGGTCATTTCGTTAACTGTTTTAGCAGATTCAATATACAATATTCTGATATTTTTTGCTGAAAAAATGTGAAAAGCTACTCACATTTTTCAGCAAAAAAATTCAGCATATTTGCGTACCACTCGATGTAAATTTTAAAGAATCGTTAACTAACGGCATCGTTAGCTTTGAACAACTGGGCCCAGAACTTTTTGTTTGAACACAATTTTTTAAAAACAAAAACAAAAACACCTTATCTAACACTCAGCATGCTGGGTAAAAATTTCAGCAGATGACATTTTGAAATAAAGGAGACAATTTGCATGAAATAACAAAGCCTATTTTCTGCGGAAAAAAATAAGAAAAAATATCATCAATTTGTCATCTGCTGAATTTGCCCGTAGAGTTGTAAAGCTATGCTATCTTTTTGTCTTCTGATAGTGTTTGCAGGAGAAGTGGATGCTATGAGTATAACTTCTAGAGATGGCAAGGAACAGTCACATTATGTTGAAATGAAGACATCACGGAAGATAGACAGTCAGAGACAGGAAGTAAATTTTAAAAGGTACACTGGTGAAATTGATGTTGAAATGAGCTTGGATACACTGCAAGGTTCTCACTGGATTTATGAAAATGGGAGTCCCTAAGCCATTTTTAAGTTCTGCAATGCAATTTTGCCAACTTTTCTGTAAAACAGGAGTCTGAATCACCAAAACAGGAGTCCATATTTGGAGTTAATTTGAAGTCTGCAATGGGGAAATCTTGATTTTCATGAACACCAAAAGCAGATTTCACAGATTTTGTTTTTCAATGATTTTATTTGACTGAGACCCCACCCCTGCAGTCCAGGCAGGCTGCTACATGTATATGCCCCAAACAATAATTTTGAAGAAGTTGGAGGGGCATATTGCTTTGGATTTGTTCTTCTTTCAGTTTGTTCATCACTCTTATCTTGACCGGATGATATAAACTTTTCCGTTCTTTTATGGCCTAACTTTGCTTTTTATGCAGTTGTTTCATAAAATATTTAGTGGAATGGCAAACAGTGTAGACCCTGATCAGACTGCTCCTTCAGGAGCAGTCTGATCTTGTTCTACACTGTTTGCAGTTTTCATCAGGCACTTTGGTGTATGAAATTTTAGGATATTTACCGTACATATAGTTGGGGGCATGATGCTTTGCTAACACACATTTCTAGTTACCTTAAATATTCAAACAGGCACATCTGTGCTAACGGTATAGACCCAGATCAAACTGAGCAGCTTGTCAGGGTCTACACTGTTTTCCAGTCATTCAAGATTTTTTAGACTCTTTACCAATTAAGTTTTCAGATGCTATGATTCAAATTTTAGAATAAGGACAGTAAAGAGTTACAGTGTTAGAATATTCGGGGTAATGATGTTTACCATATTTATCCTAAGTATTTGGACACCTTAACTCCTTACCATACTTGTCCTAAAATTTGAAAATGTTTATTTTGTTACCTGTTGATGTGTCTAAGATAGTGCTGGATGGATGGCAAACAGTGTATACCCTGATCAGATGCCGCATTCTGCAGCATCTGATCTGGGTCTATACTCTTTGCTCAAGCCTGTTTGACCCAATGTTTAGAGCTATTATAGTACTTCTTAAATACTTTGAATAGTATTCATAGCTCTAGTCTGAGGGAGCTTTTATAATTTTTCAGCCAAATTTTTTCCATAAAAAACATCAGGGTTTCTACTAAACAGAACAAATCTATAAACCAAAAATATGTATTTACAAAAAGAACTATTTTTGTTTCTGAATGTAGTGTTTAAAACAAATATGCATTAGTTTGTATTTAGCAAATAAATTGCATGCTTTTTCCAGTACAGTGCTACAAATGTAGATGCTTTTATTTTTTGAATATTCAGCAAAATGCCGTTTTTTATAGCCAGCAAACACCCTACAGCATATAACTTTTGCATACATGTTCTTTTCACCAGATTTAAGTTAATCAAGTGGTGGATACAGAGTTTTCTGGTTGGTATTCCCGAGATAATTTGTGGTTATCGAGATGATGATGGCGTGGTACATAGACTTGAATCTCTGCAAACCCACAGAATACCTGATATGGTTAAAGTAAGTCTAATGCTGTAAAGAGATAAATGAACTGGGGCACAGCATTTCCTACAACATTGCTTGTGCACCCAGCGAAGACTCAGATCAGCCTGTGCATCCACATTACAAGTTGAAGCTCCGAGCCCAGTTGTTCAAGACTAACAATGTTGTTAGTTAACGTATTGTTAAAACTTTGATCATTAAATATGGCATATACACTAATATTTTTGCTAAAAAAATGTGAGTAGCTTTTGCATATGCAAAAGCTACTCACATTTTTTCAGCAAAAAACCTGTGAATTAGAAACTGTATTTACTAGAAAAGTTAACATTTTGACCAGTAACGAGCTTGTTAAGCTAACGATGCTTTGAACAACTGGGCCCTGCTATCCATCTAAAGAAAGCTTGGTTGCTTGGCTACACAGAGTGCAAAGCAATGGTTGATCAGCTTGTACATTTGTGCAGCCTGATCTGAGTTAATGCTTGGCAAATGTGATCCTGTAGGAATTGCCATGCCCCAGCTCAGATATGTTTCCATGGTAATTTCACTTTGTAAATGGATAAGTGTTTCTTAGTTCTAAATTCCATATTTAAACAAGGATAGTTTTATTTTCCCAGAGGGAGAAAATTCTTTCCCCCTTTTCTTTCAACATGGATGCAAATACATATCCTTTCAATTAGAGTGATTTGGAAATGTATTCCCCCCCCACCCACCCACCCCCCTCCCCCCCCTCCCCCAACCCAATAATGCAAGGCCCCTTTTTGTCATGCCTGCATTAGTAAGCAGGAGTGACATAGGGTGGCAGTGTTGGCACTGTCATCATCAACAATGTTAAGTCTGTGAATTTAGCTCCATTTCTCAAACACCAAGGCTTCTAGGTAAATAAAACTTTATACAAACATCCACCATGATGCACGCAGCCCAGTGCTGTCCACTGTTGTTGACCCTAACCTCTTAGTCACGCTTGGCTGAACAATGTTTAGTCTCTGCATTTAGTGCCATTTCTTGAACACCACCAGCAATCGTGATGTAGCCATTCGGCAAATTTCTTGTTTAGTCTTATAGTGCTGAGCATAAATCTTTTCCTCGTATCTCAACAAAAACTAATATTTTGGTATTTTATTAGAATTGTCTCACAGGCAATTTTAAGACTACCGATTTCAACCTAATTACTCCACTGCATAGATTTTCAAAACTACTGGAAAAACTTGTTGTAAAATATCCACCTAATAAGGGCACACTTTAAAGAAAGATCGGCAGAGAACTTCATAAGGGGTGTATCTAATGGTTCTTACGCATTTTTTTTATTATGATTTTCTTTATAAAAGCATAGTTATATTTTTGTTAATCATTTTGAATTGCCCTGACTTGTAGATGCAATTCAAATGAGTAACAACAACGTATGCTTTTATAAAGAAATAGATAAAAGTACACAGGCTGTAATCTGAAGACTAAGAAATTGCTTGACTATGTGCATATAGTGGTATGTGAAGTAATTAGGTCAAATATGGTATTTCAAATTAAATATATGTAGTTAAATGCAGAAATAAGAAAACTAGTGACATTTTTTGATCAAAAACTGAACTTAGCTGAAATGTGTTGTTAATATTTTACAGAACCTTTATAACCCTTGGAAGCCAGCAGTCTGTTTCAATTTCTTGGATCAGTTTCTCACCCACATAAAACAGACAGTAAAGGAAGACAACTGCAGGTACCCATTACTGTATTTATGCCCCTTGCTTTGAAAGGTCGGAGGGGGATATTGCTTTTGGGTTGATTTTGTTCATCCGAGTGTTTGTTACATTTATATGCAGCAAGATATCTCGAAAATTGTTTTAGTTGGGAATGATGAGTACGGTAAATTTCCTAACATTTCAAACACTTTATTCCATACTTTTTTGGCTTAAATGTTCAGACACCACAACTCCTTACCTACTTGTCCATTTTACAACCTGATGACCCGTCAACAAAAAGCTAGATGAGTGGCAAACCGTTTAGACCTGATCAGAAGCTTCATTCTGCATCTACACTATTTGCTCAGGCCTCTCTTTCCCAGTACTTAGGGTTATTATGGTAGATTATCAGATTAACTTTAGAACAAATTATGAAAATTTTGCTGTAGTTATGGCATTTTGTAGAGACATAGTGCTTTACAAACACATATTTCTACAAATGTAATTACTCTAAATATTTGGCCCAATATGCCTGATCAGTCAGTTTAACACCAGATCACACTGCTCTTAAAGATATGTTTTCATAGGAAAATAAGAAAAAGGTCATTTGTAAGATGTTTCCTGAAAACCTTACACAAACTGAAGAAGCAGTTCACATCACAAGCTTGGGCAGTCAGACTGACTACCAACAGACGTGATGACTCCTGTATACATTGTACCCCCCACCTACTTCGTTTGCAGGAATATAATGAAAGCAAATATTTTTACAGGGTAGTGTACCTGTTTCAGTGGCGGCCACATGAAGATATAACCTGTAACAAGCTTCCAGCTGATTCAGAGTACAAGTTTCTACCAGACTGGTTCACACAAACTGATGATGAGTCGGTAGCACAGACAAGGGAGGAAGTAACATAGTAACAAGAGTGTTACAGACATAATGTTTGATTATGCCTGATTCTTGAACCCATGTCAGGAGAAGAATACGTAGCCTGTACACTGCATAGCTCCAGATAAGGTGCTTTTTTAGCCAAAAGGTATGGACATTTTTTTTTATTTCTCCATGAAAATATATGTTGTGGGTACTCATTAGAAGCACCTCACTGAGGTGCTTCTAATGAGTACCCACAACATAAGTTTTTATGGAGAAATAAGAAAAATAAATTTTTAAATACACCATTTATCTGGAGCTATGGGATATACATGGTTGAAATTTAGTGCAAATTAGTACTTGACTGTTTTATAATATAGTAAAAGGAAATGGAAACACTGCCAAGGGAAATAACTCATGGAAGTATTTGCATTCCATCTCTTGAGGGTCCAATCTCAAAGGAAAGAGAAAATAATTCTGACATGGAAACATTTACATAGTAGGGGCTACCATTAAAGGAAAGAATTTCTTCAAAGGAGCAAATTCTTATCTGTAAGCGCAGGACAATTTTTGCAAGGTTTTTAATACTAGGAAGGCAACTTCCTGTGTGCAAAAACTGTCTTCCTTTGCGAATTGGCAGTGAAATCTTTCAGTTGTATCCATTCATGTTTATTTAAAATTAGTCATCAAGACATTTATTCTGAAATCTTGCATTTTATACAGATCAGACTGCTTATTTGCAAACTTACCAGGACCATTGTTTCTCATCAGAAGATTCTTACAGCCCAGTCAACAGTTAATGTCATGTCAAGCCTGTCAGTTAACCTACTCACTTTTCCTGGGCAGGCTTAGTTCTCTAAGCCATTAACCAGTATTTAAGCACTTATTTTAACTGACAAGTGCTCTTCTTGAATCAGCAGAAGGGGGAGAATGACTATAGAAATGATTTCACGATCAGTCTCCAGGAAAGTTATGTGACCAAGCTGGGGTTCGAACTTGCAACCCTGGATCTGTAGTCATACATGCTACCCAACCCTGGATCTGTAGTCAGACGCGCTATCGACCAGGGCGGAAACCGGCCCATCCTGTTTGGTGCCTTGTTCTTGTGTTTATTCGGTCTTATCTAGTTTTGTGATCATCACACTTGGGGTTATATGTTCTGACTGTGGACATTACTATTAGTTTGCTCTTCTTTTCGGTGGAGGTAGACAGTGATATGTCATTGTGGGACTTACTGAACTTCTTCATTATTTCAGGTATGTACACAGATACTGTTCTGGGCCCAGTTGTTCAAAGCATCGTTAGCTTAACGAGCTCATAAAGGTTCATTTCGTTAACTGTTTTAGCGGATTCAATATACAATATTCTGATATTTTTTGCTGAAAAAATGTGAGTACTGCAAAAGCTACTCACATTTTTTCAGCAAAAAATTTCAACATATTTGCATATCACTCAATGTAAATTTCAACGAATCGTTAACTAATGACGGCGTTAGCTTTGAACAACTGGGCCCTGATTTTCTAAAATCTTGGAGAGAAATAGAAAAAACAAAACTGTGAAACATTGCTTTATTTAGGTAATCTGAGTCACATTATACAAAAGGAGCTTAACATATATGCTTTCAGTGAAGGCCAAGGTCAACCTGTGCAACAACATGCTCACGACTCTGGATAAGGCATTTTTATGTTTTTTGTTTTTTTTTAACCAAAAAAATCCTGATATTTTTCATATTTCTCCATAAAAACGTGTTGTGGGTACCCATTAGTTACCCTCAGTGAGCCATTACTAATGTGTACCCCCAACATACGTTTTCGTGGCAAAATAAAAAAGATATTTACACTACAACTTCTTTATAACACAGTTCATTATAACACGGATTTGGATATAACACGGTTCAAAGATGGATCCCAAAACTGTATAGATTATATTGAAAAATGACCGTAAATGGTCATTTTTCAATATAATCTATACATTTTTTGTTTGGATATAACACCGTTGCTTTACCAACTTGGTTTATGCTATGGACCCCAACAATAGTGTTATAAAGAGATTGTGGTGTATCTGGATATTACTCATAATAACTATAGGCAGATGATGTTTACTGAGCTTTAAGTGACATAGGGAATACTGAAATTTCAATGTTAAACAGGAATTCCATGTTTAATGACCATTACATTACACAGGAAATGCTAAAATTTCAATGCTAAACATAGGAATTCCATGCTACATCATGGTCAGTAAATATCCGCTGTATTACAAAGCTATACAGACTGATTATGGTCTTTAATTTTCACCAAAAAATATTCTGTAATATTCAAAAATTCTAGCAAAAATAAAAAATCCTGATCAGATTACATGTCTGCACAGGTTGGTTTAGACCTTTGTTGTTCGCACATGCTTTAAGCACCGTTTCTGCATAAGACAGTTCACTTTAAAAAAGGCATGACTGCTTCAAACAGCCAACATTTATATTACATATCGACACTATATACAGTCAGAGCAAAATTCTTTATCCAAAGTCTGTACATGGAAAATGTATGAATAAAATGCTTATAATGAAATCACACTAGCAGAATAACCTTCCATCTGTCATCACACTGCCACAGTTAAGACATTTTTTTTTTTTTTATTTCAAATAAAAAATAATATTTTTCTAATTTCTCCATGAAAACAGATGTTGTGAGTACTCATAATGAGTAACCACAACATTCTTTTTGATGGAGAAATAAAAAAAATATTGTTTTGGTTCAGAAAAAGCACCTCTGGAGCTATTCATGATAACTGATGACTCTCGCCGATCTGTTTATCTGTGCAGTCTGGCCCTGAGATTGAGCTGAGTTGAGCATGAAAGAAGTTTCAAAATACTGTTAGTATTTTAAGATTGATAAACAAAACAAATTTCATGCTCAGCTAAGCTGAGCATGAAAAAATTTTTATAACCTCGGGGCCTGGTCTGGACCTTTGTTCTTTGTTAGATAGGTCCAGGAAGATTCAAATGCAAGTACACAGCAAAAGTCTTGTCCAGACTGTTCAGACTGACATAGGTCTTCACCATTCCTGCCATCTGGATGCTTTTTCCCCCGCACGAGGGAATTTCATTTTAAATGAACCGGCACAGTGGCTCAGTGGTAGAGCATCCGCTTTGTGTGCGGGTTCGATCCCCGGACGGGTCATACCAACGACTTTAAAAATGGTACTAGCTGCTCTTTCGCTTGGCGCTCAGCATTAAGAAAGTAGAGCTAGGAATCGGAACTGGTCAGCTCAGTGTCAGTATTATGTGACTGGGTGGAATATCATGTCAGAGTGTCTGGGGCATGATATTCAGTGAGGCAGCACTCTAAAAGTGAGCACTGAGCTCCCTGCCACATCCAGACACCGTCGCGATATGACTGAAAGATTGTTGAAAGCAACGTTAAGCCCAAATCAAACAAACAAACAAACATTTTAAATGAAAAAAAAAAAAAAAAGATGTTTGGTATGTATATGTATACAAATGAATAAAACCACAGTAACAAATTTGTTTGCATATATACTGATCTATAAGCCCAGCCTTATTCAACACTAAAAATACATGTAGTTCATTCATAAAACAACAGTGCTAAAAATATGAGGAGATACCAAAAATATTTTTTTCATATTTCGAAAAAATGTCAGTGGCATTTCCACTGAATCAAATGGCCTACCATATTAATCCTAAATACTCGTACAGACAGGCCTGAGCAAATAACCCAAGTTACATGAGTGTGCCTTCATAGGAGTAGCTGACTGATGAAGAAAAGGAAGCTACCCAACTGCTGGAAGGTCGGCCTACTGAGCAAACAGAACAGACCCAGAACAAACACTGCAGATTGCTGCATCTGATCAGGGTCTACACTATTTGCCATTCATGCAGCCATCTTTTATCCACATCCACAGCTAGTATAATGCACTTGTTTAGTTTTAGGACAAGTATGTTGAAGAGTTAACCCTTAAAATGCCAAGAAAACCTGCATCTGAAAATGTCTGTTTATGTCATCTGCTGAATATTCTTGCAAACTTTCCAAACCTATTTTTACATATAGGCCAGTGTGGACCCTGATCAGACTGCTCCTAGAGGAGCAGTCTGATCTGGGTCCACACTGTTTGCAAAAATGACTTAAAATCACAAGCAGATGGCAAAGCAGACGACAATTGTTGTGACTGGCAGTTTAAGGGTTAAGGAATAGTGTAAATACAGTACCCGGTAATCAGACTAAATGTGAAAGTGGATATGGGTTGGCTCTGTTTACCTCTGCTAAAGCCCCTTTCGCTTAAACCTGTTTTAGCCTTGAAGCCCCAAAAAGAATGTGGCATCTGATCAGGATCTACACTGTTTGCATTAACTACAGCTAACCAGACACCCTGCTGTTGGAAAAATAGACCAGTCCAAAGACTTATGGTAGAAGAGTCCACTCGACGTAAATGGATTAAATGGTTTGATCTGGCATTTTCAGAATATACAGTTACTGTTTAGCACTTAGCGGATAAAAATTTCAGCAGATATACTGAAATATTTTTCTAATTTTTCACAGAATACATGGTATATCAATAGATATGCAAATGACAGTGTTCACGAAATGTCAAATCTATTTTCTGGAAAAAAATAACAAAAATGCCATCAAGTTAATCATCTGCTGAATTTGCACTGAGTGCTAAAACTCAACATAAAAGAACTAAAGGAACTAAATAAGCTTTTATGCTTTCGTTCTAATCCTATTGTTGTATTTTTGTATGTGTTATATATGTAAATATTTCGGAAATAAATATGTTTAAACCAACATAAAGAAACCATTTTAATGCCTAGCATACTTTCAGCAGACATTTTTATGTTTTTTTGTTTTTTTTTGCTTTTTTGTCATTTTTTTTTTTTTTTTTTTTCAGAAAACAGGCATTAACATTTCATGCTCATTGT
Organism: Anodontia alba; assembly: GCA_964016985.1. Taxonomy (NCBI): domain Eukaryota; kingdom Metazoa; phylum Mollusca; class Bivalvia; order Lucinida; family Lucinidae; genus Anodontia; species Anodontia alba. The sequence goes on from OZ024822.1 coordinate 77,035,709, forward strand.
CTCCTTAGGAGACAGTTTGCTTGAATTGTCAAAGCCTAATTTCTGTAAAAATTAAGAGAAATGTGATTTATGGAAGTGTTCATTCTGATGACTCATTTACAACCAGCTGTAAAGGTGCTTCTGAAATACTCCAAATTAAATTCATGCCTCAAAAAGGCTTAAAATATGTTTTCTAATTATTTAAAAAAAAAAATAAAATAAAAAAAAAATACCCCAGAAAACACGAAAACACCTAACACAATTCAGTTCACACGCTGTAACTTCTCTGAAATATTTGAACAGTTTACCTCATTGTGACATTTATTCTAAAATTTGAACATCCCTACAACTCTGATTATGTGTCTAAAAAACTACCAATTGTATCATAATGACAGAGAAGATCCTATCAGACTGCACTTTTAGGAGAGTTTGATCTGGGTGTACACTATTTGTCAAGCATATCTGTCTGAATATTCTAATACCTGGCACAGGGTTGTTCAGCAAAATCTAGAATAATGATGATGATTTGGTGTTTTACATACCTTTCAACATTATTTAAGTCATACCGAGATGATGGAAGGTTGATAATAGCCTTTGTGCAATAAAGCGCTGTACAGTCATGAGGAGAGTACCACCTCCAGCGGGATTCAAACCGGGACCTCATGATCCAGAGGGAGCAAATTCTTTTTTTCTTTTTTTTTTTAAGAGTACCCACCTAATGAGAAGGGGAGATAAATATTTTCATGTCAGATTGGATTTTATTCCCCTAATGCATTTTTTTAGTGTGTCATGACTTGATAACATTCCTTTACATTTGATCAGAGAAACATGACACCGAAGAAAGTTGCAGTCGGTAAAAACCATGATCCAGATACATTACATTTTATATAAACATGACACCGGAGAAAGTCGCAGTCGGTAAAAACCATGATCCAGACACATGACATTTTATATAGCACATAACAAGTATGGAGGTCAAACAGTACGAACCTTTACAGAACTTTTTTTTTTTTTCCATCTATATATAGAAACCCCTACAAAAATATTTGTAGTTTTATATATTTTAATGTTATAAAAATGAGGCATTTCATTTAAAACACTCAATTAACCCATTTTAGTCTGGAGACATCCAAAAGGGTAATTGGCAAACAGTGCAGACCCAGATCAGATGCCACAGAATGTGGCATCTGATCAGGGTCTACACTGTTTGAATTAACTACAGGAGTTTCTTTAAAACATAGAAATAATAAGAGTTGTCAGAAGACAGCGCAGCTTGCCGGAAAGGGCTGATCGGAGAAGAAAACAATTTTTAAATAGTAAAGATTAAATGCAGAACTCAAACATAGCTGTAAACGACACAGTATGATCTGATGTGACTTTGATGTAGGAAAAATGTCAAACTGAGGAATGGGGTATATGCCATTGAAACACCTTCCCTTAGGTTGGTGTGGACAATATATGAAAGCTATATCTTACATACTGAATCCCTTAGGCTGGTGTGGACGAAATATGAAAGCTGTATCTTACATACTTCCGCAGTCATGTACACTTTTCAAAACTTTAACACAGCTGTAAATGACAAAGTATGACCTGACCTTGATCTAGGCAGAAGGTCAAACTGAGGAAGAGGTGAGTACTATTGAAAGATCTTACCCTGAGGTAGGTGTGGGCCAAATATTAAAGTGGCATCTTGAATACCAGCAGTTACAAACACTTTTCAAAACTTAAACGCAGAACTCAAACATGCGTTTAGATGACAAAATATGACCTGACCTTGGCCTAGGCAGAAGGTCAATTGTGTTGGGGTTTAACGACACGTCAACCCTTGAGGGTCATTTTGTGTCGTCTCCCAGAGAAAGGGAGAAAAGAGATAGAAGAGACAGTAGAAGAGATAAAAGAGAGGGACAGGGAAGAAAGAGGAACAGGAATGAAAGTGAAGAAATAGAAGAAATAAAAACATTCCCACTCTACCCTTATCCGCTACAAGGATAGCAGGCCTTGCCCAACTGTAAGCCAATATCAGCTGGACACCCCGGTGATGTAAGATACACAGCACCTTCGCACCACCCGACCACCCCAAGGTCAAACTGAGGAAAAGGTGTGTGCTATTGAAAGGTCCTACCCTACTTTGGTGTGGGCCAAATATTAAAGTGGTATCTTGAATACTTCAGCAGTTACAAACACTTTTCAAAACTTAAATGCAGAACTCGAACATGGGTTCAAATGACAAAATATGACCTGACCTTGACCTAGGCAGAAGGTCAAACTGAGAAAGGGGTGTGTGCTATTGAAAGGTCTAACCCTAAGGCTGGTGTGGGCCAAATATTAAAGCTCTATCTTGAATATTTCAGCAGTTACATACACTTTTCAAAAACTTAAACGCAAAACTTAAAGATGGGTGTAAATGACAAAGAACTGACCTTGACCTACATAATGGGTCTAACTTGGGGATGGGGGGTGTATGCTATTAAAAGGTCTTAACCTAAGGTAGGTGTAGGCCAAATATGAAAGCAGTACCTTAAACAGTTAAAAAACTATGCACACCTTTGAAAACTTACACATTGTGCTAACGCTGAAGCGGACACCGACGCCAACGACTGGGTGACAACATAAGCTCTCCAGGGACATAGTCCCGGCAAGCTAATAAAAACTAACCAGACACTCTGCTATCAGAAACAGACCATCCAAAGAGTTGTGGTAGAAGTCCACACGATGTAAATGGGTTAAAGTTAATCTTACTACCTATACATAGTTCTAGAGAAGAAGGCATTCAGATACCTATTTTTCTTTTTTCTCAATGAAAACATTGTGTGCACTCCTTAGAAGTGCTATAGTGAGAGTATCCTAATGAGTACCCACAATAAAGAACAGTCAACCCTTATTATACCAACACTCCATACAACATTCGTTATACTGACAATTTGACTGGCACAAAACCCTCTCTCAAGAGATGACATTCAATACTTCAAGAAGAATGTTTTGGATATTTGTTAAAATCGCCCCACTGAGGTTATTCAAACAAATATCCAAAACACATTCAATGAAGAAGAAAGAATAAAACATGGCATTTGTTGCATATCATTCTGCTAATTAAGGATTCTTTACAACAGCAAATTCATTTTAATGGCAATATCTTTGGGAACAATTGCTGTTGTTGTAATATGGGTTCACTGTAATAAGAAAAATACCGTATTTAATCTAATTACCGCACATACCCCTATAAGCGCACACTCGTGAAATTCCGTAGTCTTATTACAGCCAGTGTACTTTTTATTTACTTTTTTATAAAGGCATATGTTGTGGGTTCTCATTTGAATTGCATCGACTTGTCAATGCAATTCAAATGAGTACCAACAACATGTGCCTTTATAAAGAAAATCAGAAAAAAAATCGCATAATCATCATCAAGTAAGTCCTTTTCTGATCTTTTTATAGTGTATCCTTAAGAGGTATAGGTACATATTTTATCACATCTGAGTGTTCCCCGTAATTTTGAAAAACCTTAGTGCACAGTGCGGTAATTAGGTCGAATACGGTATCTTCTTTTTAGATTATAAATGCCCCTTGTCTAAAGCTATTCAGTTATCAGATGAGTGATTTCAGCACCTCATAAGAGGTGATTCAACAGTTCATAAAACATGACTCGGACAAAATGCAAAAAATTCTTCTTTCTGGAAAAAAGAAACTCACATTCAAGCAGTTCAAGTAAAAAGGTGTCAGCAGGGCAAATGCAAACTGATCAGCCAATTAAGGCTTAGCACTCTCGGTAAAATTTTCAGCAGACAACATATTGAAATATTTTTCTTATTTTTCAAGAAAATCCTGTTTTCTGGGAAAATAAGAAAAATATCACCAATTTGTCATCTGTTGAATTAGCGGTAAATGCTTAGCACTCTGGGTAAAATTTTCAGCAGACGACAAACAGTGATCAACCAATTAATGCTTAGCACTTTGGGTAAAATTTTCAGATGACAAATATTTTTCCCATAAAACAAGATTTGACATTTCATGTTTGCATGAAATGCCAAATCCTGTTTTCTGGGAAAAATATCACCAATTTGTCATCTGCTGAATTAGCCCAGAGCATGGTAAAGGTTATGCTACACATACTATCGAAGGGTTTATTGTCGGAGCATGAGGTCCCAAGTTTGAATCCCGCTGCAGCGGAAGTCAGCTTTTGACTGCCTGCTGCTTCACTGCACAGAGCCTTTCATTATCAAGCCTTCATCATCTCAATATGACTAAATACTGCTGAACGAGACCTAGAACACCACCAAATCAACATCATCATCAGCAAAAAATTCTACAGAATCCATACATTATAATGAAAGACTCTAAGTCATATCGAGATGATGGGTTTAAAATAATGAAAGACCCTGAGCAATAAAGCGTCATACAGTCATGAGCTGAATTCCGCCTCCAGCAGGATTCAAACCCGGGACCTCGTGATCCTGTCGAGAGCACTAACCAATCGGCTACCCGGATGCTTTAACCGTGTGAATGGGCAGACTGGTCTAGTCCTTCTTTGTCCACATTTGCCCGAATGCACCTTTTCTCGAGATGTGGTTTATTTCCCATAAGCCAAGTGAAATACCAATTGAACCTGGGAACACCATTTCCTACCAGACCGCATGTGTGCCAAGCAAAGACTCAGATCAGCCTGCGCATCCATGCAGTCTGATCAGTCTTCACAGGGCACTCTGTGGGTAGCCAGGGATCCAAAAATCTTCAGATGGACAGCAAAGACTCCAATCAGCTTGTGTGGATGCACAGGCTAACCCAAGTCTTCGTTGGTTGCATATGCAATCTTGTCAGAAATGCTGTGCGCCGGCTCAATTTTGCAAAGTCTTAGGTATGGCCCAGCTGAAGTTCAAAGCCTCCAGTCCACAGGGCAAATGTTCTACCAACTGAGCCATTCGGACCTGTTATCTTTTAGCTTGCAGATGACAAATGATATATATTTTTTCACATTTTTTTTTTCTTCAGGAAACCTTGGTATTTCATTCAAATTGTCTCTTCAAATTGTTTCTAGAAAAGACAGATTGAAGCAAATTTCCTTCTTGTCCAAAACATCTTAACCCTGGTCCTGCTGAACCCCTATATATGCCCTAACTTTTCAAACAGCGTAGATCCTAATCAGTTGGCTTCTCTGGATATATACTGTTTGTCATAAAAAGTGTAAATTTATATCAACAACCTGGATCAAGCTGTCTGATTGGCTGAAAATTAGAAGTGGGCATGGCATCTTAATTTATTCAGCATGGCAAAGGTTAATATGTTGTCTACTCATATATAAATTCAGCATTTGAAAAGTGATTACCGCAGTTACCCTAAATATTGGAATAGACAGATCTGAGCAACAAACGTGGACCAGGTCAGACACCGCAAAACCCCACCACTGACCAAGGTCTACACTGTTTGCCACTCATGCAACAGTTTTTAGACACATCAACGGGTAGAAAAACCGACTTGTTTTAACACTGCATGCTGGGTAAAAATTTCAGCAGACGGCATTTGGAAATATTTTCTTATTTTTCCTAGAAAATATGATTAGACACTTGTTGCAAATTGTCTCCTAAGAAGACAATTTGCATGAATTGTCAGATCCTATTTTCCAGAAAAAAATATAAATCTGTCATCTACTGAATTTCCCCATAGCACTGTACCAGCAAGTTAATTTTATAAGACAAGTATGGTAACAAGTTAAGATGTCTCAATATTTAGGGATATTATGGTAATTCATCACATTGAAGGCAAATCTACAGGGTTTTGTACTAATCAGCGAAACACAACAGTTAGCACTTTTAATGGAATGATCCGTGAGAACAGAATGTAAGGCTGCTAAGAGTCCCTGATTATCTGTAATAACACATGACTCCAGACAAACACTTTTTTCTATCTTTATTTCTCCTCAAAAACTTGTATTGTGGGGTCCTCATTCAAATCATCCATAGCTCCAGATTAGAGAGGGTATCCACGTAATATTTTTCTTATTTCTCCATAAAATAAATTCTGATGAATACCACAACATATGTTTTCATTGAGAAATAAAAAAAAAAATTACTAATTTTCTGTTAACCCATTGTAGTCGAGAGACCCGTAAAAGAGTAACTGACAAACAGTGCAGACCCAAAACAGACGCCACAGAACGTGGTGTCTGATCAGGGTCTCCACTGTTTGCACATAGTTTAGCCATTTTTTTCTTTAGGATTATGTAAATCTCATAGCCAGATGTACCTAAAATTGAAGTTGGACTCTTCCAATATATAGTGAGGGAGAGTCTATTCAGTATACAATGGGTTAAACAAAAATGCCTTATCTTGAGCTATGAATCATCTTGCTGAGACAGAGATTATTTCAATGTGATAGAGAACTTGTGAAGAATTTGTATTTGGTGATAATTCTGTCATAATTTTTCATTCTTTTTCCATAGAAACATATGTTTTAGGTTCTCATCAGAAGCACCTGAGTGAAGCATAGCTCGAGATAAGGTGCTTTTTTTTTTTCAATAAAAATGAAAAAAAAAGGAATGATACTTTTTCTTATTTCTCTACAAAAACCTGTTGAGGGTACTCATTAGAAGTGCCTCACTGAGGCACTTCTAATGAGTACCAACAACATATGTTTTTGTGGAGAAACAGGAAAAAGATATGCGGATACCCTCTCTTATTTAGAGCTATGGTGAGGTGCTTCTAATGAGTACCCACAACGTGTTTTCATTGAGAGCTGGGGATATACATCTATAAATTGTCATCAAATACTTCTCCTTAGAAAGGCCTCTGTCTGGCTAACAATACAATTTGTCGTGGAGAAATCAGAAAAATAGTACTTTATTTCTAAACTGACATTATCTGGAGCCCTGATAATATGAAGAAATAAAAGTTCAACTAGGATGGCATCAAAAAGTCCAGCTCCCATATAGGGAACTTTCCGGTAGAGTTCTCATGTTATTTCTATACCTCAATAACTCAAAACGTTGAGGCATATCCCAATCTACCAAAGTTCCTCAGGATTTTTTAACCCTTAAAGCGCCAGTCACAACTAGCTTTGTCATCTGCTTGTGATTTTAAAAGTAATTTTTGCAAACAGTGTGGACCCAGATCAGACTGCTCCTTTTGGAGCAGTCTGATCAGTGTCCACACTGTATGCCTGTATGCAAAAATAGGTTTTAAAAGTCTGCAAGAATATTCAGCAGACGACATAAACAGACGACGTTTTCAGATGCAGTTTTTCTTGGCGCTTTAAGGGTTAAATCCTGTTGACTATAGGTTTATGCATTACAATATTACCAGCTTAGGGGCAAATACTGCAGACCCAGATCAGACTGTCTATACAGTTTGCTGTGGGATCCTTGAGTTATTATGGTATTACCCTAGTTGAAATTTTACTCTTCAAACCCTGTTTTCCTGAAGCTCCACACTGATGACTGCTCTAAACTCACAACTATAATCCCAATAACTAACGATAATAATAGTTGCATTAAAAATTACCTGGTTCTTGCAAAGGAAAACAAAAATGGCCTTTGATCATATAATATGTTGACTGTAGGCTCAGTTCAATCTGCACACCCATGCAGTCTGAGCACTGTGTATTTGCACACATAATTATTTTGTGTTGGAGTTTTACAGCCCGGTCAACACTGTTAAGGTAATGTCAATCTGGTGCACACATAATTAATTTAACATTGTAAATTCTCTAGCTAGCAAATGATGTTGACTTAACCATAAAGCACTTTTTTTCAACCGAAGTATGTTGATATTCAGATAAATATTTTTCTTATTTCTCCATGAAAACATGAGGTGGGTACTCATCAGAAGCTGCTCACTGAGGTGCTTCTAATATATACCAACAACATATGTTTTTGAGGAGAAATAAGAAAAATATTTATCTAGATTCCTGTTATCTACAACTAGGCTTTTCAGTTTAAGACCTATTTTCTTGATAAGAGCTAAACCTGAGCAACAAAAAAATAGCACTCACATTAGCACCAGAAGCATCCTGAGACAAGGACTTGTTGGAAGTTTTTGGTGATAATCCTGGGATCAATTTCTCCAGTTCTCCACAAAGACATATGCTGTGGGTATTCATTAGAAGTGCCTCAATGAGGTGCGTCTAATGAACACCCACACCATGTTTTTATGGAGAAATAAAAAAAAAGACTTATCTTAGAATTATCATCAAATGCTTCTTAACCCATTGTAGTCGGGAGACCCGTACAAGGATACTTGGCAAACAGTACAGACCAAGATCAGACGCCGCAGAACACGGCGTCTGATCAGGGGCTCCACTGTTTGCAAATAGTTAAGCCATTTTTCTCTAAGAATATGTAAGTCTCATAGCCAGGTTTACCTTAAATTGAAATTGGGCTCTTCAAATATATAGCATGGGAGAGTCTATTCCGTATACAATGGGTTAACATATCCTATGCTGAAGTAAAGCTATCACCAGCCTATATATTAGGTCTATGAACAAGACTACCATAATTTGAACTACAGCAAGTGCTGGGAGGGCCACTAATACCCCCGGCCTGTGCCATTTCTTAATTATAAAGTAATATAAGTCTATGACAATGAAATAAGGCAAAATCAATGGACTATGAAATATAAGTCACTGACCCACATATAGTTTACAAGGTCAACCTTTGACTCTGATCCATTATCTCAAGTACAATTGTAGATGATACAGTCTTAAAAATATGAAGCAAAATCACTGAACCATAAACTATAGGTCACTGACCTACATATATCTAATAGGTCAATCTGATGTGTCACACGATGGTCTATTATACCAACTATGATGTTAATCCATGAAATAACCTAGATCATGAAATACAGATTATGTTGACTTTCATTGTATACAAAGTAATGAAATATAGAAAATTATTAATGAAATAAAATGCATAGTTCGAAAAAGTTATATTTTTCACTAGTGAAAATATAAGACATATTTTCACTCCTCTGAGTAGTGAAAAATATAAGATCTGGAACTACTTTTTTTTCTTATTTACATTAATGGCCAAGATTTCATGATTTGCATCTCTTCTATCGAAAGTGATGTATATAATAAAAAGAAAATTCAAATGTTTGTCATGAAACAATGTTTCGGCACTCATGAAATATACATTTTTTCACTTCACTCGATGAAATAAGTCATATTCACGCCAAACATTTGAATATCCTCTAAATATTTACTTGAGGTCAAATTTTGGGTCATTATCTGAAAATATGACACTCATGCATCAAACAGTGTTGAGATATAAGACAAAATCACTGGGCCATGAAATATAGGTCACAAAGACCTACATTTATTTTGAGGTCAAATGTCATGTCCTACTGACCCATAATCCCAAAGTATGATGTTCATACGTCAAATTGTCTTCAAGATGTACATAAAATCACTGGACCACAAGAAGTACATAAAATCATTGGACCATACTGATTCATAATCCCAAATAAGGATGTTCATACATCAATATCAAATAACATTCAAGATATATAAGGATAAATCATGAAATATAGATCATGTTGACATATTTACTTTGAGGTCAAAGTTTGGGTCACACTGTCTATCATGATCTGAAAATATGACACTCATGCATCAAATAGTGTTGGATATAAGACAAAATCACTGGGCCATGAAATATAAGTCACAGAGACCTACATTTATTTTGAGGCCAAATGTCATGTCATACTGATCCCAAAGTATGATGTTCATATATCAAATTGTCTTCAAGATGAAATGTAAAATCACTAGACCATACTTATTCATAAGCCTAAATAAGGATATCCATACATCAAATAACAGTCAAGATATAAGGCCAAATCACTGGACCATGAAATATAGGTCACAGTGAATCTATATTTATTTTGAGGTCAAAGTTTGGGCCATACAGATTCATAATCCCGAAAGCAGATCTACATACATGAAACAGACTTCAAGATATGACAAAATCACTGGACTATGAAATATAGGTCATACTGACCTTCACTTCATGACCCACAAGTCCATATCACATGGTTGAGCCATGTATGACCAACTAACTGCACAAGTTGTTTCCAGGTTAAAGTTTTTGTATTCCTGGATATGTAAGTAACATATAACTTATAAAGTTTTGCTGTAACAATCACTCTTTTAAAGTATGATAAAAATTCAACAACTAATGATTAAAATATTAAGGAAAATCAATGAACCACAAAATATAGCTCACTGTGACCGTGACCTAATTTAAGGTCAAAAGCTATGTCATGGCAATCAAATATTCTTAAGTATGATGGCAATCCATCAAATATATTCAAGATATGAAGCAAAATCACTGTACCATGACTGTCATCCCTAACCCACATTCCCCACCCCCTTCCAGCAGGTTCACAAATATTACTGCTAGACTCCTGCACTGACAAGCATATTTGATATATCAACTTTCTAACAATTAGTTGAAGTCATAAAATATAAAACTCTTAAGCTTGCTAAAATTGCCTAAGTTCTAAGTCTGTGACCTTGACCTTGAGGGCAAGGGCTGGGATAGTGATGAATAACACTTTAGACCAATATCTATCATAATACCAAAATAAATAGCAAATCCATCATATACCATCATATGGATTTGAAATAAAAGCTTTAAAGCAAAACTTTGACATAGGTGTTAACTAACAAATGGACAAACTAACAAACAAATTAATGAACTAATGGACAAACGGAAAGACTAAAACTATATACCCTTTGGCATACTTCATATTTCGGGGTATAATAAATATTCACACAGTGTAAAATTCTAACACATCAGGGCCCAGTTGTTCAAAGCTAACGATGTCGTTAGTTAACGATTCGTTAAAATTTACATTGAGTGATACGCAAATATGCTGAAATTTTTTGCTGAAAAAATGTGAGTAGCTTTTACAGTGCAAAAGCTACTCACATTTTTTCAGCAAAAAATATCAGAATTTTGTATATTGAATCCGTTAAAATAGTTAACGAAATGACCCTTAACGAGCTCGTTAAGCTAACGACACTTTGAACAACTGGGCCCAGGTTAACTGGTAATGGCTAAAACATTCCTGTCTATTCAGGAATGCCTATTTGAACTGTAAGAATAATTATGGTAGCCTCCTATATGCACAAATCTGCCAGTTCATTGCCTCAACAATATCTAAGCTTTCAACTTTATAAAAACACAAAACTGTGTTCCATACTACATGTACTCATACTTTTCTTCAAAAACCCAGGGGATAACTAAGACATAAACTTAATGCCCAAACATAATTGAAACATCCACAATGAGGTACCTTGGTTTTAATGAAATTCTTTTCTGTGCAGCATTGTAACAAAGCAAGGAATTTCTGCCAAAACATGGCAGAAGTGAGTAGTATTTGTGGGAACCCAGAAAAAAAATAGTTGTCTTTTTTTTTCTATATCAGTAGTAGGACACATAAAAACGTATCCATTACAAAATGTGTTGACTGAATATGGCAGACAGCCGATAGCTTAACACAATGTGACCTGTTATGTGCATAGTCATTTAGATAATAATAATAAATTCTAAAACAGTTCAAACTGCAACACGAGAAAACATACCTTCTGAGTAAGGCTGGCACAATTAATCAGGGCCCAGTTGTTCAAAGCTAACGACGTCATTAGTTAACGATTCATTAAAATTTACATCGAGTGATACACAAATATGCTGAAATATTTTGCTGAAAAAATGTGAGTAGCTTTTGCAGAAAAATGTGAGTAGCTTTTGCAGTGCAAAAGCTACTCACATTTTTTCAGCAAAAAATATCAGAATATTGTATATTGAATCCGCTAAAACAATTAACGAAATGACCCTTAAAGAGCTCGTTAAGCTAACAACGCTTTGAACAACTGGGCCCAGATAATTGATTAATTGATTGGTAAATTCCACAAAAATGATTATCATTACAGATTTGCTTATGACAGATCATTTGGTTTCTGTGTCTGTTACTTCACCTTATTTACCCTTAGTATTTAGACATCTCAACTCCTTACCACACTTTATCTTAAATTTGAACAAGTACAATTTACTACGCGATGTGTCTAAAAATAGCTGAGTGAGTGGCAAACAATGTAGACCCTGATGAGATGCCATGTTTTGTGGCATCTCATCTGGGTCTACACCATTTGCTCAGGCCTGTCTGGCCAAATACATACATAGAGTTTATTCATTCTCCTATTTTAAATATGGGATTTATAAACCGAGGGAGGTAAAAAAAATCTGATAAAGAAACGAGTGCAAAGCACGAGTTTCTTTATCAGATTTTTTTTACCTCCCGAGGTTTATAAATCCCATATTTAAAATAGGAGAAATGAATAAACTGTATATTACATGCATTTCGCCGCAATAGAGTACACCATTTAAGAGGCTTTTGTGGCAAGTCTAGCCTGCCAGTTTGTTTACGCTGTCATTTCTATTTTGGGTCGGCGTAGAAATACACTGACATTGACAGTTCAAAGCAGTGAACACTCAGGCGCCACTTTGAAAAAACTAAACGAATCCAGAGATTGAAAAGTGATAAAATATTCCCATTTAAATGGATATTTATGTGTTTCTGTGCTCAGATAGGATTAATTTCTATGCTTGTGACCTGAATCAATGAAAAAAGCATATGGATTTAAACATTTTCAGCTGGTAAGTAAGGATTTGAGATCATCCCACGGGCGAGCATGGGCTAGAATGCACTTTACAAAAAATCTAGGCCGTTCATATGTTACAAAAAAAAAAGTAGTTCCGGTTAAAGAGACTTATTTCCCTGGCTAAGAGGAAATATTTCTTCTTAGAAAACAAGGAAAATACCAGTTTTATGTCTGGTAGAAATCATGGTATTTCTTGGTTATGCATGTAATATAGTACAGTATAACATTTGTAAAAGTCATGCTCAGACAGGTAAAATTATGACCAAATCTTCTGTGACTACTAATCGATTATCTTTCACAATGGTAGGACTGATAATCGATTATTTTTTCAGCACTGATTAGCCAGCCCTACTTCTGGCATGTGCGCCCAATACATACTCTTTTTTCCCCATGACACGGCTCAAATGAACCCCATAATAATCTCTTATCTAAGGCTATGGGAGAAATAAGAAAAAAAAATAAGAAAAACTAAATATCCAAACTTTTCTTTATCTGGCCTAATAATCTCTGCATAAAATCTGAGGTAATAGTGTACATGGCATCAGAAAGGGAACTGAGGCAAGATAAATGCATCTTACAACAGATCATACAATTGGTATTTTTTTTAATTTTCCCTACCCTATAAAAATAAAAAATAAAAATGTAGGTTTTCTAATCAGCTGCATTAAAGGCTGCTTAATTTCATAAAATTTAAACAAGAAATATTGAAGGCCTTTTGAGACAATACATCACAGTAATAGTTGACCCAAGTAAACAAATAGTTGGCCCCAATAAAAAAGCAGTTGAACCTAATAAACAACTGTAAATAAAACTTGTTTATCTTTTTATGGCAAACGAAGTTTTCATCCAGATTAGATCAGGGTTTATGCCACTCACTATATAAGTTTTTGAAACTGATATTTTATGAACACAGCAGACAGCATTAATGAGCAGGCTGATCTTAGCAAACAGGGCCCAGTTGTTCAAAGCTTCGTTAGCTTAACGAGCTCGTTAAGGGTAATTTCGTTAACTGTTTTAGCGGATTCAATACACTATATTCTCATATTTTTTGCTGAAAAAATGTGAGTAGCTTTTGCACTGCAAAAGCTACTCACATTTTTTCAGCAAAAAATTTTAGCATATTTGGATATCACTTGATTAAAATTTTAACGAATCGTTAACTAACGACATCGTTAGTTTTGAACAACTGGGCCCAGATTGACAGAATCCAAGAAAACTTACATCCAAAAAAAATATACCTCTTGACAAGATTTTTTTTCCACCAAAAAAGTATTGATATTTTCTCCATTTATCAATAAAAACGTGGGTGCTCATTCCAAGGGCCTTGCTGAGACATTTCTAAAGAGTACCCTTATACAGTTGAATCTTGTTATCTGGACTTCGCTTATCTCGAATAATTGCTAATCTTAAGTGAACATCTGGTTCCTGCTTTGACATGGAAATCTAACAACAGGTAACAATGTCTCCTCTTTTCCACAATATTTTCATTATATCTCTAACTTCAGGAGTCAATATACATATTCATTTGTGAAATGTGGTTGAATGATTTATTTTTTCCTCAATTCTGCAAATCTGATGTCGATATATGGATATCTGGAAGTATTTCAGAGAGTCCACTGGACTTCGAGATAACGAGAGTCAACTGTATATTTGTCTGCATACCCCTCCTATCACTTCTAATGAGTATCTTTTCATTGACAAATAAGAAAAATACTCCTTTTATAAAATGAGTACCCACAGCATATGTCTTTATGGAGAAATAAGAAAAAATAATAAAAACAAAATATCCAACATCGAATAAGATATAGTTTACTAATCATGGCTTATAGGCAGTCGCAGTGTGGAGCTTTGAGAAAACAGTATCAGGCAGCTACATATAAAATGATTGCTAAATAACTATTGCTGTTATGATGACTGTGACTGTTCTAACTGTGATGAGTCCGAGACCTGATCTAGAATGCTGTTTACATATGATGCGGTATCAACCTCTAATTCTTGGTATCGACGTATAAACGGGTGTTCCTGCAAGTAGAAAACAATTACAGTCGAACCTCAATAGCTCAAACTTCTTTGGGACCATGGAAATTTGATGGAAATAAGGGTAATTTTGAGCCATTGAGGGTTAATCATGATGCCAGATCAGGAAGCAAATGGCAATAATTTAGAGATTTTTTTTTTTTTTTTTGAATCTTCAAGACAATAACAGTATGTTGAGTGTAGTCATTAGAATCCCCTCAATGAGGGGATTCTAATGAGTACACACAACATAATATTTCATGATAAAATAAGAAAATATCCTAAATATTTGTTTTCTTAAGCTATCAGAAGAATTTCGTAGGGACTAAAAAACAAGTTCGAATTAGCCATGGTAAACAAGTCATTTCTGTTCAAGCTATTGATGGTCGACTACATAGATCAACCTGCCCATCTGATGTCTGATCAGTCTTAGCTAGGTACTCTTGGGCCAGCCAAGTATCCCAGGTTTGTTTAGGCAGGCAGTTAGGACTCTGATCAGACTGCGCAGATGTGATCTGAGTCTTTGCTTGGTGCAACTGTCCAATGGTACATTTTCTAACACTGTAAAATCTGGTATGGTAAATGTTCTAAAATTTCAAACCCTTTATTCCATATTTTTTGGCCTAACTTTAGCTTTTTATGCATTTGTTTGTTAAAATACTTAGTGGAATGGCAAATAGTGTAGACCCAGATCAGACTGCTCCTTCAGGAGCAGTCTGATCTGGGTCAGCACTGTTTGCATATGCCATTTATTCAGACATTCTGGTTTACAAAATTTTAGGATATTTACTGTAATCACTTCTATTTTTTATGGTACAAAAGAAATGTAATGGACAAGCAAAATAATGATAATATAATGAATGAAAAAAGAAGGTACATACCATTGTATTTTAAGCAAATCTGTCAATATTTTCTTGTTTTTGAAAATGTTTTACAAAAAATCTGTCAATATTTTCTTGTCTTTGAAAATGTTTTACAAGCTGAATTACATTTTTCAAAGACTACGTAATTTGATACATCTAAAAATTAGTTATTGGGATTCTTGACAGTGAACATAGGCTCATATTACCTGCCTGAGAAGTTTGTTCACTTGAGGTATTAGGCAGGGAATACATCTCTGTCCCCTCTCAAGAATCAAAGAACGAATGATGCCTACAGGGAGACTATGATTAGCTGACTTACCAATAATTTGTTGTATTTTGGTCTGTGTCTTTCGTCTTTAGTTAAACTGCAAGAAACAAAACAAAATTCCCTAATTACTAAAGAACCAAGAAAACTAAACCGTATCATATGTACTGATAGCTTTGCTTGTTTTGTACTTGTCCAGGTGACCTGTAAGTTTGACCTTTCACATTTAATACACTGGAACCTCTTTACATGACCATTCATTATAAGATGGTTTAGGATATAAGAAAGTTTATTTGTGGAATCAAAATATCTTGTGTCCAAACAAAAATGTATAGATTATAGAAAAATGACCATATATGGTCATTTTACTATATAATCTATATATTTTTCTTCGGATATAACATGGTTGTTTAGCTAACGTGGTTTTTGTCTTGGATCCCAGCAAAAGTGTTATAAAGGGGTTGTGGATACCAGCAATAGTGTTATAAAGAGGTTGTGGATCCCAGCAATAGTGTTATGCAGAGGTTGTGGATCCCAGCAATAGTGTTATATAGAGAACCCTTGCCATTCCGAGTGAGTGTACAGGCTGATCTGAGTCTTTGCTGGATACACAGGTCTTATTGTAGGTTTTGTTGTGCGTTGGCTCATATTAGAGCCATGGTATGAGAAAATGTACCTTCTAACATAAGTGCCCGATGAAGAAACACATCAGCCCAGGGACAGATTCAGAGGGTGTTTGGGGGCTTTGGCCGAACACCCCGCTCCGAACCCCCCGCTTTCACTCAAAATTTTATTTTCATGGGAAATTTGAATAAATCTGATGAATTTGGAATACCGTACTTACCTTAAATATTCACACCCTTCCTCTTTACCTTATACTTCTTACAACAAGTCCATTTTACTGCCTGTGAGGGTGTGTAAAATTGCTCAGTGAGTGACAAACAATGTAGACCCTTATCAGATGCCGGGTTTTGTTAAGGTCTGTCTGTCCGAATGCATAGAAGTACTGTGATTTTATCAAATTGACCCCCCTCAGAAATCATCCTGGATCTGCACCAACAGCTTGCGCATTCATGTAGTGGTCTGACCAGAGTCTTCTCTGATATTTGAGTTTTTGTGTACAATACTATATATTGGGGTACTCAATGGAACTGCCTCCTTGAGGCAATTCTAGAGCATCACAAGATAAGTTTTGGAACAAAAGTGACAAAATAATATGAGCGACAACATCAGAAAATTTATCTTCAGACATGTTTTGTTTGTTTGTGTTGAGGCTTTACGGCCCAGTCAACTCAATGGGGTCACGTCGGGAGTGGCAGGTTTACCTAACCACACTTTTACTGGGCAGGCTTAGTCCTCTAAGCGGTTAACCAATATTGTGCACATTCTTTTGCCAGAAACTGACAACTGCACTTTTGAAGCAGCTGAAAGGGAGAATGACTGTAGAAACTATTTCATGATCAATCTCCACGAAAGAATGTTGTTGAGCCCAGCAGGGATCGTACCCTCAACCTCCTGATCACCAGCTGAACGTTCATCCAACTAAGCCACCGAGGCGGGCACCTTCAGACATGTGTGCCCAGTGAAGATTCAGAGCAATGTGCATTCCCACAGTCTGATCTGAATCTTCAGTGGGCATATTTTGGACAGCCAAGGTTGCAAAGTTTCTTCATGCAGACAACAAAGATTCTGATCAAGACTGTGCAGATGCGCAGGCTGATCTGAGTCTTTGTTGGGCACACATCAGAAGGAACATTTTCTTACATTATTGCCTAAAAAGCAGTGCCGCACGTTTTAACAGCTGTGCATTAACCCGCGAAAAGCTGTGTATTAACAAGGCAATTCATGCGCTGTTAATGCACGGCTATGCAACTTTCAATATGCTTGTACCGGGGCCACAGATTTGCTGCCGTTAAGAGATGTGTACTGCCTGGCCCTAGACCGAGCATAATCAGTTGAAGATATGTTCATGAGACATCGGTGAAAAGGGGGAACAAAATAGTGCAAGAAATAATACAAAATGTAGCAAATGTTTACAGTTTTATGCAATAATAGCGATCGAACATGGTTTTTCAATGCATTAACATTCGCCAGGTCCCTTGGGAGGTGTTGAAAACCGCGGCCTTCGGCCTCGGTTTTCAACACCTCCCACGGGACCTGGCAAATGTTAATACATGAAAAACCATGTTTGATCCCTATATTGTGGCTCATATTATGAATACTCCCTTTAGCTGAACTTGTTCGCAGATTTGTAGGCTCATACAGTCAACCTCGATGGCTTGAACTTGTTTACCATGACTAATTCAAACTCGTTTTTGAGTCCCTACGAAATTCTTCTGATAGCTCAAGAAAACAAATATTTAAGGAAATTTTCACATTTTATCGTGAAATTGTATGTTGTGTGTACTCATTAGAATTGCCTCATTGAGGCTATTCTAATGAGTACACTCAACATACAATTACTGTGTAGAAAATCGAAAAGATTTCCCTAAATTATCGCTATTTGCTTCCTGAACTGGTGCCATGATTAACCCTCAGTGGCTCGAACTACCCATGTCTCGAACGAATTTCCATGGTCCCAAAGATGTTCGAGCAATTGAGGTTCGACTGTATAGGGCTTTGCTTTTCTCCCATTTGCAGAAAGGGAAAGTCACCCAGGCACTTCTAATCAGAACCCACAACGTAAATTTTTGTGGAGAAATAAGAAAAATATCAACATTTTTCGGATGAAGAAAGAGCCTTATCTTGAGCTGTGGGTTGATTCATTTTTGTTTAGAAAAACTTATCTACAGCTCTAAATTGCTCTTTATATAGCTGCAGATAAGAGCAGGAATTAGGTAAATATTTTCTTATTTCTCCACAAAAACATGTTGTGGGTACTCATTAGAAGCGCCTCAGCGAGGCACTTCTATTGAGTACCTACAACATATGTTTTCATGGAGAAATAAGAAAAATATCAATAGATTTTGGTTAAAAAAAAGTGTCTTAGAGCTATATTTTCTTGTAGTTTCCTTGTCTGGAGCAATGTTTCAAAATGCAAACAGAACAGAATAATAAGAAGTGTACCATGAATTGAGGAAGTTGACAAAGTCTTCTGAAAATCGTCCCTCTGAGTGTTTGAGCTGTGGGGCAGGGCCTTGAACCACTTGAGTGAGCTGGTCAAAAACACTACTCCACTTTGGGTATGGAAATTTACCAGTAGCTAATTCCATCTGAAAGAGATATCTTTGTCAATAAAGAACAAGATTTTTTTTTTAAATCAAATGTGTTTTGTAGAATACCATGGATGGTCCCAACTATATTTTTGTCTCTACAAAATGACAAAATGACAAACCTGAAAAAGGGCATAACTTTCATAAAATTAATCTATTTTTTTTTTTCTGGTTAATCAGGTGATCTCGTTCTCAGCCCCAATAAGTCTGCCAAATATCAAAGCTCAAGCTCAAATATTTTCTATTGGCAGATTATTCATATGAAATGCTGTCATATTTTCTCTGAAAAATAATAATAAAAACATTTTGAACGCCATCTGCAACAATTTTTCTTAGTGCTTTAAGGGATACTAGACATTGTGACCAGTGGGTCATCTATACCCCTGGCTTGTGTCCATCCGCCAATAGGCCTTGATAATACAACCACTTACAAACTTTGATGCAGAAGTATTAAGATGTCCAAAATTTTGGTGATACAGAAAACTGGGAACAAAGGGAAGAATATGCAGGGACAGCTAGTTCCCTTTCCCACAATACAACAAGTCATAACTAATATCTGTACCGAATTTCAAGATCCCAGGTACAGTATTTCCAGAGATATTTTGATGGGAAAACGTTAATAGACAGACACTCACATAGAGAACACAAAAACTATGTCCCAAAACTTCTTGCACCAAAGTTGCTGACAAAATGGCATATGCAGGCAGTGCAGACCAAGATCAGACTGCTCGGCTAATAACAAGCTGTCTCATCAGGATCTACACTGTTTGCATTCTGTTTTGTTTGGGTTTTTTTATTTTAGACTAAAACCCCTATTTTCATTAATGGACTTGTCCAAATTAAGGCACAGAAGGGTCAATTTCAGAAACTCAGGGGGGAAAGGGTTAAAGAAACAAATGCATAAAAAGCAAAATTTAGGCCAAAAAAGTGTGCAATAAAGTGTTTGAAATTTCAGGACATTTACCTTATGTATGCTGGAGGTATAAATATTTAGGGTAAATATAGTAATTCATAAGCAGGAAACAGGTACTTACTAATGTAATTCCTAAACTCCAAATATCTGATCTTACATCATAGCCTTTACTTGAAGCTCTAGGATCAATTCGTTCAGGCTGAAACAGAAGATCAATCTGAGAAGAGCTGAACCCAAATAGCTCTAGATAAGTGAGGGTATCCACATAATATTTTTCTTATATCTCCATGAAATCTTACATTGTAGGTACTCATTAGAAGTGCCTCATTGAGGTGCTTCTATTACATTGTAGGTACTCATTAGAAGCGCCTCACTGAGGCGCTTCTATGAGTACCTACAATATGTTTTCATAGAGATATAAGAAAAAATATCAGTCCTTCTTATGTGCAGGCTGATCCGGGCCTTTGCAGTACACATATGACCTAAGGCAAATTTTCCCCATGGGAAAATTCTTTCCGTTTAGGCTAGACCCCCTTTTCAGAAAGGGGATTTGTGACAATGTCTGCATAAGAGTAAACAGGAAGTCACAAAAACTTTGTCTTCCTGGTAAAAATGGTTGAAAATCTGCCAAGTGTATCCATTCCTGTTAAGGAAAATGGACACATCTGGAGAGCCATCATTTTTATAAGGGAAAAGTGTTCAAGCCAGGCTGCTCCATTGCGCCATTCGCGCATATTTTCATGTTTTGGCGCAGAAAAAATAAGTTCTTGCGCCATCCAGGCACAGAAAATTTATTACAATATTGGCTGCAAATGCGTTGTGATCAGGTGCTTTTACTTATGGTTCACTATTAATAGGCATAGAAATTATTTTAAAATGCAAAGAAAGCTTTAAAATAATTGAGAAAATACATTTAAACAGACAATCTGGTATGATTTTTGCCTGCAGTTTATGCATTTTTGATGTTATTTCTAGCGATGGTGGCAGCCATTTTTCAATTCTGCCGTGACTATTGGTTCAATGCTCATGCTGTGATTATTGGTTCAATGTTCATTTATAAATTCAGGGGTCATCCCACCGAGGGGTAGATCGAATGTACACTGTTACTACATCACTATCAGAAAGTATTACTGTTGGAAGTTTTCTTTCTTTTCTCAATCTGATTGATTGAATGAGTGGGTAAAAATATGACTGACTGATTGTCTAATAGAAAGTTATTAATTTTGGGTGAAGGTCAGTCCTGTTGAAACTAGAATAGGACTGATGCTAATGAGATCATCCAGCTCATCAAGCAGTGTTCAAAAGAACTAATTCAAAATAATTATCAGCTTTTACATCTATTCACAATATCTAGTTATAATTATTATTCCCTATATCTCCACAGTATTGTCAACACTTAGACAGGCAGCTCACTTATCCCCCCACCCCCACCCCACTCCCCACAAAAAAAAAACAAAAAAACAATGGCAGCCCCCTTGACACCCTGCCCAATTTGTTGATTTCTTATGTTAATCTGTTGTGCCATTTCTTACTGACAACCCTGTGTTAACCTGGAATGTACATCTGATCAGATGTTACAAGAACAGATTACATGGAGCAAAATACCCACATCTGAAAGCAACAGGTACATTTTCTATAAAATTTTGATTGTTGATTGCTGTCCCCAATTTTTTTTCAAATGTCCCCAACTGTTTGGTGGGTAGGGGCCCCTGGGCCCCAAAACTGAAATTCCTGGCTTGAACACTGAGGGAAGCAACTTTTGTGACTTCCTGTTTGCTTTGTTTGTTTGTGTTGAGGTTTTACAGCCCAGTCAACCCAATGGGGTCATGTCGAGCGCGGTCAGTTTACCTAACCACACGTTTACTGGGCAGGCTTAGTCCTCTAAGCGGTTAACCAATATTGTGCACATTCTTTCGCCAGAAACTGACAACTGCCCTTCTTGAATCAGCGGAAGGGAGAGAATGACCGTTGAAAATATTTCATTCCTGTTTGCTTTCTAGATCACCTTCTGAAAAGGGGTCTATTCTAAAAGGAAAGATTTTGCTCCCTTTGGGAGCAAAATCTTTCCTTTTGGAGTAGACTCCTTTTGGGAGCAAAATCTTTCCTTTTAGAATAGACCCCTTTTCAGAAGGGAACTGTGAACAATTTTGTCTGAGCTGCCTCCACTAAAACTTTATCCGTTGCACTAAAGTAACTCTGAGCTTCAGATGAGATATATTTTATACCAGAAAGGTATTGATATTTTCTTACTTCTGCTTGACAACATTCTTGTGGGTGAGACAATTCTAATTAGCAATTAAGTGATTGTGTTGTGGTTTAACGACACATCAACCCTTGTGGGTCATTTTGTGTCGTCTCCAAGAGAAAGGGAGAAAAGAGATAGAAGAGATAGTAGAGATGAAAGGGAAGAAACAGAAGAAAAAAAAAACATTCCCCTCTACCCTTACCTGCTACAAGGATAGCAAGCCTTATCTAACTGTATGCCAATATCAGTTGGACACCCTGGTGACGTAAGATAAACGACACTTTCACCACACCCAACCACCCCCATCTAATGAGCAATCGCAACAGATAATCTTGTGGGGAAATAAAATGCTAATTTGAATACGCCTCTTTTGTAGAGTTATGCCTAAGACAATGCTTCAATCTGGAAATACAACAATGATAAACTAATTACTTACTGCCATATACGGTCTACATCCTGCATCCCTACTTTTGGCTATTGAATCTACAAGTTGGCCACTAATACCAAAATCACAGAGTTTTATATTTCCTTTTTTATCCAATAATATATTGGAAGGTTTTACATCTGAAATGAGTAGCATACAAAAACATATAAACGAATTCAAATACATATTAACAATTTAACACTGAAAAAGTTGATAAGGTTGTCCATCAAACATTTGGTGATTAGGAAAAAAAAAAAAAAAAAATAATAATAATAATAACTAAAATAAAAAAAAATGAAAATAAAAGAATAAAACCACTAGAGATGGCGCAATCTCTAAAGGCATGTCTGAACTTCCAATTTATAACCCCAATTGTGTAGGAAAAAGCATCAATTACAGATGCATGAATTCACGAATGGGTGGTACACATGATCTCTAACTGGTTTTGTTTTGATGTTGGTTTTTTTTTTTGTTTTTTATTTTTTTTTTTTACTTTTTTTTTTTTTTCAAAAACAAAAAGTGTGGTGATAAAATGCCACATGCAGTTTTCAGTTCCATAATGTAAAATGAATCTTAACAAAGATATATATACTATATACATGAATGCTTATGTTAGAATATAGGACTTTTGATAAAAAATTTTTTCTTAAGCAAAACTGTACTTTTTATATCTACAAAAATAAACATTTGCATCATCTAAATAAATTTCATTGCCATAGATATTATGGCACTTTTTTCTACAAAAGCATTGAAATTTTTCTTACTTTTCCATAAAAAAAAACATATGTTGTGGTACTCGGAATTGCTCGCCGAGGCGCTTCTAATGAGTACTCACAACAAATATTTTTGTAAAGATACAAGAAAAGTCTCCATCTGGAAAGTCATCATGAGCTACTTAAATATTTAAGAATTATTGGATAGTAAGATAAATGCCACAACATGTACTTTTTGTGGAAGAATAAAACAGAAATAATTATACAAATATTCCTCTCATCTGGTGTCAGCGCAGATCATTGACTGATTGTATTGGGGTTTAACAACATGTCAACCCTTGTGGGTCATTTTGTGTCGTCTCCCAGAGAAAGGGAGCAGAGAGAGATAGAAGAGATAGTAGAGGAGATGAAAGAGAGGGACAGGGGAGAAGGAGGAAAATGAACGAAAGTGAAGAAACAGAAGAAGTAAAAACAACCCCCCTCTACCCACACCTGCTGCAAGGGCAGCAGACCTTGCCCAACTGTAAGCCAATAACAGTTGGATGCCCCGGTGACACAAAATACATGACACCTTTGCCTCACCCAACCACCCCCAGTTGGGCAGATCAAGAATATTATTTTAATAAAAAATCATATGCTAATATTTTAAATTTAGCACGCTGAAGATTTGGCTACAGTTGTAAAAGTCCTTAAAAATGCAAACAGAAAAATAATGAGACCAACATTAATTGTCCCTCTTCGCTAATGAAATGGAAGGAAGCAACCAATTTTGCGAAGGTAGGCAATTCAATAATTGCCTCCAATTGCAAAACTGATTGCCTCCCTAAACAATTATACATGATTTTCTTCCTGAATTCAAGACTTTACTATTCAATTTTTTTTTTAACATTTACCATACAGACAGTGGAAACAAACAGCAAATGTCAGACCAGGCAAAAGAAAACACTTACCTCGATGGATGATTTTTAACTTTTCTTTTAAATAATTTAAAGCATTCACTGTCTAAAATAGAAAGAGAAAACTTATTACACATCTTCCAGACTAAATGTATTTCTGAATATCACTGTTAACCCTTGTCCTGCTGAACCCGGATATACCCTGCCTTAGCAAACAGTGTAGATCCAGATCAGTTGGCTTCTGAAGAAGCCAACTGATCTGGATCTGCACTGTTTGCCATTAACTATGTGAATTTATAGCAACAATTAGGATCCAGTAATCTAACTGGCTGAAAATTAGAAGTGGGAGTGGCATCTTAATTTATTCAGCAGGACAAGGGTTAAGAATCCACGCATATTACTAACAGAGTTCTGAAAACAAGACATTATGAACAAGACATTGTGAAGTACATGCAACTTCTGAAATCCACAAAGACACTTATAGTGGATTCACTATATATTTGTACACCTATTTTCCATCTACAGTGAACCCTAATTACAACAACAGCATTTGCTGCCAAAATTGTTGCCACTAAAATGCATTTGCTGTTGTAAAAAAAAATCCTTTATGAGCAGAATAATATGTAAGACAGGCCTTATTTTATTCTTATTTTCTCAAAGAACATTATGTTTTTGATATTTGTTAGAATCACTTCTAACAAATATCCAAAACATATGTATCTTGAAGTATCAAATGCAATGTTCTTGCATAATTTCTGATTAACTGTCACCTCCTGAACGAAGGTTTCATACCAGTCAATTTATCATTATAATGAATTTTATCCATGTGAAGGTATGATGAGGTTTGATTGAATTTATGAACATACTGGTATTTCCCATAGATTTAACATGTGTTTTAACATATGCAATAAAACATATTGCATTTAGTCTACCCTAATAATCATAAAGTTTATACGAGGGCGAGTCAATAAAAAACCAGCCTAACTTATTTCTGTGTGAAATCGATCTCTTCTTTTTGGATGTAATTGCCCTCTAGAATGATGCACTTGGACCAACGGTGTTTCAGTGCCATCAGCCCAGAACTGACCCACTCCTCAACTGCTGCCACAACTTATTCATTGGACCGGAAATGACGTCCACGGATATCCTTTTTCAAGTTTGGGAATAGAAATAGTTACTAGGAGCTAAGTCCGGAGAATAGGCGGGGTGCGGTATTAGCTCGTACCAATTCCACTTAACAGCATCCATTGCAATTTTGCAAGTGTGGACTCTCGCATTAACCTGCTGGAGCAGAATCCCTTTGGAGAGTTTACCTCGGCATTTTTCACGGATTGCAGTTCTCAGTTGGTCGAGCAAATTTGCATAACATGCACCTGTTATTGTTCTTTTCTTTGCTAGAAAGTCCAACATAATAACGCCTTCTGCGTCCCAAAATACAGTTGCCATCACCTTGCCAGCAGAGGGTTGCGTTTTAAACTTCTTTGGCCTCGGAGACCCCGGCCCTACCCACTGGCGACTTTGAGCTTTATTCTCTGGCTCATAATAATGGACCCAGGTCTCATCTACAGTCACCAGACATGAAAGGAAATCATTTTCCTTTGATCTAAACCGCTTCAACAATGCGCTACGTACTGATGCTCTGGTTGCCATTTACTCATCGCTAAGGGATTTTGGGACCCAGTGCGCATACCCAAGCGATCATGTAAAATTGTTTAAACGCTACCATGTGAAATGTGTAATGCATTCGCTATTTCTTCCACCTTAATTCGCCTATCAGAGTATACCAGATCCCGTACTTTGTTACACATTTCTTCATCGGCGGCATCTGATGGGTGTCCAGACTTGGTTTCGTCTTCTAAAGATGTTCTACCGTGTTTGAATTCCCCAACCCAGAATTTAACTTGTGCATACGATGGTGCAGAAGACCATAAACATTGATCAACTCGCAGTGTATTTCCTGACCTGTTTTCCCTTTCAAATACAAGTACCGAATTACAGCACGGTACTCAACTTTTGACGAAAAGCTTGCTTCTGCATCGCTAGCCATGTTTGACATTCAATATCTTATGAGTGAATGACAGGATAAGGGTGCAATTTTGCCCTCAGGCCTAAAACATGTATTGAAACATGGCATGAAAATCGTGGGTGTCTCGGTCAGTTGGAAATGGGATAGGCTGGTTACTTATTGACTTGCCCTCGTATAATGATCTTATTATAATTAACATTTATAAACAGCATCATGTTAAAGCTAACCTATAAACCATATAATTTATTATGTTACATTTTTTAATCATTTCTGGATTTTCGGTCAGATGCGCTACTGGCAGCGCTATGGAACCTGGACCCTTGAAAGCAAAGAAGACAACTTACTGCTACAGTAATTTTTCCTAAAATATCTTCTGGTATAGAAGATCCTAAAGTACCATATATAAATTTGTAAAATTTGTCTAGTGAGATATCCATTAACTCCATACAAATCCAACAGTCACCCTGAAAAGAATGAGATACAAATTAGCTTTAGATCAAAGGGGTATCAGGAAAATATTTTTCTTATTTTCTATGAAAACAGATGTTGTGGGTACTCATAAGAAGCCCCTTGGCAAGACACTTCTAATGAGTACCCCAACTTATATTTTCATGGAGAAATAAAGAAAAAATATATCCATATTTATGGTTGGAAAAAATGCCTTATCTGGAGCTATGATACAAGATACAAGATAATGATTCAACTCAACAGGCTTACAAATTTAGCATAACTTGATTGGTTGAGAGAAATTTCAAATCAGCATTTACATTTTTATAAATCCACTGAGGAGGAGTCTTGGAACTATTATTTTTGACTAGTTTTCTAAAATAAGCTATTTTACTCACATTTTCAACATAAATATGCCCTACTGGAGTTATAAGGAACAAGTTTCTTTTTTGTGAATTTTATCAATGTGTAAATCTGGCAAATCACTCACACGTTTAACAAGCCCTTTGAGCTTAATTAAAGAGCACATGAAAACTTTTCAAAGTCTGCCTGGCACTAATAAGACAAATGTTTGACACCAATCAGACAAATTATTAAAATGTATTTGAAATTCACAGATGTTTTGCCGGACCGAACAAAGTGTTTAGCTGATATGTCTGGCGGTCATACAGATTTGGCACAGACTGTAATTAGTTTCTGAGTAATTCACCAGCATTAGCACACTATGAAACATACAAAGAAAATTTGTTTCTGTATTAGATAGTTCTAGATACATGTACGAAGGCTTACAAAGTCTCTACTAGGACTAGTTAAGAAGAAATACTCAATGATAGTTCTATAATTCCGGTATTCCTCCATAAAGAACATATGTTGTGCATACTCATCAGGGCCCAGTTGTTCAAAGCTAAAGATGTCGTTAGTTAACGATTCGTTAAAATTTGCATCGAGTGATACGCAAATATGCTGAAATTTTTTGCTGAAAAAATGTGAGTAGCTTTTGCAGTGCAAAAGCTACTCACATTTTTTCAGCAAAAAATTTCAGAAAATTGTACACTGAATCTGCTAAAACAGTTAACGAAATGACCCTTAACGAGCTCGTTAAGCTAACGACGCTTTGAACAACTGGGCCCAGAAGTGCTAGTACAAGGTGCCTCTAATAAACACTATACAGTGGAACCTCAATGGCTTGAACATCTTTGGGACCATGGAAATTTGTTTGAGACATAGGTAGTTCGAGCCACTGTGGGTTAATCATGGCACCAGTTCAGGAAGCAAACAGCGATAATTTAGGGAAATCTTTTTGATTTTCTACACAATGATTGTATGTTGAGTGTACTCATTAGAATCACCTCAATTAGGCAATTCTAATGAATACACACAACATACAATTCCATGATAAAATAAGAAAAAATCCCTAAATATTTGTTTTCTTGAGCTATTGGAAGAATTTTGTAGGGACTGAAAAACGAGTTCGAATCATCCACGGTAAACGAGCCATCCGTGTTCAAGCCATTGAGATTATACTGTATATGTTTTTATGGTAAATAAGCAAACTTATCCTAGAATTATCACCAAATACTCCTCCTTTAGAAGTCCTCTGACCTCTACTAAAGAAAACTCATTGCTTGAGAAAAAGCCTATTTTTTAATCAAGAAGTAATAGCAGTACCCAGATGCTTCTAATTTTACCTATAACATA